>JARFJB010001400.1:1067500-1692500 GCA_036346205.1 Vesta saturnalis
CCCGAGTCTGTGCCTGTGCCTGTGTCTGTGTCTGTGCCTGTGCCTGTGTCTGTGCCTGTACCTTTGCATATGCCTTCGCCTGTGTCTGTGCATGTGCCTGTGTCTGTGTCTGTGTCTGTGTCTGTGTCTGTGTCTGTGTCCGTTTCTGTGTCTGTGTCTGTGTCTGTGCCTGTGCCTGTGTCTGTGTCTGTGCCTTCGCCTGTGTCTGTACATGTGCCTCTGCCTGTGCCTGTGCCTATGCCTGTGTGTGTCTGTGTCTGTACCTGTGTCTGTGCCTGTGTCTGTGTCTGTGTCTGTGCCTGTGCCTGCGCCTGCGCCTGCGCCTGTGCCTGTGCATGTGCCTGTGCCTGTGCCTGTGCTGTACCCGTGCCTGTGCCTGTGCCTTTGCCTGTGGCTGTGCCTTTCTCCGTGCCAGTGCCTGTGCATTTGTCTGTGTCTGTGTCTATGCCTGTGCCTATGCCTGTGCCCATGTCTGTGCCTGTGCCTGTGCTTGTTTTTGTGTTTTGTGTTCGTATTCGTGTTCGTGTTCGTGTTCATGTTCGTCTTCGTGTTCGTGTTCGTGTTCGTGTACTTGTTCGTGTTCTTGTTCGTTATCGTGTTTGTGTTCGTGTTCGGGCCTGTGCCTGTGTCTATGCACGTGCCTGTGTCTGTGCCTGTGCCTGTCCCTGTGCATGTTCTTGTACCTGTTTTTACGCCTGTGCCTGTATCTGTACCTGTTCCTGTGCCTGTGTCTGTGCATGGGCCTGTGCATGTCCCTGTGCCTGTGCCTGTGCATGTGCCTGTGCTTGTGCCTGGGTCTGTGCCTATGCCTGTTCCTGTGCCTGTGTTTGTGTTTGTGTTTTGTGTTCGTATTCGTGTTTGTGTTCGGTTTCGTGTTCGTGTTCGTGTTCCTGTTCGTGTTCGTGTTTGTGGTTTTATAAAGTTTCTTAATAAAGGCCATTTAGATCTAAAAGTCAATTAAATAGGATTGAAAATTATTATCGATTTTTAAGTTGACATATGTTAATCCTTACCTCACATGAAATCTTAAATGTCTATCATATATATACTCTGACCCATCTTATTTGACAATTTGATGCCGTCCTGTCAAAAGTAGTCATGCTGTGTTGCCTACTTAAGTAACGCAAAGTATGGTCTTATATTGAATTAATAATAATTTGTTGAAAAGATGCCAAAAGTCTTCGCAAAGAGCACAAGGTTGCAAATTTTAAGGTGCTGTAGGCACCTTAAAACAGTAGAGTACCGATAAGTAATGGAGAAACTTATCGTAATGGTGTCGGATATATTTCAAGTACTTCACAATTAAAATCACCTTTTCATGCGCACATTAAGTATGTATTAGATTTTTTGTTTCACACCAATCTATCCAAGTTATTGTAACGGCAAGACACCAAAAGTCGACTTGTTGTGGTAAACGCGGAAGGTCTGAGTTTGGTGATTTAACCTTTCGGAGAGATCTACAACTAATTTGGTAATTTAATCCGAAAAATTAATATTTTACTTTGAACACATTGTTAAAACAGATTTCGCACGCACGCCCGCACGCACGCACGCACGCACGCACGCACGCACGCACGCATGTGTATAGGAAATTTTATGTAGGTTCAGTTGCACCTCATTAATTTGTGTAAGTAGTACAATCGTTCTAGATTATTTCTATCTCCTATTGAGTCATGGGGGCATACGAAATAGTAGCATGAATAATTTGTTGGAACTAGTTAAATAAATTAATGAGGTGCATCGATTTTTTTGTGGAATTGCTTATATGTATAATGGAGGAGTCCTAATTTTTAATACGTAATCGTATTATGTAATGAAATATTTACACGTATAGTAGAGAGTGTCTTTATTTGTGTGTTACGTAAACAGGAGTAGAAAAAAAGTAATTTTGTTATAGTGGTGACATTCACTAAAACATCAGCCCTACAGGCAAAAGGTGAGCTGGTCGTGTTTATTACTCAAACAACACGAAGGCGTGACTTTTAATTTTTTAAGTAATAGCGTTATGAATTAGAACGTCCACGTAAGTCAGGAATACAAACTTTTAACTCAAAAATCAAAAACTTGGCAAACTTACATATTCATCAAAAACTCCTCGCTCCTTCGCAACACACACCTTAACTATTGATTCAACTTGTACATTGACTTTTGGCGACTAAATGCTATCCTAACTTGCAAAATAAATTCATTTGTTACTTAAGCTAAAAAATTTACGTTAAAACTTTATAAAATGTTACGTTAGACTGATTAAAAATTAAATCTTAGCTTAACTGTCATAACTCAAACCATTTAGAAAATTCGTCACGTAAACATAATTAACTTAAAAAGTTCATCATACTTTTTTGTTACTCAAATTCCGGAGATAGTCAAAAACTTAAATTAAATTCATGTAAAAAAAATGTATTGTTTTTCTTCGCCAAAAAGGGATTACTATTACAAATTAATATAAGTAGGCATAAATAGATAAAGATTAAAGAACAGTAATTAACGCACTAGAGTGATAACATAGCCTTAACATATGTTTATGGCTCGAGCGGGCACATCGAAGCGAGCGCTGTAATCTATGCCAAAAATGTAAGGGCTTGTTACCGACTCAAGATGCGTTCATTAGTTTATGTACATTAACGAATTACTTTACAAAAACAATGAATGCGTATATTAATTTATAATTTCCGAAAATAGTTAATCTACTTCTACAAGTTGCTTTCAATACTGCATATTCTATATTAATATTAATAAATAAACATGATCGTCGACACATAATGAGTAATAATGCTCATGTAAAGATTGTTGAAGGTTTAATTGTGTTATTGGATTCTGGTGATGAGAAGCATTTAAATATTTACAAAAAATAATCGAGATTCTATTGATCCCATATCAGCAGTTCAGATTGCACGTGACGTTTGTTAGTAAATTTCCATTTAGCATGTTAAGTTTGCATTCTTATATTGAGAATTTTGACTTTTAAGCGGTTTGGTATGTGAAAGAATTTTAGCGATTTTGCCTATGGAAGAAGAAATTTCAATCTCGCAAACTATAGTATGAAAAAATGAACCTCGCATCCTCAATCTGTTTTATTGAGAAAACTTAATGGTGCATTTTAAATTTGGCTAATGTCTTCTGTTTTCGAGTTATGGCCAAAATGTCTGATTTTAATATTTTCATTTTATGGCCATATCTCGCTTATTTATGAAAATAGAAAAAAATATTTCCTACGTTTAACTAATTTTTAGAATGCAAATATATATTTAGTGTTATGGCATAATGTTTTATTTTTTTATATTGCCTCAAAAATATTTAGATAGATAATAATATTAGTTTATTTAGCAAATATATATTTAGGACATAATGTTTTATTCATAGTAATAATAATAATATTTATTTAAAAAAACTCATACATTATGTGACTTTTTTACAAACCAAGAACAAGTAACTATACTATTGAAGATGCTGTTAAACAAACTACAAGATACTTAGTAATTGTACCTATATAAAGCCACTTAAACTAAATTTTCAAATGGATGTCCATTATTTGCAATACATAATTCACATCGCTTTGAAACATTCCGTATCGCGTTGTAAATATGAATATTAGACACGGAATTAACGCACTGTGTAAAATTTTGTCTTAGTTCGCTCATTATTATTACTACTTTTGTATAAACTGTCTTTAATGTGTCCCCAAAATAAAAAAATCTAGGGGCATTAAATCGGTTGTCTTGAAAGTGAACGTTTAACAACTAAGAGACGTTTCTACTATTATGAGGGGGGTGCTCCATCTTGTTGAAAATATAAGTTTTATCTAATGTTCAGTGGTAAGTCATCTAAAAAATCCTTGACTATGTGTTGGTCCAAAATTTCAGAATACGTTGACCATTTAGTTTTCTTTCATAAATGTAATAGGCTAAAACGCGATTTACGAATAGGGCACACCAAACACTAAAACCGAAACGGCCCTGATTTTGAACGTCAACGGTACGATGCGGATTAATGTCGGACCACCAGTGCTCGTTGTGGCGATTGAAAATCCCGGCACAACTAATGTATGCTTCATCGGTCCAAACAATATTTGTTGAGAATAATGGAATTTGCTCTATTCAAAAGCCATATTTTGCACCTTTGAGGTGATAATAAACAATCAAATGTCGTTAAAATGCAAGTTTTGTAATAACGCAGTGACAAATATGTACCTGCTTTGTTTTACCAGAAAGATTGTGAATGATACACGTCTACCTGTATTAAAAACTATTTTTTCTCGAAACGTGAAATTTTTATGTCCCAAAAAACTATTTTTTACTAAAAAAGCAGTTAAATTGAATAATTTGACTCCACATGATATATATATATATATATATATATATATATATAATTGAAATCACAAAAAAAATTAGTAGTATTTTTATGTCATACTCAACTACGCGTTACATATAAAAAATACAACTTTACGCTATAACTCGAATTTCAGGAATAGTTTTAAAGAATTGACCACACCACTGCATTGTTATCAAAAAAGTACCTAAAGAACGTAGAAATAATTTTTTTCTATTTTCATAAATAAGCGAGATATGGCCATAAATATGAAAACTCGAAAATCTGAATTTTTAGCCATAACTCGAAAACAAAAGACGTTCGCCAAATTTTTATCACGCTCGGTTAAATATATCGGTAAAAAATACGAATTAATTAACAATCCGAAATTATACTACGCACAATCTCATTATTGGTTTTAGTGTCTGCAATGCTTCCGCTTAATACTCACTCTCTACAGCCATGCAGTTAGCGTGTCTATTCGCGCATCAGCTAACTTTTTTAATTCTGCTTAATAGTGCAAGTTGTCCAAACCGCACTAGGCGTCGTGCAGGATTACCTAAGTAAGCGGGTTGCCAAGTCAGCTACAGTGAAAATGGACAGGGTAAAAATAAGTAGTAAAATGATTGAAAGGTAGCTTCAAACACCTACACTTACCATAAATTCACAACTAACAATGCACAAGTCGGGAAAAACTGTCTCTAGGTGCCACCACAAACTTAAATTTTTCTAAAATATATAGTCGGTAAAAGACTTCAAAATAACTAAATTTTGCGATCGATCTGGCTCAATGAGCAATTTCAGATCGATCATTCAATCCAAAATATTCAAAAACTAATTACTTCCTAAAAATGTGTAACCCGTTATGTAATTTTACAGAAGTTAGCATTAAAATCTTCTCACAACTTTTACGCAAATAAACAAAATAAAATAATTAATGGATATAGGTATATATACGAGGGGTATTTTTTTTCAAGGTCCGATCGGTTACAAAATAAAAACCGCAGTAAAAATCGGATGAACCTGCGCTCAGATGTGTTGCGCAGCGTCTCTAGTATAACTGTCAATCGCGTCGCGTCACTTCAGTTTAGTTGTGTTTACGTAGGTAGGGCGTAAACATGTCTACAACAATAGCATCTCCCGCCAAGTGTGAAGTTCGTGCGGTAATTCGATTTCTTCAGGCTGAGGGGTGTAATGCAGCCGAAATTCATCGACGAATAAGTACTGTGTACGGTGAAACTTCAATGAGTGACAGCAAAGTGCGACAATGGTGCAGAAACTTTAAAGCAGGACGTACAGATGTTCATGATGCAGGCGGTCAGGGAAGGAAGTCTGTGTCAACCAATGATCTCGTTCAGCGAGTGGGTGAGACAATTCGAGAAAATCGTCGGTTCACAATTTCTGAATTGAGTGATTCATTTCCTGAAATTTCAAGGTCAGCTGTCTATACCATTGTGAGCGAGAAACTTCAGTACCACAAACTGTGCGAAAGATGGGTTCCCAAGATGCTGTCCGACGATCACAAAACACAGAGAATGGAAGCCTCCCTAACGTTTCTCCAGCGTTACCACAATGAAGGAGAAACTTTCTTGAACAAAATTGTCACAGGGGACGAGACATGGGTCCATTACGAAACTGAGGAAACGAAAGAACAATCCAAACAATGGATTGTAAACCAAAGAAGTTCAAGCTAACCTTCTCCAATAGAAAGTGCATGGCTACTGTGTTCTGGGACCGAAATGGAATTCTCTTGGTGGAATTCATGGAACGTGGCACAACCATTACAGCAGCCTCATACAGCGTGACTCTTCAACGTCTACGAAGGCCCATTCAGAATAAGCGGAGAGGAATGTTGTCATCAGGCATTGTCCTTCTCCACGGCAATGCTCGGCCGCACACTGCAGCTTCAACAAAGACGCTCCTACAGTCTTTTCAATGGGAAGTGTTTGGTCATCCACCATACAGCCCGGACTTGGCTCCATTCGATTTTCATCTGTTTGCTCACATGAAACGCTGGTTAGGAGGACAACATTTTGACACAGACATTGAGCTGCAGACCAGCGTACAAACATGGCTGAAAACACAGGCGGCTACGTTCTACAACGAGGGTATTGGGAAGTTGGTACCACGCTACGATAAATGTCTAAATCTGAGTGGCGACTATGTAGAAAAATAGCGTAATTATGTAAGTACTTGTTTTAAATAAATAATTTTTTATTTTTACTGTGGTTTTTATTTTGCGACCGATCGGACTTTGAAAAAAAAATAGCCCTCGTATATATATATATATATATATATATATATATATATATATATATATATATATATATATATATGATCGTACTCCTGCATCCCTGCTGATAATAAGGATGGGTAGTTCGTAATGCTACCGCTAGCGTTAGATAGTCACAGTGAGTTGTCAAAAGAGATTGTCTAGTATATTTTTATTATTTTAAACCCTAATTTAATGGTATAAATTCAGTTTACTTTCTGGTAAGAATATTAAATAGTTTTATGTAATTCCATATGTAACTTAATAAAATACGTACTTTCAGCAATTGAATTTAAACTGTTTTTCTCCAAAACCAAACTAACCTACCAAGCATACCCATATTATATAAACTGAATTTATACCATTAAATTAGGGTTTAAAATAATAAAAATATACTTGACAACTCACTGTGACTATCTAACGCTAGCGGTAGCATCACCCATCTTTATTATCAGCAGGGATGCAGGAGTACGATCTTATATATATATATATATATATATATATATATATATATATATATATATATATATATATATATATATATATATTATATAGACCAATTTGCAAATGTAAGTAGGTATACACACATGGCTTCGAAAAGCACTACCAAAAAAACTAATCCTTAAAGACTAAAATCCCCAAACCTTATATTCTAAATACATCAAAGCAGATAAAGTTTGATTATCCTTTTTACTAGTGTAAAGTTTAATTAGTAATAAAAACAAGAATGACTCAAGAGATAATCGCAGTTATATCCTTTAAAAATCTAAAACGATTTCTTACAAGTACTTTGTACGGTACACGTGATGTCCATATGGAGATGGTTTGCTTCCCTTAATCTTTTTATTATGCACACTCACTTGGCACAAAGGATAAACAACCGTGATAACTAAACCCTTTGGTCGTTATATCACCCGCGAACGTAATTGTTCTTCACTCGCGCGCAACACGCATAAACACCCGGGCGATCTGATTTATTGTTTGCCTTTCAAACTAACAGTTTGTTATAAAAAAAGAATGTTTACTTCCGCTTGTATAATAAAATTCTTATAGGCTTTATACAATCGATTTTATGTTTTTATCGATTCCGCATGTACTTCACTCAATGTCAATGATAACCGATAATCTCTAACTTAATTAACACACTTCTAATGTTACTTAAATGGTTACTTAAGTTTCTCTATTGACTCACGCGCTTAATAACAGAACACTTTTAACCAAATTTTTGCTGTTTTAAATTTGCTTTCAAAATTTCAAAAGTAAAACCATATTATTTCCTTTCAATTCACACTTAAACCTCTTATTTGTAAATGTTTGTATACGATTATCCCCGTTATGGGTTATTGTAGACAATTTATATGTACTGCATACTAAGTATTTATATACAAACAAAAACCAACACTATCTGTTTTAAGGCATCTTAAAATTTCGCGCGGGAGCTTGCTTCAATTCGAGCTCTTATGCCGAGCAACTCTCGTTCACTTTTACTACGCTCTTGCTTTGATACCTTCTGTCCACCATATTGCCAAAATATCACAACATATTCGAGCCAAAACTGCAATCCACCTATCACCAGCGAGAATTCAATGCGTTTCTTTGCCGCGTCGAAATCCTGAAAACGGAATAAGACGCAAAAGATGCGAAATAAACATAGCCATGAACCTGGCTCAAATTTTTATAAAAATTTCGCATGTGGGCGATTTCTCTTTCCGCACAATTCAACAAACTCCAACGAATTTATCCTTGAACATGCCTTCAATTTTCCATTATTGCGCAATGTTACAACATTTATACAAACAAAAATATACATACATATTCCTTCTTGCACATTAATACAATTTCAATATATTATAAACTCTCGCACTCATAGGTCTACATCCATTCTTTTTATACGTATTCTTCAGTACACAGCAGCAAAAGACCAGTAGCGATCCGGTAGTCCTTTACCTGTAAGAATTTTCCCAAAACATTATTTTTGAACCACATTAATGCTTTCAACATAAAAATCATTGTGGATGGATTTCAAATATTCTTTTATCTGACACATAATGTTTCATTAAATTCCAGTGGCGTGTCATTTACACTAACTTACATTCTATATACACAAAAAAAATTTCTCGTGCAAACTCACTTAATTTGCATTCAAAATACGTTCCATACGTTATCACAAGACTGTTCATACACGATGCGTCAAAGTAACCTTATGGTACCCGTACGCGCACCTCTTGACGTTGCTGTTCTCGTACCCTTTGAGATAGGATGCGATTTCCGTGTACACCCTAGTAAACGTGACTGTAAATGAGTCCAACTAACTGTTTTAACGGTGTAAATCTGATAGTCACACGTTGATAGATTTCTTGCTGTTTTAATCAGCGTTTTTAAGTCGATAAAGGCAACTTGTAGACGATCCGAGTGTTTTTGTTTCGCATTGCTTCTTTGCAAGCTTTTCTGTCCTATTGCTTTCCGCGTAAACCTTCGCGCAGTACATATCTTGTTGGCGGTTATACCTTAGTAGCCTTAACCACGATTGTCCGACAGTGCAGGGCGTCTCTACTATCCGTTAAAACTACCAGTCCCTAAATATTTTGGAGTGTTCATACATGTACTTAAGGGCTTTGATGATAGCGACCAGCTTGTAAGAACCTATAAGTTTGTCTTCTCTTAATTTTACCACGATTTTCTCAGTCGGAGGTGGAATAGACTCTTTTACGTTTGGGGCAGCTACGTGTATGATTGAACAACAAATTTTCTTTTATGTTGTTTATTTCATACGAGTATACTCTACAAAGTGAAATACTTTTTCTATTTCTTACGCTTAATTCTAATAATCCAAAAAAATTAAGGTATATGTAGATAAAATGGCGGTCAGTCCAAAATCGACACCACCAGTTTTAAAGAATTCTTCAAACTGTTTTGGAAATGCCTAAATAAGTCTTTGTGGTGTGATGGGGATGTTTTGCACTCTGAATCATATAACTTGATAATATATCGATGTGTCCACTATCCAGTAAATGTAGCAAAATCAAGTATATTTTCCTTATATGTGCTTCTAACCACATACGTAGAAAGCCTAAGTACACAATCCTGAACTTCAAAACATGTATTGTAAGTAATAAACATTTTAATACTAGCTTTAGAATTGAGCAGTATCCTAAAGGTAGTACTAGCCCTATTTAACTTACACAGGTGCAACATGCAAAGAAAAAGTTGATTATTAGGTAAAAAAGCAGTTGCACATAATTGGTTATTACTTTTATTGAAATTCCCAATGTTCGGAAAATAAACTTAAACAGTTTAACTTTTAATCTTTCACGAAAAGATGTTTGTACAAATTTAAATACTAGAGGTAAGGTGTTCCTTTTGCGAATAATTTTTTTAATGCAAATAATATTTCAATCGTTGTAAATTAAGTATAATTAATTCATCTGCATTATTTGCATTCAAAGACCACCTGGTGGTGATTTTAAGTTATTCATAGGGCAATTAGAAAGCTGTTTTTTTTTTAATTTCTGGGATTTCATATAACAAATTAATTATTTCAGGTGATTTAAATATTGATATGTTGCAGCAAAACTCATAATCTTATTGACCTTATGAACTCTTCTTTAAATTCTACATTTTATAAACCCACAAGGATTAGTCAAGGATCCAGAAAGTGGAATTAATTATAATTTACAAATTTTGATATAATACTACAGACTTTTAAAACTTCTAAAACAATTAATTCAAATTATTCTGTTTTCTTCCGAACCAATTTGTAAAGATGATTATGCACATACCATTTCTGCAAAAATTATTGCATTGTATTGGACAATAGAATAGGAATGATGCTTATAATGATAATTAGAAATTTAACAAATGTATGGATACTTATTTTATTTTAACATATCTTTTAAATTAGTTACATACAGTGTATTAACGTACTTCATGAAATGAAAATTTTGAATTTGTTCATATTTTTAACGAATTAAAATTATGTTTTTCAGATGCAGTAATTTTTATTCATAATGGCTTATTCCCTGCTTAAATTTAGTTGAACTAAGTAATATTTACCGGGCCTTTCAGAATACTGATCTTTTACAACTATGTTCAGATTCTACTGTAATAAACAAAATTCCATTTAAAGTCAAAATACTTTTACAGTTAAAAATTTTAAAAACTTACTTTTCAATATGCAAATGTTTACTAAAATACATTCGGAATGAGGCAGCAAAGAAAGAAAAATTGCGAGAAGTCTAGTAGTACAGTAAAACAAAATTAATAAGACTATATTGTCCATGTGTTGTTTTATATATGTACAGTGCGTTCGTAAAGTAGGGGATAAGTTCAATTAAAATTCGAATGGGAGTTTAGAAAGAAAACACACAATTTAGAATTTTTTACGCAAAAGTGAAATGTACAGGGTGTGTCAAGAAAAAGATATGATGTCATCGCCATTTTTTTTAAATATTGTAACAACCTTTTTTTCAAGTTGTATTAAATAATACTTTAATTTTAGATCTTTTATTCATTTAGTAGTAAATATAAGAAAAGTTTTTAAGTTTTGTATGAGGTAGGCAACTTAAATTGCATATCTTAATAGTACATATTTTTTAAGTGAATATATTTCATAAAGATTTATAGTTTCCTTTCCTTAGAAATGGCATTCTGATCATTTAAAAGCCGCGCAATGAGTAATAACTAGCCTTTTTTTTTTCTTTTTCAATTCACTTGCTGCTAAATGTAATAGCATGAAGCATGTAGTTGTGGGGAATTTTCCCTAAATTTTAGTGTAAAGTGCCATCGGTAGATGGTAAGTTATTTTTTTTCATTATAGTTAAAACTAAAGCCTTTGCTTTTTTTTTAGGCACTTTTACTTTTTTTTTACTTTTACTTTTTTTTACTTTTTACTTTTAAAAAGTACCACTTTTATTAAATACCTTATTTTACTTGGTTTACATCATAAATCGCAATTTTTTTTTACATACTAAAAACTTCAAAGTAATGCATTAATTATTATGGATTCGAATTATTAAGAATAAATTATCAAGATAATTCCCGTGGGGTGTGGCTGGTAAGCTTAGATCTGGAGATTGCACCACAATGATGCTATAATAATTTCATCTAGTTGACCGTTCCGTTTCATGTGTCACCAGCGGTAATAAAATATATACAGAACTGTTCAAAGGTATGATTCTTTAGTAATTAACGAATAGATTTAAGACCTTTTCCATTACAATTGATTATTAAATAAACGTTAGTGTGCCTTGTAATTTTATTTTCATTTTGATTAATGTTGTATTATTATTAACAAACTTGGTTTAGCTGTTCCAATAACGTATATTTAAAAATAGCTTGGCGCCCGAGGTATCAATTTATTGTTTTTATTTACATTACATATTTTTCTTATTAATTAAGTATAAGTGAAAATAATTAAGCTGATGAGAAGCATGCAGTGTTTCAGGTATGTTAATTAAACTCAGTATATTAGAACTCTCCCTTATCTTCATCTACCGATTGAGCCGACGGCAGTAGCGATTGATATTTGGTAATATTTTTTTTATTAATTAAAATTATTCGATCAATTACAAATTGTTTATTACATCATCGCTTTTGTTTTAAGGTTATAATATCAACCCCCATTTTACGCCCGACAAGGTAAATATGGACGATGGTTACATAAGGAAATATTGAATAAAAATTATCATAAACATTGGTTCATTGTCAATGTATGTTCAATTCTCTGATTAGAGAGATTGAGTAGTTGGGGTTTAATGTGAGGGGTACGCCGTCACTCGTACCAATTGTAGACTAGACCTCACAACCCTGTTGAGTAATTGAATAAAAGATGAGATTCATTCAAAGACTGATTTATTTGATACTATTTACACTTTATATACAACTTTTTACATGACGTGTTTTATTGTTTGACCTAGTTAGTAGGTCATGTTTTATTCATTTAAGCGCCTTTTTGTGCTTACTAGTTATAATGCACATAGTATATGTGTAATTTCAACCTTACACACTTTTGTATCAGCACAATTGTCGCAATAATTAACCTGCTCTATATTCAGTTTTGCTTACGATTCGTTTTACGTATTTCTTAATTGTTAATTCTACTTATATTTCTCAACTTATTACTAAATATAAAATTACTAAAATTATTAACATTATTAAAATACCCTGTTTAATCTGCAAGATTAAACAATGTAAGAAAACGTTAAATTATACAGTTGACCGAAACAAACATGATAGCTGAGAGGGCGGAACTGGCGCTGTCGTCTTTTTTAGAGTACATTCAGGTTAAGAAGTATTTTAGTGGTAAATTTAAATATTTGAAAATTGGTTCTTGAACCGCAACACAAGTAACTACGTAGAAAGTATAAATAGATGTCCAGACGATATTATTTTCTACTAGAAATATCAAAGCTTTAGTCCATACCATGAAATTAGCAGCTTGTATTTGACATCTTAATGCATTAGGGAATTGAGAGTTATTTTCAGTGTTTTCTATTATTATTCGCTTATTTTCTTTAATGTTATTGTTTAGTTAGCCTTTCTTAAGGTTCATTGTTTATAAAAACGTTTAACATAAGAGTAAGTGCAGCATAAACAAAAAATAACCCTTTAACCTAAATGTAAACGATTTAGATTAAGTAATATCCTACTCTCTGCAATAAAACCAATTTATGTTGGAACCTTATTTTCGAAATAGGCAACAGCATGAAAATGGTGAATGGATTTATTCAGTTTCGAAATACAGGCAGTGTTGACAAGGGTAAATCATCTGTACGTAGTCTGTTTTAACTGAAAATGTGGTTGATATACGAGTGTGCATACAACGTATTCCTAAAAAATTTACGGCGGTTATAACAAAGAGGTACAAACTTTTAATTATTATTTTAACTATGACAATAATTAATTATTTCATGCAATTTTAGGCTTGTTATGGAATGTGTCGAAAAGCACTTACACAAAAGTTACATTATCGTCCATACAAAATAACTATAATGGCTGATTATGAGACACATGAACTCCACAAGCGGTTTAATAACAATTTGAGGAATGAAGAAATGCTAGATATGTAATTTTTTAGTGATGAAGCATGGTTTTATCTAACGGGTTATATAATGTCATAAAATACAATATACGGTTTGGTCTGATGAGGCTCCTGGTGAATTTGTACAAGCTCCATTACATCCTACAGAAATTGGTGTATATGTAGCTTATCACGAAGATGGTCCAGTATTTTAAAAAAAACATTAATCAAGACCAGTTAAAAAATGTGTAACAGTATGAAAAAACGAATAAACGCTGGTTTAAATAATAATGAAGGTCATAATTTAGAATTAAAAATATCAAATTAAAAAATGTTTAATCCATTATACTGTAACTGTTAAATAAATGTAACTTTTATTATAATGAAATTTTAAATTTCTGGAAGTAAAGTTTGATTTCATAGGCAGTGGAAAGTATTTTGTTCTGGACATAAATTAATGCTCTCACGGTAGATGGAATTAATAAATACGTTGTTAATGCCAAATAATTATCCACTACAAATGAATCCATTAATTTTAATAAACGTTATTACAAAATAAGTATGTATATAAAGCAATGCATAACATGTTATTACAAAATAAGAAATTAAAAAATTATGTATGTTATTACAGAAATTTTAAAAACTGCATAATAAGTTTGTGTCTAGATCTCGGCCCACAAATACAAAAAAAAATATGTTATTACAAAATGCAAAGCAAAGATTATAAATTTAAAGTTTTATCCACTGTCCGAAACTTCTTCGTCAGAGTTTGTGTCATCGTCAGATAGCCCAGGTTTAATTGTGATAATCAATTTTTCAACTTCTTGATCCATCAATTGCTGCCACATTTCTTCGGCTATATGATCGACGTGTGTGCAATGTTTTTCCCAATCTGATTGACTTATTTCGGCAAAGGCTGTTCGCACTAAATTTTCTATTTTAGGGCCACTTTGATTGACGTTATGCATTGCCACCTTGTGTTTTGCCATACTCCATATCAACTCGATGGGATTTAAGTCGCAATGATAGGGTGGTAAGCATACTGTAGTGTGACCATGGTTCTTCAATAATTCGTCAACATAATATCGCTTAGCTTGATTCTGTGCCTTAACAAATGTTATTAATTCAGGCTTACGCATTTCGCTGGTAGTAGAAACCCCATTGCTTTCAAGCCAATCACGAATATATTGCTTTCGTGTAGTTTGGGTTGGGGGTTTATTGATTTGCACACTATGGTATGGCACATTATCCATTACAACAGTACCATTAGGTGATAAATTTGGAATTAATTGTTTTTCCACTCACTGCATAAAATTATGATGGTTCATATCACCATTGTAATCTCCTGATTAGTTTTTGGATTTAAGTATTAACACCCCATTATTCACAAATCTGTAGGCACCACCTGCATGTACAATAATGTATCGTTGACCTGATCTATCGGTTCGGTGTACTCCAGGCTGGTCTTCAGATTGCCAACACTTGCTGACACCATACGAAGGATGGATATAGGTTTCACCCAAAAAAGTTACCGGTTTCTTGTTTTCCCCCAGAGCATTATTCTCTCAAGGAATTCAATCACATTACCAACAATGTTTCTTGCTTCGTAATGCATACCTTTCCTCGATTTAGGTTCCATATTTCTAACCTAAAAGACAATTTATTAAAAATAAGATGTTAGCTAAAATATTTATACCTACCTGCTTTTGCAAATACAACTAGCAATATTGCTTTGAAAAAAGCAGATTTTACTAACGAGCACCGCAGAATAAGAAAAAAATTGACACACAGCTACAAACAATACTGTCAAGTATAACTTTGATTAGCGAATGTACAAAAATAAATATTTTTGTGTGATTGGTTAAAAATCTTGCCGCTTCAAATATTTCAAGTAAAATTCTTTTAGTTCACATCTTGTTTGCTTCGTTGCGCGGTACATTTTGTTAAAATTATTTTAATTATTTACACATTATCAACACCTGCAACACATGCATCATGTGACAGGAGTTTTTTTGATGTCATTATCAATGTAAAAAAAAACGTTAAATTGTATACTTTGTTAAAATAATTTTAATTATTTGCACATTAGCAACTTTTGTTTAGTTTTTTGATAGGCGACAGCATTGTTATTGTGAGTTTGTAACTACTTTACCGTTATTTTGTGAAATATGAGGACATTAAGCGAGCATGAAAGAATTGAAATCCTTTGCATGCTTGGTTTCGGAGGTAGGTCGCGCACTCATTTAGAAGTGGTTGCGTTGTTTAATGCAACTCACCCTGATCGACCGTCCATTAGCCAAAGCATAGTAAGCAGAGTTGAGGGAAAATTTCGAGAATTTGGATATGTTCGGGATTTGAGAAAATCTGGTCGAAAGTCGATAAGTGAAGATCAGTTGAACATTGCAAAATGATTCTAATACTACCATTACCGACACAGCTAAGAATATTAGTGTGACGCGATATACTGTGCATAAAGTGTTTAAAAAGGTTCCCTACAAGATATTCTTACTTCACGAGCTGTCTGAAAATGATTTTGATCGGCGAAATGAATTGTGTGAACAAATGCAACAACCATGTTATGGTAACGCCAATTTTGTAAAAAGAACATTTTTTCCGACGAAGCAACAGACAAACTTGTCGTTATTGGGCAAACAAAAATTCTCATTGGTTCACGGAATATCACACCCAAAACCCTCAAAAATTGAAAGTTTGGTGCGGCACAGTTGACGGAAGAGTTATAGGTCCTTACTTCTTCGAGGATACTCTCATTAGTACGAGATAGTTAGATTTTCTTCAAAATGACCTCATCCTCGCTCTAATAGCGTTGTATCCGGGTTTAGAAGAGTCCGATATGCACCACCGTGACCTCTTTTTTCAGCAAGATGGAGCCCCGCCACACTACGCTTCACCTGTTCGCGGTCATTTGGATGAAGTTTACCCAAATCATTGGATAGGTAGAAAATGGACAACAGAGTGGCCAGCCAGATCGTCAGATTTAAATTCTCTAAATTACTTCTTGTGGGGATACTTAAAGAGTAAATTATACGTGACGCGACCAGCCAATTTAGAAGATTTAAAAGCACGAATTCGGCAGATGTCATCAACAAAGTTCAAAAATCATTTGTTAATCGCCTTGGATATTGTCTGATTGTTAACGGTGCTCAATTTAAGCATTTAATTTAAATTAGTGGAATCATATTACAACTAAATTAGGCCTAACCCCAAAAATTGTCCGTATTTCAAAATATATTTTATTAAAAAAATCATTCATTATTAGAAATGCTACATGATATCCATTTAGGTACGATTTTTTCTTCAAAACGATTACATCTTCTAAACTACACTGTATAACATAATCAAACCTTACATTGAAAGAATGTCCGAAGTGTGCTGAATCCAAATTTGAAATAACATACAAGGTGTCCCATTTAAAAAAATCTATGTTTGGTTCACCCTATACAAATGAAACACCCTGTATAAACTAAAATAATTTTAAAATGTGCACTTCAATACTTTCTCCGACACTTTTTTGTTTTCCTATTCCATCAAATAGGTATCACCCCCAGACGCAAGTTAGGGACACCCTGTATTAACATCGTCTTTATGTACCTTGACGTACAGAAGAAGATGCAATAAAAATTTTCTTGGCACACCCTATGTATTTCACTGTTATGTAAAAAAATTCTAAAGCGAAAATAAAAATCGACGGTCCGAGCGTTTTCTTCCTAAATTCCCATTCGAATTTTAATTGAATTTATGCGCTTCTTTACGAATACACTGTATAACACATTTAATTAACAGGGCGGCTTTAAAATGTGAATTCCATCTGTATGGCAAATTTCAACTGTTATACTTTCGCCAAAAAATGTATCTCACTCTGACATAAGACTTATCAATATATTACCAATGTTCCCCAATTAACGGTCCTGATACTGTAGCTCAAAGCTCTTGGTTCAGATGCTGCAATCTCAGACCACGTTACCTACACCGCAACATCTCCACACTTCGATTTAGGAGGGGAAATATTTCTGGTTATGTAAACAGATCTCTAACAGAATCCTTTTGCTATTGGTCACGTTTTTCTATTTTATTTTGCCGTTTGGATAACTGCCGGTTATGTAAAAAGCATGAGTAATTAAACTGTACAATAAAATAGTTAGGCGACAACCAAACAAAACAACCCAAAATAAAAAAAAACTAACAAACGATCGAACCAACTAAACTAAATAAACCAGTGAACACACAAACACACAAGCACGATAATGAACAACTAGCCAAAGTAGCCAACACACGCACACACCAACTCATGAAATACACACACGTAAGAATCCCAGTTACGCACGAACAAGTCAATCAAATACACCAAGGAAATTAAGCATACAAGAGTGTCGTGCACAATTAAACCAAACAAACTAAACAAGCAGGTAAGTAGACCAACATTCCGCAACCATAACACGGAAATACACACGCAAGCACCAGCGCGCGTACACACAGGCGCATGTACACGCACACAACGCGCGCACGCTGGTACATATACACACATACACACACACCCATGCACGCACGCACGCACGAACGTACGCACGCACGCACGCACACACGCACACACGCACACACGCACACACGCACACACGCACACACGCACACACGCACACACGCACACACGCACGCGCGCACACGCGCACACGCGCACACACGCACACACGCACACACGACACACACACACACGCACGCACACGCACACGCACACACCAGCACAGCACACACGCACACACGCACACACACACACACAGCACACAGCACACACACGCACACACGCACACACGCACACACGCACACACGCACACACGCACACACACACTTAACACAAGTTAGTCAGCACACGAATGCGCAACCACTCACACACAAACGCACAACCACTCCAGTAAGCAAGCTATCTAGCACATACACGTACATAACATGGAAACACTATCACCTCAACGACACAAAAGAATACAACAATAAAGTAACTATACGCGGAAGAAAAGTTGTTTGACAATTAAACAAACCCAAAACTATCAAGTTAAAAATATAGCGAACAACCAAACCGAAAGAAGTAAATCACCTAATCAACACACAAACGCACAAGTTCGAATACAAGCATACAACTAGACACCCAAACTATCACAAACCTAGAACACCAAGAAATCAAGGAAGCGAATCAACAATCAAAACTAAAATCATAGAAAACGAAGAAATTAACAAACAACCAAACTATCCAGCAAACAAACGTTCACGTATACAGATCATACAAATTGTAATAAAAATAATGTGTGTAACGTAGGTGTAGTATACAAAATTTTGAAATAATAAGAAAGTAAGTTATCCAAAAAATACTAACCTTACACCACTTATAATTGTGCCTTTGGGTTATCGGTAGATTAATAGGGTTGGTTCACTAAAATGATTCGCTTAATTACCACTTACCATTAATAATAAAGAATGTAAAAAAATGAAGTTATCTCGGGCGCCAAATTGTCTTTTTTTAAATTATCGGGACAATTAAACCGAGTTGACAAAAATGTAAAAAATAACAATATACAGACTATGTTTATTGAATTAAATGTAATGATGAAATAATGAAGGTCTTAAAATTATTATTAAAGTACTAAATAAAACACTACATAAATACCTTATAAATTTTTGTACACAATCTTTTCTTTTTGACAACCACTGGTATCTAAATATGAATACGGAGAAGTTAACAGGATGAAGTCATTCTTACGTCAACATGGTGCAATCTTGACATAATGTTATCAGCCACACCCCAAACTGAATTATATTTATAAAAAATCCGTATTTCTTCTTAAAATTTTTAAATCCACTTCTTATTGCAATCCATTCAAAAAATTTGCACTCATAAAACGAAAAAATGCACGCAACCATAAAATCAAATGCGTACTTAAGATTCAATTACGTTGTAAATTGAATTAATGATAAACGTGTAATTAAAGAAAAAAATGGTATAAAAATACCTCAAGAAAACGTACTGAAAACGCCACCAAATTGATGGCGTTTTTCACATAAATTTAAATAAAATCAAAAAGAAGCAGCTTCATGCTTCGAAATTAAACGGGAAGTGCCAAAAGGAGGATTTCGAAGTAGATGATCAGGTTATGCGTACAAGATATCAGCAGAATAACTTAACGCAGACGCGTTATGTATCAGATAAGAAATGAATACAAATTGAAAGTAGGATTATAAATCTTTACGAAAGAGTGCACTATGAAGATATGCAAATTAAGTTGCCTACCTCATACCAACATTGTAAAACAATTAAAATTTTCTTGTATTTAGAACTAAATGAAGGAAAGATCCTAAATTGAGGTATATTTTATACAACACAAAAAAGAGTTGTTACAAAATATGTAAATTCCCACATGCGCAAACACACACATACGCACGCATGCGCGCACACATGCAAGAACGTACGCACGCACGCACACATACACACACACACACACACACACACACACACACACACACACACACACACACACACACACACACTACACAACACGCAGAAGAAAAAGAAAGAAGTAATTAAACAAAAAACTAACCAACATATCGAAACACCGCAAGCGTTGGGTTTAACTCTACTATCAACATGAAAGTGATTCCTTGCGTTGTTTCTCAACATGTTTATACCACAGGACATACAATGGATTATCTTAATATAGAAGTGCTGGCAAATGAGATCAATAAGAAGAAAGAAATATTGATATTGGTACATATTTTTAAAAACAAATGAAATAGTTTGAATGCAACATTAGTAATATACAGTCTTGGTTAATTTCAGAAGAGTGAAATTGAAATTAATTAATTCTTGGTCAGATTTAAAAATGGTTTGCCCTTTAGACAAAATTATCAAGTTACCATTTATATCAATTTTGATTAATCAAAGTTTTATAACTTTCTAAATTTATAAAAAATTCATATATTAGTTTCCCACAGCGATAATAAGAACTAATTTGAATTATAAAATATTAGGATTACTTTAAATAACAGTATGTGTATTTTTATATTATGTAGCCCATTATCATTATATCATGATATTGCCGATGTTCTTGTTCGTGGTAAAGGTGGTTTCAATGTTGTGTTTCTTCAGGAGTTTTCCTATCTTATGTGTCATCTTCTTTTGCCTTCGATCGCCAAAACTACCAAAAACACAGAGAAGGAGTACTACTTCGACCTATCGCCAGTTCCATTCTATCACTACTACAAAAATTAGCGAGATACGTAGCAAAACAGCTCCATCCAAACACTACGGAAGCAGAATCCAACATAAGGAACGCCAGCGATTTTATCGAGGTGCTGAATGCATACACTAATGAGCTACGACGTAGTTTCCTTGTTGACGAATATCCCCATCAAAAAAGCAGTGAAGGTCGTCCAACAAAAATGTCAGCCAACAAACGACACATTAAGTCTGGTGGGACATTGCCTCAACAATACCTACTTCAACCACAGGGATTAATGATATAAAAAACAGAAGAAGCACCAATAGGGTCACCATTATCGACAGTAGTTGTAGATATATTCATGCAAGGCCAGACCAACGTACGAGAGTAAGCGCCGCAGAAAGCAACACTTTGACTAAGGCACATCGATTACACGTTTGTTATATAGAGACATGGAACGAACAAATTGGTGGAGTTCCTAGATCGTCTCAACGTTAGACACGAGAGGATCAAATTCACAATGGAGATGAAAAAGAAAATAAACCGCGGTTCCTAAATATTCTAGTCTACTAGACAAAAGGTAGCAATTTGGGATACACCGTGTAACGCAAAAGTACACACACCAATCACTACTTGAACGCTTTATCTCATCACCATCCATCGCAATTACAATTACTGTTAAAAACTCTGTTAACAAGACCGAAGCGCCTGGCAGACAGAAGTAACCTCCGGTAAGAAACAAATAGGATCAAGGCCGAACTTCTACAAAATGGATTCTCCATGAAGAACATAAAGAGAGCAGAGGAACCATCGAAGGTAAAAGAAAATAATGAACATCCTATAGCCCAGACAGGTTTGATACATGGTAATGTCTTAGAGGCCATGTATGCCCAGCGTTATCCAAATAACTGCCAATAGCTGGATCCTGAAATATCTAATGGGATTCTTTAACAAATAACTGATTTAGTTTATGAAATGCTCGTTAGTGGGTGGGGTTATGAAATTCAAACACAATGAAATCTATTTTATTGGCCATCTGGTTGATAACAAAACATTTCAAAAGAAAAATTTTCGATTCTTTCTGAAAAGTCGCCATTTTATAACGTCGTGAAAAAATTGTGAATTCTTCTACAATTTCTTCATCCGATCCGATTTCGGCAATAAAGTGGAAAATTCAAGTACAAGACATTTTCTACAAATGTTCTGTTCTCTTATTGATCGCAAGATGATTGCGGATATAAATAAATTTTTCGTAATAAAATGGGTAAGATATTTTGTTAAGACCTTCTTATTTGAAATTAATTTAAACATTCTTCATTAGCGACTGGAAACACCCTACAGTAATTAAGAGTACAAATCTTCGATTGGACTATTCGAAGGCATTTCGTACCACCTGTCGTGCACGCCTAAAATCTTAGTGGTAAAGACTGTAAAGTTCACTTTATTTTAATACTCACGTGACCTTCCTTTTTAGCATCTATCGTACCTTTATACACGTACAATCTTACACTGGCGATACTGCTGGAATTAAATCGTTGTTCGAACTTGCTACTTCGACAGAAACCTTAATACTTAGATCAAACCATTCTGCGCCCAATGAATATGTTCATGCCGATGTGATTCGTCTACACAGGTTTCGCTACGATACCACCTTCAGAGTAACGACTCCAAGTCGCCGAAAGATCAGAAATCTTGTTATTACTTTCCTCCTAAACTCGGGTACTACATCCATTGCTGTACGTTGCTACTGAATGTAATTCATGGATATTACGTAGGATACCTGTATTTAGTGGATCTCTCTTACTTGTCCTGTACGATATTAGAATTCATCCTATTAGTTGAGTAATTTGTGAATTACACATATAAACACAGTTTTGGTGTCCACGAACTGCTTAATATAAATGTGACAAAGTTCACGTTGATCTACATACGAATGCGTCATTATCTTCTTTAGATTTAAATTACACGAGGTTTAACCGTCATGTTGGCTTAATAATTTTTATATACCTTTAAATTTATCTCAAGTGATTACACTGTACCCATAATTTCCCCTGCCATGTGTGTAATTGTTATTTGTAAGTTATGGACGTTCCTTCTATTATAAACTTTTAAATGATTATTGCTAACGATAGTGAGTCTAGCTCTAACAAAAAGAAAGTGTTTTTCCTTGGAGAAGGTTCAGTACCCTTTTATTTATTTTCTTACCTTCTGTCTCGATGAGTTGCTATGAATTAATTTGGCTTTTAAATAAATAAAAAGTGGCCAGCTGAATTCTTTTTCCTAAATTGTTCCCCTTATAAATAGTTTGTTTAAGTTAATAGTAATATGACTTTTGAATCTTGATATGATTCGTTTTTGAGTTGCATGATTCTTAATTATGTATATGATCTTTGGGTGTTGTTTAAGCCACAGCAAATACTGATTCACTACCTTTAGGTTATTTAAAACGCTCTTGTTTTAGCGTGAATATACGTTTTTCTTTCAGATTGACAAATGAAAGGTCTTTCATTGAAAGAAAGTGAAAGTTTTAAATAAATTAATTTCAGTTTAGAAATATTATTTTCCTTTGGGGTTCGAATTCAGATACCCGCTAGCTTTCACACGGATCTCAATATTTTTGTTTGTGGGTCAAATTAGGGGTTCACTATTTTAGTAATTTATGTTACT
The DNA here is from genome assembly GCA_036346205.1 of Vesta saturnalis. Lineage (NCBI taxonomy): Eukaryota > Metazoa > Arthropoda > Insecta > Coleoptera > Lampyridae > Vesta > Vesta saturnalis. The sequence goes on from JARFJB010001400.1 coordinate 1,090,986, forward strand.
TATAGTCGTAAAGTTACGCAAAATGAAAGATTTAATTTACCCTTTTAATATTTCTAGGTAATATGTATAGAAATTACAGATTTTCTTTCTTTTTTTTACGCACTACAGTAGTTTATTCTCTTCTCTCTCAGTGTACTCTCCTCTCCTTTCAATTCCCTACTCACCTTCGCTATCCAGGGGTCGGGATAGTGGTGCCCTTTGACTATAGGGGAGCGGCTTCTGGCGCCTAAAACTTAATACCGGAATTTTCTACAACGCGCCCGAACCGTTCGAGCCAGACTGTTGTTCTTTTGTAGCTTACCATTTAAACCCGTAACAAAGTTCGTCAAATTATTGACGAACATCCAGAGACGAGTACCTGAAAAGTTGCTCAACAGGTAAATGTTAGTTACAAAACTGTTTGGAATATTCTTAAAAAAATTTACTGTATCCGTATCATGTTCAACATGTTCAATATTTGTTACCTAATGGCTATCCGCTCCGTATACAGTATTGCCAATGGATATTCACAAAAATTACAACAATCCTAATTTTGCTACCACGTTTCGACATACGTAACCAACTTCTCAAAATATGGCATTATTCAAAATAATCATACATGGGCTGCTGCAAATCTACATGTCACAGTTCTAGCACGACTCAAAGCCTTTCAGCTAATGTTTGGATTGGTATTATCGACGATTATTTAATAGGACCGTTTTTCCTTTAACGATTGACCGGTAATACATATTTTCATTTTCTAGAAAATGAACTTCCAGTTTTTTGGAAGGCGAATGTGTTTCATGCATGATGGTGCTCCTCCACATTTAGCAGTAATCGTACGGTAGTTTTCAAATAATGTTTTTCCAGATCGTTGGATAGAACAAGGATCTCCACATCCATGGCCTCAAGTATTCTGCACTCCATTAGATGTTGAGCGGAGAAATGTACTACTCTTGTGTTTATGTTTATCACAATGTTATTGCTTCTATTAAAATAATAAAAGCATCGAGCATCCTGTATCTCATTAACGACAATATATATATATATATATATATATATATATATATGAAACAATAAGAAAAATTTAGTGGGTAGCAGCCAAGGTTGTGGGGCTAGTTTAAAATAAAGAAAAGATCCTTTGTTCAAAGGGAAGCTTTCGGTAAATTTATTACCTTTGTCAACCAATCTACAAGAAGTTATGCGTTGATAATACATATAAATTAAAATAAGATAGTAACTTACGATCGTGGATACAGTTAAAAACATTGAAGCAGCATTAAAAGAAGATATTTCAATTTAAATTTGAATTAGATGTCAAAATCAATTTTTGGACTTTGACAAAAAAAAAATAAAATTATTGTCATAGATATAGGAAAAACAAAGAAAATGGTTATGAAATCAATGTATAAGTAGATTAATATGTTGAATGTGATTGTGTGATAAGTGTAAAAGTGTTATGAATAGGATTATTTAAGATTATTTGAATGTCTATTATTACATAGGACTCTTACTTCTATGTGGGACATTCTGGAGATTAATACCAAATAGAGTTATTCGTGATAACTCTTTTAGACTAAACAAAATGGTAAAATCCAAACAAAATAAATTCCCTTCTGCCACTAAGGGTTAATCCGTTAATGGTTCATCCTATGATTTCTGTGTTTATCTAGATAAAGTATATTAGAATAAATTAAGTTTAAATTTTGAGTGTCACTTCTCTTATTCATTACATAGTCTGTACAGCGTATATGGACCATTTCTAAAAACTTTCTTTTGAATAAATTTGATTTAGAGGTCAAGACTTGCACTTTGTCGAAATCAGGGCTGTGTCCAGTGGAATGTACGTGTTGTGACAAAGCACAAGCATCTTTTCTGACTCTTATGTCACTGCGGTGTGATGTAAGGAATCTTAGATATGCGTGTTCTCTAGGGATTGATCGAAGTGCGTGTGTTATTCTGTTTTTTCATATCTCGCTATTGTTTGGAATTTGTTCTTGGTAAACTATTTGTTTGACCCTTTCCCAAACAAAAAAATCCATTATTGTAAGGCCTGGGGATCTAGCATGCCAAGATGTCACGCTCATTCTTCCAAACCATCTTCCACTAAACTGATTATTTAACCAATCAGTAATAATTTGTGGCGAATGGACAGGGCAGCCGTAATGTTGGAAGAAATACGGCTGTCGAATATTTAAAGGAAGTCAATGAATCTCTGCAGGGTTTGTAAGTAAGTGTGCTGATTCAATCTTCCTTCGATAAAGAAAGGCCCGATGATTCTTAGCTCGTATGAAATGGCACACCAAACATTCACTTTTTTAAGATACTGTGTTTTTGCATTAATTACGTAATGAGGATTAAATTTGCTCCAATATCGACAGTTTTGGGAAGACTGAACACCTTCCTCCAAAGTGTGGGAAAATTGCACTTTGTCAGGATGAATTCTGTTTGCTTTATAAATTTTCTGTAAATGGGTTTTATTTATGTTAGTATTCATGCTTCGATTACTGAGCGGCATTTTGGGATCTGCATCTATTGAATTCAAAGCAACCAAAGTACCTGCATCATTTTCTTCATCAACTTTTTTATGTTTCTTCTTGGAATGAATGCTCCCTGTTGTAAGAAATTTCTTGATTAAGCGCCAAGCAGTAATTCTGTTAATTGCATCATTTGGATATTTTTCACTAAACAAACCAATAACCGGTTCCATAACACTGAATCACATAAAACTTTTCCCTCTAATATTAACATTGTACTTGAACAGTTTAAATTCAATAAATAATGTTCGAATTTCAAGTTTGACATATTGATATTGCTGTAGACAGTTTTGTTCTTTCGTGGCAGACCGTTTCAAACTAAATACTTTCATTTGGGAAATGAACATGTCGCAAAAAGTGGCTGGTGAATTCGTAATTTGGTACAGATGCCTAAATGTTGATTATGAACAACTTTTTCAAATAACTTTTTGTTGTATACGCCACATGAAAGGCACTTTACTATACAAAAAATAGGTTTTTTGAAAATTTCGTATGCATATTTGATTTTTCAAAATTGAAATTATGTTAGAAATAAGTATCTAATCAAGCTGGGTTGGACTCTAAAAAACTAGAATTCAAACGACGTCATCTCTTGTGCAACATGTAAACGCCACCGGACAAACAATCAATTTCCACAAGACCAAATTACTAGCCAGCTTAGAACATTTTACATTCAGAATAATTAAGGAGGCAGTCGAAATCGAAAAGAATCTCAAGAACAATGAATACAAGAGACGTCACACTCAGGTTACCAGTAGTGTGGAAAACAGTATTGGAATAAAAACAAATATCAACCAAAAACAAACAAGCAGAAACTATGAAAGAAAGTGAGGAAAATGTGAAATCAAACGAAAAGAGAAAGCAGAAAGTACATAAGAAGCAGCCAGCAACACAGTTCGAGTAACAAGGAGTACAAGCCGAAAGTTACATCAGCTGCGGAAAACTAAAAACAACACTGTGTGTGTGTATGTATGTATAAATTCAATAATTAACTAAAAATTTTATTAAATACATAAATGAAAAGTTTACCTCGAGTAGGATTTGAACCTACTACCTGTACTTTGTTAAAGTATCACGCTAACCAACTGCGCTATCGAAGTACAAGCAATCGATGTCAATTTTGTCTTTATATATGTAGAAATGATGTAAATTCTAAATATGATTGTACTTCGATAGCGCAGTTGGTTAGCGCGGCACTCTAGCAAAGTACAGGTCGTAGATTCAAATCGTACTCGAGGTAAACTTTTTATTTATGTATTTAATAAAATTAACAATAATTTTTAATTACATATTTACTTTTGAACTTATTCGTTCATAACAGAAACTTATTAAAAATTCAATAATTAGCTCTTTAGCAGTATTTACTCAATATTTGGATCACTCAGTATAAAACGTTTCATTTTATAAGCACATCAGTGTTTGGTTAGAATGCGGATCCCCTATATAAGTGACATTTTCAATACAGGGGCAACTTCACAGTTATCAAATGCACCAGATTACACCAGTTTTTTTTTTTTGGTACAATCAACATTCCCAAATCTTAATTAGTAAAGTATTCTCAACAAAGTACTGAAGGAACCAAAGTAATAAAAGAAGAAGTGAACACTGCAGTAAGTATGAATGAGAGTAAATATCAATTAAATCTTAAATAGATATTTTGTATTTTCAGAAACATAACCTCGTTAGGTGTAGCACAAAACAAAATTTAACTTCCAGGTATGTAGAACATAATAATAGGAAATCCTGTTATGTCCTCAGGTGTAATTCCTTTAATAACTAACCACTTATAAAGTAGTTCGAAGTTACACTTAAAACAACTGTCTATCGATCCAGAGTGCCGATATGGAGTGATTAAACATTTAACAGACTTAACAATCAACCGATGGTAAAAGGAGTGTTCGTGTGCCTTACGTGACTTAAGCTTAATGTTCTTTTAGAGAGAACCGAGTTGTCTTCCTGAGGGCTGGTGTAGAACCTGCTCGATGGTCAGTTGTCACGTAGAACTGTTAATCAGATGTTCCTATCCAGGTGTAAAGCAGTAGTTCATATATCGGTGAAACAAACTGTTACAGCATCGAAGATAATTAGAGAAACTGAGACAAGTATTTAGCCCCAGTACATATATATATATATATATATATATATATATATATATATATATATATAGTGTGTGTGTGTGTGTGTGTGTGTGTGTGTGTGTGTGTGTGTGTGTGTGTGTGTGTGTGTGTGTGTGTGTGTGTGTGTGTGTGTGTGTGTGTGTGTGCATGTAACTTCTACTTAACCATATGTTACGATCCACAAACAACATTTTTTAATGCATTTCCATTAATTTGTTTCCACGATTAGAACAATCTATCACCATTTCTTTGTCAAAGTTATCACAATGAGGCGTCAAATGGTATGCGAATTTTCACTCAACTGGGGCTAAATACTTGTCTCAGTTTCTCTAATTATCTTCGATGCGGGATGCTAGCACAGCTTTGACAACTCTATTTTTTTGCTTGAGGGCGATAATTAGCATTGTAAATCATTTTTGGATGCTAAGGAAGGACTATTTTCTGAAACACACTACTTTGAAATCGTAAACCACTATCACACAACACTATAACGGAATTCCAAGCATTATCAACACATTTTCCTCGGTATTTTTGATGGCTACGGTGGCTACCGCAGCAGATCCTAGAGGTAAAATAACCGGCAACTAACACTTGTAAATAACGGCTAATTAGCCTTCGTAATGAACCTACGATATGGGTGACAATCATTTGCCATGAATTAACTATAACAAGAGGTTTGGCCATAAGTCCGGTAGGTTCCTTCCGTTCGTGTTTGTGATTAATGCACGTGCTCATCGGTTAACATAACGGGTGTCATCATCCCTTAACTTTAATCCAATATGAAATTTTTTCATACTTCTTGAATAACCTTGCGGATCCTTCTTTAAAGTCGCGGTGAAGCTGTGATAACACTTACAAACGGCCCCCCTCAGGACTTACTGTGCCACTGCCATACTTCGTCTTTCAACTCTGACTTAACATGCTGTAATAACCCATCATTAACTAGTCTTTACTGAGCGTACGGTATATGCCTTGCCTTAATCCTTCTTCATCCATATATATATATATATATATATATATATATATATATATATATATATATATATATATATATATATATATCAATCCTCAGCAAACACAACATAAAGACAACGTTCAACACGGACAGAAAAATATCATCAGTGCTCCCAATACCTAAAACCAAGGAGTCTACAGCATCTTCTGCGGGACATGTGACAAGGTGTACATAGGACAAACAAACAGACGGATCAACGTTCCACGAGAGGAACACAAGAATGGTGTCGAGAAGAATATAGCTACATCATCGCTAACCCAACACGCCAGTAGAACATCACACAACATCGCTTTTGAAAACACAAAGATGATAGCCAGCATTACTCACGCGGCAAAAAGAACTATTTGAGAGGCGATCGAGATTGAGAAACGGGAACAGAACCTTAACACACGAGACTATTCCCAAAGACTGCCTAATACATGGAAGATAACACTATCAGAACATTGTCACACAAGGAAACGATCACCCGAACCAGAACTATCCATACCAACATCATGCACAGTAGCACCATCCAACACCGAGAAAGAGAAAGAAGGGAAAGTGAAAGCAGGGAAAACAGTGAAAGCAGTGAAAGTACACAATACCAAATATAAACAGGAGACAGGACAGCAGGACCTCAGTTCGATTCGAGTAACACGGAAGTAGAAGGGAGACACCTTAACTCATCTGGCAACACTGCTTTTTTTACGGTGCAAGCTCCCCGCCACCCTATTTTATATGCCAACGTGGGGGACCGAATTTTCCACCCTTATTTTTACTCGCTTACGTGTAGGACGTATTTTTTCACCCCTATTTTTACACACCCACGTGTGAGACCGTATTTTCAACCCTAATTATTTACATATACCTACGTGTGAGTCCGTATTTTTCAACCCACTGCATACCTAATTATTTTTACTCGCTTACGTATAGGAGGTGTATTTTCACCCCCCTATTTTATGACGCATGTAGGACATATTTTATATTTTTTTTAACGGAACCCTACTAAATTTTAATATAAAAACACATATTAAATAGTCGTTAGACCGTACATTCACATTGTATGACAACAGGGTAATTAACTGATTATGCAATATCATTAACTGTTTGTTATCGTTATAGAATTTAATAGTGTATTTAAATCAACGTATACGTTACCTTTACCTTGATTAGCTTCTTTTAATATCAGAAAAAATATAAAATATGTCCTCCATGTGTCATAAAATAGGGGGGTGAAAATACACCTCCTATACGTAAGCGAGTAAAAATAATTAGGTATGCAGTGGGTTGAAAAATACGGACTCACACGTAGGTATATGTAAAAATAGGAATGCATAGGGCTGAAAAATGCGGACTCACACGTAGGTATATGTAAATAATTAGGGTTGAAAATACGGTCTCACACGTGGGTGTGTAAAAATAGGGGTGAAAAAATACGTCCTACACGTAAGCGAGTAAAAATAAGGGTAAAAAATCCGGTCCCCCACGTTGGCATATAAAATAGGGTGGCGGGGGGCTTGAACCGTAAAAAAAGCAGTGTTGCCAGATGAGTTAAGGTGTCTCCTTTCTACTCACGGAGCCGAACAAATCAGTTGGAGAAGGAGAAAACTTGAAAATGGCAAATGAGACTTTACCGGAACGTCGTTTTTGTACTGGCAGGAGTCAGAAGCATCACCAGCAGACGCGAGACAACGCCCGGATAAACAACAGTGTTTCATATATATATATATATATATATATATATATATATATATATATATATATATATATATGTATATCCCGTCTTTTACTACATCTAAATGATTTATATTAAAAAAATATTAAAATGGAGCAATAAAATGCTTGTTAAACACCACATTTTAAAAATATTTTCACAAATACAGGGTGGCCCACAAGTCCATGACAACACAAACTTATATATTTTTTAAAGGATCACCTTATATATTATTCCAGATTTGAAGTCTTCTCGCCTTGTACATTACCTCAAAAAAATTTCAGGATACCTAGTGCTTTCAAAGACATAACAATTTCTTTGTTTGAATGGACACGCACTCTGTATCTTTCAAGAACAAACGAAACTAATTATTATTTAAATTATTATTTGTAGTAGGATATTTTAAGTATATGGTCTGTTTTATTTTTATACGAATGGCTACACGAAATATCGTCATATACAGTATGGTCCAAAACGAGAATCGTAGATTTTCTCGTATCTTCAGATGGAACATCCTATATTTTTCATCGGCATGGGACAGCTTATTTGCTACTCTATCGATTTTGTTAAGCATTCCCTATACCCAAACCCACTCATTTTTTAGTTAAATGCGCCTTTATCCGAAACTAGGCGTAACAGTTATATCTTTTAAAGGGAACACCTGTATATTTTATTCTTATTGGGCGCGGAATAAAGTACCGCAACGTCTTTTATGTTTATAATTATACTACGTTTCATAGTTTGAAAGATATTCATGAAAATCTGTTATTAGACGTAGATTTCTAATATTAATAGTACCATTTACAACAAATTTTAATATTTAAACGATATTTTTTATAATCGGACTAGTATCTTTTTTTTAATACGTTCTTAAAAACTGCGTTAAAATACGTTAGACATGAAGCGTAAACTAAGGTGAGTAAAAAAAAAACTGCCGTTATCATACTTTCTCGGGAAAAAATAGGAGAAGGTATCTAATAGCTGGCGATGAATAAAAATGCATGGTAACTGTCAAATCAATAAACGTTAACATTTCAGTTTACGCATCAACTGTAAGTTTTGTACATCGTTAGTTACGTGTTGCTACATATTATTTATTTGCGTTGCAACTATTTTTTAAGCGGTAATTATTCATTTAAGTGGTTTTTCCTGATAAAAGTGCTTCTTGTAATGTAGTACCAGAAAGATGAGCTCGTATATATGATTTGTATACTAGGGGAATGCCAAAGAAACTCTTCTCTGGCAAGTTGTTTTTATCGAGTACTATCCCGAACGAAGATATCCAGACAGGCGAAGCCTGGAAAATTTATTATAGAGATTTATACAAACGGGACATGTAGACTATACAAAACCAGTTAAGAGTAACCGTTCGAAGTGAAGAAAATGAATTCTCTGTTAGCAAAAATCCTTCAGTTAGTCAAATGCAATTAGTTCTGCTGTAGGCGTTCAAAGGATTTTGAAGGATAACCGTTTTCATGCGTATCATATCCAGTTTCATCAACAACTATTTGATGTGGATTTGGTGCGAAGTCTGGTATTTTGCAGTGGGGCTCGATATAAAATTGATATAACTTGCAACTTTTTTGATAAGGTGATTTGTGAATCGCCGTAACTTCCACTACTATTCAGATCAGAATCCGAGGATTTGCAGGCAGGTTGACTATCAACACAAATGGTCAATAAATATTTGGGACAAATTTGTGAGGAATGAAATATGGCTGCAAAACGATGGAGCCCCCGCCGATTACTTTGTTCACGTCAGGGAGCATCTTAATCCATTATTCCCAAATCCTTGCATAGGCAGCGGAGGGCCCTGTAACAGGCCACCGTGTACTCCCGATTTAACTAAACTGAATTTCTTTGTGGGGATATGTTAAGGAAATCGTTTACCAAGAGCCGCCAACTACACAATAAAATATGCAACAAAGAATAAGAAATGCGTTTGAGAGTATTACGCCCGACATGTTAAGAAGAGTAGCAAGGTCTTTTCAGAACCGCCTTCAGTTGTGCCTCCAATTAAACGGAAGGCATATCGAAAATAGATTTTAATTAAAACATTTAGAAATACCAAACTGGTATCAAAAACTTTATTTATACATACGTTCAGGATGTCACAATAATTTTGAAATAAAACTATTTATAAGTTTGCAATGTCTAATAAGCGCTTTTGATGAACTTTGAAACATATCAGTGTAATTACAAATATAAAAGATGCTGCGTACTTTATTCCGCACCCAATAGGGACTTTGACAGGATAGATTTGAGATTCTTATGCCTGTTCTTAGCCAACACACGTTCGATTTCTAACAAATTTAATATTGCTATAAGGCCGAATTTTCTGATTTGGTAAAAAGGAACATGTGACTTGTGCTTTTTCTGTTTCTGGTGTAAATAACGAACGCCATTTCAAGAAAAACGAAAATATTTGCGTTGTAAGAAATTCTAGATGGTCAAGATTTTTCTCTAACGTCTATAAAATTAAGATTTCATAGCAATTACATACAGTGGATACTGGATTTACATTATTTGCCATGTTTAAATTGATACTGCATATTTGTAGTGCTCGTTTCGACGGATTTTAAAAATTTCTTAACAACCGTTTTCGTTGGATCAAGAGGTGAGTTAAATTGTTTCTTTATTTTTATACAGGTCACTTCTGATTAAACCTTTACATTAAGAAAATACATGTGTTCTAACTCTACATAAATTAAAATAACAATTTAGTATGCAACGGAAAGCTAAAACAAAATGGTTTCTCTAGGTTTCTTTCTCTGGCTGTGATTGTGGTCCTTTCGTCGCTCTTCTAGTCAATCAATGCTGTAACAGATTGTTTCACCGGTATATGAACTACTCCTCTACACCTGGATAGTAACATCTGATTAACAGTTCTACGTGACGACTGACCATCGAGCAGGTTCTGCACCAGCCCTCAGGAATATAACTCGGTTCTCTCTAAAAGAACATTAAGCTTAAGTCGCGTAAGACACACGAACACTCCTTTTACCATCGATTGATTGTTAAGTCTCTTAAATGTTTAATTACTCCATATCGGCACTCTGGATCGATAGACAATTGTTTTAAGTGTAACTTCGGACTACTTTATAAGTGGTTAGTTATTAAAGGAATTACACCTGAGGACATAACAGGATTTCCTATTATTGTGTTCTACATACCTGTAAGTTAAATTTTATTTTGTGCTGTACATAACGAGGTTATGTTTCAGAAAATACATTTGATAACTGTGAAGTTGCCCCTGTATTGAAAATGTCATTTATATAGGGGATCCGCATTCTAACCAAACACTGATGTGCTTGTAAAATAAAACGCTTCATACTGGGTGTTCCAAATATTGAGTAAACACTGCTAAAGAGCTAATTATTGAATTTTTAATAAGTTTCTGTTATGAACGAATAAGTTCAAAAGTAAATGTGTAATTAAAAATTATTTTTAATTTTATTAAATACATAAATAAAAAGTTTACCTCGAGTACGATTTGAACCTACGACCTGTACTTTACGCGCCAACTAACTGCGCTATCGAAGTACAAGCATGTTTAGAATTTACATCAATTCTACATATATAAAGACAAGATTTACATCGATTGCTTGTACTCTAACAAAGTAAAAGTCGTAGTTTAAATCCTACTCGAGGTAAACTTTTCATTTATGTATTTAATAAAATTTTTAGTTAATTATTGAATTTACGCTTTGTATTCTTTCCTTTGCTATGTATTAGTACCTAAATTGTAATTGTCACGTTCTAACAAACGTGATCATAAATAAGGAAGCTATTGGTAAATTATGAATGTGAATATTCAGCTGGAAATATTTAAATTTTTCTTTTATTGGGGGAAGTTTTACCGTTGGTAACGTTAAAGTATGCTTCTGATTTATGCTTATAGCTTTGTGGTTAACAGTAGTAGCAGACTATCATTTTTTTATGTGCGTTGCTTGCAAAGTTTCCTTTAATTTATTTTTGTTCAGTAATTATTTTCAGATTTAAATTTTTTTATGCAATGATCGACATCTGGCTGGTATTTTTGGGTTATTTATATGTAAGTCGGGTTATGATTTGGTTGGATTAAAGATCAAGGCGTCCATTATAAGGAGAGCTCTTCCTATAACTACCGTTTTATTCTTTCAGTTTGCATTTAGTTTGGGTTATGCATTTTGTTTCTAGGTTCAACGCTGGATGTTATACAGTACATAAAGCACGTCGTTTCTTCATACTGCAGTTTTGATTCAATTAAGTTTTGCTTTCTTTATTTTATTTAGCTGAAGCACTAGAAAAAGGTAAGTGTGACAGTAATAAAGATTAAGAACTTATAAAAATGTTTTGATCGTGTTGTTGAATAATAGCTATCCCGATTTACGATACCCGTTGTTCGAATATTGATTTACTATACCCACTACGTTGGGATATCTATAACAGTATACCTTCAGCGAGTTTAGGTTAACCATTTGTAATCTAGTTAAGCTTTTGAGTTTATTATTATTAATACCGATTATACAACCGATTACACTAATTTGTATTGTTCTAACAAAAATTGTTTTTTTTTCTTACTGCGCTTTAGGAGCTAAGTCCTGATCGAACCTATTCCTTTAGTGGGCTTTGTTCAACCGTATTTTGTTAACTGTAGTGTCTCTCTTAATGTTTCGTAGCCCTTTTCTTGATCTAAGGGCGATGTAAACATAAATTAAGTGGTGCCCTTTTTTTTCTCTGTGTATCTACGCCAACGACACGACCACGCATCCAAGTTCCTAACCGACTAACCGACCGATTGAGCTTTCAGACTTATTTTTTTAGCTGTTACGGCACACTTTTTACTTTGCTACGGCCGGGTCTTTGTGCATGTTACAATATACAAGAGTTCCCTTTAAAATGTATAACTTTTACGCCTAGTCTAGGGATCTCACGTACGTTGTTTGAGTATTCCAATGCTCCTTTATCTGCGTCTTTACTTGTTTTTTTATTCACCCCTTCTTTATCTGTCGGGTGCTTAGTGCGCTGCCATTAGCGCTTGATTTTAATATTGTCTCTGATAAGCTCTATAATATCGTTTAGTGGGTTGTACCTTTTGGCGTTCTTTCGATTCTAATCTTTCGTTTCAATTTTTAGTACTGCCATATTTTTCTAACTGGTGCTGGTGCTGGTACTGTATGGATTTTGTCCTTGTGTTACGGGCAAAATGGCAGTAGAATCGGAAGCAATAGATGAAGAAGGGACCGGTAGCTCAGTGGAATATATATATATATATATATATATATATATATATATATATATGACACACAATAGGGGTAAGTCATAAATCAAACAGAATAGAATAATCAAGTGCATCAGATTGTTTTGAAAAGTCAATATCGGGGTTTAAGTACCTATACGCGAATAATCCACAGCTAAGTTCCAAATAAACAGAAAAAATTGTTTAGCTAAACGTCACATAATCAGATGAAACCGTAGATTAACAGCCTGGGTCCGGCGTTTTCTGCAAAATTTCAATGTATGTCCACGCAATCACAGTAAAATGACGTGCCAATGGACCAGCTGAGTGGTCATCAATCTTACTGACTCTACCTTTACGTTACGTTAAATCGCAATCAATGAAACTTAAAAAAAATTATTAAAAAAAAACATAAAAAATGGCAAACAATCTAATAGAGCATATCTGACAAATTATTACGTCAAAATCATAAAAAAGTAAATCAATCAGTAACTTAAACGTAATCAAAATATCTTATCTTTAAAATTGAATAACACCTAAATAATAACACTGTGAAAAAGAAATTAAGTCTTAAATAATCTTACACTCAGTAACGAAACAATACTCTCCAATTCATTAACGCTATTCATATATTATGATAATAAGAAACAATCAGAGCATTGATTCGGTTGTCAAAACACATTAAATTTACTCCCGGAAGGAAATAAAGCGCAATCTTTCTTAGTTAAAATGTAGTAGTTAAATCGGAATTACTCTTCCAAGGTTCAAATTCCCAAAATCATCTATCTAAGTAGCTTACTTTTAATTAACACCTTAAAGGAATAAGAATAATAACGTTGAAAAAAAAATTTGACAAATTTTCGTAGTATGAATTGTTGTATATACAGTATTCAGAATGAAATAAAAATAACGTACAATAGGTAATGATACGAGACACGAGTGAATACACGTTGTAAAAAAAATAGACAAAAGAAAGCGTAATCGTCCGCGTAAACAAATACAAATAAAACAATTTTATTAAAACAACCAACAAGCAAATTAAACGTAAGAAAGGAATTACCTTGATTCGCACAAAATGATTACTCTAAATTCTCACCTTTCCTTTCCACAACAGTAAGGCAAAACTCGTGCAATTGACCCTTTTGGTAATTGATCGATGGATACCAATAACTCTTCAATCTTCTTAATACAGGCTTCCAATACGATAACTTTACGGTCGTCGAATTTCAACGATTCGACTATTTTCAAATTATATTAACACAAATTTACAAATTTAGTGGCGAAAATATTTAAACCAAAACCAGGTGATAACTGTGTCAACTGGTTTTATATATATATATATATATATATATATATATATATATATATATATATATATATATATATATATATATATATATATATATATATATATATATATATATATATATATATATATATATATATATATATATATATATATATATATATATCAATTTATTTACAAAACGTTCGTTGTCCTTTATAGACAAAATTTCTTATAGCGATAATTATATTTACAGCAATCTTTTATTCTTTCGTGATGTATTATTAAATTTACTGAACTCTATTATATAAGAATCCGCCAAAGCGCGATTTAACACAAGTAGTGAGATATAACACTAAAATCAACACCAATCTTCTTCAATTGACACGAAAATATCTTTTCTGACTAATGAAATACAACACAAAGGTCCCCAGGATGATTAGATTCTCATTACGACCCATACTAGGTAAATGGAAAACTTCCAAAAAACTCTTTTCAATCATCATGAAATTTAATCGAAACTGCGATAACAAACTTTGGAATAACAATTCCCAGTAACAACGTTTTAATTTAAAATTCTACTTATATTTTAAATATCCTAATATTCGGGAGGAGAAAAAAACTACGGCAACGTGACATGACAGTGCTTTAAGCTTCTTCCTGGAAGTCCTAATGATATGTCGAGGTATTTAAAGCTCTTGGTCGCAGAGCTGCAGCGGGACAGGCTTGTGATTAAAGCTCAGCGTTTCCATCTGAATGTAAAGACACATTCTGGCATATTGCGATGTCTGGAACGTCCGTCCTAATTTCTCTACCTAGATAGCAGGTGAGTTCTAAAGGACCATCGACAATTAATTTCCTCTACGCAGATCAGGATTCTAATCACTGCCGTTCCGATTAGAAACTCTTCCATTCCAATCAGAGTGTTTTGCGTTGAGATAATCCACGATTATCGTGAGGATGCTGTTGTCGAAGACTCAATCTGCGCCTTTGTAAAATTGTATGTTGTCACTATTTTTAAGCAGCATGCGGAGCTAGTAGCACCTGTTTCGCTGTCCTTTCCAACTACTGGATGTTTAGTATCGGTAGCTAATGTTGGTTTATGAAGTTCTATGTATGGATGAAGGTTCCTCCTTCTTTTTTGGTGGCCGGTGCAAACGGTAGTTCCTTAGATTTGAGATGTCAAAATACCTTACATGAGTTTCCGTAACCAACACTGTATTTAGGTTTTGCATGTAAGCGAACTGTTCTAGCTCCCTCTCTTTAATAAGGAGGCCGTTTGTATTCCGTATTGCGATATGGAGAAATAGAAACTGTAGGAAGCCTTTATCCACATATCCTTTATGCACAGGATGGTGAAGAGACTTTAGGTCAGCAATACATCAAGGAGCGTAATAAGCAACGTGTAATTAGTGTAGATAAGGAATTATAAGTATGAAAGGTGAAAATGAAGTGGCAATGTATTGTTAAGTTTGATATGTATTTAGCAAATGTTATGTCTAGAACATAAATATTCAGCAAAAGTGCGATGTAAAGACGCTTTTAATATGTTTTAAATATGTATATGTAATAATGAACAAAGTAATTTTGAAATGCATACACGTACAATATTAGACGGTGTGAGGGTGCGTCGCGCGACGCCCTCTTATCTCTTGCCGCTCCAGTGCGACGTCCCTCTCGACGAACCATCTCTGCTGCTGCTCAATCCGGCGATATATCCAAAACCCCTTGTATTTATTAATCTAGTCTTGCTTGATTTTGTAAATATGTTTTTCACTACAAGCTCAGTTATAAATGATGCGATAATCAAATTATTGTATAATGCTTGTTTTTCAACAATTCTAATCTGAAAATAAAGCGTTTTAATAGTTTAATTGTTTTAATTAAGAGTTCCTTAGCAAAAGAGAGGCGTGCATGATGAACTTCTATTTCAGAAAATTTTCGGTGAAAAAAAATTTCGAATCACAGGTATATTCTACCCTGTTTTATGCTTGTCTTTTAACATCAAGATAATCCTACCTATTGTTGTCTTTTAAGTATTTACTAAAAGCTGGCACGCGCATGGTGCATTAACAAAAATAGCTTGATGTATATCTAATTACCTTGCTTACTTAATTGCTGGTCATTTTATTATTTGAAAGTAATTTGTGTGTGTGTTTGTGTGTGTGTGTGTGTGTGTGTGTGTGTGTGTGTGTGTGTGTGTGTGTGTGTGCGTGTGTGCGTGTGTGCTCATTTTTTATTTAAAGTGTGTGTGTGCGTGTGCGTGTGCGTGTGCGTGTGCGTGCGTGCGTGTGTGTGTGCGAGTGCGTGTGCGTGTGAGTGTGAGTGTGTGTGTGCGTGTGCGTGTGCGTGTGCGTGTGCGTGTGCGTGTGCGTGTGCGTGTGCGTGTGCGTGTGCGTGTGCGTGTGCGTGTGCGTGTGCGTGTGCGTGTGTGTGTGTGTGTGAGTAATTGAACATACAAATAAATCAGATATAATTTTTCGGATGTAAAGGTACTGACCGGTTAGATAGATAATCAGGCAGTATAAAAAACACTAGGGTAGAAATGATTATTATTTTACCTAATATTTAGACCTTAACGTATTTTTTTTAGCAGCAAAATTTTAACACATTAATTAACACGATGTCGACGGCTAGTTGCCACTTTTCATTCATAATGAAGTTGTATAACTGTTTAATAATAAACACAGATTAACAAGCCCCCGGACGGATTCCCGTCTTACAAGACTAGGACCCCTTATTAGAATGCAACCCCAAATGCATAAATAAATTAGGTCACAATCTGTAGATGGGATTAAAAGAAATGTAATAATAATTTTAATAACAATTATGCAATCGCCTTTGATAAAAACGGGGCCTAATTAATAACAGATTAAATCTTTTTATTCTCACGTGAAAAAAATACGATCCCCACGTGGATATATAAAAAAGGTAAAGTTAAAGTGCCCCAGAGGTGACGTCACAAAAAAAAGTGGAGGAGAGGGTGCCCCGCTTCTACTCCTATGTATAAAAGAAGGTTATTTCCCAAATCAATTAAGCAAGCTGGTGGCGTAGTGGTGACACGACCTGCTTAGCATTCGAGAGGTAATGGGTTCGATTACCTTTCAGGGGGTTTTTCTCATACACATGTAGCGGCATGGTCACTGCGTATATGCACACCATGTGTAGCTGCTTAGGCGAATGCTGGGCTAGTATTTTCCCCCTCAGAACTCCGTTCTTTCCGATCTTATCCTGACCACACCCATCCTTAATCCCACCATGCATGTAATGTATGTATGCTGGGAATCCATGATTGTGGCTGAAGGAGTTCGGAAAGCTCGAGCAGCCCGCCCTTCCTCTTGGGGAGGGAATGAAATAAGTGTCCTTTTCCTTTCCTTCCATATCAATTAAAAACTGCACTCTTCATAAAATCTGTTTTACCCACCTTTACTAAAGTTCTTGAAGAAACAGTTGCTATACAAATTACAAATTATTTTGAAGCAAATGAACTATTTAATAAACAGCAGTATGGGTTCCGAAGAAACAGCGGCACCATTGAAGCGATAATAGATTTCAATGGCACTATTCTTAGACCTCAGTAACTAATTTACTAATCCACAAACTGAGAGCGTATAATTTTGACCAAACTAGCATCAACCTTATCAATTCTTACATTTCTAACAGATTTCGATTAGCTAACTTTAATGGTTTTTCAAAAAAATTCCAATAACAACAAGTTTCCCACAAGCTAGCAGTCTGGGACCAATGCTATTTTTGATTCATATAAAAAAAGGTGTCTCGATATAAATGTACATCAAATTCTGTTTGCTGATGATACAACACTACTGTTGAAGGGTGATTGTTTTCAAACTGTCCAAGTTAACCCAGTGGAATCAAAGGCGTCTGCATGGTTTGCTGAGAACAAAGTATACAATATTATAGAGAAAATCCAAAAACCATATGCACGCTTAAAAACATCGCGTATATTACCAACAAAAATATGTCTATGCGTTACGTAACTTACAAAACTTTGTTTCTTTGGAAGTGCTTAGCACAACATGTTTTGCCTTGTATTACTCGCTTATTTCTTATGCTATTTTTACATGGGGGCACTCGAGCGGCAGTAATTGAATTTTTGCACTACTAAGGAGAGCTGTTCGTATTGGAACTAACTCGCCATATAGAGCAGATACCAAAAATCTCTCTATGAAGACATGTATTATGACCTGCATATTTATTTTTAAATGTTTAATGTATGTAAAACAATATTCACTCTTTTACAAAACAAAGCGAAATCCATCACTACAATACAAGAGAATACGACAAATTGTGCAAAAAACTGTACAGGACATCTAAATCCGAAAATGGCCCAAACTATTTAGCTGTATTATTTTATAATACTTTACCAATAGGGATAAGAAATTTTCTTTGATACCAAAGAATTTTTAAACTGTGATCTCAAATTTTAACGGTCTGACGTGTGTAAATACTTAGTGTATGTTAGCATTAATAAATTATTATTATTATTTAATTTAAATTAGTAAAGCCACAGTTTGCAATAATGGCTTGATCATGACGAGTCTTGTGGATGCTGCAGTTGTCGTGCAACAACACAGTTTTTGTTTGCCAATAATTCGGCCGTTATGGTTTATGAACCTGTTTCAAGCGTACAATCGTATTTCTATAAACCTCGTTATTAATTGTGGCCGTTTTTGCACGTTTTTAATAAGCAAAGTGCCCTCAAAGTCCCAAAAATGGTCGCCATCACCTTTCCACGCAAACATTGGATTTTTAACTTTATTGGGGGTGGATCTTTCTTGAACCTACTGCATTGATTCTTGTTTAGTGAGAAGGTCCTAACGTAACACCCACGTTTTATCGTCTATGAAAATCCGCGAAAAATAATTGTCATCGTTTGCAAAGCGTTCATCGAGTACACACCGAAACCTTCGTGTGCAATTTTGAATGTGGTAGTTTCAGGAAAGTTTTCCACCAATAGGGTTTTATTTAATTCGTTGATCAGGCAAAGTTTTGTCAATTCTTACCTCAACTGGTTTTCCTGATCTTGGGCCGTGTTGAATCAAGTCACGACTCTATAGAAATTTTTTCAACCAATGTTTTACTTGATATTAAGGTGGGCCGTTACTTTCGTAAACCTGGGTCATCTTTTCATGGATTAAGTTGGGTCTATTTCCCTTTTTAGTAAGAAACTGTATAACGCTCAATACTTTGTAGGCAATCATTTTTTAATTTGAATTTCGCGCCAATATGTTACAGAAAATGTTAGGGAGTTTTGAGTTAGTTAAGTTAAGTTCTAGGATGAAAAAGAAATGATAGTTTTATGTATTGCTGTGTGCTGTATAATTACAATATAATCTTTTATCATCATAAACAATTTATGTTTTATTGCTCGGCTTTATCTACAATCTCAGGTGTGGGGTTGACAGGGATTAAAGTTGGTGGTTATTTATGGAAGTTATTGTGAGTTGAAGACATTAAGAATTTGTAGGTTATAAACACGCCTGTTGTTTTAACTTGAATTAAACGAAAATGAACAGCGGTCATAGAAATGAAGATTTGAACGTTTTGCGGAGTGCGTTAATGAGCAAGAAGATCATCTTTCTGTTGCAGGTGGAAATAAAGAAGAAACTACTCAACCTAATATTAACCAAGATATCAGTAAAGTTATGGACACGATCGCTGCGTTAATGCAACAAAACGCACAAATGATGAGTATGTTGCAACAACAAGTCGTGAATAGTTCGAGAACTATTGCACCAGAGCAATCAACAAGTGATGTCAAGAATTATAATGTGATGCCTGATTTATCAAAAACAATTGGTGATTTTAATGGTGAGCTGGGGCAAAGGCATGGCTAACCAACCTAGAACGAACAGCACAACTTCACAGCTGGCCTTCAGCCTTTACATTTCAAACCGCATGCAGTCATTTGGTGTGAGCTGCAAAGTACTGGTTGCAAGCGAGACAAACCGAAGTAACAAATTGGGAGCAATTTATGCCTGCATTTCAAAAGACTTTTGTGTTTGCAAGAAGTAAGACGGACTTATGGAAGAAGATGCAAGAGCGAAATCAAGGAGCACGTGAAAACATTAGCCTGTATTTCTATGAGAAAATAGCATTGTGCAGAGAATTAGATCTCACTTTTTTCGAAATAAAGGAGCAAGATACCACATTGATGAAGACGCCCTGTATCAAGACATCATGCAGTATGAGCGTATTAGCACAGCAAGGAAAGAAAAAATCTCTGAGGCAAAAGAAGAGCGTGTGAAATCATATAGTGCACCACGAACAGCTAGGGAAACTCCAAAAGAAACTATTGTGACAGGTAAACATGGAGTTAAATGTTACAACTGCAACGACGTAGGACACATATCTACACACTGTCCAAAACCGGTAAGAGCAAAGGGATCCTGTTATACACGTGGTTCAATGGAACACCTCCAGCAAAAGTGCCCAACATTTCCGACAAGAGTTGTGGAAGGAACGAGGTCAACGTCAAGGAACGGTGCAGCTAAGGAGAGTACGACATTGGTATTACACAGCAGTCCGTTACCAGCATTTACTGTTCCATTAATTTTAGAGAAGAATGATTTCAAATGTTGTGTTCAAGGAATCGTAGACTCAGATAGTGCCATTTCACTTATTACTGTTGATTTAATTGAAAATTTACATTTTGAATCAGTAGAGATACCGTTTAATTACGTAGGTATAAATAGCTCTAAATTAGATGTCTTAGGATTGATAGATTTCAATGTTACTGTGCATGATATTAATATAGCTTTAAGATTCCATGTAGTAAAATCAGATGTAATACCATATCAGTGTCTGTTAGGAAGAAATTTTATGTGTAGTCCGGATATAGATATTTCATTTAATAGTAACAAAATTTTGGTTAATCGTAAATGTTCTAAAAATACTACTGAATGTGAGAATGAAATTTTGTCTATTGATGTTAACTTTACAGATGGTAACGAATTACTTAATGTAAATGCAAGGTTGAATGCATCAGACAAATTTAAGTTGCAAGAAATATTTACAAATCAATACATTAATTCAGTTAGGGGCACAGAGCCAGAAACTAAACATGAAATGAAAATTAGTTTACTTGCGAATCATAATCCATTCTTTTATCGGCCAAGACGACTTTCGTTGGCTGAGAAGATTGAGGTTAGACAAATAACAAATGATTTAATGGAAAAGGGGGTAATAAAAAAAGAGTAATTCAGCATATTGCTCTCCAATTGTTTTAGTTAAAAAGAAGGATGGTAGGACAAGAATGTGTGTTGATTTTAGAGATTTAAACAAAGTGGTGGTTAAGGACAGATTTCCTCTCCCTTTAATTGATGACCACATAGATTCTTTGAAAGGTATGAAATATTACACTAAGTTAGATCTCATAGATGTATTTTATCATGTTAGTACTGAGGAGAATTGTCAAAAATTGTCAGGTTGCGATGACGCACCCTGTATGTAGGATGTTATAATGACGTGTATGACGTGTTTTAAGCACGAGTGTATTGAGTTTGAACGAAAAAAAAAATTTTTTTGTGTGTATGCATAATGTATGTGGGTGTATGATACGCTACTGGAAATGTAGGAGAAATATAATTCAGTATGTAGATACGTGTATTTGAATGTTATAGAGACTTTAGTGTTGGGATAATTAAATTCTGATGAATGTAAATGTGAAGAGAAATTTGTCGATGGGACGATAATGTATTGCTACTGTTTTGCTGCTGTAAGAAATGGAATGTTTGAAGATAGATGAGTAATCTTGGTCAGAAAATGTGAAGAATAAGTGTAAAATGTTTTAGAAAATATGTAGAGAAAGATTGGGTATGTTTAAGTGTTAATTTCCGAAGGGTTTTGTAATGTTGTGCAATTGTTTTGAGAATACATGTATGTATATGGGATTCGAGACCTTAGACGGTACTTATTTTTGAAAATGTTGCGGGAGGAGATCGAGCGCAGGTTGGAGATAACTGTTAAAAGTTGTGTAATGGTCCAGAGTGGCTACTGAATGAATGTGGTGACGAAAAATGATTTCTTCATGAAGTAATTGTAAAATTTGTAAGTAAGAACAAATATGGCGATGTATTGTAATTACACGCGTGCTTGTATAGAGGGTAGCATCTATTGGAACTATGGAATTTTGAATGAATACTATTGGAGAATATAACGCGGAAGGAAGACATGTTTAAAGATGGATGACAGAAGGTATAAATAGGAAAGTCAGGGATTGACGGGGGGGTTAGCTTTTGGCTTTTGGTGAGAGACGCGCGCGCGAGGTAGTGTGGGATAGAATGGGTTAAGTTGGAGTTATATTTGTGAATTTTAATGAGGCAGTAATTGTTTAAACAACTGCGTAACCCGAACCGGGGATGAATCGTAAAAGACATTCATAAATAAAACGATAATAAAATTGAGATTGAAGATAAAATTAGTTTGTGTTTTTCTTCAAGAAAATAATAAGTGCGTAAGCAGATT
This sequence comes from Vesta saturnalis, assembly GCA_036346205.1. NCBI lineage: Eukaryota > Metazoa > Arthropoda > Insecta > Coleoptera > Lampyridae > Vesta > Vesta saturnalis. Next base: position 1,113,320 of record JARFJB010001400.1, read on the forward strand.
TGAATAAAGATAACAGTTGTAACGTTAGTAGTGTCAAGGTTAGCGCGTGTTCTGGTAACGAGATTCAGTTAAAATTATTTATGGGACCACCTTTTTAAGTAAACGAAGTGTTCGTTGTTTATTAAGCCAATGTTTAAGTAATTTTATGTGACATTAAAAGTTTGTTTATATAAGGGACTAAATTGGTGTAAAGGTTGCTAGAAATTTTAGGAGGCAACCAAACGTATACAGACTATTACGTGTTATTGGACTATTTGTGAGTACAGAAAGGAATAAGTGTTTGTGAAATTGTGAGGCACTGGTTATGTGGCTTCATGCAATTTAAGGGTTACAAATGGACTACAAATAATTGATTTACGGAAGAAAGAAGAAAGAAATCCAAGGATTAATGGACAATTTTAAGTAAGAAATTAGATTTAGGAATTTTAAGAACTCATTTAAGCCCGATTATCTTTTGGTTTAGTTTATTTGCGTATTGTTGTTTGAATTATTAAGTAGTTTTGAAAGGAAGAGATAATCGTTCTTGAGTCTTATTATATGGTTTGTTTTAGTAGTAAGAATGCAAAGTGGTATTTGGTGGTTTAACTTCAACCACGCTGATGTAATTTATGTAGATATTTGTGTTTTTGTTTTATTTTGTACAGGACAATATATGTATTTACCGTTGATTGTTATTTTGTTGTTTATTTAGCCAGGTATGGAACACAGTTGTAACATTTACTTAATTGGCGATCTTGTTTTGACAATTTTAAAAGTAAGCTTTGCATATTTTAATTTTCAGATTTATGAGCAACCAGAAAGGTTTTATTAGCCAGGTTGCTTGCAAAATTTTTCATGGCAGTTTATTTAACGCAGTACAATTAAAGACAAGAGTTTTGAAACCTTAACTATTTACGAATGTCAAATACGATTCAGAACGGTTATAAAAAGTAAATTAAATTTAAAAGATATCGTTCATGTTAAGAATTTTAAAAAATTAATTACCGATCATTGAATGAAGAATAGTTTATTCATTAATAAGTAGAAAATATAACTGTTGGTTACGTGAATGCAGTTGAATTTGAGTGATAAATTTTATTTTGGAAGTTTTGGTATACGAGGTGTATTCAAAAAGTTTTTAATAACCTGGGTAGTACTAAATATATTTGAGTTTGAGTTGAATTGTTTTGGACGAGTGTTTGTTTTAGAACCTTCGTATAGGAGTTTACCGAGTAAGCACAATCCTACTTTCCACAATCAGGTAGGGTTAATTAACATCCAGCTTAAGACAATTATTTAAGCAAAGTTTCGATTGTGGTGGCGCCTAGAGACATATTTTCCCGGACTGAGCTGTTTGAATGTAGGTGTAAGGTGTTTGAGCATATTAATCATTCATTTTACTTATTATTTCGACCACGCCCATCTCCCTGTTAGCTGGCTTGGCAACCCGCTTACATTAGTAAGCATGCACGACGCCTAGTGCGGTTTGGACGTGTAACAAAATACACATCCTTTATAACACCTCAAGGTCAGTTTGAATTCACAAAAATGCCATTTGGGTTTTGTAATAGTCCGTCAGTGTTTAGTAGATTTATTTATGAAATACTTAGAGAATTGATTGATAGTGGCCAAGTTTTAGTGTATATGGATGACATTTTAATTGCTACAAGAACAGTAGACGAGATATCCTAAAACTTGTATTTCAACTAATGGTCAAAAATTTATTATTTTTAAAATTAGAAAAGTGTAGTTTTTTACAAAACGAAATAGAATATTTAGGCTATTTAATAAACGAAAATGGCATACGTCCAAATCCTGATAACATTAAATCCTTTAAGAACTTTCCAATTCCAAAAGAGGTTCATTCTTTTCTAGGCCTAGCTAGCTATTTTAGACGTTTTGTTGAAAGTTTTTCGGAAATAGCTAAGCCCTTATACGATTTAATAAAGAAAAATGCTATTCTTAAATTTGAAGAAACTGAATTAAGAGCATTTGAAATAATAAAAGCTAAGTTAATTGCACAGCCATTGTTGGCAATTTATTCACCTACGTTAGTAACTGAATTACACTGTGATGCCAGTTGCTTAGGTTTTGGGGCTATATTGCTTCAAAAACAATTAGATGATAGACTTCATCCAGTTTCGTACTTTAGCAAAAGAACAACTCCATCCGAGTCCAAGTATCATAGTTATGAGCTCGAATTTCTAACTATAATTTATGCTTTGAAGAGGTTTATGGTTTACATTAAAGGAATACCCTTTAAAATTGTTACAGATTGTAATAGTGTTAAAATGACATTAAGCAAAAAAGATATAGTTCCTAGAATTATGCGTTGGGCAATATTTTTGCAAGATTTTGATTATGTTATGGAACACCGATCACATACACGTATGAGACATGTTGACGCATTAAGTAGAGTACACAACATTTTAGTTTTGGAGGGAAATACTTTTGAGCATGCTTTAGCATTAAAACAACAACTAGATCCCGAAATTTGTAAGTTAAAAGAGTCACTAGAGAAAAAGGAGCACCCTTTGTATGAGTTAAGAAATAGTTTACTGTATAGGAAAAGTCAAGAACATCTTTTGTTTTATGTACCTAAAGATATGGAGTATGCAGTCGTGCACACATATCACAATGAAATGGGTCACTTAGGCATAGACAAAACCATAAATTTAATCATTCGTACATACTGGTTTCCTAAAATGAGGGAGATTGTAAAGAAACATATCAATAATTGTTTAAAGTGCATAGAGTATAATCCAAAGTCCGGTAAAGCAGAAGGTTTTCTGCATAATATACCAAAAGGCTCTCAGCCATTTCAATGTCTTCATATCGATCATTACGGTCCACTTGAAACTACCAAAACTGGCCACAAATACATATATGAAATAATAGATGGTTTTTCGAAATTTATAAAGTTTTTCCCTTGCAAAACAAGTAAAACAAATGAAGTTGTAAAAAATTTAGAATTTTATTTTTCAATTTACAGTCGGCCTAGAAAGATAGTGTCCGACAGGGGTAGTTGTTTTACATCTCAATTATTCCGAGAATTTATGACGAAATGTAACATTACACATGTCTTAATAGCTACAGGTTGCCCACGAGCTAATGGACAAATTGAACGCATGAATAGAATATCGACTCCAATGTTAGCAAAGCTTGTTGATGAATGTGATAAAGATTGGGATAAAATGTTACTAGACGTGGAATTTTATTTCAATAACACTGTAAACCGTTTAACAGGTGAAACCCCATCAAAATTACTTTTTGGGAGAAATCAATTAGGCAAGGTTGAAGATAAAATTGCGGAATATGTTGAGTTAGAAAAAAACAGTGTTGATCACGATATTAGTGATATTAGGGCAGCAGCTAGCGATAAAATGTTAAAAGTGCAAAATCAAAATGAAGTCTGTTTCAATAAAACACGTAAGGAAGCGCACAAATACAAAATGAGGCTTCTAGATTAAAAGCATATAGCACTTAAGTAGAATAAGTTAAATAGTCCATAAGAAGTGTTGTAAACTTATATTATTTAGATTAAGTTAGTTAAGAATTTATTGTGACTTATTTTTGTAAGTGATCGGGACGATCACAAGTCAGGTTGGCCGATCTGTAGGCAATAATTTTTTAATTTTGAATTTCGCGCCAATAAATTACAGAAAATGTTAGGGAGTTTTGAGTTAGTTAAGTTAAGTTCTAGGATGATAAAAAAATGGTAGTTTTATGTATTGCTGTGTGCTGTATAATTACAATATAATCTTTTATCATCATAAACAATTTATGTTTTATTGCTCGGCTTTATCTACAACTTAAAATTTAGTTCACTCATTTTTTGAAACATGTAATGTTACTACACTAGGTTACGGGAATTATGTAAAGCAATTTGTTCGTGTGACTTCATTTTCAGGGCTACGTAGATTACATAGAATGACACCCTCGTGCTAAGCTAAGCGAACAAACAATCTTAGACCTTCAATTTTAAACTAATTTCACTACCAATAATAATTAAAATGAAAGCCACATGCAACCTTAACCGTATGGCCACTTGAATATAAAAAAACATCGGAAAAGATTTTAGAATGCTTTATGGACAGATTGAATTGGTAGCATCTATAGATTTCGCCATATTTTGTTTTACGAGTATATGATTTATAGGCAGAGAATTAAATAAAAATTACGCTATTTATGCCACTGAAATAGTGGCCAGAGGGAAATCGTTGAAACCAATTGTAACAGCAATAAAGTAACTAACATATAATGTAAGAAGTAGTACTAAAATTTATTCATCTTTAATTAATCTCTGAATCTCGAAATTTTTTAATTCATGTTTACGCACTACTGTGTAGCAGACTTGTAAATCTTATACAGTAAAATTAAACTAAATTACTAATGTTTTGATGATATCTTCGACTACATTTGAATAACACAATTATCATTTAGGAAAACTTCTTTTACTATGAGCCTAAAACAGAGAGCACTATTAATGTTGATACTAAAAGTAGATCTTATCTAAGTCCGTTATTTAACAAATAAATAGATGTTCAAACATTTGTACATGTATTAATAACTGTTATGAAAAGGCGAACAGCAGGGGATTACAATATGACCCCAAATACTATATTGTTTACCTTTAAGTAAAAATTGAATTAAATTGCTTCATAAATAACGTGATAGATGACAATGATAAATGGATAATCATAAATATTTATAATTTTCCGTTTTGGTAAACAGCTATTTGTAAATTTTTATTTAATAGTATTTTAGATTCTCACATCACTTAAATGAGTAGCGTATATTTTAAGTGATATAGTCAATAAAACATCAAAAGTAAACATCACACACCTTACAAGTGTGAACACTAACATTCATAGAATATGTAAAAAAAACTTCCTTGAATGGATATATTTATTTGTGCTACTTTAAACTAAATAATCATAACTTTTGAATCTATTACAATGATAAATTGAATATACTATTAGTTTGCATATACAGAACCACCTGTGAAGATGAAAATGCGTATAATTTTTTTTATTAATTGCCAAAATATTTTCAGGTGACAGTGACAAAATTATAATATAATATTGTTATCTTCGACGGGTACCCATTTTAAAACAGGGTATGACACTAAAGCTCTATGAGATTAAGTAATTCATTTTCAAACATGTAAAATTGACAACTCACCTTCACTACGATGAACACCAGGCAATTACAACAGCTATTATGCCATATCACAAAAACGGATAATATTAACAGCGTATTCATCTAGAGATCGACATATTGAATATAGGATAAGGAAAGAAACGAAATAATAATTGCAGTTTGGAATATGCGCAAATCTTCCTATTTAAGACACATTTAAGCAACACAATCAAGTTATATGGTACATAAACGAGTAATGACAAACGCTCGCCGTGAACTTTAATACGAAGTTGACAAAATTTATGCGATTCGCAAATAGTTATCTTCGTTAGTCCATAAAAAAGTCTAAAAAAATTGTAAAGTTTCAAACAAATTTAAATAAAATAAAAAAACGCACGGTACAAATACACGCACACGCTCACACGCCAACTTACGCGCGGGTACACGCACACCTACACGCCCACACCCACCCACACACACACACACGCACGCACGTACGCACCCAGACACACATAAACATACACACACGCGCGCCCACACGCACACGCACGCGTAAACACCCACGCACAAAAAACCTGAAAAAATGAAAACCTAAACATAAACCTGTTATTAATATAACAATTTGCTAAACGTATAAAGCTAACAATGGAATCTAATTTTAGTAACGAATAGCTAGCTGATTTTTAATAAGTTAAGTATTATTAGCCTCGAATGGTTGAAGACTCACAATGAAAAACGTCATAATCAAAGAGGAAATTTGACAAAGTTTAATCAAAGTACGATGTAAATGTAAAGTTGTAAAAGACTTATTTGAAATCAATAAAAGCACACATGGAAATTTGAAATATCAATTAAAGATATATTCAAATCTAACAAAGAAATAGTTTTTTTGTTAATAATTGTAATTGTTATTGTATAGTAAAAACACAATGTAGTACGTTTTAATATGATTTTCAATTTTAACTACATATGTTAAACAACTATAGTGCCGTGGTAATTTAACATATAATTGATAACACATTTAGTTGTAGCAGACTTGTGTTTGCGATTTCATCTTTTTCATATTTCATAAATTTGTTGTAACATCTCACAACTTTGGGTGCAGAACATAGCGTAAACATTAATTTGTATTAATTGTAATTACAGATATTACCATTTACGGAAGACTATTACTGTAATTCTTACCAAAAGGTATACATTTATATAAAATATGAATCGAAAAATACGCCATTAAAAAAACCAAACGCCAAGTATTTTAATTGTGTACAATAATTGTGAAAGTTTAAATTTGCAAATTTAAATAATTCCTTTAGAATAATTATGCAACCTCTTCGTAAACTCGTTCATAACCAGAATAGGTTAGATTGTAAAAACGAAAACTATAAATATATGTCAGATGGAAGTATAAAATATAATGATAGATGTAGGTTAATAGACATGTAGATGATAACTTAAAAAAAATTCCACAGCGCCTGCTTATATAAAAGTTCCAAAATAAAATTTAAGCGTTTACATCCCAATTTAATTAATTTTTTGACTTATATCGCTGTGCATTAAGAAAGTTTATAAAAAAGATCATGTAGAATTAAATTTTTTTAAATAATATATACACACATCTTCCTATAAAGTGAATCGTTATTCAGATATTGAACAAATTTCAAATAACACTTAAATTATCCCTTGTTAAACCTACCCATTTCGTCGCTGAATTCCCCCCAAAATCTAATCAGTTCTAGGTAAAAAGACAATAGGCAAATACGAAATTTTAAATATGTACGAGTTGTCGCTTTGGAGTTATTGCGGATAATAGCATGTATCCACATACGCCTATACACACGCTCACGCACGCACACCCACGCGCAAACGCACACACACACCGACACATCCACACACCCACACAACTACCCACTTACCAACACAGTCCCACCCCCATACACTGAAACACCTACACATTGACACACACACACACACACGGACAGACCCACAAACTCACACAATTACACACTCGCAACCACGCACCCGGACTTCCACACACCTACACACCCACATCCACACACACACACACACACACACACACACACCCACACGCACACGCACACACACACGCACACGCACACGCACACGCACACGCACACGCACAAGCACACGCACACACGCACGCGCACGCGCACGCGCACGCGCACGCGCACGCGCACGCGCACGCGCACACGCACACGCACACGCACACGCACACGCACACGCACACGCACACGCACACGCACACGCACACGCACACGCACACGCACACGCACACGCACACGCACACGCACACGCACACGCACACACACACGCACACACACACACACACACTCACACTCACACTCACACAACAATCACAAACACACCCACACACCCATGAACAATACATACTCAGAAAGCGCGCGCACACACGCTACACATACACTACACACAAAAAACATATACCCACACACAAAACACATACACACACACACACAAACACACACCCACAGATCCACACACCCACAAACCCACGCACCTACGCACCAATGCACCAACGTACCAATACATCCTCATTCCATACACCCAAACACCTACACAGCGACACACCCACACACGCACACGCCCACACACTTACACACCCGCACACTAACATACTCACAACCACGCGCCCGTACTCCCACACACCTACACACCCACAAACCCACGCACACACACACACACAAACACGCACCCGCACTACCACAAACTTACACACCCACAATCACACACACTCATACACGCACGCACAGTCCATACTCACCAAGCGCAAAACACATACTCACACACAACACACACGCACACACAAGACACACGCACACACAAAACACACACCACACACAAAACCCACTCACACACTCACTAAACACACACAACACATACACATCACACTCAAAACACACATACTAAACACATGCGTACACGCACATTCACACGCATGCGCCCACGCACACACTTTGGCATACATGCACACGCACACGCAAACGCACGCTCACACGCACATACACACACGCACACGAAAACACTTACGCAGGCGCAAGCGCAGACGCGGACGCAGACACGGACGCAGACGCAGACACAGACACAGACAGGCACACACACAGACACATACACAGACACAGACACAGACACATACACATTGACACAGACACAGACACAGACACAGACCCAGACACAGACACAGACCCAGACAGCAGACACAGACACAGACACAGACACAGACCAGACAAGGCAGACACAGACACAGACACAGCACAGACACAGACACAGACACAGACACAGACACAGACACAGACACAGACACAGACACAGACACAGACACAGACACAGACACAGACACAGACACAGACACAGACACAGACACAGACACAGACACAGACACAGACACAGACACAGACACAGACACAGACACAGACACAGACACAGACACAGACTCAGACAGACAGACACAGACACAGACACAGACACAGACTTAGTCGCAGACAGACACAGACACAGACTCAGACACAGACACAGAGACAGACACAGACACAGACACAGACACAGATGCAGACGTCGACGCAGACGCAGACGCAGACGCAGACGCAGACGCAGATGCAGACGCAGACTCAGACGCAGACGCAGAAGCAGAGGCAGACGCAGACGCAGACGCAGACACAGAGCGGACGCAGACGCAGACGCAGACGCAGACGCAGACGCAGACGCAGACGCAGAGGCAGACGCAGACGCAGACACAGACGCGGACGCAGAGCAGACGCAGGCGCAGACGCAGGCGCAGACGCAGGCTGAGACGCAGACGGGGACGCTGAGGCAAACGCTGACAAGACGCAGACGCAGACCAGACGCAGACCAGACGCAGACGCAGACGCAGACGCAGACGCAGACGCAGACGCAGACAACGCAGACGCAGACGCAGACGCAGACGCAGACGCAGACGCAGACGCAGACGCAGACGAGACGCAGACGCAGACCAGACGCAGACACAGAACAGACACAGACACAGACACAGACACAGACACAGACACAGACACAGACACAGACACAGACACAGACACAGACACAGACACAGACACAGACACAGACACAGACACAGACACAGACACAGACACAGACACAGACACAGACACAGACACAGACACAGACACAGACACAGACACAGACACAGACACAGACACAGACACAGACTTAGTCGCAGACAGACACAGACACAGACTCAGACACAGACACAGAGACAGACACAGACACAGACACAGACACAGATGCAGACGTCGACGCAGACGCAGACGCAGACGCAGACGCAGACGCAGATGCAGACGCAGACGCAGACGCAGACGCAGAAGCAGAGGCAGACGCAGACGCAGACGCAGACACAGACGCGGACGCAGACGCAGACGCAGACGCAGACGCAGACGCAGACGCAGAGGCAGACGCAGACGCAGACACAGACGCGGACGCAGACGCAGACGCAGGCGCAGACGCAGGCGCAGACGCAGGCTGAGACGCAGACGGGGACGCTGAGGCAAACGCTGACAAGACGCAGACGCAGACACAGACGCAGACTCAGACGCAGACGCAGACGCAGACGCAGACGCAGACGCAGACGCAGACGCAGACGCAGACGCAGACGCAGACGCAGACGCAGACGCAGACGCAGACGCAGACGCAGACGTAGACGCAGATGCAGACGCAGACGCAGGCACAGATACAGACACAGACACAGACACAGACACAGACACAGACACAGACACAGGCACAAACACAGACACAGACACAGACACAGACACAGACACAGACACAGACACAGACACAGACACAGACACAGACACAGACACAGACACAGACACAGACACAGACACAGACACAGACACAGACACAGACACAGACACAGACACAGACACAGACACAGACACAGACACAGACACAGACTTAGACGCAGACAGAGACAGACACAGACACAGACACAGACACAGATGCAGACGTCGACGCAGACGCAGACGCAGACGCAGACGCAGACGCAGACGCAGACGCACGAACGCTAGACGCAGACGCAGACGCAGACGCAGACGCAGAGGCAGACGCAGACGCAGACGCAGACACAGACGCGGACGCAGACGCAGACGCAGACGCAGGCGCAGACGCAGGCGCAGACGCAGGCGCAGACGCAGGCGCAGACGCAGGCTGAGACGCAGACGGGGACGCTGATGCAGACGCTAACAAGACGCAGACGCAGACGCAGATGCAGATGCAGACTGCATGATCGCAGACTTTGCTAGACAGCAGTAACGCAGACGCTAGACGCAGACGCAGACGCAGACGCAGACGCAGACGCAGACGCAGACGCAGACGCAGACGCAGACGCAGACGCAGACGCAGACGCAGACGCAGACGCAGACGCAGACGCAGACGCAGACGCAGACGCAGACGCAGACGCAGACGCAGACGCAGACACAGACGTAGACGCAGATGCAGACACAGACACAGGCACAAACACAGACACAGACACAGACACAGACACAGACACAGACACAGTCACAGACACAGACACAGAAACAGAAACAGACACAGAAACAGACACAGACACAGACACAGATACAGACACAGACACAGACACAGACACAGACACAGACACAGACACAGACACAGGCACAGACACAGACACAGACACAGAGACAGACACATACACAGACACAGACACAGACACAAACACAGATACGGATACAGACAGCGGCAAATGCTCAGACATAGACACATAGACGCACTAACGCTTGCATGCACACAGATACCCCGTCCACACGCACGCACACGCCCTCACACATGCCCGTCCTCCCGCTCGCCCAATCACGCACGCGAATACACCGATCTTGGCGAAACTTGCCCTAAAGTTGTAAAATGAGGTAGTCGATTTAACGGTTGTAAAAAAACTCGATGGCATTACCTTCTATACCTACATATGTACATACACGACGTTTATTACTAATTTTATAAAATTAGCTCAAAGCAGTCGAAAAATAAGAATGAAAATGTGATTTATTTTTTCAGCTTTGACATCCTGTAGCTTCGTTATTATCAACTTTTGTGCTTAGGCAAGTTTAGTTAAATCGGCTTAATTTAGCTTAATTAATCCTCATTGCCCTTTTGGATATGCAATTTAGGGACTTCCTGTATATGTGAGAGGTATCTTATTGCGGTCACTTTTTATGGTAGGAGGTATGTGGGTCCTTATTCTTTCTGAAGCTTATATATTTAATTTTGTATTAACCGTGTGGAACCTAACTACTATTTCTTACGAGAAGACAGGGATAATATGGCGGAAAGACAAAGAGACATTCGGAAAAAGATAGCGGAAATGGGAACCGAATGTGGAGTCCTGGCTATTAGAAATGGTAATCTACACGTTGGTAACGAGGGCCACGTGTAGCCTACTGATGTTGGCAATTAGGAGTCTGGTGGTTCATTTAAACTATGCGGACTTACGGTTGCTAAGGACCCTAATGGAGCCCCAGCTGTCGGATATGTAGGACCCCACACGAAAACTAGCAGCCCCTTCTGTATCCCACAGTACTAGTATCTCTCACATATCGTCTTCTTTTGTGGCCATCCTATATATGTTTAGAGCCAAGATATTCCATGACCGATCTACCCACTCCTGATGAGTCGCAACAACGACAAAACTGGTCGGGCGGTGGTCTGTCCTCACCTCTGAATATCAAGAAAGCTAAGTCATACCGGTGGGCTTATATTAACAATTTTGTTAAAGACCAAATTTTTATGACATTATTATAGATTAGTTTTTATTTAGTAAATAAATTCCTATCAAAACTTATTTCCTTTTTCCTTCCACAAGTGAATTATAGTATTCTTTAGAAATCCTATCAGTTGCCCACTTTTTGCTTTTGCGAAAATGCTAAGTCCCGCCTGATACATTAATTCCTAAATAAGCTGATTTCCTGATTTGTAACTTCATGTTAATTTTTTTACCAGTTCCTGAATGTTATTACCCTATAACTAACCTGAAAAATCGCTATTTACGCGCCTACTCGGAGTTCGTTCCTTGAGGAGGTCTAAAAAGCTATTTAGCACTATCATTTCACCAACGGAGGTAAAGGCCCATAAGGTTAATTGTGAACGAATTCCCTCAGCGAAAATAATGACCAGAAAGTTAGATACATCTAGTTGGAGTTTGTTCCTCGATGGGTTTGTTAGGATTACTGAGCAGTATCATTTTGTCAACGGTGTTTCCGGCTGCAAAGAGAGAGTAATTTTTCGTCGCGATCTATAACGCGATCTCTTTTCTCGGTGAATATTAACTGGAACGTCCCCTTTGTTGCATCTAGTCGGATTTCGTACCCCGAGGGGTGTAAAAAACGGCAACTAGTGTTATTATATTAGATAAGTAATAGGGAGTCAGTAAACTATTCCCTTCTCCCGGAAGATAAATCCGCATAATAATTACTCAAATCCACCAACACGACCATAAAACAATTAATTACGTACTTAGATCAACATCTCATTCCTTCCTGTATTGATCCACCAGACCTAGTTTTCTATCGATAATTACACCACCAATAACCATGGGTTGTCTCCAATACCAAGTCTGTCTTGCCACCATCAAACCATCCACCTCGTATTTTAAATTTACAATTTCAAAATTTAATTTCCATTTTCACATTCATTCATAAATCACAACTTCATTTATTAATTATCACTCTGAATTAAAATGTAATTTTTTCACACATCCCAGTAGCTAAATCCAACATTGCTTTGAATTAGCTTTCAATTCGTATATTATACATTAACCCGCACTAAACGTGTAATTTTGTTACACATCCCTGGATTTTAAACCCGTTAATAGTTCATTAACTTAATTTCAATACAATTTAGTATTTAACAAAACGAGTACCATTTTTATTGTACGAAAATTCGATTAAAAATCGACGTTTATACACAAGATCAAGTTGCAACGTATCACATTGAATCAAATAAAATTCATTTAACAGTACAACTTTGTTTAATTAATTATTTAAGATTCCCCAACATCTGAAGTCACGAATATCTCAATCACCTCTAGTTAATTGAACACTTCTTAATTCACCTTAAGATAAACATAAGATTGAATTACTCGCCTAAATTGCAGCATTTCGTAATTCCCCAAAGTACAGATTCGACGATTAACAAAGGCACTCCAGGGCATACTTTGCTTTAACCCATATTATACTAATTACTTGGTAATTTCTACATTTTTGGTAAACAACCTGAGAAGAAACACGTGCATTTTTAATAGCTCTCATTTTAACCCAACCATTTCGATCGACCCGGACCGATATCCGGCGCGACATCCCAGCAGTAGAACGACGACGGCCACTGTCCCAATTTAGGATACAATATAAATATGTATATTACATAGTCATTAACAGTATTGTTAGCTTTAGTTTGTAGGAGACACTTTTTAATTTTTTTATTTGCTTAAGTTAATTTTCTATTTTTGTAAATAAACGTGCTATACTTTACACTGTATGAATTGATATTGTCATAATCAACCCACCGACCTATCCGACCTGAGATTTCAAAATAAAAATTTAGAAAAGTAAATTTGTATTAACTGATGTAGTACAGTTTTGGCTTTTGGTATGTCTAGGCTCTTTGCTGTGTTTTTCCTAGACCTTGAAGTAAATGCTTTGCCAATCATATGTTAAATAATCGCAGCACCATTATAATTTAACATATGTAATTGAAATTAAAATTAAAATTAGAAATTGCATAAAACGTACTACATTGTTTTTGATTCTTAAATAGCACTTACACTTATTGGTAAAGCAACTTCTTTGTTAGATTTGACTGGATTATTTTAATTGATGTTATTTGTGATTGCTTTTATCAATTTCAAATTAAATTGTTCCACAACTTTACACTTATCATAACTTGATTAAATTTTGTTCAATTCTGGGTATGGCATTTTTCACTGTTGGCCTTCGAGCGTTAGAGGGTGTTCAGATTTGTCATCTTCAAAGCAGTTCAAAATATTTCATTTATTAATTGCAGTTTATAGTTGACTTTGTACGTTTATCGAACTGTTATATTAATGGCAGGCTTGTGTAAGTTTTCAATTTTTCAAATTTTGAAAGTTTGAAAGATAATATTGCTACTGACGAACATAACTATAAGCGTTATCGAAACGTTTAGATTGTATAAATTTGTTTAATCTGTATAAATATACAAATACACCGTATAAAAAACCCAAAAAAGATAAGTATTTTAATATGTGTAATAATGATGAAAGTTAACATTTTCAGAATAATTTGTTTATTGATAAAAGTTACAGTAAAACAATCAAATGAATACAAAACAATAAATAAATACACAAATAAAATTATTATATTTTTAACGAGGAAGAATTTCTTGGGCAATATTTTTTAGTATGAGCTTGACGTCCTGTTGCTCCGCAAATAGGACAAACTATACGTAATAAATACTTGCAAACAATTTCACCTTCTGAATTATGTAAAACATGGTTGGTGTAAATATCCTCAGGTTGATTATTTGTTTTACAAAAATTACAAACCAACTGATTTTTTTTTCTTATATTTTGAAAGTAAATACTACTATTGTTATTATCCACTGGTACCTCCAAGTAAGAAAATGAATCTGGTGTGCGTAAGGCCTTGCTTTCAAACTTTTCGTTGATGAATTTGGGACAAACAATTTGTCCGTTTTCATCTCGAAATGTATGGAATCCGAAACTCACTTTGACATCTTTTTGTGTTTTAGAACAAAATTCGCATGAAGGTTTTTGAGTGTTAGGTGTGATTTGGGTTGTATCTTGAAGTATTTGTGGATTATGTACTTGTCTGTTGCTAGTAGGAGTAATGGGTTCAAAAAAGTTTAGTGCTAAAATATGTAATTATAATAGTTGTAAAAAATGTCGTTGTACTCACCACTAGTGTTAGAGTTATTTGGTGTTGAACAATATTCAGGATCAGATGAAATATGAAGTGGTAACAGTGAAGTAATGCCTCTTGTATCTACAATAAACAAATAAATCCAAATACTTTCGTTCTAAATATACATACTGCAAAAAGATGATGATCCTCTCAAAATTTGGTCACTATCGGTACGAAAAGATTGACCTAAATGAGTTTGAAAATTTTTGCTGCTGCGATTATCGTAAACAGTAGATGCATCTAAAAAGTTATTTTGTACAAGTAGAGTATATAGCTAAATGTTTACTTACTCAATGAATGATTAGGAAGTACAGTTTTGCATCGAATTGGCTGTAATGATAATACAGGCAAGAAAACAGTAGAGGACTTTGATAAACGGCTTGGTAAAAATATATACTGACCATCACTTGCTAACTTGTCCCCCTCTGTTACTTTAAAATCTGCATAAATGAAAACATGTATTAGATGAATAAATAATTTGGGAATTTGTTCAAAGTAGAGAATAATTTGAACATAGCCTTAACATGCTATTTTGTAAAATTTGTGTTAGAAAGTGTACAATTAAAAGTTTTAGATAAAAAAGTTAAAAATAAGTAACTAAAAATGTACATTTGTAGTTAGAAATGTTTCAGACCAACAAGTTTCTTAAAAGGCTTACCATGCATAATTTGGTAACCAAAACTATTCTCAAATTCACTATTATATTGATAGCATTTCCATGGATTTTCTTCTTGTATATTAATCATGGTTGATAAATTTTTCAAAAAATTACCACCTTCACGTACACTATTTAAGTCACTTGTGTTAAATTCGGACATTTTTATTTAAGGTGTAATTGCTACTAAATCTAAATAAATACTGCAGAAAAAACCTCCCCCAGTTGCATTTTTATACGTGAGCAATGTTTTTATCATTTTTTAGAAAAAATAATATTGCTAGATAATCCTCCAAATAAAATAAAATTGTGTCAAAGATGCCGAAAGTACCTGTTCAACACTTGCATGCCTGTAAATTCTCGATTGCGATTTCGGAACAATGCAACTGTTATTTATTTTTGCTTGATAAGTAAATTGATAAACTAACTTCTAACCTGATAACATTCATGTGAACTTTATGTCTTTATTAGGTATAAAAAATACACGTGCTACGGAAATAGTGAGATATTTTTATCGCTTTAATTGGTTTCTTATCTTAAAACTGTAATTTTTATTTTAATCTTTTAAGTTGAGAAGCGCAAATTTTGACTTAAATGAAATTGATTTAATAATCAAATCACACAATTCAATTAGTTGCATTGGTTAATAATTGTATTGTTTTATTTGCAATTCAATTACAGTTGCAAACACTAAGTCAAATATCTGGTGTGGAACAACACACGACCTTCCAACCTACAAAATGGAAATTAAAGGGAATTTTAATGTTAATAACGATTTTTATAGGATAATAATATCAATCATATTTATTTAATTTTTACACTTATTTCATTTTATATTAAGGAATTTTATATAGAAAAGTTATGTAAAATTCAATTTTCTTTAAAAAGTATTTCTACCCATTTTCTTATAAAACATTCTACAAAACTGCATAGAACATGATTAAAAGATACGTTTAAGGTCTATATGTTGGTATTTTTATTTCCTTGAAATATACAACCCTTTCAGAAATACTTGATAAACCAGAAACTGTCTCTAATAAACCCTCCCTCTCCGCCGCTGAATCTCTACCAATCAGCTCCAGAAGAAACAGAAAAAAGCTTAAATACCTACGAAATTTTAAGTAGGTACGTGATGTCGTTCTGAAGATATCGTGGATATTAGAATACCGTTGGTGTACAAGAATAGTGACACAACTCAAAAATTGCAGTTTTTGGGATTTTGTGTAAAATATATAGCAAAATTGGCATATAAAAAATAAGCCTCTTGCATTGATTGAAGAAAAAAATAATTCCTAAATCCTATGCGTTTTTCTAGGAAAATATATGGTTTACTTTATATTTAATAATTTTAAATAAATTTTTAAGTTTTGTAAGAAATATTATCTTTCGCAAGGAAGTGTTGTTTTTAATGAGAATATAAATTGTTGCTTTTGTATAATGCGTTAATTACTAACCATAATATTACTGTATTCGTGTTAAAGTTACTAACATGAAGTGAATGATTCTTTTCTACAAAATCGTCATAAATCAAAATCGGGATGAAAATCGACTTTTTGCTTTTAAATTAACAAAGCAAACTTGTTACCATTGGATGAAAGGTGAACAATAATATTCATTCCAAAAAAATATATGAAAATTTAAAGAACTCAAGATCATTATAAGCCTTGCAGGAAACAAGAAACTTTTAAATTGCTGTACTGAAAAGTCTATGTTTTTGAGTTGTTGCTATCAGGAACCCTTCATTATGAGTGGAAACGAAAATTAACTGTCCGAACTAGACGATCTCAAAATCGATTTTCAACATTTTTGAAAATTGTGTTTTGAAAGCGGTATTGGAGGGAATCAAGGTTAGGCATCACCTCTATTCCGTAACTGTGTACAAAAATATATAGACATGACTACCTTATTATAAGTTTTTTTTCGTTTTCACTTTCTTATGTGTAATGTGAGTGTTATTTTGGAACCACTTGTCATGTGTGTGTGTGTGTCCGTGTGTGCAAATGCACGTGTATTCGTGTACGCCTGTGTGCGTGTGTGGATGTGTGCGTGTGTGCATGTGTGCATGTGTGCATGTGTGCATGTATGCATGAGTGCATGTGTGCATGTGTGCATGTGTGCATGTGTGCATGTGTGTGTGTGCGTGTGTCGTGTGTGCTGTGTGTGTGATGTGTGTGCGTGTGTGCGTGTGTGTGTGCTGTGTGTGCGTATGTGCGTGTGTGCGTGTGTGCGTGTGCGTGTGTGCGTTGTGTGCTGTGTGTGCGTGTGTGCGTGTGCGTGTGGTGCGTGTGTGCTGTGTGGTGTCGTATGCGTCGTGTGTCGTGTGTGCGTCTGTGCGTGTGCGTGTGGTCGTATGTGTGTGTGCGTGTGTGTGTGTGTCCGTGTGTGTGCGTGTGTGCGTGTGCTGTGTGCTGTCGTGTGTCGAGTAGCGTGTGTGTACGCGAGCGTGAGTGTGCGTTGCGTGTGTGTGCTGTGTGCGTATGTGCGTGCGTGTGTGCGTGTGTATCCGTGATGTGTGCGTGTGTGCGTGTGTGCGTGTGCGGTGTGCGTGTGGGTCGTGTGCGTGTGTGTATGTGTCGTGTATGGCGTGTGTGCGTGTGTGCGTGTGCGCGTGTGTGCGTGTGTGCGTGTGTGTGTGTGTGTGGTGTGTGGTGTGTGTGCGTGGTGTTGCGCGTGTGTGTATGCGCGTCGCGTGTGTGCGTGTGTGTGTGTGCTGTGCGTGTGTCAGTGTGTGCTGTGGTGTGTGCGTGTGTCGTGTGCGTGTGTGCGTGTGTGCGTGTGTGGTGTGTTGTGCGTGTGTCCGTATGTGTGTGTGTGTGTGTGTGCGTGGTGCGTTGTGCGTGTGTGCGTGGTGTGCGTATGCGCGTGATCGTGTCGTGTGGTGTGATGTGTGTGTGTGCGTGTGTATCGTGTGGTGCTGTGTCGCTGTGTGTGCGTGTGGCTGTGCGTCGTGTGCGTGTTGTGCTGTTGTGCGTGTATGTGTGTGTCGTGTCGTTGCGTGTGCGTGTGTGTGCGTGTGCGTAGTGCGTAGGCGCAGTGTGCGTGTGTGCGTGTGCTGTGTGGTCGTGTGTGCGTGTGTGTATCCGTATGTGTGTGTGTGTGTGTGTGCGTGTGTGCGTGTGTGCGTGTGAGCGTGTGTGCGTGTGTGTGTGCGTATGTGCGTGTATGTGTGTGTGTGCGTGTGCGCATGTGAGCGTATGTGCATGTGTGTGTGCGTGTGTGCGTGTGTGCGTGTGTGGGTGTGTGCGTATGTACGGGTGTGCGTGTGTGCGTGTGGGCGTGTGCACGCGCATGTGTGTGTGAGTTGTTACGTGTTTATCGTGAATAACGTGTATTTTCGATAACTTCCGTTACTTTATTTAATGAATGAACTAATTAGTTACATCTAAATAAATATTTCCGTATTCGTTGGTGGAATGTTTTTAATTTCGTACCTAAAAAATTATTTTTCGCACCTCTACACTTAAACTAATTTATTTAACGTGCACATCTTTTTATTCCTTTATAGATATAAATTTGGTATTTAAACAAGTTGCGCCATCTCGAAGATTTAGGGTCATTTAATAAAGTTTGAAAAGGAATCTTGTTTTTAAAAGACAACAATGGGATATCTGTAAAATTTATTTATCAAAAATTTGGTTTTAACATTCTTATCTAGTTTGAATAGTTTTGACAGGTTTGCAATATTGCTTTTGTTAGGGCGTTGTTCCTGAACTTTCTTTTACTTAACACGCCATTTTCCGATGGGGAGATTGATCTTCAAGAAAAATTTTTCCTTCCGTTTATAAGATTTTTAAGCATCGTTTCTTTGGAAAATTTTTCATATAAGGTAATGGTTTTTGGTATAAAACCTTACTGACGCTTTACAAGCGGATCTTATTGTAATTCTCAATCTTCATATCCTCGGGTAAGTTTAACACATGTTCGACAACTTTTAGTAAATCGATTCTTTCATTTAGGCACTTTCGCACGATTAATTAAATTTATAACATAGGTCTGTTGAAACGAAATCATCGCTATCGGCTCTAAACATCTAAAAAGAGGTATGCTTGTGTAAGGTAATTAGTAACGTACTTACTTGTATCACTTTCAGCGCCTTGATACCGGCGAAATAAACAGCTATTCTTTATTTATATACCTAACTAGCAAGTTGGAATCCACTACCGATCACCTCCGTACCTATTCCTACTGGAATGCTGGCTCTTAGCTACTGATTAGCTGTCTTGGTTCCACAAAGTAACTACCACCTTCGAAACACGAAGGGCATTTACAGTTTGGTAATTCTTCATCTAAGGTCAGAATTCTTTATTATTCAATATACACAGGATTTGTGTAATGAACAGTGTATTGCTAAAATCAGTACAACAGAGTTAGGTTACATTCGGTGTTTAACCTTATGTACTTACGAGTAACAAAAATTTATCATTTATAATAACATGCTTTTACTGGAGGCTAAAGTGGTTGAATAATTTAGAGTTTGATTTGTTCAATTTGTAATTTCTTTCTGCATACAAAAAGAAGAAAGAAACCACACCTATTATTCACTGGGACGTTGACCTACTTAGTTCACTACCTTCACACGGTAGTTGCGCGTTGAAGCTCCTGTTTTTAAAATACATTATATACAGGGTGGAACAGATATCGAGGTCGTATGAATTACAGTCATTGTTTGAAACTGTATATGTATTTATATTCAAATTTAGAATTTCTGTAACTTTTCTGTACTTTGTCTTTCATTAATATTAATTAATTGTCATTACGGATAATTTTGTTCAGAGCAGGTTTTGCTGTAATAAAATTTCTGTACTATTGAATGTCTTGCTGCAATTCTATGCCTTGCACTGAACAGACTATCCCGATATTTCTATTTAATACCATTTCTTAAGGGTTTTAATAAAATTCAAGAAACCGAAATCAAAATCATTGGGGATTTAAATTCTATTTTGTGAAACGTAGGCAAGCCGTTTCAAAAATTAAGCACTACTATTTTCATTGTGGATCTATTTTAGATCGCACTTTATGGGTTACTTTCGCCCTTTCGGCTGCGATTTGTAAGTACTTACAACCGTCGGGAGCGGCACAATTAACGAAACTTTTCTTTTACGTTTAGGGTTCGATTAACGAACTAAATACATTTAGTTTTTTTATTCTTTGTGGGCATCTGCGACGGCTCACCACTTGCCATCGTCAAGGCTAAATTATAATTATTTTGTTAGTTAAGATTGTTATGAATACTTTGGGGGAAAACTAGCATAGTATCATTATTGTTTACGTTCGATATTTATTCGACAAGTATTAATGTGAGTTTTAAATTAAATTAAATAAACGGTTACTGTTTGGTTGTTCGGGTAAAAGTTTGTCTCTCTTTTAAATTGTTTCCTTTTTTTTGGAGCACTACCTGGTCCAGGTTTTACAGGGCCTGCCCCTACTCTACCCTCTTTTTCCTTTTCTTTCCTTTTCTCCCTTTCCTGACTAAAACCTGTGGCGCCTATCCTTTAGTGGCTATCTAACCACGTCAACAACCTTGTAGCAACCCTCCAAAACCCCACGCATCCAAGTGCTCTGCGGTCAAACGACCGTACGCAGGAGTTTAGTCGAGTGCACTTTCAAAAAAATGTTTACATGCTGGTTAGACATGTAGCATAAAATTGGCGACCAACGTTTCGGCCAGAGTTTTGGAGTACGTACAAATTTTTAGCTACATTTTAATTTTTTTTCTCTTCTCATTCCTTGGGGTTATCTTAAATATTTTTCTTCTCTTTAGGTTATTGTATACACTTGGCGTGTTAGTGCCAACGGGGTTATAATATTTGATATAGTATTTTACTTTACTTCCTGAATCAATTTGATCTTTTATGTTACTAAGATGGCTGTTACACTTCGTTTTGATGTTAATCGTCTTACGAAGACAGAATTAATGTATGAATTATTATCTAGAGGTTTAGACTGTAACGTTAATGTCGAAGCTTTACGTAAACCGGTGCGTAGCGCGAGAATACTCGACGCTAACAAATCTCTTACTATGACTGCACATCAGATTCCGTTCGAGGACGACGAAATTGCTTTAAACGCTGCCATTCGGGAATTAAATACCGGCATCGACTCTTCTATTGGTGACTGCACTTCGGCTGCTTTTCTTCGTCTGAGTACTTTAGTACTTCATGCTCAAAGACGATGCGAACTTATGATAGCGGATTCAGAAATGGAAATCGCTCAGAAAAATCAATTCCTAGTCGAATTACAAAATTTACGTTCTGACTTAGAGCAAAAAAGGAAAGAGGGTAAACGTATTACATTCTCTGATACAGTTTCTTCACCAATAGCGGGACCTTCTGCAAATTCTACGGCTCATGGCGAACCTGACCCTATGGACGTAGAACCACCATTAATTTCTTCCGATGAGGACGTTGATGTGCCTCGGGTACCTCAGCTTCTACTTTTACTCCTTCCTTAAGTCACTTCTCCATTACCAAGTTAGGGTTATCGTTCTCTGGCGACAGTACTGCCTCTCTCTTTGATTTCTTAACGCGGGTAGAAGAATTAAGTGCTTCTCGTGGTTTATCCCATAAATTTTTATTCTCTGTTATCCCGGAACTATTAAAGGAAACGCATTATTACTCTATCGTGCTCGTAAACACGCGTTATCTTCGTGGAAAGATGTAGTTGCGCTACTTAAGACTGAGTTTTACCGTTAGACTACGATGAACGTTTATTGGACGAGATTAAGTCTAGAACGATGGGTCCTTCGGAAACCATAAGTATTTATGTCGCTGTCATGCAAAGTCTTTTCCAACGACTCTCAGTTCCAATACCTGACCAAAAACAGTTATATTATGTACGCCGTAATCTAACACCCTTCTATCAGAATGCGTTAGCGTTAACTGAAGTCTCTACACTTTCACAGTTAATAACTTTAGGGAAAAAGATAGAACAAAACAAGTATTTTATGGAATCTTTTAAACCTCCTCCGTCAAGGAAATCGTCACAACTGTTAGAACCTAGTTTGCCTTACGTTGATTCACCTTCTGACTCCTTTAAACCTTCTCCTTCTCAATCATCGTCGGGAAAACCGAATACTACGGCGACTCCGCAAACTTCTAATGTTCTTGCACCTACTGTAACTTTACGCTGCTGGAATTGCTCTGGGAGTGGGCATACTTCACCACGTTGTCCACAACCCCAAAATAGGCATTGCTATGGCTGTGGTAAGCCTGGTTATACCCGCACTACTTGCCCAATATGCACTTCTAATCAGGGAAACTAATTTCTGAATCTTCGATCCGAGGAGAGGATTCTATCTTACCGTTAATCTCGGAAACAGCTTTTTGTGGAGTACCAGACTCTCGTCGCATTCTTCTTGACTATATTTTTGCGAGTGTTCGTAACGACGAACGACCTTACTTAAACGTCAATATCTTTGGTTATACTTTTCAAGGTCTTTTAGACTCTGGCGCTTCACGCACTATTATAGGAAATTTGGGTTGGCATATTTTACAGCGACTAGGTCTATCTTTATACGTGGGTTCGTTTACTGCCTGCACACTTGCGAATGGTAATACTTGTAATATTCTGGGTCAAATTACTCTACCGATCACTGTCGAATCTAAAACGATCATGCTGGAAGTTCTCGTGGTGCCTGAAGTACCTCACAAACTAATTTTGGGTATCGACTTCTGGAAGGCGATTAACTGCGTCCCCGATCTTAGACATGGACAATGGACATTTGGTAATGATACTAGTTTAGCAACTATCTCTTCTGAACATTTGAGTTCTTTCTCTGATCTTCCTACATCTCAACGTTCTGCTCTAAAAACTTTACTGGATCACTCTTTTCAAAATTCCGACACTTTAGGATGTACTACTGTAGTCCAACATGAAATACGTACTAATTCCGAGCCAATCAAACAGCGCTATTACCCATTATCTCCTGCTTTACAACGAGTAGCTAACACTGAGTTAGATACGATGCTGCAATTAGGTGTCGTCGAACCATCAAATAGTCCTTGGTCAAGCCCGATTGTTTTAGTTAGAAAGAAAGATGACTCTTACCGGTTTTGTGTCGACTTTCGCAAAGTTAATGCGGTGACGGAAAAGGATGCTTATCCTTTGCCTTAAATATCTTCTATTCTGGACCGTTTACGTGATGCACGTTACCTTTCTAGCTTGGACATTTGCTCTGCTTACTGGCAGATTCTTCTTTTGGACGAATCTAAACCTATGACTGCTTTTACCGTCCCTGGACGCGGACTTTTTCAGTTTACTCGAATGCCTTTTGGCTTGCACAATTCGCCTGCTACTTTTCAACGACTAATTGATAGAGTTTTTGGGAGAGACTTAGAACCTTACTGCTTCGCTTATCTTGACGATATCGTTTTGGCTACACCTACCTTTGAAAAACATTTGGAAGTACTCGAAAAAAATTTTCAACGTCTATCTTCTGCAGGTCTCACTTTGAGACAAGACAAGTGTCATTTCTGCCGTCCTGAGTTAAAATACTTGGGATAAGTCGTTAATAAGGATGGACTTCTAGTAGATCCCGAAAAAGTTTCTGCAGTTTGCTTAATACCTGTTCCTAAAAATGTTTCTGATGTTCGCCGCTTAGTCGGTATGGCGGGATGGTATCGTCGTTTCATACCTAACTTTTCTTCTGTCATTAAACCTCTAACTTCACTTACTCAAAAGAATGCTCCATTTGTTTGGACTTCTGAATGCGAAACCGCTTTTACTTCTTTAAAAGAATGTCTAGTGTCAGCTCCTATTCTTTCTTGTCCTGATTTCTCACAACCATTTGTCATTCAAACAGATGCCTCTGACTTTGGTATCGGTGCGGTACTCTGTCAACAATTTCCTACTGGCGAAAAGGTAGTCAGTTATATTAGTAGATCTTTGATTAAGGCTGAACGTCACTATTCCACTACGGAAAAAGAGTGTCTGACTGTTATCTGGGCTATTGAGAAACTTCGTCCCTACATTGAGGGTTCTCACTTTACCGTCGTTACTGACCACCATTCTTTGATATGGTTAAATAACTTACAGAATCCTACTGGACGGCTTTGTCGTTGGGCGATTCGCCTGCAGCAGCACGACTTTTCGATTATTTACCGTAAAGGTAAAGAACATCTAGTACCTGACGCTCTGTCGAGATCAGTTCCGAAAATAGACTGTATTAATACTTCTTCAACTTCTTTAGTCACTCTGCCTGTTCAGGATAAATGGTATTTAAAAACCATTTCTCGTATTTCTACATTCCCTAGAAAATATCCTTCTTGGGTTGTACAGGACGGACTCCTTTATAAACGTTCCAAATTTTCTTCTTCAGATTCTTCTTCGGCCCATTGGAAAATAGTCGTTCCTAAAGAACAACGCAAACGTATTATTTCTGAAAACCACGATCTTCCAACTTCTGGTCACTTTGGAGTCACTAAAACTATTGCTAAAATTTCTATTTACTACTACTGGCCTGCACTTCGTGCAGATATCATTCGCTATATTCGGCAATGTGCTGTCTGTTCTGCACATAAAGTTGAACAGTCTGCTCCACCGGGGTTTCTAGCACCAAGAGCCAAACCTACTAAGCCTTGGCAAATTTTATGTTTGGATATCGTCGGTCCTCTTCCTAGGTCCTCTAAAGGACATGCTTTTGTGTTAGTTATAGCGGATTGCTTTACGAAATTTGCCTGTTTCTTTCCCTTACGCCATGCTACTGCTTCTGCTGTGTGTCAAGTCGTGGAAGACAATATTTTTCTTCTATTTGGTACTCCACAGTACATTATTAGCGATAATGGTGTACAGTTTCGCAGTAAAGAATTTATTAAATTATCTATCTTTTTAACGCTAAATACCATCCTAGAGCGAATCCTGCGGAACGAATTAACCGAGTCCTAAAAACTTTAATCTCCTCCTATACCACTCAGAACCAACGTAAATGGGACGTAAATTTAAACAAAATTGGCTGTGCTATCCGCTCTGCAAGGCACGAAGTTATTGGCTGTTCTCCTTATTACGCTTTATTTGGACGCGAACATAACTTATTTGGCGACCTTTTAGGTCCACCACCTTCTCCAGATTCTACTTTATTAGACCCAGATCGCGAAAAACTTTCCGACAATAAACTAGTTCGTCAGTTCGATTCTATTCACACTGATATCAATAAACGACTGGCTAAAGCTTATCAAAGTCAACATCTACGCTATAACCTACGACGTAGACCGGTTAAATTTAAACTCGAAGATAAGGTGTGGAAACGCAACTACGTGTTATCAGACGCGGCGCGGCATTTCAATTCGAAACTCGCTCCAAAGTTTACTGGTCCTTTCCTAATAAAACGAGTGTTATCTTCCTGGACTTATGAACTCAAAGATTCTGTTGGTAAATCCCTCGGAGTTTATCACGTCAAAGATTTAAAGCTACATATACCGGCCTATGATTCTTCTGAGTCCGATTCCTCCGTGCACTTGGCGTCCTCCTGTCCTCTTCCTCGTCCTGATCGATCCCTTCGCTATTCTAAACGACGCAAAAGACACAAACCTCCTAGCTAAACCCTTACTCCCTTTTTTTTGCTATTGTGACGTTTTGGCTTTCCTTGTGGCTCTCTCTTTTCGTAATGGGCGGTTGGTTGGGCGATACTGGCGGGCCACTTTTATGGAGACCTCTCCTTCGTCTTCCGTGACCTCTACATCCGGTCCCTTCTCTCCTCCTGTCTGCATTTCTCCGGGGGTCTTCCCTACTAATTTCCTCAGGGGGATCTCTGGAGACTTGCCCTTTTTAATTTCACTTTCCTATCTTTTGTCTTTGATCTACATCTACTCTACCTTCCTATTTCACTTTACTGGATGAATGCTTGTATGAATGGAGCAAAGAGGAACGGGATGGGTACGCCTTCCCCGTGTGAGCTTCGGTGACCACGGGATCCCGGGAATCAGAGTCAATGGGGAAAATTTTCGCCGCAAATGTGATTTCTTCTTTCTCTCCCACTATCTCTTAATAGCACCTATGCCATTTCATCTGTGCTAGTTCATGGTGGCATAGGGTTGAGTTGGGGTCCTTAAGGGACCTACTTATTACACTCTTTCGGCAAAGGGGTCAAAATTATGGGCTTTCTTTTCTTGCGGGTTGGGATGGGTGTTCTTCGGGGTTTTGGTTTTTAGGCTGCCCGCCCTTAAGTTCGGCTGAGGGTGGGGTACTTTTCTAGTGGGTTGGGTTTCCTTCTTCTTCTTCTTCTGCTATTCTTTAGGTTTCTTTAGGTTCCGGGTATACCACGCGTGTTTGCTTTTGGAATGACTGAGACGAAGACAATCTACCTACCCAAATTACCTCATCCTTATCCACTTTGCTTCCTTAACTTTAGTAATAGACCTTTTTTTGTTTTCTCCTAGTTTTTTTGTTTTTTTTTGGAAGTATTATCGCTTCACGATATGCTCTCCTTTCACTTTTGTTTTCTTTTCTCCCTATTTTCTCCTAGTACCGGCCGAATGCCGAAGGGCTCACGTGGGAGTTTGGAGTCAGGTTGTTCTTTCGTGGAATGCTTGAGTTGTATGCTTTATGGGTGTCTCTGGTGGTATATGCGTCATTGTCGTCCGCACTTAACTTTCTTCCTGTCTTCTCATTTCTTCTTATTTTGGGTTGGGTTTACTTTGTTTGCTCCGGGTTGGGAATGGCTTAGGGTTGTTTACTTCCTCGCAGGGCTTTGGTTTTTACTTATATATATATATATATATATATATATATATATATATATATATATATATATATATATTGTGTGGGTTGGGCGAGAATATATGGGGTTGGGTCAATAGGATTTTAGGGCTTCTTGTCCTGAGCATAAGCTCAAACTTCTCTCTTCCTCCTACCTTCTTTCTTTCCTACCGTACATGGTTATAAATCCTCTTCCGAGGTCTTAATTTTGCTGGGGGGGAATCTGTTACGTGTTTATCGTGAATAACGTGTATTTTCGATAACTTCCGTTACTTTATTTAATGAATGAACTAATTAGTTACATCTAAATAAATATTTCCGTATTCGTTGGTGGAATGTTTTTAATTTCGTACCTAAAAAATTATTTTTCGCACCTCTACAGTTAAACTAATTTATTTAACGTGCACATCTTTTTATTCCTTTATAGATATAAATTTGGTATTTAAACAAGTTGCGCCATCTCGAAGATTTAGGGTCATTTAATAAAGTTTGACAAGGAATCTTGTTTTTAAAAGACAACAATGGGATATCTGTAAAATTTATTTATCAAAAATTTGGTTTTAACATTCTTATCTAGATTGAATAGTTTTGACAGGTTTGCAATATTGCTTTTGTTAGGGCGTTGTTCCTGATCTTTCTTTTACTTAACACGCCATTTTCCGATGGGGAGATTGATCTTCAAGAAAAATTTTTCCTTCCGTTTATAAGATGTTTAAGCATCGTTTCTTTGGAAAATTTTTCATATAAGGTAATGGTTTTTGGTATAAAACCTTACTGACGCTTTACAAGCGGATCTTATTGAAATTCTCAATCTTCATATCCTCGGGTAAGTTTAACACATGTTCGACAACTTTTAGTAAATCGATTCTTTCATTTAGGCACTTTCGCACGATTAATTAAATTTATAACATAGGTCTGTTGAAACGAAATCATCGCTATCGGCTCTAAACATCTAAAAAGAGGTATGCTTGTATAAGGTAATTAGTAACGTACTTACTTGTATCACTTTCAGCGCCTTGATACCGGCGAAATAAACAGCTATTCTTTATTTATATACCTGACTAGCAAATTGGAATGCACTACCGATCACCTCCGTACCTATTCCTACTGGAATGCTGGCTCTTAGCTACTGATTAGCTGTCTTGGTTCCACAAAGTAACTACCACCTTCGAAACACGAAGGGAATTTACAGTTTGGTAATTCTTCATCTAAGGTCAGAATTCTTTATTATTCAATATACACAGGATTTGTGTAATGAACAGTGTATTGCTAAAATCAGTACAACAGAGTTAGGTTACATTCGGTGTTTAACCTTATGTACTTACGTGTAACAAAAATTTATCATTTATAATAACATGCTTTTACAGGAGGCTAAAGTGGTTGAATAATTTAGAGTTTGATTTA
This sequence comes from Vesta saturnalis, assembly GCA_036346205.1. Lineage (NCBI taxonomy): Eukaryota > Metazoa > Arthropoda > Insecta > Coleoptera > Lampyridae > Vesta > Vesta saturnalis. The sequence continues at coordinate 1,142,165 of JARFJB010001400.1, forward strand.
TTCAATTTGTAATTTCTTTCTGCAGTCAAAAAGAAGAAAGAAACCACACCTATTATTCACTGGGACGTTGACCTACTTAGTTCACTACCTTCACACGGTAGTTGCGCGTTGAAGCTCCTGTTTTTAAAATACATTATATACAGGGTGGAACAGATATCGAGGTCGTATGAATTACAGTCATTGTTTGAAACTGTATATGTATTTATATTCAAATTTAGAATTTCTGTAACTTTTCTGTACTTTGTCTTTCATTAATATTAATTAATTGTCATTACGGATAATTTTGTTCAGAGCAGGTTTTGCTGTAATAAAAATTTCTGTACTATTGAATGTCTTGCTGCAATTCTATGCCTTGCACTGAACAGACTATCCCGATATTTCTATTTAATACCATTTCTTAAGGGTTTTAATAAAATTCAAGAAACCGAAATCAAAATCATTGGGGATTTAAATTCTATTTTGTGAAACGTAGGCAAGCCGTTTCAAAATTAAGCACTACTATTTTCATTGTGGATCTATTTTAGATCGCACTTTATGGGTTACTTTCGCCCTTTCGGCTGCGATTTGTAAGTACTTACAACCGTCGGGAGCGGCACAATTAACGAAACTTTTCTTTTACGTTTAGGGTTCGATTAACGAACTAAATACATTTAGTTTTTTATTCTTTGTGGGCATCTGCGACGGCTCACCACTTGCCATCGTCAGGGCTGAATTATAATTATTTTGTTAGTTAAGATTGTTATGAATACTTTGGGGGAAAACTAGCATAGTATCATTATTGTTTACGTTCGATATTTATTCGACAAGTATTAATGTGAGTTTTAAATTAAATTAAATAAACGGTTACTGTTTGGTTGTTCGGGTAAAAGTTTGTCTCTCTTTTAAATTGTTTCCTTTTTTTGGAGCACTACCTGTTTCAGGTTTTACAGGGCCTGCCCTACTCTACTACTCTTTTTCCTTTTTCTTTCCTTTTCTCCCCTTTCCTGACTAAAGCCTGTGGCGCCTATCCTTTAGTGGCTATCTAACCACGTCAACAACCTTGTAGCAACCCTCCAAAACCCCACGCATCCAAGTGCTCTGCGGTCAAACGACCGTACGCAGGAGTTTAGTCGAGTGCACTTTCAAAAAAATGTTTACATGCTGGTTAGACATGTAGCAGAGTGTAGTTGTATGCCCTAGTGCATGTATCCGTTTGTGCGTGTGTGCGTGTGTGCGTGTGTGTGCTTGTGCGTGTGTGCGTGTGTGCGTATGTACGTGTGCGCGTGTGTGCGCGTGCGAGTGTATTCGTGTGCGTGTCTGCGTGTGTGCGTGTGTATGTGGGCGTGTGTGCGTGTGTGCGTGTGCGTGTGTGCGTGTATGCGTGTGTGCGTGTGTGCGTGTGTGTGCGTGTGTGCGTGTGAGCGTGTGTGCATGCGTGTGTGCGCGTGTGTGTGTGCGTTGCGTGTGTGCGTGTGTGTTGCGTGTATGCGTGTATGCGTGTGTGCGCGTGTGCGTGTGTGCGTGTGCGTGTGTGCGTGTGTGTGTGTGTGTGTGTGTGTGCGCGTGTGCGTGTATGCATGTATGCGTGTGTGCGCGTTTGTGCGTTTTCTCGTATGTGCGTGTGTGTGTTCGCGTGTGCGGGTATGCCAGCGTTTGCGTGCGTGTGTGTGTGTGCGTATGTACGTGTGCGCGTATGTGCGTGTGCGTTTGCGCGTGTGTGCATGTACGCGTGTGTGCGTGTGTGCGCGCACGCGTGTGTGCGTGTGTGTGCGTTTGTGCGTTTTCACGTATGCGCGTCTGTGCATGCTTCTGCGCTGGTACGCCCTCGTATGCGTGTGCGTGCGTTCGTGCACGCGCGTGTGTATTTTCGTGAAACAGCTGTAGTTTTTAAATATATAAAGATACCAACATATAGACCTTAAATGTTTCGATTAATTATTCAATTTTTTGATGCGGTGCGTAATTTAACGGCAAAGATTTCCAAAGTGGGATGTAAGTGTAGAAAATTTTTCCAATACCTGAATTTTCTTCTGTAACTCTCTGGGTAGGAATATCAAACAAGATTAAGATTAATTTGACTGTCAATTAGTTTTACCGCAAACCAGTCGCGCACTGGTTTGCGGTAATACTAAACTTTCAAATATTGGAGTTTAGGTATTTCCAATTTTCGTGGTAACTTTTGGTTTGCCACACATCAGCAGATGATACTTCCAAATTTTGCCATTTAGGCGTTTGGTATGTATTTTTGGTTTTGCGATAATGAATTTATTGTGTTGTATAATTTCTGGAATTTGTGGACATATTTAATTTAATAATTATTCAGATGTGTAGTAATCTGTTTTTCTGCATTTCTTTTAATTTCCACTTTGTAGGTTGGAAGGTCGTATATTGTTCCACACCAGGTATTTTGCTATAAATAATGTTCCTATGCGTGGTTCTCCTCCGTCCTGTGCCCGCGATGTATCAAAAGGTTTCAGCTTCTAAAGGTACTGAGTGGATAAGCACCGGGCTTATTTTAGTTTGTAGACATACTTATCTGACAAAAACTTCAAAATTTCGAACAGAAAGTGCCTTAAAATTTAACAGTTCTGGATAAACATTCATACATTGTCATAGCATATATTGTCCATAAATGCACACAATGTACTGTAATGGTAGCTTTATTATGCAAGGTACTTTTATTAGTGATGTCGATCTAATCAAAAAATTTTATATGTTTGTGTAAAATCTTTGTCAACTTAGTTTTCGAAACATTTACATTTGTTCACTGAATTTTTATTAATAATTGTTAGAACAAGCTGTGTGAGTTAGTTCCACGGCTCCTATATTTGTTAACACAATTATTATGTATTAAAGAATTGATGTGCCTCATTAAATTACAACTGTTTGTTTTTTGTAAATAGGACAGTAGGATAATTAATATAAATAGTTATAATAGATTTAATGGACAGTTCTGAGTTAGATACCACTGGTCTGTCTACCCAAAGACCTTGAACTTATCATATATTTACAATTTTAGTCCACTTTTCAGTAGTTCACATTAAATTTTAAAAGCTTGGCAACGTCGCTAGTCCAGTAACGTGCTCGAGTTCCAAGTATATGGTATGGAACAACCACAATCTGAAGTTACCTTACAGAACTAGAGCTTGTTGGTCAATTACGTGTGTTTATAATAAAAAATAAAATATGTAGTTGTATTGTGCGAGTATAATCTACCTAGTTTTGCAGTGGTATCGTTCTCATTGAGGTAAAAAGTAATAAAAATATATTTTGTGTAACTTCTTCCTATATTCTAACTCTCTTTTACAGAGCAATAATGTCAGTAGCAAGTGTAATAACTCGTTGTGCTGTAACCTATCCTGTTTTTGGGACACCAGCCGAATTGAATGAATCTGTTTTGCCTACTTAGGAACAGGTAATGAGATTTTATGCTTTTACTAAGTTTAATAAAAAACAAGTAAAAGCGGACCAACCTTTGCCGAAATATCGCAGAAAGTAACAGATAAATTGGAAGAAATATGGCAGATAGCTTCTATTCCCATAGAACCTCCAGAGAGAATTTTACAAATGATGCAGTCTTACCATGCTAAGTTTCATATTACATCTAAATAAAATTAAGGCCTTTAGCGATGAAGCAAAAGTCACGTTGTTTTATAATGCAGCATGCAAGTGTGATTTATCTGAAAGTTCTTTGTACCTGTTGTAAGTCTCCTAAGATTCCCGGCGAAGAAATAACGTTTTTATTGGATCAGGGAACTAAATGATGGTTATAGGTAAAGCTGATAAGATGCTAACAAAACAACTACGTCAAAGAGAGAAGCGAAAAAAGATAAAAAGCTACTAGAAATTTTCAAAAAGTGGTCTATGTCTTCTATAATACCTGAAACTACCATTTCTATAGACTCACAACTAGAAATAAATTGAGACCGTTCGACATCTACTTCTACAGACGAAACTAAAGTAAAAGCGTCATAAATGAGATTAAACCTAACCTGATTTGCCAGTACATGCGACAGACGTGGTGTATCCGACAGAACTGCTTCTGCACTACATCTACAGTGTTGAAAGATGTCGGAGTAATATCAACAGGAGATATTTCCAAAGTAATTGACCGGAGTAAGGTAAGAAGAGAACGGCAGAAAAATCGCTTGCAGTTAAAGGATAAACTTTCTTCTACTAATGTATGTGGACTATACTTTGATGAACGTAAAGATAAAACAAGTGAAAAAAGATGCCAAATATTACCGCCAATCCATAGAACACATAACGTTAATCCAAGAACCCGAGGGTCAATAGTTAGGGCTCTGCTAAAGACATTATTTGTAGTATTGTTGCTTTTTTTAACGATAATTGACATTACCCAGTTGGCAACAATTGGCTGCGATGGAATTGTGGTGAACACTGGTATTAACGGAAGTGTAATTAGATTACTGGAGGAATATTATGGCCGACCTCTTCGGCGGTTAGTCTGTGTACTGCAAGGGAACGAGCTACCCCTTCGTCACCTTTTTCAACATTTAGCTGACCAAACCTATGGACCACAAGGATATTCAGGTCCATTTGGGCGGAGGTCAGAATCGTGTGAAAAACAAGCATAGTTAATTTTGAAAAAAATGATAGAAGTTTACCTGCTCTTCCTCAAGCCGTTTCCAAAGATCTCAGTGTAGATCAAAAATATATGTTCAAGAAACGGCACGCTGTTGTTAATGGTGATTACTCACATGGTTTAGCCTGACGAAACCCACGCAAAATGGTCCATTCGCGTTGGTTGACGATGGTGAACCGCATTTTGCGTTTATATATTAGTACAGAAAATCCCCCAACTGAGTAGAAGACCCTCGTCGAATATTTAACAAAAGTGTATGCCCCAATGTAGTTTCATATCAAGTACAACCCTTCATGTTACAAGGGTGCAGAATATCTGTGGCGTCCTTTTAATTTATCCCGATATCTAAGCAGGGAATTAAAAGCCGTAGTTGCTCCGGTTATACAAAGGAATGGTTTTTTTGAGCACCCGGAAAATATACTACTTACAATGTTATCTGATAAAAGGCCTCAAATGCGAGAGCTTGGATTTCGACACATTATGAAAGCAAGGAGAGTAGTAATATGAGGCCGGAGCTACTCCACTTCAAGGTCACCCATGTAAATCTTATGGGATTTATTTCAAGGTCAAGTGAGTTTTCTCATTATGCCAGAACGCGCTCCACGCCTCAAGGACGTTTGAAGCATGCTTTTGGCGGAATTTAAATTTTGGAGCAGGTCAAGGTCAAAGTAAAAATAGAAATTGCAATGTCATCTTCATCATCATATTACAATTCTTAGAAGTCTAAAAGTGTAGTGGTCAAGGTCAAAGATTATTGATCTGTAGGGATATCGTATAACATTTCTTAGAAGTGTAAAAATAGAATAAGTTCATGGAAAGAAGAAGAAGAAGAAGCCTAGGTTAGCGGTTTTGAAGGATGTAGATTTATAATAAAAAGGCTTCCTTGGGTGTGTGTGATTTAGTATTAGCAGAAATAATGAAAATGGTAGTATGCAAGATAGGAAACGCAAGAAAAGAACAAGTATTAACTATTGTGGAGCGAAAGAAGAGGTTGGAGGTGTTGATACGAAAAATTAAAGATTTAAAGGTAGATTTAGAGGTGTATGAAATAAATAGAAGAATGAGACAGCTTCGAGTATGGAAATAAAAAAGAACAAGTATGAACTATTGTTGAGTGAAAGAAGAGGTTGGAGGTGTTGATATAAAAAATTAAAGATTTAGAAGGTAGATTTAGGGGTGTATGGAATAAATAGAAGAGTGAGACAGCTTCGAGTATGGAAATAAAAAAGAACAAGTATGAACTATTGTTGAGTGAAAGAAGAGGTTGGAGGTGTTGATATAAAAAATTAAAGATTTAGAAGGTAGATTTAGGGGTGTACGCATTTTCACATATAAATTTCTAATGCTTGTGTTTAAGAAAAGTATGTAAATTTTTTTAAATCATGTAAAATTTGGGATTTTGTTCTTCCAAATATTAAGTTACCCAATTAGATGTTTCATTACGGAAATTTGTATCCTATAAAAAGAATCTTTTAAAAACTGTATTTATGTATAATATTTTAACGAAATAAATGTATAATCATGTAACAAAAACAAATTTCATCTTATTAAAACTGTGTTATAGTTGATGTGAATATTTTACCTTAAGGAAAAAAGAATTAAAACATTTATTTTCACAACCTGTACACATTATAGGTGATCTAAATATTTCACTATAAGAAATAAAGTAAAATAGAGAAAATAAACATTTATTTACAAATAACACTAGTCTAACAATTATATTATATAGTGATGAGAACGTTGGAAATGTACGAGGTGAAGCTGAAGATGAAGAGTTTAAAAATAAGAAGGGTGCAAAATAAATAAATAATGTGTTATGAAGTTTGATTTAACTATATTATAAAATCATAAGTTCGCATTTTCGCATATAAATTTCTAATGCTTGTTTTAAGAAAAGTATGTACATTTTTAAAAATCATGTAAAATTTGAGATTTTGTTCTAAATAGTATTATTATGTTAGCGAGTTAGATGTTTTATTACGGAAATTTGTATCCTATAAGAAGAATCTTTTAAAAACTGTATTTAAGTATAATATTTAACGAAATAAATGGATAATCATGTAACGAAAAACAAATTTCATCTTACTAAAACTTTAGTGACATCAAAGAGATTTTGAACTTGGAAAAATTGTGCAAAATCGTTATGCAACTACTTATGATTTTTTACTGTTTATGTTTAATTGCACATGTAAAATTGCAATACTGTTTTTGATGTATAATCTCTACACTTTATAGTTATAGGTGATGTGAATATTTCACCTTAAGGAAAAAAGTAAAAAGAATTAAAACGTTTATTTTCAAAACCTCTACACATTATAGGTGATCTGAATATTTCACTATAAGAAAAAAAAGCCGAAAAAAGAATTAAACATTTATTTTACAAATAACAACAATTAAAACTACTTTAGAAAAAAAAACTACACTACACTAAACTACACTTAACACTCTAAGGATCCATATAGTCCAAGACACGAAACACTAGTTCTGCATTCCGACCAGTTTTTTCGGCCGATGCCAACTCGCCCGTGGCCTCAGCTAACTCCTTAGTTAGCCGGGCCACACGATTCCTAAATTCAGCCACACGATCTTGGTTCGAAATGCAGAAATCACGCAGCCACTTCAAATTTGTTTCCCGCAGATGATGCAGCCTTACCGCGGGCTCGGGGGGTTGACACGTCTCAGGGAGTTGGTGCCCTTGCGAAGGCATGTCGAGCAGCAGGAGGTTTTTACCCCCACGCATCCACCCCGGCGATGCTACCGCGGTAGTAGCGGGAGTGATACTGTAAGTGGAAAATGAATCACATTACTAATGCAATCATCATACATAAATTAAGAAATGAGTAACTTACTTTTCGAAGTAGCGTGCAAAATCTTCTTCGATATCACTATCCTGGATACTTATCACAGGAATATCTGCAGGTGATGGTAATGGTGGTAGTGGCTGCGGTAGTGATACAGCAGTACTACTAGCTGGCTGCACCAGCAAGTGCTGCAGTATTTGTGGTTTTTCGTTATTTTTCATTTTTTAAGCTCAATTTCGTTTTTTTTGCATAATGACTCCATTGTAATGTATATATGTATACGTGTTATTGCAATGTAGATGTACATATAATAACTGAATAAGAAGTGCAATGTTAAACGTATATATAGGTGTAGGTTCTGTTAACGTTGGCAAAACAAGCGGAAATGATAAGGGTAATGAACGAACATATGTGAGAGTAGTTCGTTAACTTAAATAAGGTTAAGGGACTAACCCAAGGTAATTATGTGATCTATAAAATTAGTAGCAAAATTTTTTACAACAGCTAGTGTAATCAATTGGATGTCAAACTTTAATTGTTGGCAATTTTTGGAGGGTGTCATATTACATTATATTGAAGTAATTTTTGAGGTGTGTCAAATTACATTTCATGGCAATTTCGGGGGTTGTCAAATTTACATTTTTCCACAATTTTGTGGGGGTGTCAAATTACATTTTTTCGATAATTTTTGGAGGTGTCAAATTACATTTTATGTTGCAATTTTCGGAGGTGTCAAATTACATTTTTTGGTAATTTTGTAGGGGTGTCAAATTGCATTTGCAGGCAATTTTTGAGGGTGTCAAATTACAATTTTTGGCAATTCTTGAGGGCGTCAAATTACATTTTTCAGGCAATTTTTGGGAGGTGTCAAATTACATTTTTTGGTAATTTTGGGGGTGTCAAATTACATTTTTAGTAATTTTGGGGTTGTCAAATTACATTTTTTGGTAATTTTGGGGGTGTCAAATTGCATTTTTTGGTAATTTTGGGGGTGTCAAATTACATTTTTTGGTAATTTTGGGGGTGTCAAATTAATTTTTTGGTAATTTTGGGGGTGTCAAATTACATTTTTTGGTAATTTTGGGGGTGTCAAATTACATTTTTTGGTAATTTTGGGGGTGTCAAATTACATTTTTTGGGAATTTTTGGCAATTTTTGGGGGTCATTCACCCTACGGGAAATGCCCTTCGCTCCGCGCGAAGGTAACTTTAAGCGCTTTGGTTGTCAATCTTTTACGATATTGAAAGGCGGCCTTGGTTCATTATATATATATTGTCTTATGCGCTTTACTATTTTATAACCTCGCTCTATTTCTTATCTTTTGAAGGACATCAATGTTCCATAAACTCGTTGACCATCGCGTTATTGTACCCTCTATCGTTAACTTGAGAAGGTATATAAACCGATGATGTACGGTAAGATGGCAGATATCGCAGCTTAAAGTTAAAGAGCGATTACCTTCCGACAATTGTCTTTGTAATAGTTCTAAAGTGTTTTTGTAGTCTGAAAATAGTTAACAAAACGGTCACTCCCCCAGTTACGCTGATTTTTTAAAATTGTTCGTGTGTGTCTGTGTGAATTTAAATAATATTTGTTTACATTGAATATTATAGCTTCTAAGGTAAATAAGCAGTTAAAATAATTAGATATGAATATAAATTCGGTTTCTGTTACAAGTAGTGAATTAATTTAGGTAATTCGCAAAGCTATTAAACTATTGAAAACTAAGGATGAAATAACCAGGCATATTCATATGTTAAGAAATAATATCAGGAAATTTATTAAAATTCAAATGTATACTGTAAATGAAAATCCACTTAGACTTGAAAGTAATTTATCAATTCTCAAACGTTATCTGGCGAAATTAAATCAATTAAGACAGACTTTAGATAAAAGAGGCGATAGTGTAGCAATCAGTTCAAGTAGCTTGCAGTGGCACGATGTACAATCTTGCTTCAATGACAGATTACTTACAGGTATTATAGTCAATTTAAATATTAAAGATCCGCTAGTATTCTTGAAATGTGCTTATAAAAGTTTTTCAAGAAAAATTAATGTAATGTTACGACAATCAATGCTTAAAGTAAATGTCGTTTTAGCTGTCATTTCATTCAACCTCAAAACCTTGAGCTTGACTTAAAAACGTTTGCTTCCAAAAATGAAATTATAGATGTTGGTACCGATCTTAAACAATGGTACAAAACGCATGTATTCGATAAACTTCAGGCAAAATTAGAAGAGTTTGCGGAAAGGGGTTCGGGATGGGCATTGCAAGAAATTTTACACTTAAAGGTTAATATTAAGTTACATTCCTATAAGGGGAGGAGTTTCAACGTATGTTAAAGTACCTAATTTCATAGCAATGAAGCGGGCAGTTGTTAATGTAAAAAATAATGATGAATATTGTTTCTTGTGGGCCATAGTATCTGCTTTATTTCCAGTACAAAATCATAACGATAGAGTTTTTAGTTATCCTCATTTTAGCGATATTTTAAAATATGAATCTATTCAGTTTCCTATTAAATTAAACGACATCGGCAAATTTGAAAAGTTAAACAACCTTTCAATTAACTTATATTGTGTAAAGGGTAAAAAACTGTTTCCATTTTTATTAAGTAAGAACCACATGAATAACAGAGAGTCAATTAATTTACTGATTTTACCTTGCGATTCAAATAACAAATGTGGTGCAGAAGAAGGTATACCAAGTTACATTAATAGTAATAATAATACACTTTATCACTTTACTTGGATAAAAAGTATGTCAGCTCTGTTTGCCAAGCAACTATCCAATAGGGATCATAAAAAATTCTTTGTAATCGATGTCTGAATCATTTCTCTACAAACATTCTTTTAGAAAAGCATATAGCTCGTTGTCACGAAATTAATACGTGTTCCTCTAGATTACCGATGAGTGACGATGAAAAATTTTTAGAATTTAAACATTTCACATATCAAGAAAAAGTACCGTTCGGCATTTATGCAGACCTTGAAAGCATACTTGAAAAATCCTCTCGGGTAGACGATGAATGAAGTAATACACGTGTATGCGAAAAACATGTTCCCTTTAGTATAGCTTATTATTTGAAATGTTCTTATAACGACTCATTATCCAAATTTCAGTTGTACAGAGGCGAGGATTGTATTACGTGGTTTGTTAATGAATTATTAAATTTGGCGTATTGGGTTAACAATATATTTAATATGGTTGTACCAATGGATAACCTAACACAAGATCAGATTAAAGATTTTGAGAATGCGGTAGTAAGTCATATTTGTAGGAAACCATTTACGGGGGATAATATTAAAGTTAGAGACCACGATCATTTGACAGGAAAGTATAGATCCGCGGCACACAGAGGTTGTAATTTAAATTTTAAGGTGTTCCATGTTATACCTATAGTGTTTCACAATCTTAGTGGTTACGATATACACTTTATTACTCGCGAATTAGCAAACGGTTTTCCGGGTCAGGTCAAACTTTTACCGTTAAATAAAGAAAAATACATTTCATTCACCAAATTAGTCAACAATACAAGGATACACTATAGGTTTATTGACTCGTTTAGGTTCATGTGTAGCAGTATTGAGAAATTGTCACCATATTTGGAGAATGATAAAAAAAATATTACCCGATCAAATTGTAATAGTGATAATGAATTTAATTTATTAGTTTGTAAGGGAGTCTTTCCATATGAATATGTTGATTCTTGGGATAAACTTAATGAAACTACTTTACCTCCAAAAACTGCATTTTTTAGTAAGCTTCAAAACAAAGATATTACGGATAAAGATTATATGCATGCCGTTAATGTTTGGAATACGTTTAGACTTGAAACGTTAGGTCAATACTCGGATTTATACGTTCTTCACTATAGGAATTTAAAAATGTATTTAGAGCAGGGATTAAGACTAGTTAAAGTAAATCGGGTTTTACGTTTCAAACAGTCGGCGTGGTTAAAAACATATATAGCTTTGAACACAATGTTAAGGCAGGAATCAAAAAATGAATTTGATAAGAACTTTTTTAAATTAATGATTAATAGCGTTTTTGGTAAACTTATGGAAAATGTTCGCAAATATAAGGATGTGCGTTTAGTCACAAAATGGGAGGGTTGCTTTGGGGCTCGCGCACTTATATCCAAACCCAATTTTCATAGTTGTGTTATATTTGACAACGACATGATTATAATAGCAATGAACAAATTGGAAGTTTTTTTGAATAAACCTATATATGCAGGATTTTCGGTATTAGATGTTTCAAAAACCTTTTTATATGATTTTCATTATAATTATATTTTAAAGAAATTTAAAAATAATGCCAAACTCTTGTATACGGATACAGACAGTCTTGTGTATGCCTTCTCTGTACCCGACATATATCAGAGTATGAAAGAGGAAATTAATAGATTTGATACCTCAGACTATGATCCCGATAACGTTTATAACATTCCATTAGTTAACAAAAAAGTGCCAGGCTTAATGAAAGATGAAAATCACGGTAAAATTATGTTAGAGTTTGTTGGTTTACGCTCAAAAATGTATGCATACTCTGTTAACCAACACAAAGTTGTAAAGAAGTCCAAAGGTTCTACATCGGCTAGTGTCAGACAAGTTACATTAGATGATTATAAAAGGGCTGTGTTCGACTATAACATTGTAAAGCGTCACCAGCGTCTTATAAGATCAAAAAACATTCGGTGTTTACAATAAAACAAAATAAGGTGGTTCTTAGTCCTTATGATGATAAAGGATTAATACATTTTGGGTTAACTGATACTCGTCCTTGGGGATTTAATGTTACATGATCTTATACTTTTCTTTTGTTGTTGTAGAAATCATAAAATGAGTAATCAACAATCTCTAAAAAAAAATGGATGAGGAATTGCAACATTCCTCGCAAGAAATTTATAAGAAATTTTTGAAGCATGCCTTAATGGGGAAGGGTTCTATAGAGGTTTATGTTCTAGTTGCTAACATACTTCAGAACATTGTAATACCTGATGAATGCTTTAAGTGGTATGCTGAGAATGCAGATGGAGCGTGTATCGATACGATTAACACATTATTTAACGTGAAGGTTAAGTTAGACCGTTATATTAAAATGTTATTAGAAGTTTGTGTAGAAAAAGATTTTATAACTTATATAGAATTAGAAAATGTAATTGGTCAAATTAATGTTTCCTTAAATTTAAAAATTTCTTTTAAAAGATATGTATGTAACTTGCTAAACGATAATGATAATTGCTTTACACCTAAAGTACAATATAGTATCGAAAATATTAAGAAACATTATCATGACATTACTTGGGCTACTAACGAATTTATTTCAACTGCTGCTTATTATGCTAACTGTAAATAACTTAAGCTATATATCGATGTAATTAATGATCAAAACTTTAAATACACTTTTGAACCGTCAAAAAATTATGAACATTTTACAATATACAACTGGATTCTGGAAAACGTTGAAAAAGGTCGGAAAGGCGAACGGTTAGGTTGGACAAGCGGACCTGACTCTGGAAAATGGCCATCAGTTAAGTTTGAGGACTACAGAGACACTTTAGGTCTAATACATAAGATAATTAGATAGATTAAACAAAAAATTATGTATATATCAGTATGTTTTTATTAATAAAAAAAATAAATTACAATTTGTCTTTTATTATTATTTTTCTTGCAGAAATTACATCCTATGTTAGTCTGTACCTTAAGTACACTATATTACAATAATTTATTATTCATATTAGTCGATACCTATACAGGCCGGACATTTATATCCGTTATTAAACCAATAGTGATGCTTTCTACAGTAATTTAAGTGTTCCAAACTGCTTGTTGTTTTTACCGGCATTATTGAAATACAAATGAGCTTATTATACAATCCTCTATTGCTTATAAATTTGAGTTTTTATTTCTAGTTAAGTAGTTAACAATAATATGCTTATAAAACTTTATTGTCATCGTCGATCCACGAGTATTCATTTAATCCCAACCATTTCACGTACACTTTATTCTTCTTACGTCGAATGACCTTTTCCACCAAGTACACATCCGGATATTTAGCTTTTGCAGTTCCTGTCCATAAAATCCACCTAGTATAGGTGTATCTTTCATGTCTTCTAGCAAGTACGTGACCGGATTGGTTACGCGTACTTTAACAATCTTGAAAAGTTCACTAGACCAGTTTGGTATATAACCTTTATCAAAGATGCTTTTAAATTTACTAATGCGGACTATGTCACCCACCATGAACCGATGGTTTTTATTAAAGATTTTCAGATTCGAATATACATTAAGCTTTGTGTTAGCATTTACTTCGCTAGGTTTCATTCCGATCGTTCGATGTTTACGGTTATTGTACTCTGTCGTCACTTCTTCGAGAAGTGGACCAATCCATACGTATTTTCCATGCACCCCAAATTTTTTATACAGGGTATTCTTGATTCTCCTAATCACTATTTCTGCTATGCTAGCCTTTTTAGTGCTGTAGGTGGAATAGTGATTAATGTTATGTTTTATCATCAGGTTAGCGAAATGCTTATTGTAGAACTCTTTTCCAGCATCTGTTTGCAGATTTTTGGGAGCCCGTTCTTTAAAAATAGTTTGCATAGCTTTCATAACTTCTACCCCCGTCTCCGTCTTCAAACCTCTCGTCCATAGGTATTTAGAGAAACAGTCGATAACTACCAGGATGTGTCTGTAGCCCTTATTCTGTTTGGAGTAAGGTATAAATTCAGCTAAATCGGCTTGCCATAGATCATCGAATCCCTTAATAATAGTGCGTCTACGAGGGAAATTTTTTCGTGCCGGTTTATGCAACTCGTTTACCACTTGTTCCATCCTTCCTTATCGTTCCATCCTTTACTTAACGTTTCTTTAGTTGCATTTAAATCTGCTTGTACTACCTCAACATAATTACGAACATCATTTATAAGCGACGTCACTAGCTGAAGACAAAACTCGAGGTAACCTTTATTTATGGCATCGGAGTCTTCTTGAGGATCGGCTACCGCTCTTAAGCGGTTCCCATTTAAATGGAACCTCGTCAGTTGATAGTGCTGTAAGCTTAGCGCGTCTTAAGGTTCGATGGGATCGGCTACATTAGTTAAACGCTTATTTTCGACATTAAACTTATCGTCGGTAATGGAGAATTGCGATTTTAGCAGTTTATGGAATTGAGCGTGAACATGAGAGCGTCCAAACGTGTCCATCATTGCGCGAACTATAGTTGACTAAAAAAGTTTTCGGAGGGTTTCTCAATATATCCATCTTCGTATAGTTCTTCCACGACTGATATGATATCATTAACGAGCCCAGTATTACCGGCCATTTTTTCAGCCCACAGGACCTCCAAATCTTGAATCAATTCATGCACGTTGTTCCAGTATTTGTATTCAACTGGTCGTCCAATTTCTTTGAATATTGTAACTTCACCCCCTTTTCTCCTTCACCTCCACCTTCTCCAGTAAGGGTTTAATTATCCCTGTATATTTTTGGCACGTGTACCTTTCAATTGTTCATCCGGGTTGTTATCACGACGAGCTGCATTAGTTGCAATTAAGATTTGTGTATAGTTCGTCTCGTCTTCGCTAGTTATTAGACGTTTGTCTGGTTCATTCATTATTATTAGATCATAGAGACCGCTCGTACCATTATACCGAACTCCCTTAATAATCAAATCCTTTCCGTCTATCTTTACCGGTGTCTTGCCAATTGCCCACTTATCGCTTGAAATGTCGTAAAGAACTCCATAAGTGGTATCAATTGCATTCGATGCATCGCTTAGCATGCGTTCTATGTATATTCGTGGTAATGGATCATATTGTTCCAGAAATTCTCTCGATGCAGAGGTATTGAGTGAAATAGAATC
Source organism: Vesta saturnalis (assembly GCA_036346205.1). Classification (NCBI taxonomy): domain Eukaryota; kingdom Metazoa; phylum Arthropoda; class Insecta; order Coleoptera; family Lampyridae; genus Vesta; species Vesta saturnalis. The sequence goes on from JARFJB010001400.1 coordinate 1,157,424, forward strand.
GGTGGTATTCGCTACATGTTCTTCTTCTTCTTCCACTTGGGGTGTAATTTCTCCAATCACACTAGTCTCGAGGAACGATGGTGTCTCTTGACGCAGAGGATTTCTTTGAAAATACGGAAGTTGTGCGAATGGACTAACATAATTACTACTACTACTAAAAGAAGATGATCTTCGTTTGTTAATTCCTCGCAAATGATAAGGTATTGACGGTGTGGTACCATACTGCTGAATCGGCGACCTTTTCTTTTTGATAGGGGAGGAATGACGTTTTGGTGACGGTTTTGTGAATACCTCAGCATCCTCCGGCTCCGTCTTTACTAGCGGTTCGATTTTCTTTGCAATGTTTGCAAGTGGTTCAATAAGTGGTTTGTAAGTTTTAGTGAAATTTGCCTCTTTAGTAAATCGATCCTCCTTAAGATGATCATATTTTTGCTGTATAGCTTTACGAACTTGAATTATACGTTTTGTCAACGCTAATCTTTCGTTGTCCATCGGTGCGGATCAGCAATAAAACAGATAAAACAGGTCTAACAGGTAAATAAACAGCTCTGTTTAAAACAGGTCAGTTTAAAGCAGGTCTGCTATGTACCCTGTTGAAACGGGGGGCTGTTTACGTGTAGGCTGTTTTTTCCCAAATGATATTTCAACGATACTGCTATGGTATTATATACTGATCGAAGCCTTTTCTAAAACGGCCGTTTTCTACATCAGCGTCTTTATTTATTACCAGGAATCCGTATCGATTTCGCCAACTCTCTGAGCACATGTCTCGAAACAATTGCATGCTTACAATTGGAGCGACATGATCTTCATGTATGTGACGCAAATTCAAATCATCCTGTTCGAAGAGCACTATTAAATTGGCGTTATCTCTAATCAGCTGTTTGGGGATTTTAGTATAGGTTTGACCCAAGTAGAAGCAGTCAATGTTATTATGACGTCCCATTGAAAAGTACGCTCTAATATGGTTTTGTTTTTCGCAAGCGATATCGTCGAAGATAAACACTGAATTGGGTTTTGCCTCGCTCGGTTCCATAATGTCAGTATTATCACTGAAGCAATAATAACCAATATCTTTCATGGGATCTAGAATTTCACCCAAGAGTCGATATTTTTCTTGATTCAACGATTTTGAATAGACATACACGTGTTTGAAACGAAGACCGTTCGGTTCAGTTAGGAGACTGAGCATGGTGTTTGTTTTTCCACAATTGGAAGGACCACAAATTATAGCGCGTACGCTGTTTGGAAGTAACTCTCCATGCCGTTGTATCTCGCTGTTTGCAGCTTGAGTTAAATCATCGAGATTTACAATTGATTATTATTATTATTATTATTATTATTATTATTATAACATATTATAGTTTTTTCACTTCTCCCGTCAGAGGATTGTATTGCACCATGGCACCATGTAATATGAGACAATAGGCAACGATACCGGCTTCAAACACCTCCAACGCTTCCATTTCAAGTTTTACATCTACAGTCGAGTGTTTTAGTGATTCATTTTGTTTCGAGCAATCCATTACGAATATTGGACATGTCTTGAATTGCGAATAGTCAAATAATGCATCCTCATGATTGTTGATCGTGTAATATTCTCTTCGAAAATTTAAATAATTTTGGTAGGCTATTATGTACTTGTTGACATTGAAATCCAGATGCATCGCTTCGTATGGGTAACTTTCCGAGTTGAGGTGTAACTTTAGATTGCGAATATTCACGTTATCGAAATCGGCCGCTCTTTCCTTTTGAAAAGCCACAATTGTCCAGCGAGGTTTCTCCAATTGAGTGGAAGTTTTAATTGGCCATATGTCCGACTGTGTCTGTTTTAAAGCTGGCAATTCATATAGTTCCCATTGACGAAACGGAATCGTAATGGTTGTATTTTTATTGATTTTTTGGAACAGACTTAGTTTAGCACTGTCGCTTAGCATCACATGCGGAATCTTCCATTGAATTTTATTTAACGTTATTTTAGCGTCGTCTGCGGTACCCTTATAACAATCAGCATCGCTTCTGGAACGTATTAACACCAACTCCTGTCGCATATTCACGATAACTTGCTGATAATCTTCCATACTTCCGCACATGTGTTTTAGAGGTATACAGACGGTAAAATGTTTTTCTTTGCTGCTTTTAGCGTGTTCCACTTGTGACGGTTCCTCATTCCTCGGTGACCATCCCAAATGCTGTAAACCTTTGCTTTCATTCCATGTGTACGATACGTATCCTTTGAGTGCGGATGTTATACCCGGATTTCTACATGTATCCACTTTCTGACCTCCTAACTCGTAACGTATTTCCTCGAAAAGGAATGGTGCAAAGTTGTTTGTTAGATAACATGTTTTTACACCGGCTCCTTCTAGGGCCGAGCTCCATTCAATTTTACCTTCAATATACAGGAAACTATCGTATGTTGCGGTTACCAAATCTTGACTCTGTATCAATATACGGATCTCATCGGATAATCCATAGTTAGAAGAGCCGTACGGAAGATATGTATGAATATCAGACTTGGTGATGGTCTCATCAAAACGTGCGCTTTGAAAGATGTTTAACGAATCTGCCATTTCTATGTGGTTTTAACCCTATAGATTCCAAAAAGTACTTTTCGCCAGACGTTAATTCACCAGCACGCTCCCTGCTTGAGTAAACCATTGTAGGCTCACGTCCTGTATTTACAGTATCATTGAGGAAAGATGGAAGTGGACCTTGGTTAATCCTTAAGCCCATATTCTTTTAGTTCCAGTCGTACCGTAAATGGTTCGCTCTCCCCGAAAGTTTTTTTTTTTATTTATTATTGGTTTCAAGTGCAAAGCCATACTTCCTCCTGACCGATAGGGTTTCAAAAATATCACCCCACCGGTTTTCTTTCCTACAGCGATGGCCTCCATTGTACGATTATGGCGCGAAGTTTCATCTAACATTTTCCTTGCACTACTAGATGCGTTAACTGCTTTTGCAATACCCGCTGCCCCTCCAGCTAAAGCACCGACCGCAGATAATCCCGCAAATAACGGTATAAGAAATGGTAAAAATCCACCCTCTTTAGGTAGCGGAATTACTCTGGGAAAGCTTACTTTCCCCTTCCCACCTAATCTTTTTACAGTCAGTTTTGCTGCTGTAAGAGCTGATTTTATAGCCTTTATGGTTCTAGGACTGTTTTTCATTTTCTTGCTAATTATTCTATGTAATTTCAATAGACTGCTACGCGATCGTTTTGTTCTGCTAACACCCATCCCTAACTTTCGTTTTGCCTTCATTTTACCTGCTACAGCTAAAGCCTCTGTGCGTTCACCTAACTTTGCGTCGGGTGCCTTAACACGGTCCCAAGCTTTTCTTTCCAAAATATAATCAGCTCGATGTCTACTAACCAAGTCTTTACTATCCCTATAACTGATATCGTGATCTTTGCAGTGAGCGTCTAGAAGGTTGATACCGGGATCACCACGCTGAAGCCTTTTATCTAATTTAGTTTCGGGACCACAATCCTGATACCCTGGAATATGGAGCTCAACGGGTAGCTTATTAATGAGAGTATTAACCAGACCCCCCCCCCCCCCGTGCACTTCTCCGCTTCCCAACTAGCATTGTTTGTGTGAAGGGAGGAATTGTTATATTTATAGGTAACGATCAAGAACAGGCAGATTTTTTATCAATATTTTATTTATTCATATATGTGATACAGCAAATAGCTAGGTCGATAATGCAACAGCTCCATCATACAAACTGTATTGTGAGAATTTATATCATACTTGTAATTCAACACATTTTCAAAGTCATGATAAATGTTATCGCTGTTTGTTTCATCATCATCACCATACTCCATCTTACGAAAGTGGCGGTAGTTGTTGACTTGCTCGATGAGATTTTGAAAGAAACAGGGGAGACCGTATGATTCCAGTAAATCCAACCTATAGTTAATTATATCCTTTAAGTTGAAAAGCTTTTCAGTGTCGTTCTTGTTCAACGTACAGTAACGACCGTGGTTTTGCTGAATTGTTATGCTTTTTAATAACCTTTCTGATGATGCGCCTTTAACTACTTCCCAATTATAAAAAATGGTAAAATTGTTACCAAGCAATTCTGAACTTTTATCGTATTCAATGTCCGTCTCCTCGTTGATATTTGACCAATCAATGTGGTTTTCAGTTTCTTGGGAACAAAAAAATTTCATTTCCAAATATGTTTGAAACTTGAGTAGCATCTCCCAATCTTGCCTTTTCATAACAATGAGTCCGTCTGCACATACGATTCGTATAACTGCCTCAAGATGCTGCTACATACTGTATCCAATTTCAATGTATTTGTTTTTTGGAGAATTGGCCTCGAATAAATCATATAAGCTACAATCAATTAAACGTTCATCAGTAGCGGTGTTATGTAAATTTTCAGTTGTGGAAGAGCATTCGGTAGATATAGCTGCTGTGGTAGAACTATCCCCATCATTACAACACCAACACGAACATGTGAAGAAATTATTATTACAACTATTCTTGCTATCCATGTACAGTCTTTTAAAATTCATTTGAATGAACTTGTGTGTGTTGACTACAAGAATTGATCAATTTGTAACCGTAAATATATATTTTATAATTATTATACGTTTTCCCCCACCTCATAACATTATTATGATGGTGGAGGGGAGAACAGTTCTTATAAATCTATCATGATATACCTCAGCACGATGTTGTTCTTGTAGTACGGGTGATAAAATGCATTCCAATTGTTTTAATTTACGACGGAAACGTAATCTATCCAGTGCCAAATTTTCCCACAGCCCTCTTCTTGCATTACGATAAGCAAAGGACCACACTATCATATTATACACTACATTTTTAGTCTCATCAATAACAACTCTCCTCATTATGATGTATCTACTCTTCATTTAATCAAGAAATAAAAGTCACTATTTGCAATTAAAAATATTTATAGTTTTTATTTTCAAACAATTATACGTGGATATACATTATTATTATTATTATTTTACAGAAATGTTAAATTCGTTGTCTTTCCTACAGTTCCGGTACTGGTGATGTACACGTCTTCCTCAGCCAGACCTTGTTTAAACGTTTCAATGCGATCTTCTTTTTTGAAGTATTCATAAAATCGTAAAGGAAGTATACACTTAAAGTTTTCAGTTTCAATGACAATATGCTTCCCATACTTCGTGTCGATTGTATCAATATCAATCACTTTATATTTTGCACCCACCTCAAACTCTTTTACATTCGTGAAGGGTTTACAGAAAGTGCTACTGTTCAATGCAGATAGATCCATCTTTACTGATTCGAGCACGCTTTTGAATTATAGTTTCCACCGGAACTGTCTCTCTCTATATATATATTTTTCAAGGTAGAGGGGGGAATTGCACCAGTAGGCTAATCTGCATCTGATGATGAATAACTGCTACCATCAGGAGATGCTGCCCATTTTTTTATGTCGTTGCAAAACTGATGCAATTGTACAGCTTTAAGTTCTTCTACAAAACATTTTTCACATATTTTTTTTAAATTTAAAAACTTTTCACATATCGTTACTCCTTTTTCATACTTTTTCACTAACACGTTACACTCCGCTTCACTATAATCACCTCGTCCGTAAACAGCCTCATGTTCAGCATCGAATACTAATGCCGAAAATTCTTGTTTCAAGCGTTCCACCGCTGTTCTCAGGTCGGATGCTTTGATCCATTGCTCTTGAGCGTATGCCATCCACATGTTATACACATAACACTCACTACCCCCTATTTCCTTATATTGTTACTCTAAACTACCCCCACTATGCAGATATGACCTATTTTTTATGCATAGCTTACGAAAATGTAACCTCTATTTAGTTTTGAAAGTCATCACAAGTGATCTTGAAGTAGTTCCTTTATGACGTGGAGTACCTATCACAACATGTTTAAACTTGTTTATACCAGTAATTTCTAGTTTTAGCTCTGACCTTGACCTTCAATAAACTCATGACCTACTTTTTATGCATAGCTTACGAAAGTGTAACCTCTATTTAGTCTTGAAAGTCACCACTAGTGACCTTGAAGTGGAGTAGCTCCGGTCCTATATTACTTGACCTGCTTCTCCCACCCAAAAGCATGCTTCAAACGTCCTTGAGGCGTGGAGCGCGTTCTGGCATAATGAGAAAACTCACTTGACCTTGAAATAAATCCCATAAGATTTACATGGGTGACCTTGAAGTGGAGTAGCTCCGGCCTCATATTACTACTAAGGAGTCATCCAATTATCCAGTCAACCAATCGTCCAATTAAGGTATTTACAATCCATTCTTTCAATTTTGAAGCTACTGATTATATTAATTTGTTATACTGGCAGGAGGTCCAGAATACCGAACCTCCAATTATAAGAAGTACCTCAGATGATGTCTTGTAAACGTTATTACTTAACAACTCGGCATCCGAAATCTTATAAAAATACACTTGCGATACCTAGGCCGTCGAGCGGCACGTTAAGTTGGTGACTGAAACATCTACTTCCGTTTGTGGGTTTACAGCTAGTGATGGCTTTATGAGGGCAGGAATACATTCAAAGAAAATAATGTCACCATTTAATACTAAGTCGGACTTAGGCGTAAATAAATGAATTAAAAATTAGATATTGTATGAAATGTCTTTATTCGTATTTTTCGTATTTGTTTTTAAACTTTTCGGGCAACCATTATTATATTACAATGCATGATAGTGCTTTTTCTAGTTACCCCACGATATTTTACATAATTATAGTGTTTTTACATAAATACCTACTGTTCATTGAGAAGAATGCTTTTATTCATATTTTTATTATTAATTTTTAAACTTTTCTTTCGAAATTGGAATAATAAAACCATTTTCTATTACAAAGTGTGCTTTTTCTAGTTGTCTCCCAAATTTTTTATAATTATGTTTTTCATCACCTACTGGTTATTTCATAATTTGTTGCACATTGTTAATTTTACTACTTTGAGAGGGGTCTCGGGAGGGGGGGGGGGGGCAGGAGTGTAATAATAACCTGCTATAAAGTATTATAGAATGTTAACATGTCATAGGTCGTAACTACTGTGTTATATTGGATCTGTAGAATTCCAGATTGGTGCCAACATATGTGCAAAAAAAGGGTGTTTCATTTACATTTCATCAAATTTTACAAGCGCGGGGGAGGCAAAAGATATTGTTAAAACGTTAAAAAGATATTTTTGGTAATATAGTTTTATATAATGCAACTATTGCATGGTATCAGCATTTCTGATGCTTATTTTTTTGCAATTTCACAAGGGAGGGGGAGGCAGACGATATTATCAAAAAATTTAAAAAAACGTTTGGTAATACAGTTTCATATAACGCAATTTTTGCCCACTATTAGCGCAAGCATTTCAGATGTTCATTTCTTCGCTCCACCGGCTGGACACCCTGTATAATGATATATCCAATCTAGATATAACTAACGTATATTCTGATTAGATGCTATTTAATTAAAAATTGCACAATTGTTGAAAGAGATACTAACAGAGGGTTTAAAATTGGCAAAACTATAACATGCCTTGTGCAATTGTGCTGCATACATTTTAACACATAAACCTTAAATATTAGTATAATCTAAAACTATATACGGTCGTCATATAATTTGAATTCCTATGGTCCACAATTACGTCATCATTCTGAAGTTTATTACCAACCATCAAGTACATGGTACACAAAGATTAGTGCACAAACTTATGTAACACATTTGACCTAATTGTTCCTGTCAGTATTTTGGGAACAATTTTTGTAAAATGCTATACAATAGTCAGAGCCGGCGAAAGGCAGGGGCGGCCGCCCAGGGCGCCACACGCAAGAGACCGCAAATCCAAAACAGAAAAACGCAATTATATAATCATTCTCTATTTCCAAATTTTTTCGTAATCAATTAACACTCACGTACGAAGAACAAAAAATAGTCTGTGAGCCGCCGAAGAACTAAAAATAGATTTTACCTGTTAGTTAGGTAAGCAATATTACTGTTATGTATAACGCATGATGTAGTAATTGTTTAAAAGTAGCTTATTTGGTGAATGTGCATGGCAAAGCGGCTGTGTGCAGTACTTAGATGTGTGTGATCTGAGTTATGTGTGTATGAGAATATTCACATTTCCCGAAAGTCCCGTTCAATGCCGAACAAAATTTTAATATGGCAGTTGGGTGTTCGTCGGGTTGTAGTAGATGTAGGTCTTGTGATTATTTTGTTCTCGGGATTCCAAATTTCTTTGTTTTAAGGTAAGCTTTTTCACCTTCACCATAAATATTATTTAAATAAAAAGTCGTTATCTTGTCTAAAAAAGAACGGTTAAATTCACTACGCAACATAAGCGCACTTCAATGGTAAGGGGATTCCCCGTAATGTCTCGTAGACTCTTTTTAAATACGTTAAATATGTATTAATATTTAACGTACAGTAAAATTTAAAGATCAGTAGTTTAAAACAGTTCTCTAGTGCAAATACTTATTTTTCCTTTTGTTTGTTATTGCTAGATGGATAAAAAAACGGATTTGGGTTTCGAAAGCAGAAATCCCTCACAGAAAATGAAGCTAAAAAGCAACACGATGCTCTAAATACATTTTTAAATAGAATAGCTTCTGTTTCGAATGATGCGCAAAATACTATAATTGATGAGCAACTGGATGTTGAAGACCAAAGACCAGAATGTTCCGAGTCTTCCCCGTCTGAGATACCAACAATTGTAATAAAAAATCAACAAGTTGCATCTACAAGCAACATTTCTTCTTTGTTGGACTCAAATATTTTATCTGAACTTGAAAAATCGATTGCTTATAAATTAAATTTAAATAATCCAAATACTTGACCCGTAATTGATGTAAAAATGAGAGAATATTTAGTTCAAGGTCCCTTTGCAAGGACAGGATGACACCATAATCAAAGATGTAGGGAAGCGTCATTTTTCACAAGAATGGTTTACCAAAACTTTGAAAATGGTGAAAAAATGCACAGATCTTGGCTTAGTAAAGGCTGTGATATAGTATATTGAGTATCAAGAACAGTAAGGGACGTTTACCGGTCGACGGCCGCTATCGCTCAGCCTCCAATTTGGCCGGAGACCGGTACAACCGTTAATGTTCGTGATGCTCATACTGTTTTTTGCACGATTGTATAACTTTTACCACAATTGAAATCATTTAATTTCTACTAAATATACGAAAAGTGAAAAGTGACGTTTTAAATAGAAATGTCCAAATTTTTTGGTCTTATTGTGAAATATACAGGGTGGGCGGAAAGTAGCTCCCTATTGTAAATTGTCAATAACTTTTTTAATAATTGATGCATTGTAATGCAACAAGTTTTGTAGTGAACGTTACAATGGTACAAATCCATTCACTGCACTTAAAACTCCAGATATGCACCAACATTTTCCACAAGTTTCTGTAACCTCCTCGGGTTAGCTTCAACTGAGTTGAGCAGGTACTCGCGTGATACGTTAATGAGAATATGGCGAATGCGATCCTCCAATTCATCCAATGTTTTTGGCTTAGTGCGGTAAAACTCATCCTACGCGCAACCCCAGAGGAAGAAGTCACACGGAGTGAGATCAGGGCTACGTGCCCGCTATTCATGCGACCACGGCAACCCAACCAACGTCCTGGGAACTGTTTATCAAGTCAGTCACGGACGTTGAGTGCAAAGTGTGATGGAGCACCACCTTGCATGAAAATTATGTTATGATAGGCGAAACGTCATTTCTTAACATGGTTACATAGCGTTCTGCATTCATGGTGTCTCTAAGGATGAATGGGCCCACAACTTTGTTGTACGTTATGCCACACCACACTGTGACCTTAGGACGACTTTGCAACTTTTCTATCGTGACCGGTTGCCAAACCCCCCACATAAAAAACTGCTTCGTCGCTCCAAATGATGTTCTTGAACAACTCGGGCCAGTCTTCATACCATCCAAGCATGATCTTACCAAACTCCATGTGATGGTCACAGTCTTCCATCGATACCTCTTGGCAGTAGTGTGGTTTCCACGGACTGAAACTTAATTCCTTTTTATCCTTCTCAGATCGATTTGGTATGGCAATTTTTGATAGTTTTTGCATCCAGAGTACCGCGAGGTCCAGGGACTGTCGCCACCATCTCTACACTCTCACAACAGAATGCCAGACTTCAGAACGGGAGGCCACCTGAGCTCTCTCCTGCACTGTGATGCGATGTGCCATTATGGATGAAGTCCTACACCTGTAAAGAAAACGTATGTCAAGTTTCGTAAAAATATTTTAATACATCTAAAAGTTATAAACATTTTACAATAGGGAGTTACTTTCCGCCCATAGTGCAGGTAGTATATATAATTTTACGTTGGTAAGTAAAAGACGTCGGTAAGTAATACACTTATCGACGAGTTGGGCCTCGTAACCGGTAAACATATCCTACAGTCTTGGAAACAGATATGGTAAATAAACGAAAAAGCTCAATAGTGCAAAAAATATTATGTTTTCCTTGCATGCTATTTAATATTCATAAAACTTTTTAACCGATCCGAGTAAAGGATTCAATGATGGGAAGCATTTGAATCCTAGAATTCCGTACCACGAAAATTCTCCAGATCATCGAAACAATTTTTTGGCTTGGAAAGATTTGGAAAAAAGATTAAAATCGGGTAAAACTATAGACGGAGCATTATTTAGAGAAATTAAGAACGAACGTGAACGTAAATTTAATGGACCTGATTATTAATTACCACCCGATTTTAAAACAACATTTGTATAGTAATTCAAGAAGTAAATATCTCTCAAAGGACATACAAAACGAATTATTAGCCTTCTGTCTGGTAATGTTAAAAACAATATTATTTCGAAAATCATATCAGCAAAGTTCTATTCAATTATGTTTGATTCGACACCTGATTTTTCCAATAAAAGAACAAATGTGCGAAATAATTCGGTACTTGAAAAAAACGGAAAAAGGATTTATAATTCAGGAACGGTTTATTAGAAAACAATAGGTGAAGGGCTTTCTGCATAAATCCTGAAAGCCCTTGCAGAGGATGGACAGAGGTGGGGTCCAAAGAAGGTTAATAAAAGAAAACAACTTAACGTTTTACGTACCCTGTTCATCACACTCGTTAAATTTAGTAGGAGTGGATGCTACAGAGGTTTCAGTAATTATAATTACTTTTCAAAATCAACAAGGCGTTTGGATCTTATAAAAACTAATACATCGATTTTCTTAAAAAACCATGCAACTACCCGATCGGAAACAAAATATAATCCAGTGCATTCTTTATTGATACAGTTAAAAGGAACAATGTTAACCCTTAAAACATTAGCAAAAGAGGATAACGAATCCAAAAATATCATCAAAAAAATTATTTTAAAGAACCCAGCACCCAAGTAGTGGAAAAATGGCGACCGCTTAAATTTTCTGAAGCTTTGGCATGTTGTTGTACTCGATTTAATGACTAAAAGTGTCAATGGTCCCAACTCAATCCTATGGCTAGTTTTCGAGATACAGGGTGTTAATGTTGAAAAATGCCCAGTATCTTCAAACTTAAGGGTTAAATTACATTTCTGTTGCATAAATACGTTTACTGCATATTTAAGTAATACATTAGCAAATACATACAATTCAAAATATTTATAACTACAGGGTGATTCACAAATATATGAAGGTAGTTTTTTCATTATAACTTCAGGGAACCATTTTTTGAAAAGGTACTATCCAAGACGGTATTTGGATGATAAAATGTTGCACAACAAATATTTATTATACAGGGTGTTTTACAGAATGAGCCATAATATACAATTATTTTTTTATGACTTAATTCAAAACGATGTACTTCCGAATTGATTTTTGAGAAAGTTGATACTATTAATATATTTGTATATATAAGCTTCAATATATACATGGTGACTTATTGATTAAAAGTTATTGTATTTTAAGAAAAGTATAAAAACCATGAATACCCTGTAATTCTTTAAATACAGGGTTGACGATTAACCGAATCGTCAACCTTATTTCCACACCACCACAGAGGTGGAGGTTCCAGTGCGTTTTTTTAGTGATTTCCCCAGTAGGCCTATTCCACGTAATTGAGACTAAGTTTCTTTGGTTGGAAGTAAGTATTCAGGTAGAGAGAAGATTTTATAAAATGAAAACATGTATTGAGAATAGGAATAGCAGTTACCAGTAACGAGGATATGTACAGGGTGATTCATTTTCGATGTTTTCTTATCAGAAGTACCCTTTCTATTACAGATGGACAAAAAGTAATATGGGGTCCTTGTGCTCGATTTTGATGTTAATTAAAATCTAATAGTCATAATCAAGACATCTCTAACCGTTATTGCGCAATTAACCAAAATTGAAAAAAATGGCGATTTTGAAAAACTTGAATAACTTTTTTCTTTTTAAATGTATCGACAATCTGTAAAAACATTCTTAAAGCACCTTTTAAGTAGAATTCGCTAGTACATTAACATTTTTAATACCTGCTTAATTTAAAAAGATATGACATAAAGTTGTATATTTTTATATGGAAACCATAGTTGGTCATTTTTAAATGACATTTTTTTGGTGCTTTTAAAATATATAACACCTCTATGCTATTTTAATAATTAATTGATTTTTTTAAGTTTTTCTTAATTGGTATATTTATTAAGGAAAACAGCCGGCTTAGAAAATCAGATATGAAATCGATTGAAGATATTCTACTCAAAAAAGAAATTTCACTTCCAGTAAAATATTTTAGAGACATTTTGTAATTCAAATAAGTTTAATTGTAATGTTGTTCTTATGGAATGGTAACAAATTATAAAATCTAAAGATTGAATATAAAATTATCAAAAAACCTCAAATGCAAGTTGAAATGAAATGAAAATAAACAATATAAAATCATCAGAAATTATGAAAAGCTAACAGCAAATCAATTTTGATACGTATGTAAACATCTAATTCTATAAACGAACAAAAACATGAACACAAAACATCAATATGAAAATCACACTAAAACTACAAATATTTTTCAAACTGTGCGCTCTCTTTTTGCATGCAGACTTCGCATCGTCTTCTAATTGAATTTATAGAGTTATATATAGATAATGGTATTAATTGTGTAAAAGCCACAAGAACACTTTCTTTTAACTCATTCACAGTATTATTAGTTCTTTTGTATATAATATTTTTCAAAAAACCTCATAAAAAGAAATCTAGAGGCGTAAGATCAGGTGAACGAGCAGGCCATAAAATTTGTGCTGTCGTTCCCATCCAGATATTAGGAAAACGTAAATATAAGTAGTCACTAACTACACGGAAATTATGTGCGGGAGCTCCGTCTTGCTGAAATATTACATGGCAATATTGTGATAAAGGAAGACTCTCTAGAAATCCCTGCACATGAATTCGTAGAATATCGAGGTATTTCATTAAGTTGAATGTTCCTTCATACATGTAATAATAAAAACGTCCGTTTTTAATGTAGCACCACACATTTATTCCAAATTTCCCTTACTTCCTGCGAACAACACTGACATGAGCGTTAGTATCTGCCCAGTAGAGTAAATTATTATTAAAAATACTATAACTACAGATATGCGCCTCGTCTGACCATGCAATAGAGTTTGAAAAATTAGGTGTATTTTATTACTGACTTATATACCAGTTACAAAACTCAGTACGCCGCCTTCTGTCGTCTATAATCAAAAAATGTTCTTTCTGAAATCTATAGCAATGGTATTTGTGTTTCTTTAAAATTCGAAGCGCTTTGGTTCGAGACACGCCTAGATTAACCATTTGTCTAGATGAAGTTGTTGGCTCTGCTTCGACTTGTCCTAAGACGGCCATTCAGTTTTCTTCAGAATTTCGTTTAAGTTTGTTTGTTTAAGTTGTTGGCCTGGGATTTTTAAAAGAACCGAATTCAATTAAATTTTTCTGTAACCTAAGATTAATTCAGATATTGTTTTGAGTTAGCAAAAATTTTAATTTATATTAACTACACCGTTCAAAAATATTTTTATTTGGCTGCTGCCTTTCAGGAAAATCTAGAAAATCTAATTCTGATGCCACATTCTTATCACCTTGGGATAGTATAAAACACTTTAACATGCAAAATTTTTCTGAATTTGTAGAATTAGGCGGGTTAATAACTAAATTCCAAGATCACTTTGTTGTACACTTCTAATTTTTAATTTATTGCTTGACATATAGGTATCACTTGTTTTTACTTAAATAAATCTCAGCATTCTATGTCTACTGTGTATTCTAAATATAAAACGTAAATAAGAAAAACTTAAAATATCAATTAATTATTAAAATAGCATAGGAGTGTTATATATTTTTGAAAATCACAAAAAAATGTCATTTAAAAATATCATGGCCAACTATGGTTTCCACATAAAAAATACAACTTTATGTCATATCTTTTTAAATTAAGGAGGTATTAAAAATGTGAATGCACTAATGGGTTCTACTTAAAAAGGTGGCTTAAGAATGTTTTCGCAGTATGTCAATCCATTTAGAAATAAAAAAGTTATTCAAGCTTTTCAAAATCGCCATATGTTCAATTTCAGCTAATTGGGCAATAACGGTCAGAGATATCTTGATTATGACTATTGCATCTTAATTAAGACCAAAATCGATCACAAGGACCCCATATTATTTTTTGTCTATCTGTAATAGAAAGGGTACTTCCCATAAGAAAACATCGAAAATGAACCACCCTGTACATAGTATGTTTGTAGCAGATGTGATAACATGGAGACGGATGGGTGCAGTAAGTCAAATAATACAATAAACAAGTGACATGATGTACAAATAAAATAGGTGGTGAAAAGTGTAAAAGTAAATGGAAAATAACATTTTTATACAATCTCAAGTCCAACGTCAGTAGCTTCAGGAAGCAATCTCTCCTGCATCTTCTATGCAGTTTAGAAGTCTAGTGGAAAGGAATTTTATTTGGTCTGGATGCCTGGCAAATCCTAAAAACCATATGACACTAGCTACATGAGCGCAAGTATCCAAAATTCTATCACCTAATTTGCAAATGCCATAGTAGCCTCTAATTAGATTGTTTTGATTATTATCATTTATCGAACACTATCCACATTGTATATTTTGAGGCGTTCCGAAATCTCGAATAAATTCTTAATCGTAATGCACTAGATTTTCGTTTTTCACGCGTATCTGAACAAGATTATTTTCGCCTAATTGTGCAAACATTTGGTTAGCTAACTGTATGGTTCCTTCGACTTGAATACGTGGATGATACTTGTTTAAGAAGGCATCAGCAATAAAGTAAAACTTTTTAAGATTGACAGTATAACACATGGAAATTGTTCCGGACAAAAATTTAAAAATTGACTTAAAGTGGTTGTTCCTCGATTCTATTATCCACCTGGTTTTTGTGACCAATCGTGACTTATTGGCTTCTAGGATGGACAACTGTCTCTGATTGGGTGCAAGAAAAGGAGGCATATGGTAGTGGATTCTAAAGTTCTTAAATAATGGTATAGACTCCCTATATCCTCTGTCAACAATTAGTACATCGCCTCGTTGAAACCAATTTCTCATACCATTTATATCATTTTCTAAAGCTCTATTAAGAATTGAGGCATCGTTATTTTAAGAGGCTGAGAAATATTGCCCATTTATTGCTATAATGTATCCATCTAGAGCTACAACAATTTCTGGTTTAACCAGGTGTTGATGTTTATGAAAGCAATATCATTGACGTAATACTCTAATGTTACTACTCTGTTGTACGTAAATCCATGTACGCTATGGCTTTTGGTGTATTGGGAGTAGGATTATATAATTGGTTTATAAACGGAGATACGTGTCGATGAATGTACTGTTCTTTTGTTAAGGCATCAAAAGCAATATTATTGGACACAAATCTTTGCAATAATGACAGTCGTACATTTGAAATAACTAAAAGTCGTCAGACATCCCATGTTTTAACTTTATTAAAAATATCAATAAATGTTTTCTCTCTATATTTCTGTTGTGACCGTATTGCTGTATATTATCGCAGAAAGTATATAACTCATCAAAATTGTTTTGAGTTATTGATGTCAGCCTTTGAAACTCATCATTATTAAAACCAATAAACAACAAGCGTTTGCCCGTTAACTCCATATATCCATCTCATTGATATTTCATACAGGGTGTTTTAAACTTAGCCGCCAACATGCACAATTTAAATCATTTATAAGTTGATTACTTTAAATAGAACACCCTGTATTTTATTACATTTTCCGCTGTATTTTTTTAAGGCAATTCGTTTGGTATCAGTATTCCCTATACCTAAATCCAACCACTATTGACATATTTCATTATCTTAGTTAAAACATAACAACACTTAATTATCCAATCTAATAGACATTAATAGATGTCAATTAAAAAAAAATTCATTCATATATAATTATTTTTTAGACTTACCTTGCGTAATATTCAGAAACTTTATAAAATTAAATTTGCTTTAAAAAATATGTGTACACTTTTCCTTGTAAAATTAATCGTTATACAGATATTGCAAAAATTTTAACTAATACTTAAATTCTACCTTAGGTATTTTTTTGCCGCTAAATCACGCGTAGTATCAAAATATTGCATAAAACATAATTAATCGATATGTGTAAGGTCCATGTTTGTGCATTTTTATATCTTTGAAATATGCATCTGTTTTAATAATATTTGATAAAAACCAAAAACTCACGCTTATAACCCCCCCTCCTCTCCGCCGCTGAATTTCTCCCAAAATCTAATCAGATCTAAGTCCACCTTAAATACAAACACACACACACACACACACACACACACACACACACACACACACACACACACACACACACACACACACACACACACACACACACACACACACACACACACACACACACACACACACACACACACACACACACACACACACACACACACACACACACACACACACACACACACACACACACACACCACACCACACTCACACTCACACTTACACTCACACTCACTACACTCACACTCACACTCACACTCACACTCACTCACACTCACACTCACTCACACTCACACACACACACTCACACACACACACACACACACACACACACACACACACACACACACACACACACACACACACACACACACACACACACACACACACACACACACACACACACACACACACACACACACACACACACACACACATCCAGACATCATGGCCGATCTTGGCGAAACTTGGCCAAAAGTCGATTTAGCGATAGTGAAAAAAAGTCGATTGCATAACCTTTTATATCTATATATGTATATGTAGGTTGGAAGGTAATTAGGTGAAAATAATTTTGTTCAATTGCGCGTGGAAATCGAAAATTTAGTGCATCGACGTAGGAAATGGAATAGAATATTTAAAAAAACGTAACAAGGCTATACCACCATCCATATTTAGCCGCCCAATATATCGATGCCACTTTCCAAAGGGAAGAAAGTAACGCAATAGAAATAGACGAACTTATTCATGAACCTGATTGCCGATAGTTAAAAATTATTCGAGATTTCAAAACCCCTTAAAATATACGATGTGGATAGTGTTTGATAATGATAATAATCGGAAAAATCCAATTAGAGACAACTGCTGCATTTGCATATCTGGTGCTGAAACTACAACTATGAAATACTTGCCTTTACAAAAAAGGCACCTAATCATTAGATTATACCTACGTAAAAAAATATTTAAGTATTATCTATATTGCCTAGTGTATAAAAACTTGTCACGTATATCCGAACAAGGTGTGATATATTTTGTAGGTAATTATAAAACAACCAAATCACCATGTATATGTTATGTTTATTCGTACTTAATGTAATATTATGAATTTAACATAAAAGTTACCCACGAAATGCAAGGTATCGTTATAATAATTTCAAAGCCTATTTATCTTGGTAGCTGACAGTATGCCTTTATGATTCACCCTGTATGAACAGTATAGATTGCGAAATTGTGAGTGGATAGATATAAACTTTAAGAAATAAAACATATATGGCAAAATTGTAGAGATATTAAGTGTTTTCAAAAATCTATTGTAAATAATTCGTTAATCACCCTGTAACAGTAAATATTTTCTGCATCGAACTAAGCTTATATTACACTTATATAGGTAACTGAAAATCAATTTAGCTTTTCAGCATAAATAAGAAAAACTGAAAAATTCAACATTTCTCAACTTTTACGCCTTGTATCTCGATAACTGGTCATGGTATGGGATTTAAAATTCATAACTCTTAAGAGACTACTACAAATAATATATACTGAAAAAATGGTTACATTTAACCGAGGAAATTTTTAAATACAGGGTATTCATAGTTTTTGTATTTTTCTTAAACTACAATAACTTTTAATAAATAAATCATCCTGCATATATATATATATATATATATATATATATATATATATATATATATATATATATATATATTGAACCTTATATATACAAATATATTAATAGCATCAATTTTCTCAAAAATCAATTTAGAAGTACAGCGTTTTGAATTAAGTCATAAAATATTGTGGCTCATTCTGTAAAACACCCTGTATAATAAATATTTGTTGTGCAACATTTTATCGTCAAAATACCGTATTGGATAGATTTGAAAAAATGGTTCCCTGAAGTTATACTGAAAATAGTGAATTTCTGCAAAAAACCACTTTCATATATTTGTGAATCACCCTGTAGTTATAAATATTTTGTATTGTATATATTTGCTAATGTATTACTTAAATACGCAGTAAACGTATTTACGCAACAGAAATGTGGGCATTTTTCAACTTTAACACCCTGTACCTCGAGTTAGGCCCATTGACACTTTTGGTTACTAAATCGAGTACAACAATATACCAAAGTTTCAGCAAATTTAAGCGGTCGCCATTTGTCCATTTGCTATTTATTTATGTGGGACGAATTATTAGAACACATAAATCGTATAAATGAGATTCTTCAGGAAAATGCATAAGTAAATTTTTAAACATTAATTTAAACTTACTCAATTTTTCAGTGTGACACTATTTCTATTGATTGTGCAGCAAAACATATAGCTGCATTAAACGAAACCTTGTGAGATTTAAGACAAGAAGAAATAAATAGTTTTAATTAAAAGGCAACGGAATTGTGCAATTCATTGTTAATAGAATCCGCCTTGTAATGAGTTTTCGGTGGTGTCAAGTGAAGCTTGCCCTCAACGAAATCCAGCACAAAAATTAAGACTCCTTTGGAAATATATTTATTAATTGTACTTATAAGTTACGGTATTTTATTTTATTGCAATGCCAACTCCTGGGCAGTAAACGGATAACGGGTTCTTCGTCACAGGGGTTGAAGCGGGTTAAACGGATTCGGGCGCCACCCAAAGATTAGCTACTGTCCAGGCGATCTTTGGGTCCACTCCTGAACTTGTGCGGTTTCCAAACGGCTACCTTGAGTTACCCAGTGGAATATAAATTCAGAGTTGAATCCTCACGGTCGAAGATGTACCTAAAACTGAATTAATACGGATGGAAGGCGGCTACGGTAGACAAAGGTCACAGGTCCCCTTGACAAACAAAATTCCTTCACCAACGATGGATGAAAATGAATGATTCTTAATAAATATTAACTCTGTGAATTTATTAGATCTCTCTAATTACGGGTTAACCAAGACGGTGCGCGATAGCAAAGTAATTTTTGCTAGTTATCGAAACAAATCAACTAGGTTTCGAACTTAATTACACAGCAAGTCTTTATTAAGTTTAATTGGATTAATTAATTGTTAAACTATTCTTTATCTCATATCAATTTACAAATTACAATTTCGCTACGTACGCAGTGAGAATGTAGGAAAGATAAAGATTTTTGTGAAAGCACTAACCTATATAGAGTACGGCATTTTAAAGAGGGGAAACGGCTGGAAATTCCATAATTTTAACGATGAGGCGACAGCGTAACAATTTGTTTTAATTGATATTAAATCAATCAACGAGCTAGTATTTATTTCAACGTGCTAAAACTATTATTTGTAAAATCACAAAGCGATTGATATAAAATTCTCCCAGTTTCTATTAATAAAAATACTTATTCTATAAAGCGGTTTAATTAGTAATTAATAACACATATCAACTCAAAATCACGCAATTCCAGAAGCTGATTACTCTTTGACACATCTGTCGGTGTTCTCGTTATTTAAAATACATAATATTGTACATAATAGTAAAAGATTACATTCCTTTCATTGTAGTGGAAATTCATAGAAAGTATTTCAGATTTAACTTCACGTGTTTATATCAAAACTACTATATAACAATACAATTTTTAATAACTAAATTAACTAGTTTAGGAGGACGGTGTTAATTATTACTTGTTTATTTTAATTTAAAACTCTCATAATTAGATTGATTGGATTTTAAAGTCTATTTGAGTACTTTCGTTTCTTATCATTCTCTAATATTATATCAAAGGTTTTGAATGTCAATTTTCCATGTAACATGTGCGTTTTAATATGAACTGAATTACTACTTATCAAGTTTTAATTTCGGACTAACATAAAGAAACTTCCATTTATATTAACGGTGTAATTAGTTATAGTAAGTTTTAAGATTATGGGGCACTTGCGTACAGAGCATTTGCGTACATATCGAATTCGGAGGCACTTGCGTACACGAGGAAAGGAGAGATTACCAGGTAAGCAAAAATCCTTTTTAAATAGAGGTATTTGCGTACAACAGCAATAATAAAATGCAAGAATAAACTTTCCTTCACACTTTGTCCAGGCTTAAGACTGGCAACCTATAAAATTATTTCTTAAATACCGAACGAAGAAACTAATTCTATACATTGGCATGTTTAAAAGTTTTTTTTACCTTTTTTCATTTTTATATTTTTTTTTACTTTTTTTGTTTTTAAATTTTTTTGTGTTTTTGTATTTTTTTATTCAAATTTAGCAATATAGGCAACAGTTTTCAAGCATTTTTTTACATCTTTAGTACTTTCAAAAATAAGAACGGTCTTTTTAATCCTAGCATCTACCTGTACATACTTTTTTTTCCTTCTTTTACAAACAAGATTTAATTGGGCTCGTTTGAAAATAACCTCAGCGAACTCAGCATTTTCTTTCAATTTTTTAATAAGTTCTTTGATTGTAAGAGTATTCTTTTTTATTGCTGTGTCCATCCCTCGACAGCATTATTCGTTCTGTGTCTTTTTATGACAGTTCCAGTCTTTCAATGCTATGTGGGGATTTTCAAGCCACTGCTCTACAAAATAATCAAAAAATTGGGAAAGTTTTGCATGGGTAGGTGTATCTTTCTGTATACTTAACCAACCATCCTCTACTTTCGATTGGAAGATAAGATAAAGCAGCACACTTTCGTAGAGTTAATCTTATTTCATCATTTTCTTTATACTTAGTTGCTAATCCCACCTCCTGTATTTTCCGCTAAAGACTGATTAAAGTGGAAGTTACAACCATTGATACAAACCAATCGAAACACATTTTTAAGAGCCGAAATGGCCGTTTGTTCAAAATCCAGGGATACCGTTTCCGGATTCCATTTTGCCACATTCTTCACTATAGTAAACAACTTTTCGTAAGTCCGACGAGATTTGTTGTTAATCAAAGCATACATGACTGGAATTATATTAGTTTCATCAGTACTGCTGCCAATGTCAACATTAATGGTGTATATCTGTTTAAATCGTTTGCTGCAACATTTAAATGCCCCATCTATGAAAAAGTCTGAACAAGTTGATGAAGCTTCTCTGCCGATGGTGCTAGAAAACACAAACAATCTATCTTCTTCTTCTTGATTGTCGAATAGTAGAAAACTCGTACTGTCATTCAATTGTAAAACTTCTTCCGGAAGAATTATTTCTTCAGCACTAACAGGCTCAATTTTCTTACCTTGAGTATGTCGTCTAATGCGGTTTAAACTTGATCTTGCTGAAAACAGTGTGGGCATTTCAGTAATAAATTCGTAACCGCGATTGAATAGCGGCCCAATTTCTTCGTTATAAATTTTTGAAGTTGATTCTTTTTCTTCTCGCATGCGTTTCTTCACAGAAGCAAAATGCTTTTTCACTGCTGTTTCTGCTACATTTGGCAGACAAATGTGCTACGAAACAGGTAAAACTTCATTGCCACGAGTTTTCAAGGTTTGTAAGGTTTTTAAATTTCACAGCCAACTCACTACATCGTCTTTATTTTCACGGTGTTTTCTATACTGATATTCATCTAGTATTGCTGAAGGTTATCTTTTCGTCGTTTCTATAATCTCTAGTTGAGACATATTACGCGTTGAAATTAAAACTACGTCAATTTAACTCAAAGGCAAGCAGACAAAAATTGAGAGTTCCCTGTATAACAAATAAAGAAATAAAAAAATTGTAATTAGTTGTTGTCGTTATAAAGGTAAATTGCACCACGGTCTAGCTCAGAGAGGTACAAACTTATAAAACTTACTGAAATTGAGAACTCGTTCATCAGGTGTGAGGAAAGCAGAGATATTTTCATAGATATAATCAGTATTAGCATTTGTTTTAATTGGGCACCACTCAATTTCTAGGTTTAATAAATAAAATACAACAAAAATTGAGAAAGGTTGTATCTCAAAGCATAATTGGTAATCTGAATAAACACTAAACATCTGTATTTATATGTATATTTAATAAAGCAAAATGTCTGATTAATATCAGAATAAAATAACTAAAACGATACTTCTTGTACGACCTTACAATCTTAAAATTACTAAATTAAACACTGTAGATAAGCTTACAATCTATGTATACTTAGAATTCAAAATGCAATCTATTCAAAATGTTTTCAATAATGAAACGTGTATTGACCCATGTCAACAAATTACAGTTGTGATAGGTTATGAACTCAAATGTTTTTATTTCAGGAGCAGGACTCAGCTGTTCCTTTTTTTAACCGTATCAAAATAACACAGTAACTGATTTGTTACTTAACTGCACTAAAAGAATAAGTACTTACTTGTACAAAACCAATATTTTAATCTTGTCTTAAACGAACTGTAGCTTGAGAACTTTCATTTGCAATTCCAAGACAAATATACGATAATGTAAAGGTAATTTCCATTTGTAATCAGGGCCCGCCGTCCACGTGTCGAATGTGTCAGCGAACACAGAGGCCAGGAGGCCAAAGGCGCCGAAGGCGCCTTAAAAATGTATATAAATTCAAAATTCGTTATAGGTTGCGATTAAAATAATTCAATATCGCCTTACTCTATTATAACTTATTTATGATCTCAGTAATTATTCTTGTTCTAACGTGAATAGTTCGTATAGTCGTGTTAAGATCATGTATACAGTGGACATATTAAATCGCCGATGGATATATAGCCGTGGGGCGGGAGCGCGCAGGCGACGCGGCGGCGGAAATTGTCCACGCACGAATTTACAAAATGAAGCGCAAGCGTTCTAACTCGTTTAGTCTTGTTAAAACATGCATTACTTGAAATCGTCTATGATTGAACAAACATATTATTTGCTTCATTCTCCTTCAGCAAGCAGTACTGCACTAGTGTAGAATTTATGTACCTTGTATTTTTAAAATAGTTGTGAGTGAATGTGAATTTAAGAATATCAAGAACATTAAAGATTAAAGGTAAGCTATTTTGCATTTAAAATAAACATACATACATAACAATACGCATTTCCCAATAGGGGTAGCGATCATGTTTGCAAAATCTAGAAAAAAAAGTAATAAAAGCGAAATTATTCGAAAATGTTACTTCATACTTTCCTATAATTAAAGCAAAACTAAAGCAAATAACGCAAACAAGACTTTTGGTAATAGAATAATTACATTTAATGAATATTTTTATTTAGATGTCTCAAGAAAGAAAAAAAAAAGAAACTCTCTGGGCATCAAAATTTAATTAATAAAAAAAGACGCCAAGAAGAACAAGAGAAAAATGCTTCAAGATTAACACAGTATTTTACGAAACAAACGACCAGAACTGACCAAGATTATCCGCCAGATTCAATTCAGGAATCAGTACGCGGTTGCAGTGTAGATGAATTCAAAATACAAAGTCAGCCAGGACCAACTCCCAGTGAAGATAATCAAATCGTTGAAGAAATTACCCCTGTTTTTGGATCTGGGGACTATACTGAAGAGACAGGTACAGATACAATAAATAAATGTGCATTTGATGACCCAAGGCTTTGGCCGGAACCAATATCTCACATATCTAGGCAAGCTATTATAAAAACGGGTCCTAAACAAATAAAAAATTGTTTGGTCGAAAATTTTCTGAAAGTTACTATAAGAGAAACTTAAAAAATGGTGAAGAATGTAATAGAAATTGGTTGATTTACTCAATTACGAAAAATAATGTTTATTGCTTTTGTTGTAAACTTTTCGAACCTTCTCAGCAAAATAGATTTATTCAGGGATTTAATGACTGGCATCATATAGCAATGTACCTGAACCGCCATGAAAAACTTCCACTCACTTTACTAACTACAAAAATGGACAGAGTTGCAAAAATAAAACTACTGTTGATTATTTACAGCAAACAATATTAGACATTGAAAGTAAACGATGGTATGAAGTAATAAAACGAATAATTTATGTAATTCAATTTTATGTAAACAAAATTTAGCACTTCGAGGCGAAAGCAATAATCTTTACAATCGCAACAATGGTAATTTTTAAAATGTATTGAAATGCTAGAAAGGTTTGATCCTATTATATCGGAACACACAGGACGTATAAATAGCGATTCTGAATTTCACAAAATGCCAACATATCTAGGAGACAAAATCCAAAATGAAATACTTTCCTTAATGGCTTTTAATATTAAAATCATATTATAAATTTATGTCGACAAAATAAATATTTTCAATAATATTAGATTGCACTACCGATGTTTCTCATATTGAGCAAATAAGTGTAATAATTCGATTCTCTCATTTCAATTTAGCATTAGGGTCGACTGAAATACATGAACATTTTTTAGCATTTTATCCAATTTTAGATGTTACAGGGCTGGATTAACAACATTTCTTATTGATCTATTAAGAACATTAAATTTAGACATAAATAATATAAGAGGCCAAGGCTATGATAATGGCTCTAACATGCGCGGCAAAAATAGTGGCCTACAAAAAGAATTTTAGATTTGAACCCGCGAGCTTTTTATGTGCCTTGTGCGAATCACAGCCTGAATCTAATTGTAAATGATGCCGCTAATATCAACCATGAAACAATAAATTTTTTAATATAATACAAGAATTATACAAATTTTTCTCAGCGTCTAGTAATCGATGGAATATCTTAATCAAGCATGTCACTAATTTAACTTTAAAGCCCTTATCCGAAACACGCTGGTCAAGTAGAATTGATGCCATAAAGCTTCTCTATAAATATTTACCAGAAGTTTTGATGCATTATTTGAAATTTGCAATGACCGCACAAGAGTCGACGAACAATCTAAATACCAAGGAAAATGTTTGGGAGAAAAATTTCTACATTTACATTTATTTGCTCCGTTAAAGTGTGGTATGATATTTTAAATCAAGTAAATTTTGTGAGTAAAATGTTTCCATCTCAAATTACAAATTTGCAACTTGCTTTGGATGCATTAAACAAACTAAATACATTTTTAACTAATTATCGATTTGATGCTAGTTTCGCAGAAATTGTTGAAAGTTCAAATTAATTGCAGAAAAGTTTGACATAGAAACTGAATTTCGTAGTGCGAGGCCATTAAGACGACGTAAAAAATCTACTCAATTTGATTATGAACATGAAGATCAAACTATAGTAAATCCTGAAAATTCATTCAAAGTAAATTTTTATTTCTGTATAATAGATCCAACTTTAATTTCGTTACAAGACAGATTTTCTTTATTAAAAGAACATATGGATTCATTCCAATTTTTATATTCATTAGATAATTTACAAAATAAAGAATACCTATTATCTTGCTGCAAAAAATTACAAGCTCATGAAAATCAGTCCGATATTGACGCAGATGATTTATGTGAAGAAATTTTACAATTTATTACGAATTCAAAAAGATATATCCCAAATAATTCAGTACATTTATTCAAATGATTTAGTAGGACTTTTCCAAATTTTACTGTAGCACTTCGTATGCTTTTATCATTACCTGTGTCAGTTGCGTCCGCGGAGCGGTCTTTTTCGAAATTAAAAATCATAAAGAGTTATTTACGCTCCACAATGGCGCAAAATAGATTATCAGATCTCGCAATAATTTCAATTGAGTCTGACATACTGGATAAACTTGATATTCATGATATTATCCAAACTTTTTCTTTGCTAAAAGCTAGGAAAGTAAAATTTATTTAATGACTTATTTACATTGTTTGTATTTAATTTACCCTATAATATGTATTATGTTTATATTATAAATATTATATTTTTCATTTATTATTGTTGTTTATCTGTTTTCTTGTGTTTGTAATTTTGTATTTTAAATAAAAAAGTTTACACAGACTATTTCAATCTTTGTGTGTTTTTTATTTCAATGCGTTAAGAATATAACAAAAACAGTCATTTAAATGTCCCTAAACATAAGCCTAAAAACTATAGTATTTCAAATTAATTATTCATTATTTTTTTTATTCATGTCGTATTACTTAAAAATACTACTAGAGAATTAAAAATTAAAGTGTCCGAACCTATAGTTGTTGGGGCTCTTATCACCTAGGCATGCAAAATATTTATAATATTAGTCTTTGATACAAATGTTTTTAATTAATGGGGCGCCATCAAAAATTTTGACACAGACGCCGCATGCTCCTGGTGCGCCCCTGTTTGTAATTAACGTACAAATAACGAACGTAGATTAGAATGACGAAAGCTGCTTATAACGACGAACGCAGAATATGTATAACAGCACATGTGATTGATGCAAAACAAAGGTATCTCCATTTATGTTCATAAAGATGACATTGCATTAACCACCATTTTAACAAAGTTAAGTACGTGACGTCATACCCACGCTATTCAATGATACGTAAATTTACCAAAATAAAAGCTTTTTCTTGAAGATAAACGGTATTCTTATTCCGTATTCTGATTCTGATTCCCTATTAAATATAATGTATAGAAAATGTAATTAGAAGCCTTTACATACCTTATAAAAGGGAAGCAAAACTTAAAAAAGATAACGTCTTAAATGCACGACATGATAAACGGAAATGCACCAGCATGCTCAACTCACGTTGCGCATAGAACTAAAATTGAATGTCTAAAATATACACAGAGACGTTCGTAATTATGTAGACTGAAGAGAAAATATTGCGATATAAAAATTTAATTATTGAACGAAAAAAGAAATGCTTGAAAATACTAAGGTAATGTAAATATACTTATCGATAATAATGCAAATTTCGAAACTTAAATTAAGGTAACGACAGACAAGAATTGACACGTTACACCTGTTATTGCCAATTATATACCATATACCTAATATCCGCTAGATATTAGACAGGAACCGCAAGACAGAAATAATGTAAATACTAATTACCTACCCCTCATTTCTCAGAAAGCTTAGCCTTTTCCAATAAGTCTGAATGGGATTATAATTAAAATTAAAACTTGCATTTTTAAAGAGCATTATAGATTGTACGCAAATACCTCTATCTACAAACAATTTTTTTTGCCTTATGTACGCAAATGCTCTATACGCAAGGGACCCGATTCCAGTTTAATTTTGAAACAAAGAAAAACTTCTATTTACAATTAACGGCTATCTTTTAATTTTACTCTTATCAATATTCAACGGTGCATAATTCATTAATTTACGGACTTAATTATTGTTTGTTATTACTAGAGCCCGGAAGTTGTGGCAATTGCAATTTATTTTGCCATAAATGCAATTTTTTCGAATTTTTGCTTTTAGTGCAATTTTGATCAATAGTGCAATTTTTATGCAAATTTCCGGTATTTGGTAAATCCAACGTTATAAATTTATAATTATAATTTATAATTATAATAACAATAAGTAACTCATTAAAAGATTATTATAAACTTTCCCCGCTGCTGGTCATTAGTGATAGGCGCAATGGGTATTCCCTTAGAAGTGAAGTGAAAGTAAGGGTAATTAACTAATTACACGTTTGCGAGCCCTGTTCCTTTTATATTTTTCGATCAGTATTACTTCTGTGGTGTTGGTGTTCACTTCAGCATTACTGTTTTTTTTTAAATGCCTAAAGTAAAAAGTACTTTGTGCCATAAAGTGGAAATGTGGATTGCTCCGGTCAACAAAACTATCCAAATTTTTACTAGTGATGGCGCAATTATATTTTGCAATCCTTGTCAAAAATCTATTGGAATAGGTAAAAAATACTTCTTGGATGCAAATGTAAAGACAGGTAAGTGCGAATATTAAAAATGTTTTTACTACATATTAGTTTCATTGTTTTGTCTGCTTTTAAATCTGTATTTTTCTAGAAATTACAAGAGGATGTCTTTAAAATTCAGACATCAAAACAATCTCTTTTAACAACAATGACATATAATGGCACCGCAAACAAAAATCTCAATTTTTGAAGATCTTTGCAAAGCGCTTATCGGATCAAACATACCTTTGTATAAAGCCAATTGCCCCTTTAGAAGCTTTTTGAAAAGTACACCGGTGAGCATATTCCAGACGAAAGCACCCTTAGAAAAACATATCTCCCACACGTATATGAGCAGCAAATGGAAAAATTAAAAGTCCTATTGAAGACAACTACGCGTAGTACACGGGCACCTTAACACATCTGGCAACACTGCATAGATTTTGCCGTCACAAGACCGCCCACGTGGGAGACCGGATTTTCCACCCTTATTTTTACTCGCTTACGTGTAGGACGTATTTTTCACCCTATTTTGCACATCCACGTGTGAGACCGTATTTTCAACCCTAATTATTTACATATACCTGCGTGTGAGTCCGTATTTTCAGCCCTCTGCATTCCTATTTTTACATATACCTACGTGTGAGTCCGTATTTTTCAACCCACTGCATACCTAATTATTATTTTACTGCTTACGCATAGGAGGTGTATTTTCACCCCCTATTTTATGACGCATGTAGGACATATTTTATATTTTTTCTGATATTAAAAGAAACTAATCAAGGTAAAGATAACGTATACATTTGATTTTAAAATACATTATTAAATACTATAATGACAATAAACAGTTAATGGTATTGCATAATCAGTTAATTACCCTGTTATACAATGTGAATGTACGGTTTAGCGACTATTTAAAATGTGTTTATTAATATTTATTAGGATTCCGTTTTTTGTCAAAAAAGAGATTGCATGATTGTTGTTATTAAATTATTAGGTTCCTTTTAATCCCCATATATAGATTGTGGTCCTCTTGTGGTGAAAATTCATTTGAATATATTTTAAAATGAAATTGATTTAAAAATAAAACGTGTAATTAACTAATTGATTAACCTGCTTACAGCAATAGTAATTATTGAAAATTAAGGAATGTCGCTTTTATTTATTTACCTTTTTAATACCTATCATTTACATGCAATATATTTTGGTTTTAAATATGAGTCACAATGTGTCGAATCCTTTTGCTTTAATTATGGGTCATAATTAAATCTAGTTGTCGCTCAAGGTAATCACTACCAAATTAATCTCATGTACAACAAGAAACTTAATATCAATAATGTATAACAAAGTATTTTTATAATGCCATTTTTCGCATAGTTTAATGTCCATGTAAGGATCGTATTTTAGCCTTGAGAGATCGGATTTGGTCTGGGTCAGACTAGGGATTGGTCCAGTATCGGAGATTGTATCCTAAATTGTCTCCTGTGAAAGTTAGCTTTACAAAAACACAGACACAACCACAAACACGAGCACAAGCATAAACACAAGCACAGGAACAATTACAAGCCCAAGAATCAGGACATGCACAAACACAAGCACAAGAACCAGTACGAGCGCAAGCACAAACACAAGCACAGGAACAAGCACAAACACAAGAATCAACACAAGCACAATCACAAGTACAAGCACAAGCGCAAGCACAGGTACATACAAACACACAAACACGAAAAACGAAAAATCGCAAACACGAAAAACGAAAACGAAAATTCGCAAATACGAAAAATCGTAAACACGAAAAACAAAAACGAAAATTCGCAAACACGAAAAACGAAAAATCGCAAACACGAAAAACGAAAACGAAAAATTCGCAAACACGAGAAATGAAAAACGAAAATTTCGCAAACACGAAAAATGAAAACGAAAAACTCGCAAACACGAAAAACGAAAAATCGCAAACACGAAAAATGAAAACGAAAATTCGCAAACACGAAAAACGAAAAATCGCAAACACGAAAAACGAAAACGAAAAATTCGCAAACACGAAAATCGCACACGAAAATGAAAAACGAAAATTTCGCAAACACGAAAAATGAAAACGAAAAATGAAAAACGAAAATTTCGCAAACACGAAAAACGAAAACGAAAATTCGCAAACACGAAAAATGAAAACGAAAATTCGCAAACACGAAAACGAAAATCGTAAACACGAAAAACGAAAACGAAAATTCGCAAACACGAAAAATCGTAAACACGAAAAAAGAAAACGAAAAATTCGCAAACACGAAAATCGTAAACACGAAAATGAAAAACGAAAATTTCGCAAACACGAAAAATGAAAACGAAAAATCGCAAACACGAAAAACGAAAACGAAAATTCGCAAGCACGAAAAATCGTAAACACGAAAAACGAAAACGAAAAATTCGCACACAAAAAAAAATGAAAATCGAAAATTCGCAAACACGAAAAAATCGGAAACACAAAAAATGAAAACGAAAATTCGCAAACACGAAAAACGAAAAATCGCAAACACGAGAAATCGTAAACATACAAATTCACAAACACGAAAAATGAAAACGAAAATTCCCAAACACGAAAAACGAATAATCGCAAACACGAAAATCGCACACGAAAATGAAAACGAAAATTTCGCAAACACGAAAAATGAAAACGAAAATTTCGCAAACACGAAAAACGAAAACGAAAATTCGCAAACACGAAAAATGAAAAACGAAAATTTCGCAAACACGAAAAATGAAAACGAAAAATTCGCAAACACGAAAAACGAAAAATCGCAAACACGAAAGTCGAAAACGAAAATTGCAAACAAGAAAAATCGTAAACACGAAAAATGAAAACGAAAATTTCGCAAACACGAAAATGAAAACGAAAAATCGCAAACACGAAAAACGAAAACGAAAATTCGCAAACACGAAAAATCGTAAACACGAAAAACGAAAACGAAAAATTCGCACACAAAAAAATGAAAACCGAAAATTCGCAAACACGAAAAAATCGGAAACACAAAAAATGAAAACGAAAAATTCGCAAACACGAAAAACGAAAAATCGCAAACACGAAAAACGAAAACGAGAATTCGCAAACACGAGAAATCGTAAACATACAAATTCACAAACACGAAAACTCTCAAACACGAGAAATAACAATCACACAAACTCGCAAAGCATAAACACAAGCACAAGCACAAATACAAGTACAACCACAAGTACAAGAACAATCACAAACACATGCACAAACACAAGCACAGGAACAAACACAAGCACAAGAATCAGCACGAGTACAAGCACAAACACAGGAACCAGCACAAACACAAGAATCAACACAAGCACAATCACAAGTACAAGCACAAGCGCAAGCACAAGTACATACAAATTCGCAAACACGAAAATCGTAAACACGAAAAACGAAAACGAAAAATTCGCAAACACGAAAAATCGTAAACACGAGAAAATGAAAAACGAAAATTTCGCAAACACGAAAAATGAAAACGAAAATTCGCAAACACGAAAACGAAAAAATCGCAAACACGAAAAACGAAAACGAAAATTCGCAAACACGAAAAATCGTAAACACAAAAAACGGAAAACGAAAAATTCACACAAAAAAAATGAAAACCGAAAATTCGCAAACACGAAAAATGAAAACGAAAAATTCGCAAACACGAAAAACGAAAAATCGCAAACACGAAAAACGAAAACGAAAATTCGCAAACACGAGAAATCGTAAACATACAAATTCACAAACACGAAAATTCTCAAACACGAGAAATAACAACCACACAAACTCCCAAAGCATAAACACAAGCACAAGCACAAATACTAGCACAAGCACAAGTACAAGAACAATCACAATCACATGCACAAGCACAATCATAGAAACAAACACAAGCACAAGAATTAGCACGAGCACAAGCACAAACACTGGAACAAGTACAAACACAAGAATCAACACAAGCGCAACCACAAGTACAAGCACAAGCGCAAGCACAAGTACATACAAAAACACAAACACGCTAATGCGAAATCATACAAGTACGCAAACACGGAAAAACAAGCAAATACGAAAACACGAAAATCCGCAAACACAAACTCGGAAATACGAAAGTTGAAAACGAAAATTCGCAAACACGAAAAACCGCAAAACATACAAACGCACAAACACGAAAAAACGAAAACACGCAGAGCTGCAGAATGAATTAAGACAGGATTTAAATAAATGATTTTCTTTGTTTATCTGTTTTATTATTTAGTCCTTATATCCGAATGGAAGAGTATCAAAGTTTTCAATGCTCCGTCGCTTAGAGTAACTTATTCTATATTGTTTAGATTGAGGTCTACTTAACACATTGTAACACATCTCTCTCTCTCTCTCTCTCTCTCCCGCTCTCGCTCTCTCTTAGTTAGAGACATGTGTTACAATGTGTTAAGTAGACCTCAATCGATATAAGGACTAAATAATAAAACAGATAAACAAAGAAAATCATTTTATTTAAATCTGTCTTAATTCATTCTGCAGCTCTGCGTGTTTTCGTTTTCGTGTTTGCGAATTTTCGTTTTGTTTTCGTGCTTACGATTTTCGTATTTGCAAATTTTCGTTTTCGTTTTTCGTGTTTGCGATTTTCGTTTTTCGTGTTTGTGTGTTTGTATGTACCTGTGCTTGCGCTTGTACTTGTACTTGTGATTGTGCTTGTGTTGCGCTCGTACTGGCTGTTGTGTTTGGTATTCTATTCTGCTTGTAATTGTTCCTGTGCTTGTGTTTATGCTTGTGCTCGTCTCGTTTTGTGGTTGTGTCTGTGTTTTGTAAAGCTAACTTTCACAGGAGACAATTTAGGATACAATCTCCGATACTGGACCAATCCTAGTCTGACCCAGACCAAATCCGATCTCTCAAGGCTAAAATACGATCCTTACATGGACATTAAACTATGCGAAAATGGCATTATAAAAATACTTTGTTATACATTATTGATATTAAGTTTCTTGTTGTACATGAGATTAATTTGGTAGTGATTACCTTGAGCGACAACTAGATTTAATTATGACCCATAATTAAAGCAAAAAGGATTGCGACACATTGTGACTCATATTTAAAACCAAAATATATTGCATGTAAATGATAGGTATTAAAAAGGTAAATAAATAAAAGCGACATTCCTTAATTTTCAATAATTACTATTGCTGTAAGCAGGTTAATCAATTAGTTAATTACACGTTTTATTTTTAAATCAATTTCATTTTAAAATATATTCAAATGAATTTTCACCACAAGAGGACCACAATCTATATATGGGGATTAAAAGGAACCTAATAATTTAATAACAACAATCATGCAATCTCTTTTTTGACAAAAAACGGAATCCTAATAAATATTAATAAACATATTTTAAATAGTCGCTAAACCGTACATTCACATTGTATAACAGGGTAATTAACTGATTATGCAATACCATTAACTGTTTATTGTCATTATAGTATTTAATAGTGTATTTTTAAAATCAAATGTATACGTTATCTTTACCTTGATTAGTTTCTTTTAATATCAGAAAAATATAAAATATGTCCTACATGCGTCATAAAATAGGGGGTGAAAATACACCTCCTATGCGTAAGCGAGTAAAAATAATAATTAGGTATGCAGTGGGTTGAAAAATACGGACTCACACGTAGGTATATGTAAAAATAGGAATGCAGAGGGCTGAAAAATACGGACTCACACGCAGGTATATGTAAATAATTAGGGTTGAAAATACGGTCTCACACGTGGATGTGCAAAAATAGGGGTGAAAAAATACGTCCTACACGTAAGCGAGTAAAAATAAGGGTGGAAAATCCGGTCTCCCACGTGGGCGGTCTTGTGACGTCAAAATCTATGCAGTGTTGCCAGATGTGTTAAGGTGCCCGTGTACTACTACTACGTATATCTAATTGTAGATGAAACAACGGACTGCAGAGGGAACGTGGATAGAAGCTATCTTATTTTACTCTGAAAATTATGAAAACTTTAGGAATGTCGTTAGCTCTCTGGAAGAAGATGCAATGTGTGTGACAAAATTAAAAGAATGTATAGATAGTAGGTCCTTAAAAACAGAATTAACTTTTATTATTTTTACTTTTTACCGCAAACAATAACTCAATTAGAAAAGCGAGGCATGCTATTAAGTGAATCTATTAAAATTGTAGAGAGTGCGTATAATTTAGTAAACAATGTAACAGGAAATAAGGGTAAAGACATTCAGATCAAAATAAAAAACGTTCTTGAGAAGAATTCAGGGTACCAGTTAATTTTAGAGATTTGTAAAGTACTTGAAGGAGAAGTGTCTTCTGTAGTCTTAAATATAGATGCTAACCTATTACCGTACTACAAGTACGCTCCTATCACTAGTGTAGAAGTTGAAAGATCTTTCTCTATTTATAAGCACATTCTAGATGCCCGTAGGTGTAATTTTATGGAAAAAAAAAACTTAGAAATGTATGTTGTTGTAAATTTTAATGGCAATTTTTCTTAATTGTATATAGAATAAAAGTAATAAAATTATGTTTTTAGTGCAATTTTTGAGTTTTTTTTTTGCAATTTTTTCCATTTTAATTTATTTATGGCGCAATTTTTGAATTTTTTTAGTGCCACACCTTCGGGGTCTAGTTATTACTGAAATAAAAGGAAAAAAACTAATCTTCACAGTCTTTAAAGAAAAAAATTTGCGGTAATTCTAATGAATTAAATAATAGTTTTTTGAATTCGGTTCTTATTAAGCTATTATACACGAAAGAATG
Source organism: Vesta saturnalis (assembly GCA_036346205.1). Lineage (NCBI taxonomy): Eukaryota > Metazoa > Arthropoda > Insecta > Coleoptera > Lampyridae > Vesta > Vesta saturnalis. The sequence continues at coordinate 1,192,570 of JARFJB010001400.1, forward strand.
ACCTGCTAATTACCAAAGATGAATTGATATCAGAACTAAAATCCAAAATACGTTTACTTGAAGATTTTAACGCATCATTGAAACTGCAAATTAATCACATAACGGACGTAGACGATAGTACAAGTGCAAGAGTAATATCAAGAAATGCAATAACAAATTCCTCAAGCGATACGATATACGCTGAAAATAAAGGTCAGTCACATAATAATCAACAATCTATAATAAAAGCAATTGCAGCCAATAACCGTGATACTGATCCCAAACAAATACATAATACAATAAATGTAAATAGCAATTTAAGCACAAATTATCCAACAACGTACGCTAACGCGGTAGCTAACAAAAAAGGAATTAAAACACAGAAACCAAATAAACCAGGATTAACTACTGTAAGTAGCACAGAAATTAACACAGATACTATCAAACGCGTATCAAAGCATATCACAGGAACCAATACTACTCAAAATTTTAAGATAGCTGCTGCTCCCAAAAAAGCATGGGTATTCGTAGGTCGTATCTCACCCGCGGTAACTGACGTTGATATGCTAGAACATGTCAAAAGAATAACAAATGACGATAATGCAGAATGCGTTAAGCTAGAAACAAGAGGTAAAAATTCGTGCTTCAAGGTGTGTACGGATATAAAAAACGCTAACGCTCTATTGGAACCAGATAATTGGCCAGAACACGTTAAGGTAGGCCGCTATATTTTTAGATTCGACAGATATAGCAGACCAAAAGAACAGGTCTAGTAAAGGAACTACGTTACGCACTCCTGAACTTCGTGTATTTCATATAAATATCCAGTGTTTGAAAAATAAACTACTGGAGTTGGAGATGTATTTAGACGCCCAAGAACTAGATGTTGTTTGTATTAGTGAACACTGGCTCAAAAATAACGAAATCGAATCGATAAAGTGCGGACAATGGACGGTAGCATCATCTTACAGCAGGTCTGCTTCCAAACATGGTGGTGTCCTAATATTAACAAAAAATATAAACGATTGTAAAATGTTAAGTGACATAAATTCCCTTTCAGTAGAAAATCACTTCGAACTGACTGCTGTGCAGATTATAATGGTATAATGTGTGTGTTGTTGTTGTATACAGACCACCAAACGGTAACTTTGTTACATTCTTAGAGACATTAGAAAATTTGTTAAGTAGATTAGGTAATAAGAAAACTATAATTTCAGGGGACTGGAATATTAAATTCTGTACAACTGAAACTAACACTGTCAAACTATGTGACTGCATGTTATCATACGGTTTTGTGCAAACCATATTCACCCCCACCAGACAAAAAAACTGTCTAGATAATATTTTTATTAATTTCACTGTGCAGCATTATACAGCAAGTACAGTCACCAATAACATATCTGATCATGGGGGTCAAATACTTAAACTACCTGTAACTACCAATGTTCATCACAATCATCTTTCGGCTAAATTCTGCCGCCCTATTACCGTAAGGGGTTCTTGCATTTTATACAGTATTCTGCAAGAAATTTCCTGGGACTTTATTGACAATAGCCCTGCAGATGTAGATACCACATATAATAGTTTTTTTGAAATATTTCTCGATGCATATAAAAATGCTTATCCTGAAATAAAAATGAGCACTAGAATACGTGATGGAGGAATTAAATGGTTTACTCCAGAACTAAAACGAATGCGAGAAACCTCACGTTCCTAAATGACTATTGCGCAAAAAATCAAAGTCATACATCTCTCACTATGAGGAATAACTACAGAAACAAATTTAGATACGCATTAAAACAAGCAAAAATTCGTGCAACCGATAATTTTATTGTAAGCTCTAATAATCAAAATAAAGCATTGTGGGAAGTAGTCAACTCAAATACAAACAGTAAAACTATTTGTCCAAATACTACTTGTAGTATCTCGCCAAATGAGTTCAACGAATACTTTATTAGTATTGCCCACAATATCATAAATGATATAACAATTAGTAATGATAGAGAAGAAATTGATAATAGTGTATCATGCCCGTCAGACATTGAGTTTCAATTTACCCCAGTGAGCGGTGCAAACGTACGCGACATTGTAAATTCATTACGACCTACTAAAACTAAAGACATTTTTGGTATTTGTACATATGCTGTAAAAAAAAAATGACTGTTCCAATATCACCAATTACAAAACTTGTAAATTTGTGTATAAAAAAAGGAAGGTTTACTGACAAGCTAAAAATCGCATCAGTGGTACCTATTCTCAAAAACGGAAAGAAGAATTGTAAGAACAACTACAGACCTATATCAATACTTCCTATTTTCTCAAAAATATTCGAAAAGATATTAACTTTCCAAATAACAAGCTATTTCGAAAGTAATCAACTGTTTAATACGCAACAATTTGGTTTCCGTAAAAATAGAAGCACAACTGATGCCATCTTAGAGCTTACGGAATACATTCTAACCTGTTTTGAAAACAAGGAAAGTCCAATATCGTTGTTTCTAGACCTATCAAAGGCTTTTGATTGCGTAAATCACGAAATTTTAATAAATAAATTAAAAGCATATAACTTTAGATTGGGTAGTATAAAGTTAATCAGTTCTTATTTATCAAACAGATATCAGCTAGTAAACTATAATGGAATATCAACAAAACTACCCAATAGAATTGGTGTGCCACAGGGCAGCATCCTAGGGCCCGTTTTATTTCTAATCTATATTAATAACTTTACAAATTGCCTAGATATTAATATACGTCAAACTGTATATGCGGACGATACAACACTACTGATGAAAAGTAAATCATTGCAGTCTGCTGTGCTCGAATGCGATACCGTTCAATTAAAAGCCACTGACTGGTTAGCAGCAAATAAGCTATGTGTAAATACCCAAAAACTCAAAAAATGACCTTCTCTCCAAAAGACCAAAATTTTAGTAATCCGGAGTGTATCAAATATCTAGGGGTATGTTTAGATTCTAAATTAAATTGGGCTGCACATACAAATGAACTAGCTTTGAAGTTGAGTAAAAATATTTATGCCTTGCGCAACTTGCAAAATTCAATTTCATCGTACGTCCTAAGGACAACACACTTTGCAATGTGTCACTCGCTCATGTCATATGCCATCCTTTTGTGGGGACACTCATCGAGTAGCAAACGAATTTTTGCGTTACAAAGAAGAGCCATACGAATTATTGGAAATATCTCGTATAAAATTGACTGCAAACAAACATTTATCGAGTTATCGATAATGACATTACCTGGAATGTTTATTTGGGAATGTCTAATGTATGTAAAGAAAAACATTCATCTATACACCCAACAAAAAGAACTGCATGAGTATAACACTAGAGAGAGTGAAAACCTACATAAAAAATTCTATCGAATTAAAAAATCTCAAAACGGGCCTAATTTCTTATGCATACAATTTTATAATAAGTTACCTATGCAGTTACGAGAATTACCTCTACGACAATATAAATTATCGATAAAAAGGCACTTACTTAAGAACGCATTTTATAAGATTGATGATTACATGAGATGTAAATATGAATAATTATTATACTGACAATTGTAAATACATATGTATATTAACTTGAAAATATATTATTATTATTATTATTATTATTATTATTGCTACTAGTGAGAGATCTTTCAGTAAATTAAAATTAATTAAAAATCATCTTAGATCGTGAATGATCCAAGTAAAAATGGGCTTTCCAATTTTATCTATAGAAAATGAACTAACAAAGAGTATTAACTTTGATGATATAATTAATAAGTTTGCTAATGCTAAAGCAACAAAAATAAAGTTTTAGTAAATTTTTGTAATTATAAATAACTAGGTATAGTTTTTTTTCTTCCTAATATCTATTCTAAACTTGATGGGGCGCAAATTAAAATATTGCCCAGGGCGCCAAAAGGGCTAGCTCTGACAATAGTTGCGAAATTTCAAACAAATTTTTCTCTGTGTACTACTCCTATACTACTTAGCTATTAAAATATACTACAAAACACATATAATTAATAAATGGAATGCTTAGAATGTGTATTTGAGTGAATTTGAGTCATCCTGTGTATAATGAGATGAAAGTCTTTTAGAAACAGCAGTGGGTAATTATGGTTGGCATTTAACTTAATAAATTATTATTAGCTACGTATCGTTAAGTTTTCGGAAAAAAAGGTTAATTATTGCAGATGATACAAATCTAACACAAATACCATTAAAACAGTACTAAGTTGAAAAAAGTATAAAAAGTATAAAGTTTGTTTAATAAAGTCCAATAACTAGCCATAAATGTCTTCTAATAAAAATATCAAATTTCCAATATATCACATTGTATGTAATAAACGTAAAACATACACATATATAAAACTGGTAATGGACAATAGCGGAATATTCTTAAGAATAATTAACATTGTGGTCAGTCGAACACATTAAATAAAATAAAGAAGGTCAAGGTTTTATAAGTACCAGGTTAAATTAGAAAAAAATAAAAAAGAAAACCAGCTTAAGTTATGTGGAAACTTGTTACGTGATCTTCCTTCCTAAAACGTCGACCGATCGACGAGTGGGTGTTATTCGATAAACAAATAGATAGTGGTTAAATGAATGACGGTTTGTATACAAGTGGGCTAAACTTTACAACAAATTCACTATTTAAATTCTAATATCGTCACATTTTAATAGACAATTGTTCCATTTAGAGTGTTTTAAAGGTTTCTCGATGAAAAATTGGATCAGTTGTTTATATACAGATGTTCAGGTTTTATAACGCATTACTGTAATAAATAGTTTATGATTGAGGAAATAACATAAAAGTCGTTCTAAAGTCTTTTCTAATGTATTCATCAATGAATGTATAATAAATTTTTACATATTGATTTAAATTGCTTAACGTACTTACTTTTAATACATTTTTATGGTAATCGTACCGCGCTTTCTTTATGAAGGAAATGAAGAAATTTCCTGTTTTTTTAATGCAGTTGTAAATAAAGGTTTTTTGTAAAATCATAAAAATTTTGAGTCACTTTCACAGAGTGGTAGGATTTTTGCATTCATTTAGAATTGTTTTTTATTATTGTAATTGTGAATTTAACGTTGATCTTTCCTTTATTAAAGGTTTTATATGTATTGAAGTCTTATTAATTAATTTTATTAGGTTTTGCATTTCTGTATTTACTTTCTATCATTTTTTTGTTTATCAGGGTGTGCTGTACAAGATCCATTCTTTTACGACATTTTTATTAGTTATTTTCCATAGAAACAATATATATTAAACCTGCAACAATCAAAATATTGTAATTTCTGGATGTAATTCTATTTAGAGAGTGAATTTCGTTTAACCTGTAAATGTAGCAAGGTTCTCACATATACACTCAGTACCACATTTTTGCATTACAACAGGCCGTGGAAATTCAGGGAGAACAAAAAGTTACTACTGCAGCTAGACTTTAGAAAATAGTAGGTGTTATTTTTAAAGTGAAACGCGTTATCCAGATTATGCTAGAGCGCGCACTCACCCACACACACACACACACACGCACGCACGCACAAACGCACGGACGCACGCACGCACGGACGCACGCACGCACACACACACACACACACACACACACACACACACACACTCACGCAGTCGATTTAGCGATAGTCAAAAAATGTCGATTGCGTAACTTTACTATAATTGTAAAGTTTTATTGGAAACCTCTATTAGTACACAAATTCAAAGCTTCTCGTCTCAAACAGATTTAGATTGTTGTAAGTAGTAGACAGGCACTTGCGCCGCTATCTTGGATTTTGACGTCACAAGACCGCCCACGTGGGGGACCGCATTTTCCACCCTTATTTTTACTCGCTTACGTGTAGGACGTATTTTTTCACCCCTATTCTTTACACATCCACGTGAGACCGTGTTTTCAACCCTTTTATGCTAATTATTTTTTACATACCCTGCGTGTGAGACCGTATTTTCAACCCTTTCTTTTTCGAAGTCCCTTTTCAACCTTAATTTTTACACACCTGCGTGTAGGACGTGTATTTTCACCCCTATTTTTTACACACCCACGTGTAGGACGTGTTTTTTCACCCTATTTTATGACAGCTCACGTATAGGACGCGTATTTTCTACCCTATGGGTCAACCCTAATTAGAGCCTTTTTTGCACATACTCACATGAGTGGCAGATGTAAGCATTGGGGCTGGGGGCTGGTCTAAAGATAAGTCTTAGGGTTGGACCTGGAGCTGGACTTGGACTTGGGGTTGGGCTTAGGGTTATTTTTGATGGTATTAAGGTCCTTCTGGCTATATTAAGAACAGTGCCCCTGGAGGTTGCACAAGCATACAATGTTGGAAATTGCATAATTAATAAGATATTGTTATTAAAATTATCGGTCCTGTTGTTTAAATGGTCAGATGCTATTGGATGATCTTTTACCTATACGAGAAAACGTATTTTCTAATAAGGATGTAAGATAGCACCTGTGTTTAGGATTGATCTTGTGTGGGAGAATTTGAATGACAGTAAAATTTAATTATAGAACACTTATTTTTATTGTAAATGTCATAATTAAAAAATCCCCAGTGAGTTATAAAAAAAATTACTGACATTCGGGTCTAATGAAACAAATTTTTATTAAGTTAATTATTTACATAACAGCAATATTGTCTTCTAAAACAAATATTAAAACATAGTTTACCTGCATTGAAATATGTTTAATATCCATCCGACCGTTAAAATGTTGTACGCCTTAATATTTTTGAAAGAAACTTAATGCTTCTATGTGTTTTATAATTGTAATTAAAAATCTGTAAATAAATAAAGGGTTAACACCACACTTACCAGCTCTGTACTTAAAGAACGTTATTGAGGCACTGCTTCACCAGTGATAGTCACCGCTTTTGTGCTGCATGTCAAACTAAAAAACAACTTTCTAGGTTGTGTAAAAACTACCTATTGATTTCCCCTATAATTAGAGTGTAAATATACAAACAACCTTATTATCTTTATCACACTTTCTGCAACTCGTATTTACCTTTCTCTTAAAATAAATCGGTTCGAAAAATATTCATATTGTACATACGGACGCACAAATCGTTTTATAAAAAAACATATTAAGAGTTTTGGAAAGTTACATGTTTTAAATTCCACAACAGTATGTAGTAAGAAATCACTGTTCATGTTTACTTTAGCTAATTACCGTGTAATTATATAACTCTGTTAAATATAATAGTCTAAAATTGATTACCAATATAAATGGTTAAAATAATTTCTTTTAAAAAACACTAAATCATAAATTTTATAACACGATTTTTAAAAAACACACATGCTGAATTAAAAGAAAAAACAATGGGGTTATTTTTGTTATTACAGGGCTCTTGACTAAAACAATTAAAGCACTAAAAAGATCTCTTTTATTTATCAGAATAGAATGGTTGGGTAACAGGCGTTAAACAATAACCTGATTTACAAAATCAAACATAGGTAAATTATGTAATCTAAAATATAGAAACATTAAGGTATAAAGTCCACATACATCCGAATGATAGCCTTGTAGTATTGTTTTATTGTATACGAAGCATCTGGAATTCTTCTGTAGGAAACGTAAATGATATCCTAGCGGTGCTCGTCCAAAGGAATCAAAATACTCTCCGTTACCATTCTCGTCAAAGTAGATAGCGGTCCAATGATGACCTGGTTTGTTTGCAGGATCCGTGTTTACGATAATTGCACACGGTCGAGGTGCGTGTCTCGGTAGTTGATTAGAAGCACATATAAGCCGAAACACATTCTTCTTGTGGCTGGGGATCGATTTCAAGCATCTCAACACTTGTACCGCATACATCTTTGGAATCGGTATGCGTTCAGTCTTTCAGTAGTAATTCGTTTTCCAGTGCACACATAGGCTCAGTGATGTTATGGTTTAAGCAGCTATATGCTTTTGCTTCCCATTTCAACTGTTTAATCGACGGGCAGCCAGTCTCCTCCAAGTTTACTATTGGTTTGTTAAGAAACCTTAAAAACTGTTGTTTTTCACCGCCCTTAACGTGAATTTTGTTAAATGGGCGCAACACTCTCATCAACTCCTCACGGAAATTGTTGTAATGTACATGACCCGACCACCATTTCAACCCATGATAATTATCCTCCATAAATTTTATCTCTCGTGACATGGATCCTGATATAACGTAGCCTCAAGGTGGTTTTATTAGCATCAACGATAAACGACCGTGATCTATAACCACGGCAATTTCTTTCGGTATGAATTCGTTGTTAACACCACTAAACCCTTGTACGTCCAAGTATGCGTCCATCTTCTATCGACTGCTGGTGTACACTGAAGCTTGCAGGTTAGAGCTACCACTTTGAACAGCTAAAATCCACAACGACATTCCGATGTTTATCGATCTCGATCACGTTATCGAATTCTGCATACACCGAACAGTTAACGGTTACGGTAAGCGATTCTTCAAACCCGACTTCCAGCCGAAGGGAGCCGTTTCTAACTAAATTACAGTGAGTGCTAGCGTTTTCAGACAAGTCAGGTGTTAGGTCAAAGGCCATTAAACAGTAGCCGTTGGGGTAATCACTTCTTGATATATCGTTACCTTCATTCAAAAAATGAATACCCGTACCAGAGAATAAGGTGTAGCATGCTCTTACGTATAAACCGTTAGCTGTAAAGTCTGGTTGTAAGGCCTTCAAAGGAATTTGTTGCCCGTCAATATATAACGACATGTAGTTAATATTGCTGTGATGAAAATTGAACGGATTTGAGGGGTAGTCACCGTTGAAGGCTTTATTTGCTACAAAGCCTACGATGCATCGTTTAGGTAACTGACCTAGGAAAACATTATCCAATGATTTTCGCTGTATGCCTGCAGGTATAGTTAACACTTTTACGTCGGTCCTTGTAACAGGGTATTTTGCGGCAATTAGAACAGTTGGATTGATTCGCATACGTCTCACCAGTAAACTAGCGTCCATAATTCGCGTCTTGTAATTTGAAGCGAGTGCCGCCATTAGGTTAATTTGATCGTACAAATTTAGCCTTTAACTCAACACCACTTATGAGAAACTTTTCTTGATTAAACAAATCCGAATGCACGTGACCAATCATCTCTACCTGTTTCCCAGTAGCCGCAAGTGCTTGACGTTTCGAGAAACCGTTACTAGCGTTTTCCAGTGTATTCATCTATCCAGCTGTATCATTGTGCCATAAGGTACATCCTAGATGTGAACTCTTGGCCTCCTTTCCATAATTTAGCAGCGTTTCGATATATGAACGGTAGGCGTAGGTGTTGTTTGGTTGTGATACCATCTTCTGATTTAAGCAAACCTCCACCTGTGAGAAAAGCGAATGCATCCAATTGTTTACCGGTGCTACAACATCAGCGTCTGTAAGTGCTGAATCATCATGCTTTAGAACTTTAGCTGTAATGTACAGCATGGTCTGGCTTAAATCTATACAATCGTTTCCATTTCCGGGGACTACAAATTCTATTGGGGCGTCATCACTCGGAGTTGATAATGGCTTGTAAAATATCCATTCACCACTCTCGATACTTGTCTGCGTCGCTGGTAAAGCGAACAAATCCAGTTCGGACTTGACGCATTCACACGATTGTGCATGTAGAAAAGCCATTATCTTGAAAATATATCGTCGTAAGCAGGCTTCTTCTTAGCAACAGCTCTCAGTGGAGACTGATTATTATCGGCCAGACGTACTCTTTTATAACCCGAATCCTCCATCATTTTATCGATTTTCTCGTCGGCTTTACGCTTAAGGTTTCTACCTGCCTCGTGAAATCTTTCTTGAAACGAATCCTTAATAAGTCAATCCTCTATGACGTCACCAAGAATATTAGCACCCGTTCTAAGAGCTTATTTACCAATAGCCTTTGCGCCAGACTTAAATTGTAAAGACTTGCTCGCTCCAATTCGTTTCATATCCCTTCTCAAAGGTGTACTTAGTTCTGGCGATTCTGACATGCTCGCCGACTTTATATTTAGGATGGCGTACTGGACCTAAACCTTTCGCGTACAGGTTATTCCACACTTCCAAAATGTTTTTATCGTTTACAGCCGAGGGGTCCATCTTTATACTTGAATGAGGGCTATTGTTGTAGGCATTCACAAGTCTTTCGAGTACATCCATATATCTGTAGGAATTTTTGTAAGTGAAATAACGTCACATCTTTGTTTTCATTGTTTTATTAAATCTTTCAACTACAGATGCTTTTACATCAGGGTTATTTGTTACATAGAAATTGATATTTTGTTTCTTGAAAAAGTTTTGCACGCTGCTCGCCACAAACTCTTTGCCTTTATCCGTCTGTAGATTTGCCGGGGTATTGTCGCAATCCTTAAGAATATCCGCGAATTCTTCAATTACAGATGAGGCTGTCTTCGTTTTAAGTGCTCTCGCCCATGCCCTCTTGCTAAATACATCAATTACCGTTAGTATGTAGTTGTATTCGCTATTGTGTTTACTTAAAGTTCGCATATCACAAAGATCCGCTTGCCACAATTCGTAAAGGTTACTCACAATATATTTATTTCGTGGAAACTTTTTTCTGACTGGTTTATGTACCGTATAAGCTTCCTGTGTCTGTAGCCAGTTTTTTACTTCACCATATCTACCCTTTACAGCATTAGTTAAAGGTGTTATACCAGCGAACCCTGCAGGGTTAGAGGGATCATAGTATACAGCATGCATGTTATGGCCGCCACGAATCCCAATCTAGTGAAAGTCCTCTTCTTCTTTGAGAGATTCTTCTCGGTGTTTCCCGCGTTTCACTATCAGCATCGCAATTCTCACCTATAGTTGTGAGGGTCCGTTCCACGCTGGGTGATACAGAAACATCATACCTTTGCGTATCTCCGATAAACTCTCGTGGTATATTTATTTCTTTAATGTACGTCGCAAACTGACGCCAACCGCGCGGGTTTGTGGTTTTTCGTTTTATTAACGTCTCGTGAACCAGATCGATAATGTTGGAATAGCTGCTCGTATTCAGTATACGTAACAAATTCGCGCCTTTTCTCTTATATGAAGGCGGAAGCGTTGATACTATCTCGTCGTCTGTCAGACCTTTGCGTTGCGGTAAATCTCTAATATCATCAGCAACAGAGTCACCGCTAATTGTTATACTGGTGGGCTGACGTAACTGATTGGAAAAGTGTAGATACCTTTGAAGAACTTGGTTGTTCTGCTGCCATTTATCATGGTCGGTCATTTTAGTTTTTAAAACTGTATCCATATCGTTACCCAGCTGCGTTAAAATGTTGTTTTGTGTAACATCCGGTGCCTGTAAGCGCTGTATAAAGTCCATCGGTAGAATAATCATCTTCTTCAGAATATGGTCCATGGTTATTGAAACAGATTACCCAGAATTCCGCCAAGTAATGGTCCTAACAGGAGTGGTAGAAATGCACCACCTTTCTGTACAAGAAACTGTTTCTTCTTTTTTATAGATTCGCCTCTCTGTGCCAAGCGTCTTAAAGTGTGCTTATGTTGAGAGAGTCGCTGCTTCTGATCAGCTGACAGAGGTACACGACCTTTTAAAATGTTATGTGCACACTCGCAAATACACTCTACCTGCTTACTATCCAAACATTTCAATGAAGCGTCACGTTGACTTTTACTTAATCTGGGCTAATGCACGCTTAAAACGTCACCCATCATATATGATGTAATCTTTATGACTGTGAGACTTAAACCCTTTTTTCGCTATATATACCTGGCAGATACCTTGAGGCCCGAATATTTTTGTTCTATAACGTAGCACATCCGATGTATTCTGTTTTAAATCGAACAATAAATATCCGTGCGGACTTGAAGTAGCATCTTGGTACGCGGCTTCTAAAAATTTTAGGTTGTCCGGCGAAATCTGTCTCGCTAAATGCTGTATCTGAGCTCTGTCACGTGGGTTCTTAAACAAAATTATGTAATGTGCGTTGAGAGAAATATCCCGCTGTCCACGTCCTTGATGAAATATATTCTGCGTTAAGAAAAACACACTTAGATTTCGATGATGACAACCCTTTGTAAAAATATCAACCACAGAGCCGTTAGTTTCGCGCATTAGATCGTCAATTATTATTAAGGTTTTTCCCCGTCAAACTGTTCCATATCAGGTAAACCCTTTTGAAACTCCACAGAGAGATCTTTGAATAAAGGCTGCCACTCACTGTAAAACCAGATAATTTTTTCAAAACCTGTATCGCAGGCGGTTTTGATATTTTTTAGAAAATCAACGATAAAATACGATTTCCCACATCCCGACGGACCTGCAACTATCGCCGAAAAGGGGTGCTTAAACTGACTTTCCATCTTGAATCGCTAAACGATACTAACAGATACTCCACCAGCAGCTTCGTTTAAATAGACTAAATAAAAATCTTTGTCAATCAGAACACGTGCAATTACCTAACCTCCAGGGGCACTGTTCTTAATATAGCCAGAAGGACCTTAATACCATAAAAAATAACCCGAAGACCAACCCCAAGTCCAAGTCCAGCTCCAGGTCCAGCTCCAGGCCCAACCCTAAGACTTATCCCTAGACCAGCCCCCAGCCCCAATGCTTACATCTGCCCATCACGTGAGCATGTGCAAAAAAGGCTCTAATTAGGGTTGACCCACAGGGTAGAAAATACGCGTCTTATACGTGAGCTGTCATAAAGTAGGGTGAAAAAACACGTCCTACACGTGGGTGTGTAAAAAATAGGGAAATATTTCGCTCTTTCAAAAAATCTAAAAATCAAGTATGGCGGCCATAAGAAAAATGAAAGTTAAGGCAGATTGTGGGTTAACAAAAGACGATTGTGACATGTCATACACGCCATCTTATTCGTCTTAAAAAGTGTCCGAATAATCTCACATTGTGACAGCTGTCAAATTAACCATTTCGGATTTACTGGCGAAAAACGAAATCCGCCATTTTCGGTTTTTCGCCGATGTTTTCAAAACCAATTGACCGATCATAAATCTGAAACCGGATATCGAATGATCTAAGCTTCCTCTAAAACTTTCCCCATTTAACCTTTGCCGTAAGTATAACAGAAGCCGAGATCCCTTTATAGAGAAGCGAATTTGGGACACATTGTATACAAGGGAACAACCGAATTGAGAGAATCGTGAATAATAGGGATACGAAATTTGTGTTAACTAATTTAAAGTGAATAAACCAGGTATCTAAAATATTATAGGAACTAAATAAGTAATATAGGACTAATCAACCATAAGTAACTACTTCTGATATATCAGTATGGACTAAGTACTTTTTGTGGCCTGTAAAAACACATTTTTTATATTCACATTTTTATTTTAAGTATTCTGTAAATTGCAAGTTTTGTTCGCAAAATGGAAACATGCACATATTTGTAGCAGACATACATTTAAATCCTGTATTTCATAAATTAAGTGTTCATAATTATGTGAAGAGGAATTTTAAAAATGTTTTTTGTGTCTTGTTTTACCTTTCAAAACTAATATGTTTATAATCATTCTAATAAAAGTTAACGTAGAAATGATCTACCTCCATATATAAACCATACAACCATTGATTAATAAGTTATTAATCAATGATACAACTATGTTTTCTTCGTATAAAATAATAGCGTTTAAGTCTCAAGTAAAAATTCTTAAAAAACTTGATTTTTATTTAAGTTATTTGGAACTAATGATCAATACTACCTTAATTTTCAACATATTGTGTAATCTATTGATATTTAATTGAATATTTTAACTGTAATAAGAGAAAGCCGATTTCCTGTGGTTTCTAAATGACGATCACAAGTCTAAATAACAATTGTATAGCTTTTGGACAACTAACGCACGTATTATATATGTATATTTACCTTTACTTTAAAAAAATAAACAGAAATTGGTTAGAAATGCATAAAAGATAGTTGTATATGTAAATTGTATGTATTAACAACTGGAAACCTGCTTCAACACTAATACTTGATGTACCAATCTTGTAATATAATAACTTTCCGATGTTAGTACTTGTTAGTTTTTTTGGAATGGACTTGATCACCACAAGCATGATTTATGTGATAGAAGGCAGGGCCTTATTAAGAATTCTAAGAAATTAAAATTATTTACAAAATAAAATATGCAGTGATTTACACATTTACTGTTTTAATATAATGTTTAAAATTGACGTTTCGTTGTATTCCGAATTCGCATCACGCGCTGCATCATTACATGAATTATTTTACCTATATGGTTATTCTAGTTTTTTTTCTATGAATACGTTTTTTTATTATACTTAAAAACAAACCAAGTATTTTTAAAGTTCTTATCAGAATTGTGTTCTTAGATAGCAAAACTAACTAGATTTTTGTACAACTGTTTTCATAAGAAACAATGCTAACTAAATCAAATACTTATACAACACCGAAAATGGTAACATGGTTCGTTTTCGTTGGCAATCTCAGCAGCCTATACATTTTTAGTGATACTTTAATTAGTAAATTTTATAATGCTGAATCAACGAAAATGAAATGACTGCTATTCTAACTTTCAACACCAATTATGGGTATGTTACTAATTTCCATGCAATCAACCACCAAACCAATTCTAACAATTACCACAAAGTAGCCAGCAATCATTTCCAACAAACTTCACATACAAAATCCCATTAAATAATCTAGCCACAAATACCCCTTTTAAGGGTTACGAACCCAAGGTAAGAAACCGAAATTCATCTACGGAGGCAAATAACCCAGCCTTAATTATGTAAACGTAAATCAGGAAATATCAGATAACGCGCACACATGGCGAGTTGTCAAAAAAAGGCGAAGAGTCAACAATTCGACTGAAAGTATCGTGCCAGACCAATTCTCTCCCAGTACGCACACACAGACGCGCACGCAAACTCCACGCACACGAACACGCACACATACGCACACGCACACGCACACGCACAAGCACACGCACACGTACACGCACTCGCACACGCACACGCACAAGCACACAGACACGCAGACCACACACCCACACACACACACCCACACACCACACACCAACACACCCACACAACCACACACACACACACACCCACGCATACACACACAACACAACACACACACACAACACCATCACACACACACCACACAAACACACCCACAACACACCACCACACACCCACCCACCCACACACGCACTACACACAACGTCACACACACGCACACACGCACACACACACACAGGCACACACACGACCACACACACGCACAACACGACACACAGGACACAGCGACACACACGCAGACACAGGCTCAGACACATACCAAAACGTGCCACAGACACGTGATCAGATCGACTGACACAGACATAGACACAGAAACAGACACGACACGGACACAGACAAAGACTAGACACGGATACAACACAGACACAAACACGCATACAGATACAGAGACAGACACGGACACGGACACAGGCAAGCACAGACACAGACACAGACACAGACACAGACAAGACACAGATACAGATGACAGACACATGACAGACATCCAGACACGAGACGACAGACACAACGACAGACACAAACAGACACAGCACGACATGACACAGACACAGACACAGACACGTAAAGATAAATGAGACACGACACGGACACAGACAGGTCGACAGAGACACGGACATGGACACGGATACGAACACGGACACGGAAACCGACAAGGCACGGACATCGACACCGGCACCGACACCGACACCAACACCGACACGAACACAAACATAGACTCAGACACAGACATAGACATAGACACAGACACGGACACGGACACGGACACGGACACGGACACGGACACGGACACGGACACGGACACGGACACGAACACGGACACAGACACAGACACAGACACAGACACAGACACAGACACAGACAGACACAGACACAGACACAGACACAGACACAGACACAGACACAGACACAGACACAGACACAGACACAGACACAGACACAGATACAGACAGCCAAAGACTCAGACACAGACACAGACTGAGACACAGACACTGAGACTGAGACAGGAACAGGCACATAGACGGAGACGGAGGCAGAGACAGAGACAGGGACAGAGACAGAGACGGAGACGGAGACGGAGACGGAGACGGAGACGGAGACGGAGACGGAGACGGAGACGGAGACGGAGACGGAGACGGAGAGGGAGACGGAGACAGAGACAGGAGACGAGAGACAGAGACAGAGCAGAACAGAGAAGGACAGAACAGAGACAGAGACAGAGACAGACAGAGAAGAGACAGAGAGGCAGAACAGAGAAGGACGAGAGAAGACAGAACAGAGACAGAGACAAAGGGACGAGACAGAGAAGAGACGAGACAGGACAGAGACAGAGAGAGAGAGACAGAGAGAGAGACAGAGACAGAGACAGAGACAGAGACAGAGACAGAGACAGAGACAGAGACAGAGAACAGAGACAGAGAAAGAGACAGAGACGAGACAAAGGAGACGACAAGATGAGACAGAGACAGAGACAGAGACGAGAGAGACAGAGACAGAGACAGAGACAGAGACAGAGAGAGACAGACAGAGACAGAGACAGAGACAGAGAAGAGCAGATAGTACTGTAGAACAGACACAGAAAGACAGAGACAGAACAGACAGAGACAGAGACCAGACAGAGACAGAAGACAGAGAAGACAGAGACGAGAGACAGACAGAGACGAGACAGAGGAAGACGGAGACAGAGACAGAGACAGGGACAGAGACAGAGACAAGAGACGGAGACGGAGACGAGACAGACGAGACAAGAGACAGAGAGACAGACGAGGCAGACGACAGACGACAGAGACGAGACGAGACGAGACGAGACGGAGACAGAGACGAGAGACGAGACAGAACGAGACAGAGACGAGACAGAGACAGAGACAGAGACAGAGAAGAGGCAGAAGAGTGACAGAACGGAAGAGACAGAGACAGACAGAGACAGAGACGGAGACGGAGACGAGAGGAGACGGAGACGAGAACAGAGCAAGACGGAGACGAGACAGAGACAGAGAGACGAGACAGAGACAGGAGACAGGACGAGACAGAGACAGAGACAGACGAGACAGAGACAGAGACACGAGACAGAGACAGGAGACGAGAGACAGAGACGGAGACAGGAGACAGAGACAGAGACAGAGACAGAGACAGAGACAGAGGCAGAGCAGAACAGAGAGGACAGAACAGAGAACAGAGACAAAGAGACGAGACAGAGAAGAGACGGAGACGAGGAACAGGAGACAGGAGACGAGACAGAGACAGAGACAGAACAGAGACAGAGACAGAGACGAGACGAGACAGAGACAGAGACAGAGACAGAGACAGAGACAGAGACAGAGACGAAGAGAGACAGAGACAGAGACAGAGACAGAGACAGAGACAGAGACGAGACAGAGACAGAGACAGAGAAGAGAGCAGAGACAGGAGACAGAGACAGAGACAGAGACAGAGACAGAGACAGAGACAGAGACGAGACAGAGACAGAGACAGAGACAGGAGACAGAGACAGAGACAGAGACAGAGACAGAGACAGAGACAGAGACAGAGACAGAGACAGAGACAGAGACAGAGACAGAGACAGAGACAGAGACAGAGACAGAGACAGAGACAGAGACAGAGACAGAGACAGAGACATGACAGAGACAGAGACAGAGACAGAGACAGAGACAGAGACAGAGACAGAGACAGAGACAGAGACAGAGACAGAGACAGAGAAAGAGACAGAGACCGAGACAGATAGATAGCTGTGGTAATGGCTGAACGCTTTTAATAAGAGATGGAGACGGAGACGGAGAGGGGGACGGAGACGGAGACGGAGACGGAGACGGAGACGGAGACGGAGACGGAGACGGAGACGGAGACGGAGACGGAGACGGAGACGGAGACGGAGACAGAGACAGAGACAGAGACAGAGGCAGATAGGTAGCTGTGGTAATGGCTGAACGCTTTTAATAACCTTTCGTACCCAAAAAATGCGTAGAAATAAATAATGCTAATTAATTATTTCTTATACTGAAGAACAAATATAAATCCGACTTTCGTCGATGGATGAAATAAATCCAGGAGTTGTTTTTATTCTTCTAGGTATTAAAGCATAGCTTGTACCAATTTGAACAGGAAGAGGAAACGTTCTTTTTAAGAATTCACTGAATAACATTCAATGTTGCCAACTGTAACCAGTGGTTCCAAATTCTGAAAATGTGTGTTAAGTAAGAGTGACCATCAACAATTTTGAATATTAAATGATTTACTTTAGGAAAATAACGTAATGAGAACAACGTTAAATAAGAAGATAATAGGAACAGAAGTGAGCAAATCCTTAAATAATGTAACATCCGAAATAATGGATGTTACAAATTTATATCCCCTCCGACGGTATTTTCAAAAAAGTTGAGTTTTCTACGCAAGAGTCCCCTCCAGTCTATCCACCAATCCCGGCATTAGAATAACTATCAGAAGCAGTTCTCGCTTTCCAACAACCTCAATAAACCGCCTGACGCGCTACAGATACTCTCATTCCGTCCGCATTCTCAGCACGATCGCATTCCCGCGCTAATCACCATGGGTCTCCTGTGAGGCCCCATTGCCTGTTCCTGTTCATCCGTTCATTCTCATTACGCCAGTAAACGACGCGACGTCGGGGAATACTTCCGACGTAATATTTTACTTACGCAATTGGATAGAAAAGTATTCCCTTAAATTCTAGCAATCCCCGTGATATCGATTAAACAATGCAACGGGTATAAGCCCAAAATATTTTAAATGATACTCTATACACACCACTTATACAATCTTAAACAAACACGCCTTCACCAGGCACAAAATATCTCGCAGATTAGGTCTCCATGAGTCCTCTCACATCTTCACGAGATACTCTACAAAGTATAACTCTAGATAGATAAAACAGTTCCTAAAACTACTATATACTAATTGCAAATATGCAACAAAATTAATTTAAACTAGAATAAATTAATTGGTTATTCTTTAAACAGAAACTAAATACTTAAATATCTGAACTCAACGGAGAGAGAGAGAGAGAGAGAGAGAGAGAGAGAGAGAGAGAGAGAGAGAGAGAGAGAGGGAGGAGAGAGAAGAGAGAACGGAGAGAACGGAGAGAACGAGAGAACGGAGAGAACGGAGAGAACGGAGAGAACGGAGAGAACGGAGAGAACGGAGAGAACGGAGAGAACGGAGAGAACGGAGAGGAGAGGACGGAGAGGACGGAGAGGACGGAGAGGACGGAGAGGACGGAGAGGACGGAGAGGACGGAGAGGACGGAGAGGACGGAGAGGACGGAGAGGACGGAGAGGACGGAGAGGACGGAGAGGACGGAGAGGACGGAGAGGACGGAGAGGACGAGAGAGAGGACGGAGAGGAGAGGACGGAGAGGACGGAGGGACAGAGGAGGAGGACAGGACAAGGAGGAGAACGGAGAGAGGAGAGGAGGAAGGAGGACGGAGAGGAGAGAACGGAGAGGAAGGAGAGGAGGAGAGAAGGAGAAGGGAACAAGGAGAGAAGGAGAGAACGGAGAGAAGGAGAGAACGGAGGAACGGAGAGAACGGAGAAAGGAAGGAAAGGGAAACGGAAGGAGAGAACGGAGAGAACGGAGAAAGGGAAGGAGGAGAAGGAGAACGGAGAACGGAGAGACGGAAGGAGAGAACGGAGAGAAGGAGAGAACGGAGAAGGAGAGAAGGAGAGAACGGAAGAACGGAGAGAACGGAGAGAACAGAGAGAACGGAGAGAACGGAGAGAGAGGATAGAACGGAGAGAAAACGGAGAGAACGGAGAGAAAGGAGAGAACGGAGAGAACGGAGAAAACGGAGAGAACGGAGAGAACGGAGAGAACGGAGAAACGGGAGAAGGGAGAGAAGGAGAAGGGGGGGAGAGGGGAGAGAGGGAGAGAGGGGGAGAGGGGAGAGGGGAGAGGGGAGGGGAGATGGGGGAGAGGGGGAGGGGAGAGGGAGGAGGGAGAAGAGGGGGAGGGAAGAAGGGGGAGGGAAGAGGGCGAGACGAGACGAGACGAGAGGGCGAGAGGGGAGAGGGGAGGGCGAGAGGGGAGGGAAAGAGGGGAGAGGGAGGGGCGAGAGGAAGGGGAGGGGGGGGGAGGGGAGGGGGGGGGAGGGGGAGGGGGAGGAGGGGAGGGAGGGAGAGGGGAGGGAGGGGAGGAGGGAGAGGAGGAGAGGAGGGAGAGAGGAGGGGGAGGGGGGGAGGAGGAGAGGGGGAGGAGGAGAGGAGGGAGAGGAGGAGAGGGGAGGGGAGGAGGAGGGAGGGAGGGAGGAGAGGAGGGAGAGGAGGAGGGGAGAGGAGGGAGAGGAGGAGAGGAGGAGAGGTGGGAGGGAGGAGGGAGGGAGGGAGGGAGGAGGGAGGGAGGGAGGATGGAGAGGAGGAGGTGGGAGGAGGAGAGGTGGGAGGGAGGGAGGGGAGGAGAGGGAGGGAGAGAGAGAGATGTCAACGATCCCGCTCCAATCAAAGACAATGGCGACCCAGAAAACTTTGACCAACTCCCAAGGCCTGAGGGAGGCTAGAGGTTCCCATTTTACTTTCCGTTATCTGTTTATTTTATTTGATCAACCCCAATAAAACGCCCTTTTATAGTATTAAACTACGATTGAGCAAGATCGAGGCAAATTAAAGTAAACTTAAATTAAAGTAAGCAATGGCAGCCTACAGCCCCTATACAAATTTTCGTAATTTAAGTAAAGATGCCATCTGCATAACGGTATTCGCCAAAAAAACAGTACCGAAATATGAAGAGTCATGGAAGGGCTTGGGGATGTCTTTATATTTGGCTTGTTTGTCATTAACTGTCATAATAAAACCCAAATCATTCTGAAAATGGTTCTGACAACTGAGGGAAATATATTTACAGTAGAACATTATTTCCGTTCATACAAAGTGGTCAGGCAATGCCCAAGTTTGAAACAAATTTTGCCGCACTGGTAGTGCGTTATGTCACAAATTTCAGGGCGACGAAGAACAGTTTGTACCAACGATAATGAAGAACGGGCTTTGACCAGGTTTTGCAGTCTCCACAAAGAAATCTTCGACGAACTGCGTATAAACAGTGAAACATCCACCGTATAATGTTCAAAACATTGTTGGTTATCCATATTGTATTCAAATTGGACAACGACTAAACGCTGCGGACAAAGGTTCAAGAAAAGTTTATTGGGACCTTCCTTTGAAAAAAAATGTATGTTTTGGACGGCTTTAAAATGGCTATATCAATAGATAACCAACTCTATTTCTTTGATTACCCCTGATTTTAGAAAACCACCAGTGGTGGGTCCTTATTTTGTTGAGGAAGGAATCAAATAGAGTTACAGTGTATCAAGAACGTTACATGCAGAACATCATCATACCTTTGTGAGAGGTTAAGAAACGCAGTGCACAAAATTTACAGTTGATCAAGCAATGGTTTAAACAATATTGCGCCACCCATACAGTCAGACGCTCATTAGAACTTCTCCCGGAGTATTTTGGAAACAGAATAATTTCTCATGGAACGGACTTTGATTACCCTTCACAATTCAATTCAATTCAATTCAATATATTTTATTGTCCCATAATCGATATTTTACATTTTTTTATCGACATTCCTCCAGGTGTCCAATCAACGCCCTGTAGAAATGCTTACATTCCTGATTCAATAATAATGCTCCTTAACTAGGGTAGGGAAGGGGCCGAGCCCGGGTAGTGGAAACCCTGTGCAAAAAATCCTGAGTCAAATAAAGAATACGCTGCTCCGCTTGCCTCCTTTCGTGTTACCTATATTAAGATGTTGGAGTCGTCGCCGAGGCGGCGGCTCCTCATCTGTACTGGGCTATTCCTCGTCCTTTAATTAAGGGGGTGCCTGTGTACGGGCTATTCCCGTACCCGCCCTATGTTGCATTATCTAAGATGCGGCCATCGCATCTGTGTAAGCTAATCCTACGTCCGTTCCTACCTCTTATTTTAACTAAGCCACCCACCGGTAGCTGTCCACCGGTTTTTGCGGCCGCCTATTCCTAATTTAAATTTATTTTAAACCTGCTCAGATGAGGGGGGGCTGCCCCGTGCCGCCCTATTTGTTTTCCTTACCCAGAGGTGTCACATGACACCTGCGGGTCTAACACCGCGCCCTTTCCCTTAATTGGGACGCATTTGACCCGCGGCGGCTATTCCGACGCCCCGTGCCAACTTCTTAAAAGCTATCTTATTTTTAAGAATCTTGGGTTTCCGGACGCAGCCGTCAACCCAATCATCTGTGCAGGAGTGATGGTGCCCCTTATTAAATGAATGTTAGTTTCTAAAAGTAAGCCGCCCTTGTTCCACGTAGTGGTTAGGGGCGACCAATCGCGTCCGTTCATACTTATTCTGCTTAAGACTTCCTTCTCCCAAAGGGAGCGGGTGAAAAGGAGAATCTATGCGAAGGTGAAGCCTCGCCCTTTTACCTATTTAATCTATTTAAAAAACTTCTTAACTAGGATACCCCGATTTCGCCGTAACTAGAAAATCGAAGGCATCATACACGAGCCACGCCCTTTTCGTTTAATACACCGTCCATTCGGTGGCAGGCGTCGAAAGGAAGGTGCCTGTGCACAACTGGTGTCGTACCCGTTCCGTACTTGATTCCGCCGCTCTCGGTGAACCGAGAACGGCGGCATCTGTGCACGAGTAAAGGTGCCCGGAAGGCTACCGCTAAGGATTTGCATACGCCGGCTACAGTCGGCGGCCCAACTCCTGTGCGCGGTAAGGCCCGCGCCGAGATATACCTCTGGGTCGCGTTCGCCGGATACAGTCGGCGACCGGGTCCCTGTGTGCGAGCCGCACCCATACAGGGTACGCGCCCTTTCCGGCGACGGAGCTTATCGTCTCCGTCGCCGAAAAGGGCGCCGCCTGTACGCGAGTGAATCCGCCCTCGACGCTATTATCTAAGTCGACGCTTTTCCCTTGAAGGAAATGCGTCGACTGTACGAAAGTGAAGCTTGCGTCCGGTCGAACCTACTCACCAGCACTTATCCGTCTTTCGCAGGATAGACACTGTCACCGCGGTCACAGCACTAGCACTTTAAACACCGTCGCCCCCACGTCGCTCCGACTCTGCTCCGGTGGTCCTTATCCGCTATTCCTTCCCGTCGATTCGCTGCCCGGAAGATCGGCGACGTCCAATAAAAACTTGGCAACCCGCTTGACCCGAAACGATGCCGTGGATGACCTTCGTTCGCCCGTCGTTTTTACGGGCGACATCCGGTAGACGCAAGGATCGCACCAACCTGCGACTTCCGCCCCGCATTCCACCCACGGCAACCATTCGCAAGACCTTTGTGGTTATCAGGGATCCGTTTCTTCCGCCTCTTCCGAGGGGACCTTAACACCGGAACGTAATTTAGATCCGGTGGTCCTTAACCCAGTTTGCGTACGACACTAGGAAACTTGATGCCGCCGCCGTTACCGTCAAATTCGGTTCTAATGTCACCGATAGTAATGTCATAATCGGTAAAGACGCGATTATTAATCGTAACGGCCCAGTTTACACTGCTTGCGCACGTCGGTTTTAGTCTCTGCACTTTTTGCGAATTTCGAAAGTTCCGCCCACCATTCCGTTCCAACTCGGGTAGTAAATATCCTCTGTGCGACGTCCGGTAGAAACCTGAAGGGGCGGCCGGTCGCCGCGGGTCCATCTTCCTGCCATCTCCATTGTCCTGTTTGACAGTAACCTCTTCACCGTGGTCATCGCAATCTTAGCGTAGGCGATCCGCGCGTTGTCGTCCCTCGCAGCTTTGCGAGCCGGTCTGCCCTCTCGTTACCGGGGTTTCCGGCGTGTTTTCACCCAATGCAGCTTGACGGCCGACACCGCCCCCGGACGTAACAGTCGCCAGGGCTCCACCACGAGTTCGGTAGGCCTAGCGACGTTTGTCAGAGCGAGCAGTGCGGCTTTGCTGTCCGACAGGATGGATATTCCGGCACGTCTCGCAAATGTCCAGCGCGTACCCTAGGGCTTCAACGATCGCGACCAGCTCGCCCTGGAAGTTGCTGCAACCCTCGCCAGCCTTACTCCGCCCTAGTTATTTCCTCCCACCTCGGTATATTACGTACGCCCCCGTTCCCCTTCCGATGCCCCGCCCGTGTAGCACCTGACGTCGGCCCTCCTCCTCTCCGATGTAGAAGTCGGAGGATGAAGCCACGTCGGCCGGATGCCCCAGTTCGCCGGCGTCGACCCTCATTTCGGCCGCGTTCGGTATCCTAGTCCGCCGAGTACTCTCCCGCTTGTCCTTCCGCCTTTCGGGACGCAGCACGGTCTCGTTCGTCCTGTAACAAAAACTGCGGCAATAATGCTTAAGACTAGTACTTAATCAGGACGCCTAAATATTTAATAAACTTTTGCAGCGAATTCTTTCGTTACAGAACCAAACGATGGTTTCTGCTGGTTTATGTGTTACCCGTAAAACCCCTTCCGACTTACTCGCGTTAAATTCGAGTTTAAACTCGGTCCCCACGCGACTAACGTTTCAACGTTACGCTTTTTAACCGTTTATATTGGGCGGCCGTTGAATTAAAACGCGTCGTCGGGTTCCTATTAGGCTACATCCCGGAGGCAGCCTGGCTCTGAATATAGTGTCATATACTATCTTCCAATATACCGGCCCGGTACAGCTTCCTGTTGACATCCGCGTTCTACCCCCTCGCAACCTCGTTGGTCAGTTGCACCTGCGCCGTCCTGTTCTTGATGTAGCTTGGCGATCTTGATTAAATTCCGGGTAGGGAGTCTCTGCATCTCCCATCCTATCGCCGGCACCCAGGCCCTATCGATAGCGCCTCGGATGCCGAGCGATATTTCCCGGATCGTAGTGTGTCGTCTCGATTTCCGGGCTAGCCTTGACTTCCTTCCAGGGTTGTCAGTTCCGGCGTCCACCACGCACGCTTTTCCTGTAGCTCTTTTGCGAGGCATCGAAGCCTCGCACCCCCTTACGGCTTCGTTTGATATAGCTGCGCACCTCCATGGCATCGTCACTGTCGATTTGAGTTGCCGTTTCCGCTATGTCGCCTATTTCAGCTCGATATACGCGGTCGAACTCTTCCCACTTCGCCCCGTTACAGTACCTCACGGTTTGACCCGTTTTTTCTCGTCAGTTTCATGATCCACGTGATTATTTGTGGTCGGACAGCGTTTCTACTTCGGTTACGTTCCATTTGGGCGACGCGTTATACATTTCCGGAACGTGGCGTCTACGTTCGTTCCCGGGAAATTTTCGTTAAGCCTGGATTTTGTCACAAATCGCCTCGCCCTCGCGTCTTCTTCCCCCACAGCGGTGATTTCGCGTGAAAGTCGATCGAATTTAGCCACGAGCTCGTCGTCGTCGTATGCGCTTCCCGTAGGCGGTAAAAACCGACACGGCGTAAAATGTAAGATTTCCGGCGACGGATTTTATTTCGCCGTGGTGATTAGTTCGTCCGATAGCAGTCCGACTAACGTCGACGATAACCCCTGTCGGTGATGTACGATG
The DNA here is from genome assembly GCA_036346205.1 of Vesta saturnalis. Lineage (NCBI taxonomy): Eukaryota > Metazoa > Arthropoda > Insecta > Coleoptera > Lampyridae > Vesta > Vesta saturnalis. Next base: position 1,218,055 of record JARFJB010001400.1, read on the forward strand.
CAACTCTTCGCCCCTCGTTACCCGCTGGTTACCTTGTACTCCGTTGGGAATCCTATTATTTGTCCGCGGTACACGTGTTCCTCTACGAAGCAGATGTCGATATCCTCGTTTTTAGGGTTTTTAAGGTTACTCGCCCCTTTTGCCCGCGTTTAATTGCGCTAGTCTCAACGGCCGCCTTACGTGCGTTCCGGTCGTTACTTTATTTTTTTAGCGTCCATAATCGGTCTTTAGGGTGATACCGCTTTAACGCCGCGTGACTTCCGCATTCAAACTCCAGCACCGGTCCCAAACCTTTCGCGGCGACCTTCGTTTGCCCGCATACATTGGACGCATCTAGTCCTCTGCGAGCGACATTCCCAGCCCGGCCCTACTTCCGCGCATCTTCCGCAAAATTCCTTATCCCTACAGTTCCTAGCCTGATGCCCTGTTCCCCAGCAATTATAACAGTGCAGGACCGAAAGATGGTACTCCACCGTCACGCTCCCATCCCAAACACATCTTTCCCTACAATCTCTTTACGGAGCTCAGGGTGAACTTCAAAGATCACGCCTGCGTAGGGGTTGCGCCCTCCCGCCTAACCTAAACCTTTTTTTTTCCCTTTAAATCTACCTATTCCTCCTCTTTAGCTACCAGGTCCCCGTTGAATTTTATTATTTTTATTATTTGGTCCGCCGTTATTTTCCTATCTTTTCTGAAAAGTACACGAGGGTGTCCTTTCTTTATTTCACGCCCCTGTAAGGATCCGGTCTTTGGATCGCTCGCGTAAGCTTTTCCGCGTCCCCTTTCACTACGCAATCAAAACCCCTTGTCTCGTCTGCCGTACATTTTCACGTACATCACGCTAACGCTAAAAGCGTTCCTGTTAACGGGTGGCGCAATTTCCGTTCTATTCGAAGAGCCGGGGAACCAATTCCGCGTTTGCCCTCCGCTAATCTCGGTGTAGCACGCGACCCATTTCCCTGTCTTGACGCTTGTTGCTTTTCCTCCCTAATAGATTTAATTTCGCGATCCTTTTGCCTACCGCCGTTCTTAATTCGTCGATAATCCCTAGCAAACCCATTTTACCCTATCATAGTCAGGTGCGCGCGAACCTGCCGCCTATTGCTCACCGGAAACGACTTTGACCCGTCTTCCGGTATCATGAAGGACGCGTATGAGCAAAGAGTGCTAATTTCGCATTCTAATATCTTTTCCGGTGTTAGTGTCTCAATATTTCCAGTGTCTAATTCCTCGACGATACGACCGTTAATCGTTTCCTGTTCCCGGATGCCGTTCCTCAGGATTCGGATATTGCGATCCGTCGTATCCTCGCCGCTATCGCTTTCTACCTCCGCCCCCCGCCTCCCCTAGCTACTAGCATTCCTCGCATTCCCTAACGTTTTCGTCGTTTTGCTAATCCTACTTGTTAAACGTGTTTTCCGCTTCCTGCCCGTTGAATCCCCTCATCACTATTTGCGCCATCCATGATGTTTTATTTTATTTTATGAAAGATTTTATTATAATTAACTGTAAAAAATGGCGCGGGCACGTGACCACGTTACCCACGCCTATCCAACTTGCCAATTGCTTTCTCGCTTTTCTTAATTAATTTTGTGTTTCTATCGGAAAATTAAAATATATTTAAAGCGACCGGAACAAAAGGAGAATAACTTTGTATTACTTTAAAGAATCGGATGTAAAGTTCAATTAAAATATAAAGAAAAAGATGGCGACCGAAGCCGCGTACCCAAGCCGCTGACGTCACCCAACCGTTGCCATGCAGGCTGCAGTTATTTACTTAAATTAAACTATACCCTTCACATTCACCTGGCCTTACGCCACCTAATGCATACATTTGGGGTATGATGAAAGAATCAGTATTCCGCTCTGATGATGAACCAATGGATATTGCAGAACTGCGGCAAACAATAATAACTTATTTCCAACAACTGCGTTAACCACTATTTATCAATATGTTCAATGATCTGAAAAATCGCTTTGAAGCTAGTTTACGCCGTAATAGGACTCATTTTGAACATGTAAATTACAAAAGTTAATAGTTGTTTTCGGTACTGTTCATTTTGGCGAATACTGTATTTTTACAATGTTCCTTCCCTACCAAATAAACAATAATTCAAAGTAATCGGTACGAGAAATTTGGGTGCGTCGGTTGGGTGACAAACTTATGATCACCGCCCGTTTAGGCAGCGACTGTTGACCGCGAAACGTTTGTAAACATATTTTATGAAAACTAAATGTTTAGATAGTGTGAAACTTCTAATAATATTTTCTTTTTATTGTAAGCTTTGTTATGAACGAATAAGTTCAAAGGTAAATATGTAATTAAAATTAACTAATTTTATTAAATACATGAATAAAAGTTTACTTCGAGTAGGATATGAACCTACGACCTGTACTTTGCAAGAGTACCGCCTACCAACTGCGCTATCGAAGCCCAAGCATTTATGTTTAATAAAATTAATAATAATTTTAATTCTAATAATGCTGTTTAATTATTTTTAATAATTCCACATAATCTCTTCTTGTAACAGTCATTAGTATAAACCATGTAACCACAGATGAAATTAATATATAGCGATTATTAAAGCATTATACAGTAAATTGGTGTCATTATAAAGACTAATTCCGTCTAATTTCCATAATCTTAATTACACTTCCTCATGCACATGAATTAGTACACTGTATTTAACTTTGCAATTAGAGGTGATTAGTCTGGTGTCTCTGAATTTATTTAATCTCACCCTCCAATAATATTTCTTCAGTTATTTCCAGTTGTTATTCGTGAATAGTTAGTTGAGCTGTTCTTTAGTGGTGTCAAAGTTATGCAAATTACAAACACCAACCCTAATCAAAAGAAGCTCTGCTCTAACGGTCTCTTGTACGCTTAAGATAAAACTAGCAAAGATGGGGCGAAGACGATTTAGAGATGTGAGAAAAAGCAGAGAAATACCCTTGTCGTCTACATACAACTCCGAACGATGTGTGATGTTGAAAACCACAAGCATGATAGTGAGGCAACAGGGGTATGCGTTGCGAAAATAAATTTGTGTTCTAGAAGATTCCGTAGCAGCCGTTCAAGGATTTAGAGACCTTAACCACTCCAGAAGCCTACATAATTACTGAGTTCGCGGTTGAACAGACTGAAAAACTCCTCATGAAGGATACTAGATCTGAGCGTCCTGATCCACAAAGAACACTAATACTTTCTCTAGAAGAGAATACACGATGGGGTCAACATACGAAAAATTTTCATCGATGAAACATTTCGACAATCACCTTCACTATTTCATCAAGTTTACTGGTACTGTCCAGTAAGGATGGCTTCGTTTTCTAATTTTATCCGCTCTTTTACCCAACAAAACACAATGAACCTAAGCTAGACTATTTTCACCTATCGGTAGTAATATTCTGAGGACAGTGATAAATACGAAATAATTTTGACAGTTTCGGAAAGCATGTTACCTAATCAATAATGAAATGCTAGAGGAATTGTTTAATATTTATCACTGTTCGAGAGTTATTCGTAGGAATTTTTTTTTGCAACTAGACTACCATATACGGTATATTTGCCATTTACATTTGATTCATACATTTTTACATTTATTTATTAAACGTGATATTTTACGTAATTAAATTTGAAACTGTCTGGAATTTTCCTAGCGACCGATTGACCAAAACTGATAATTTCCCAGGTGGTGTTTTCAATGTAATCTTAATGTTATTGGCCTATTTTAATCACGTGATGAAAATTTAGCTTATTTCATTGGATTTCAGCTTCGGTAAAAAATTTCGTGTATGATACAACCAGTGTTAGGAATAGTTGTTGTGACGAAAATCGCCACGAGTGCTTTAGCACGAATAGCAATTTTCCAAAGACAACGACTACGAGTGATTCTGACTGACAAATATTACCAAAAAAAATTCCTACCACGAGTGGATTCAGCAAGACAATCCAAAGAATATGCAGCAAAATTGAAGGTTGTAAATAGTGTGTAAATAGTAAAAAAAATGTATCAAAGTTCTGACGAAATGGCAGAGTCCCAATTCAGAACAAATTTAAAAGAAATACGGGAAAAAGTTGTGATGACTATACCACATAATACAAGGCGTAGTCGTCATTCTATGTGGGAGCAGTTTAAGAAGTTTTGCGACACAAGAAAATTTTCCCTGGCGGAAGTGTCACGTACTTCAAACGTAAGCAGTATATTTGAATAATTGTTATTAATACAGTTTATTGTTGAATTTTTTTACCTTTGTTAGTGTAATTAGATCTTAATTGGCTCAAATTCAAAAAATCGATAGGTTGCTAAATTTTGAGTAGGATTATCAAAGAAATATGGCCCAGTTTCAAACCGACAAAATTTTGAAATGGCTGTAATCGGATCCACTTGTAATGATTTTGTAACAGCCCGCTTATATAGTTGTATGTTTCATCTCGTAAAAAACAAGTGCGTGGAAATGTATTGGTAATAGCAACCCTGAATTTACGTTAAGCGGACGTGCATTAACTAAATTAGCTCATTCCTGTTCTGGTGCTTGATAACATAATTGAAGAACTATCCATGCATCTATCAAATGAATTGTAACCTATTTTAAATTGGTTCGAAGACAATTACGTCGGCAGCCAAAATAGGAACGGTAGGAAGGGCACATTTGTCGTCTAATATTTGGAACGTGTAGGAAAGGGTACTAAACACCCAATATTCTACAAATAACTTTGCGGCAGATTATAGCCTACAATCCCGATTAGACATAGGTAATCCGTCTATGTGAGACAGTTTACGAACAATTCAAAAGGACAAATTGCGTTGAACCAAAATTTTGATGTGGTGAAGCCTCTCTCCTCATCAGTAAAGAAGAAAGTACCAATCGGCTGATGAATGAATCCAAAATATTGTTCAAGAATTTAGAAACAGATAAGTTATGGAATATTTATGAGGGATTTCTCACAACTTTGCAATAGATTACGCGTAAGAGTCTGTAAGTAACTGGGCTTACGATAATTAAATTGATTTGTTTTAATTTTCTATCTATTTTATCTATTGTATCTGTTTTAACAAGACGGGGTAGTTCGTAAATACAGTCTTTTGACTTACCACTGTTCACCTTGAATAATTAGAGTAAAATGGTTTAAACGTATATTGTCCTGTTTAATTACAGTACCAAATAACTCATTTTTAATATTAATATAACTATGTACAATAAATATGTAAAGCCAATAAACTTAAGAAAATGAAAACGATACTGAACAAAGCAATGATAAAATTATATACCCTAAAATTACTTAATGCTCCTTCCGGTCTGGCTAGGCAGGCTCTCGGATTCTGGTACTTTTCTGGAGATACAGAAGTTAATGCTGTTCAATTGAAGGCATATTATAAAAAAACCCGGAAAAAAATTACTTTCATAATTTATATAGAAGAATCGTAAAATCGGTCCTGACTAAAACAGGGGTTATGGGCTCCGTTCTGGAATGTTACCTGTTTTACGTAAGTAGGATAAGTCAACGTCCGCGCTTGTTTTGTGAGAAGGTCAGTTCCTCAAGAAATCAATACTTTAAAGTAACATCGGTGCGCGTGACTATTCTTATATTTGGTATTGCTTTCAGACTGAATAGATGCGTATTTGGGAATTCTTTACAAGGACTGATTGATGATGATATTTATACGTTTATGAATGCAAATTGTTCGTGCGCGATTGATTATTTACTCTAATGAATCATCAATACTCGAACTAATCAGGATTGCATCAGGATTAATTAATTACGAATGTATTTACATAACGTTTATTTTAGTTCGCCGAAAAGACACGCTGATCTTTATTATAAAAAGCGTTTATTAAACACGTACAAATTTACAATGAACGAAATTTGCTCTAATTATTAAATACAGGGAGGACTGAACTTATTACGAACTTATTTATTAGTGAAAAGTCGTTCTTATACGCGAGGTAAAGTGTACATCATTTACACAATTCTGCACGTTATTATAAACGATGTTTATTTCGCCTCTAATTTAAACAGAATAAGGGGATTGCATATTCGTCGCAGACCTATTTTTAATTGTTAAAAACGAATTAAACTGAGGTGGTTGGTTTGCGAGATGTTTTAGTACGGCGTAATCGAAATAAAACAATTATGCGAATTGTTTCGGACGGAAACAATGTTTATGTACACGATTATTCTCTTGATAAAAAAGGATTAATTTTATACCTTTACATAGACTTGCGGTGTTCAATCAGTCTGGAGCGTTTTTAACTGCGGTGTTTTTGTATAATGTTGTGTGCTGGCTTTTTAAATGAAAAGACGTTTAATCCAATCTGGGACAAACCGGTGCTATGCTGTTTGGACGAATCCTCCAGGGTGCGGTAGAATTAAAACGATTACCCTTCTTGCCACCGAAGTAAACGGAACATGACCGCAGGGCGTTAGAGCCCCCCGTGACAATGTCCTGGATTGTGTATGTTTGTAGAAGATAACTTTAGGCTTTACAGCCGTCGTGAGAACTTCTGGTTTGTGTACTGGAAATGTGAGATAACTTCTGGGTTTTACAGTGCGTCGTCTATCTGGGTGTCTAGTGTAATGTTCATGTAATCAACTCACGTACTTTCAACCTCCGAATACGTCGGTCAGGTGATCGGTTAGCTGGAGCTGGATCTCAGGCGGCGGCGGGGATGAACGGTGGTAATCGTACCCGGCGAAACTAAGAACGGCAGGCGCGGTCTGGATCTGGTTCATTTCTGGGTTATCGCAATAAGCGATCAGGATTCTGGTCAGGCTTTTCAGGATTTATCACAGTAAGCGATCAGGCTTTTGGTCATGATTCCGGGTTCTCTTAAATAACGCGATTAAGAGCGGCAAGCGCGCGGTCGGGATCTTCTTTATTCGGTAGCGTCGGCGGAATGGATCGACGCGCAATTAGCGACGGTGAAACGGCCCGACGCACAACATTCTTTACGGTAGCGCGTTTCGCGGTTTGATAGAGGTTCCGCAGATTTTAGCCCCTCCGTAGTGTAGATCTCATAAAATCCTATCTTACGGATCGCTCACAGTTTGTATCCTACAATGGTCATGACTCCAAATTATTTATTCCTACATCGGGGTTCCTCAAGGCTCAACCTTTTTACTTTTTTGATATTTACCAATGATCTTCCTACCCACATCTCTTATCAGAAATTACTATGTGCGGATGACCTAAAAATGTTAATGAAATAAGTTGTGTCGAGGACTGCACTCACTACATATTACTAAATGTAAATCGATGACATTTTCGAGAAAACTTAATACTATTCAATTTATCTATCGCATATCTGAATTACATTTGATAAGGCGTTAACCTTTTCCATTCATATTAAAGAAGGTATTAAACAATCTTTTAAAGTGTTAGGGTTTATTATTACATGTTGCGATTTCAAGGACATCTCTACCATAAAATCGCTTTATCTTTCATTAGTAAGGTCTATTCTGGAATATGGTGCATTGATCTGTGACTTATAAAAAGTATGAGATTGAAATTTAACGTATCCAACGGCGCTTTTTAAAATATATACATTTTCGTACAGAAATCTTCTACCCAGAGAGAGGGCTACCTCAAAACGTTTTACTGTAAAGGTACAACCCTCACACTTTACGAGAAGGAAACGTATTATTTGTAATTTTGTATAATATACTGCATGATCACTAGAGCTCGGATTATATGCAAAATGCATATTCTATAATATAAATAAGCCATTAAAAAGTTTTGTTTATACACGAATCCATAATTTAAGTTCGATTGACACCAACTTTATTTTGCATATTTCACTCACTGCGTGCATTTTATTGCATATTTTTTAATTCAAATTTTTTTATAATGAAAGTGAAAATTACATTTATTCTATACATTCGAGAAGTTTTCCCCTTTTTTTTCTTCCCATTATGGAGATTCAATGGAATTATATTAAATTATGTGTATTCTTGCAATTTATTTATCTACAAGAAACTCATTAAGGTAGAATGCAATGAATCTTTCAGTTTAAAATTTTCAATAGGTTATTGTTCTGAGGGTCATTGGCAATAAGTTACTATTATTGTTCGTTATCTAAATTCCAAAAGCAATTTAATGAGATTATTTCTATGAATGGGTGAATAGACCGGATGCTTTAATGTTAATAAGCAATTGCAATATGCATAATGCTTACATCAAAAGTTTAAAGATGTTTTTTAACCTACTCAAACAAATGAAATAAAAAATGAACATATAATCCTATGTATAGAATAATCGGGTCATTTAGTTCACGTAGATTTGGCCTGCTTGACGGATTTCGACGATTTTTTTTACATATAAAGGTAAATTTGTGGAAAGAAGTAACGGCCATAATTTGATTTTAAGGTTTTAATTTTTTACAAATTTGATTTAAATTTTGTAAAAGTCTAGCACCCAACGCTAACATTTTAAGTTTGTTTTCAAAGAAGCAATTTAACATATGTTTACCGCAAAATTTTGCGGGAGAAAAGCTCGTTTCAATAATTTGCATTTCTTTAGTAGCTTTTTGTGATCCTTTAGTTTAGAAAATTTCAAACTACTAATTAGTAACTACTAATATTAGTGGATAATTAAAATACCTCGATTACTTTTAAAAAATAATCGATTATGGAAATGTCTCGATTGTTCCCATCACTAATTGTTCTCATTGTTATCTTGACTAACTTGCTCAGAAATATTTCAAGCGGATTAAGGGATTTTAAATGCAGGTTTACGGCTTAAATGATAGTAACTATTATTGTGGTTGTTTGCCGACATTTCTTTTGGGTGTTCCATTCTTAATCCTGAGTAAAAGTGGTTAGTACTCAGATTTTAAATTTAAGTAATGCTATATTTATAAGACCGTGCTGTAGTGGCGAGCATTAAACTAAAAATCGGCGCAGGTTATTATATGATTGTCATTTAAAAAATTAAATTTGGTTTTTTCCAGAGCTTATACTGATGTCGAAAAAGTGTTTTGTAAGACATGCAGCAAAATAATAAGCAGTATTTTTATTAACTAGATTTTAAAAATAATTGTCTACAAGTTTTATTTTTTAAATTGTATATCTTAGTTAGATATTATTTAATTTTCACAGATATCCTGTGGAAAACTCCCTTACATCAAGTTAGATTGAAAAATACAAATATCCTAAAGGAATTAGTAAAAGTTCTACAAATAATGGAAGGAAACTTTTAATTAGTGTCAGGATTGTTGATTCAAGTACCATTATCAAAGTTAAAAGAAAGTTTTAAGTCTTTTCTGTAAAATGTCAATTCCAGACGAAAACAATTAAGACAAAATATATTAACGATGTTTATATTAGTACAAAAAAAATACGAAACCGTGTAGGTGAAAACCAATTTATTTTATTGTAGATGAAACCACCGATATTTTTGGGCGTTCCATCAATCTAATTTGGGATCTTAAGGGGAATGCCCATGTTATTTAATTAGCTGAAATAAATCGATAAAGTAGATAATTAAACAATAACTAGATTTTAAACGACAGACAAATTTTTTCTTGAAGCGGTTCCTTCCGAAAAATCGAATTGACGTTATCATGCAGCCATATATGATGAAAGCAGTAAAAACCTAAAAATATTGTATAAATATTTAATTACACAACGTTTTTCCCACGCGATTAATAGAGTAGCGGAAGGAATAATATACAATTTCTTTTTTAATTAGTAATGTTAAAAAGTGTTTATAAAATGAGAATACAACTGCATAAAGAAAAATTACCAAAACACATCTGACCTGTTATTACTAGGTGGAGTACTTGGTTAAATTGCTACTAAATATTTTAATAAAATTAAAGGGGATTTATCTGATAGTTGAGCAAATTTAGAATCAAAAAATTTGCAATTTGAACTACCCACAGTTAGCATTTAAAAGCCAAATAACCCTATTCGAAACAATTTTGAATTTAGAAAAACTGGGAATGCCTTGACGGAGTCAGTTGAATTAGTTAATAGTCTCAAAACACGGATTGGGATGTTACTGGAAAAATTGAAATATCATTGAACAAAGACTTAGTTTTCTAATTAAAATGAAGGGTTTAACATTCTTGTTTCAAAAATATATAATTATAAACTGTTTTTAATGTTTAACAATAATCTAAATAATTAAGGATTTTTATTGTCTGTTATTGTCTTTTATTTATTAGCTAATCTGATTAGTTATTAGTCATCAATATTATAATTATTGTTTTATATGTATTGTATATGTATTATTTTAAAAAAAAAAAAAATATTTTGTTTATTATTGTGTTATTGTGAGTAAAATTTAGTATATTAATTTTGTGCATATTTTACAGAATCAAGTATATTTTAAAGATTTTAGATGCATATATTGCATATTTTAATAATTGTTAAAGATGAGTTTATTCAAATAGATGTAATTTTAAAACCAAAATTTTACGTTGTTGACGTATATCAACCAATTCAATTACAAAATGGAATAATTTTTATAAAAATTTACAAAACTCCCAACCAGGGTTTGTTTTTAAAACCAAGCCATTTCAATAGAAAACACAGATTATTATTAATTGTTTTTTAAAATTTTGTATTTATCGAATTATTTTAACCAAATTTGGTTTTTGTATATAATTTGGAACCATTTAATTGGAAAGGAATACCAAAAAAAATTTTAAGGTTTTTTATAAATAAATTTGTGAGAAAAACAGTGTTTTTAAGAAAATAAAATGTACTAGAAAAAAAGAGAGTTTGAAAAGTAATGGGAAATTTTTAAAAATTGAAATTGGTTAGGTTTTGGATGAGCTAGTTAAAATTTATTGTTGTGTGGTTTTTGGGTAGCGTTTTTTTTTTTTTTTTTTTTTTTTTTTTTGTACGAAATTTAGTAAAATTTTTTGTTTGGTTTTTGGGTATTTGTTTTTTTTTTTTTGTGTGGGTGTTTCCAATAAAACAATTTTAATCCATAAATATTATTTACTTGTCAGGGTTTTTAAACTTAGGAAATAAAATTTAAATTTTATAACTTATTTTCGGGTATTTTGAGCACCCTGTATACGTAAATTTTTTGTAATTTTTATTCAAGAAATTTTTTGTTTTATTTAAACTTCGTTTTTTTAATTTTTTGTAGGTTTTTTATTAAGAAAAGTAGTGAAGGGAAGTTGTCAATTTGTTTATTCCTAATATATGGGTTTTATAAAATAAATTGTTTGTTCGAAGGAAAAGTAAGCAAGTTTTTTCCCTTAAGTAAAGGGTCGATTGGTTGGAATAAATTTTGATGGTAAAGGAAAATGAAAGTAAGTTTTTGCCTTAAGTGGAATGTTTTTTGGAAATTTTTTGGAATGGTTGTTGGTTTTGTTTGTTTGTGCTTTTGCAGAAATGGGTTGTTGGTTGGTGTTTTTTGTGTGGTTTTTTTCGTGGTTTTTGGTTCGTGGTGGTGGTGTTTTTTGGTGGTGGTGGTGGTGGTGGTGGTGGTGGTGGTTCCCTCTTTAAATCTTTTAAGTTGTTTCTTTGTCGGGTTTTTGCAAACGTTTTTTTTTGTTTTTTTCCTTGCTGTTTTTTTTATTTGGTTGTTTTTTTGTTTTTTGTGTTGTTTGTGTGTTTTTTGTTTTGTTTTTGCCCAACAAAATTTTAAAAATAAAGTTTGTTCTTGAAAAGGGGTAATTTGGCACCTTATAATATTGGGGATTTTGATTTTATTTTCTTACTTCGGGAAAATAAATCGTTTTTTTAAAAATTATGGAAATTTTAAAATTTTTGGTATTTTGAATTTCTTTAAGAAAGTGTGGTTTTGGTGTTGTTTTTTTTTTGTTTGTGGTTTTTTTTTTTTTTTTATTGTGTAAAAAAGTGGGGTTTTTTTTTTTTTTTGGTTTTTTATTTGTTTGGGTGGGGTTGGTTGTTTGTTTTTGTTGTGTGGGGAAAAAATTTTTTTGGTTTTTTTTGTCAGGGGGTTTTAACCCGTATTTTTTGGGGGTAATTTTTAAAATTGGTTTTTTTGGGTTTTATTTTAAATTGAAATTTTGTAAGTTTAAAAAAAGTGTATTTTTGGTTGGTTTTTTTTATTGTTTGGTGGGATTTGGTTTGGTTTGGGTTCGTGTGGGCGGGGCTGTTTGGTTTGGGTAAATTGGGGGAATCCCTTTCAAATTTTTCGTGGGCACCCCCTCGTTTTTTGGTTTGTTTTGTTTTTTTTGCTTGGTTTGGTGGGTTTTTTTGGTTTTTTTTTTTTTTTTTTATTATTTGTTTTTTTTTTTTTTTTTTTTTGGTTGTGGGTGGGGGGGTTTTTGTGTGGGTTTTTTTTTTTGGCTTCTTTGTCGGTTTTTGGTGTTAGGTTTTTTTTTTTGTTTTTTTTACTTTGGAATTTTTTTTTTTTTTTTAAGGTTAAAATTTTTTTTTTTTATTGTAATTTTTTGTGCGTTCGTTTTTGCGTGCGTGCGTGTACGTACGTGCGTGCGTGCGTACGTGAGTGCGTGCGTGCGTGTGTGTGTGTGTGTGTGTAAGTCGTTCGAATTAGCGGAATTGGGGTTTCATCATTGTGCGAGCGCCTAGTGAAATTTATTTAAGTAGCGTTGAAGACTTGTAAGATTAGTCGTATAAAACCAAGTTTGGGATATTTTTGGTGAAGTAACATTTCAACCGGGCTCGCTCATTAATTTAGTTTATAGGAGAATAACGGCATCTTCGAGTGCGTTTATGATAGAAGTTTGGTTCGTGTTTTTTGTAGTGCGAACCGAGGACTATTGAATTTCGTGATCAACGAGATATAATTAGAGAATCCCTTTCCTAAGAATTAAGTGATCGTAGTGAACGAACACCCAACCACACATACTGTTCAGGATTGTTCTGTTTGTAATTAAACTTATTAATGTAAGCTATGCAAAACGATTTGCTGATTGTTTTCTTTTGTTTGTCGAACCTTAACAACTTTGAGTTAAAAGAAATTATTAAAGTGATTTAAACTTGTTAATGCTGCTTCAATAAGTTACGAGACATTATTGTAAATTAATTTAAAATCAAGTTGAATACGTGGTAGCGACCAGAGGCGAGTCGGTTTTGTCGTCGTCAAGCAGTAACATTGAAGACAATGGGCGCTCGAGCCTTACTACGCTTTCGTAGAGCAAGGATCATCTCCTATTTGCCTGTGTGACCTAGGTAATTCAATTTATATTCTGTTTGTTGGTCTTGCGACTTTTGAGAATAAGATTTGGTTGTGTTTATATGGAATATTTTATGTAATGTGTGTTAACGAAGGAACCTGTTGGAAGTAATTTATTTTTTTTAATTTATTGTATCATTTTGTTAACGTTCTCGGACAGTTTCCTTCGTCTATTTAGAAGCTATTTAGGGTGTTTTGTACCATTAATATTTTATGCAGGGAGGTAAATAAAATCTTACCTTCATTTTTTTAATGCAAGGTTTGCGTACGGACGTAATTCAAGTTTATGGAATTTCTTTGAATACAATTTAGCTTAAGATAGTTTTGATACTGTGAGATGTTTATCTTAGTTACTATTTTGGAGTAATCATTTTACTATTAAGCTTTAACAAAGGGTGTTAATATATTGCTCAAATAGAAAAGCGTCGCCGAGTTCTAATGAGAGATGTTTTGTTTTTTTGTTTTGTTTTGATACAAGATTAAGTTAACGTAACGTAATTTACCAGTTTAGAAAAGCGTCGTAAACGAATTGAAGTCAGTTTAGTCAGTGTTATTTTGATTTGTTTGAGGGAGATTAGTAATTTAACGTAGTGGGAACATTAAGGATTTGTATTGAATTTGAATATTGCTGCACGGTTGTAAGTTGATCAGATTAAGGTGCAGATTTTGAAGCCTTTCAGGTGGAGCAGTGATGCGGAAACCTGGATCTACGAGCGTTACGATTTGCTAAGTGTGGTAAGTTGGGTGTTCGGACCACTACGTACCGTCGTTTATTTCGCGTTTTAAAACACCCTGGAGTGTTCTTTTGGAATATCCTGGCGCCTACCGGAACCTATTGTGACATTTTCCCGATTTCGACTTTGGTAGATAGCGTAACCTACGGAGACGAGACTGCTTTTCCCGATAGACCCTCACCCGCACGCCGAGCTAGCCGTGCAAAAACCAGGTTTATCTGTCACCTTGTCCTAGTGAGCATTTTTACCGTAACAACTTTGAATAGAACACCCTATACTTTATTACATTTTCCCCTGTATTTTTTTAAGTCAATTCGTTTGGTATCAGTATTTCCTATACCTAAATCCAACCACTTTTGAGATATTGCATTATCTTTGTTAAAACATAACAACACTTAATTATTTCAACATTAGTAAAGGGTAGGCCATGATTTCCATTATTTAAGGTGATATTTTGTTATTTTTTCATAAGTTATTAATTATGAAAAGTAACCAATAGCCTGAAAGGGTTATTAATTGTGGATATCATTAAAAACGGTGACTAGGTATTTTGTATTAATTTAATTAGATAACTTACAAACAAAAATCATTAAATGTAATATTAAACAAATAAAGTTTTATAATAAGTGTTCAAAATTAGCACCATCTACTTCTAAACATTTGTTAATCCTTTTCATTAAGTTATGTCTTGTAATTCTGGAAATATGGTCGGTGTTAGAGAATTAAAAGCAAATAAGACTCTCTGCATCATATCTTGCTTTGTCGTAACAGGTTTGGAAAATACCTGATTTTTAATGTAACCCCAAATACCAAAATCTAGAGGAGCTAAGTCAGGAGCGAGCTGGCCAACAAAACGGACCCTGATTGGCAATCAATCTATCATCAAACATCTTAAAGATGCTGAGCAAGAGGCCCAAAGTTATGAGGAGGTGCTCCATCTTGCTGATACAAGCTGAAGCCGCTCTCTACTTCTTAAAGTATGTAACGCCGGTCGTATGTCTTCTTCTAAAATGTGAATATTTTTAAATTTTCATCATAAAAGTAGTAAAGTCCTAGAAAATGCGCTCATAAAAATTTAAATTTTTCACCTAATTCTGAGAAAAAAATTTTTTTCAGCGCAGTTGTGTTTAGAAGTGGTAATCTATCATTTCACGTATAAATTTTTTCAAAATATGAAAAATTACATTAAATTAGCCAATTCCATTTTGAAACAACAAAAAGCACTTAAAACACACCTTTTGTACTTACGTAAGCTCAGAAGAAACATATGCATGCAATTTATCCATTTAATGTATCTAAATGCTCTTTAAATTGCCCAATTCAATTTTAAAACAACACTTAAAACATGACTTGTAATTTTCGGTGCAGCGTTAATAATAATCGTAGGATAATGAACGCAGTTATTTTGCTGTGAAAGCATTTAGCAAACATTCTATTTTTATATGTCATCAGTTTACATTACAACTTTGAAACGGATTTGAAAATGCATCAATGCAATTGAGTCATTTGTGTTGCATTAAACATGCTGTAAAGTTTTCAGATTTACATGCATTTGAGAACTGTTTTGACTTTTATTTAACAAGCTTTCCTTTCTCTTTAACTGTATTATATTTTCACACTTTCTTTATATGCATGATATTTTGCAATAACCTTCTTAGTGTATTTTTAAGTTATCATTTCTATAATTACAAAATTAATTGAAAGTAACATTTTGTATTTAACACTTATAAGGATTCAATTATTTCCTTAACTTATTATAAGTTAAAATTTGTAACGCAGCATGCAATTAAAATTTGCAAAAAGGACTGCTTTACTTTGATGTAGAAATTTATGCATGAGTAAGTCAGACTTCAGATGTTTTTAATTTTTTCCTTAACGTAGATCATTTAACTTTTCTAGCGCAACTTGTACTATCACTCACATTTTTAGCTGTAGTAAAATTATTTTGGATATTGAGAATAATTCACGAAAAATAATAATAAAATATAAAAACAATTTACATTTATTTTGTACAATGAAAAGAAAACATCACACCATCCCTTCCAACGTAAGCAATGACCTTGAATGCTGGGTTTATATTACTATATAAGGAGATAAAGAGCAGTTTTGTACCAGTCAGTATATTGCACTCGACTAGAATTGCAATTGTATACCTAAAGTACTTCTATAGTTACTTAAATTTTTAATTTTTTTACACATCAGTTATAATAAATATAATATTTGTTTCCATTACTATATAATCGTGTGCTTCATATTTTCTTGCAGTGTTGGATACAGTTTTGAAGGTAACTATGAGTAACGGTATACCCAGCAGTAGTGATATCGTTAATTTAACAAGAAATATTATTCCATTGTTGAAAACCCAAAATGAATGTGTAAAGCACATCCGTATAGTTAACACTAATATTAAGCTATTGCGAGATATAATTCAAAATAAAATTTATTTAGAAACATGCGAAAATTTGCTTAAACTCAAGTAATTTATCATTGCTAAAGTGTTATCTTATAAGAGTTAAACAGTTAAAGAGCGCTTCAGAGAAAACGGGTAGTGGAAATGTGACTAAAAAGCGTACACGCAAATTAAGTTGGTACTCTCTAGATTCATGTTTTAATGGTAGGTTACTTATTGGAATTATAGTCAATATAGCAAACATCAAGGACCCTCTTATTTTTTACAAAATGCATACAATAGTTTTGCGCGAAAGGTTAAAGTAATGCTAAGACAAACGATGCTAAAGGTCAATGTCATTTTAGTCTGCAATTTCATGCAACCTCAAAATCATGTTATTGAGTTGAAGACTTTTGCACAAAAATTGCGTTATTGATATTTCAACCAATGTACGTGTCTGGTACAATGAAAACGTGTATGATAAGTTACGGATAAAATTAGAGGAGTTTTCCGAAAGGGATTCCGGTTGGGCATTACATGAAGTTTTACATTTAAAGGTGAATATTAATAGCTATGTCCCATTTAAAGGCGGTCATTCAACCTATGTTAAAGTTCCACGCTTCATAGAAGTAAAGCATGCTGTTGTTAATGTTAAAAATAACGATGAGTTTTGCTTCCTGTGGGCCGTTGTTTCAGCATTATATCCCGCCAATATCATACGGAAAGGGTCCAAAGTTATCCTCATTTTAGATGTTTTGAATTTGATTCAATTCACTTCCCATTCAGCTGGATGATGTAAAAAATTTGAGAAACTAAACAACCTCGCAATTAATTTGTACTGCATAAATGGGAAAAAGTTGTACACTTGTATTGAGTAATCAGCAAAGCGATAGAGAACCCATAAATATTTTAATACTTTCTGATCACACCGCGGATGATACTGTATACCATTTCACATGGATTAAAAATATGTCAGCTTTATTTTCAAAACAGATATCAAAGCATGGTTGTAAGAAAGTAATTTGTAACGATGTTTGAATCATTTTTGGTCGATGTACTTTAGAAAACATTTAACATATTGCAGTCAACTTAATCAATGCTCTACTAGGCTGCCTACCGAAGCGGAAATGAATTTACAGTTCAAAATTTTGCATTCAAGAAAAGGTGCCATTTGTCATTTATGCTGATTTAGAAAGTATTTTAGAAGTGTGCAAATGGTATCGAAAGTAATACTTTATTTCACTCCAAACATACACCTTTCAGCATTGCTTACTATTTGAAGTGTTCATATGATGATTCTTATCTCGATTTAGCTTTATAGAGGAAAGGATTGCATTCAATGGTTTGTTAACGAGCTTCAAAGTATTGCACATTGGGCTACCGAAATAATCAATCAAATAATTCCTATGGCTACTTTAAGTCTCAGTCAGGTTGAGCAATTTGAAAGCGCCACGATTTGTCACATTTGTCG
The DNA here is from genome assembly GCA_036346205.1 of Vesta saturnalis. Taxonomy (NCBI): domain Eukaryota; kingdom Metazoa; phylum Arthropoda; class Insecta; order Coleoptera; family Lampyridae; genus Vesta; species Vesta saturnalis. Next base: position 1,235,776 of record JARFJB010001400.1, read on the forward strand.
AAAACCATTTACTAATTCTGATATAAAGGTTAGAGACCATAATCATCTCACAGGGCATTTCGGGGCAGCGCACCAGGCGTGTAACCTAAACTATACAGACTCCACATTCTGCCAGTTGTGTTCCATAATTTATCAGGTTATGATTCTCATTTCATCATTAGAGAATTGGCTAGTGTTCCCGGTTCGATTTCACTACTGCCCATAAACAAAGAAAGATATATCTCTTTCAGAAGGTAATGGAAGGCCAAAATTAAGTTTAGATTTATTGACTCTTTCAGATTTATGAGCAGTAGTATTGAAAAGTTGTCAGACTATTTGGAGGATAGTAAAAATTATTTCCGCGCTAGCTGCAACAATGATGAGGAATTTTCTCTAGTAGTTCGCAAAGGTGTGTTTCCTTATGAGTATATTGATACGTGGGAGAAATTAAACGAGACCACCTCCCCCAAGAAGCATTTTTCAGTCATCTTAATAATGAGGGAATCAGTGATGAGAGTTTTGCGCATGCGGTTAACGTTTGGAACAAATTTAGCATTAAATCGTTAGGGGAATACTCAGATTTGTATTTAAAACAGACGTTCTACTTTTAGCGGATATTTTCGAGAACTTTCGCAAACTTGTATAAGTACTTACGAGCTTGATCCTCTGCACTATTATACAGCTCCCGGTTTAGCATTCGATGCTATGCTTAAAATTACACAAATAAAGTTAGAACTATTTACTGATATTGATATGCTAATGTTTATTGAAAGAGGAATTAGGGTGGTGTGGCTCAATGTTCTAATCGGTATGCTAAAGCTAACAATAAGTACATGGGGAAAAATTTGATCCCACCTCCGAAAGTGTTTATTTAATGTACTACGACGTAAATAATTTATATGGAGCCGCCATGTCAGAATTTCTACCATTTGGCGATTTTTCTTTTGTTGATGAAGCTAATTTTGAAACTTTAGATTTAATAAACCATCCTGATGATTCGGAAATTGGATATATAGTCGAGTGTGATTTAGACTATCCTATAGAATTACATGAGAGTCACAGTGATCTACCGCTGGCACCCGAACATATGGTTCCACCCACGCCTGATTCCAAAATGAAAAATTACTTACCCTTGTATCCAAAACGTAATTATGTAATTCATTACAGAAATTTGAAAGTATATTTAAAATATGGATTGAAGTTGGTAAAAGTACACCGTATATTACGTTTTAAACAGTCCCCGTGGTTAAAAAATATATAGATTTAAATACAGCCATGCGTCAGCAATCTCAAAATGAATTCGATAAAAATTTCTATAAATTAATGATTAATAGTGTTTTGGAAGCTGATGGAAAATGTACGTAAACATAAGGATATACGTAGTAACGAAATGGGAGGGTCGCTATGGTGCTCGTGCTTACATATCAAAACCAAATTTTCATAGTTGTACAATATTTGACAATGATATGCTTATCATTCAAATGAATAAGCTTGAAGTATATTTCAATAAACCTATATATGCAGGATTCAGTGTTTTAGACGTTTCAAAACTTTTTATATAATTTTCATTACGGCTATACGCTACCCAAGTTCCATAATAATGCTAAGCTCTTGTACACGGATACGGATAGTCTCATATACCCTTTTCGGTTCCCGATATCTATCAATGTATTAAAGAGGACATTGATAAATTCGATACATCTGATTATAGTCCCAACAACATCTTTGGACTCCCATTAGTAAACAAAAGGTCCCCGGCTTAATGAAAGATGAAAACCATGGCGAAATTATGGTTGAATTTGTAGGACTTCGTGCAAAATGTATGCTTACGCGGTTGATGAAAAGGTTGTAAAAAATCAAAGGGTTCTACGCAAGCAAGCGTGAGGCAGATCACGATTAATGATTATAAACAGGTCTTGTTTGATGAGTAGCGTAATAAGGCGCTATCAACATCTCATAAGGTCAAAGAAACATGATGTGTTTACCATTAAACAAAATAAAGTCATACTCAATCCTTATGACGATAAACGCTTAGTAAATTTTGATTTCACTGATACTAGACCATGGGGTATAACTTTCAGTAAACAATCAGCAGTCTTCAAGTCAACTTGCAGGAAGAGCTGCAGTGCAGTAGTGATCAAATCTACAAAAAGTACCTGAAGCGTTCTTTGACCTCTCCTGAAAACTATACATTTATATTGAATATATTACAAAATATTGTTATTCCTGATGAGTGTTTTACTGGTGTGCTATAAACTCAAAGTGTGCAAATGAAATTATTATTAGACATTATTTGATAAAAAATTAAATTAAATTAAAAGTTTTATGAAATTGTGTACCGATAAAGGCTACAATTCATTAACTTTTGATAAAGTGGATTGGATCTTAGACGATATGAGTGTACTTGGTGACATACCGCTTAAAATGTATCTATATGATTTATTAAGGGTTCATGATTCAACAAATGTTAAATCTACGTTAGAAAATATTACTTACAAGGACACTGTATTTATTATAACTGAATGTATTGAGAAATCGGCATATTATGCTAATACAAGTGCCTCGATATTTTGATTGAAATATTATTAGAACAAAATATCAACTATAAGTTTCAACCGTGGGAAAACGATGAGCACCACAAAATTTATTACTGGATACTAGACATCAATAAAGGTGAAACAAATTCAAATTCCTGCTTGGGATGGAGGTGTGGGCCAGATTCGGGTATATGGCCATCCAGTAATTTAAGTGATTATATAAGTACTTTAAGTTCACTTTATAAGATAATGATATTTTAAAAATAAATGTAATATTTAAAAAATAAAATACTATTATTTTTGTGTGTTTTATTTCATCTAAGAGCTACATCCTTTTCTATAAACTATATATAACTAATATAAGTAATTTGTTTCACAAAGTACAGGTTAAATGTTATAAAACAATATCATCCTTATTGATTCATGATCTTTCATCCAATCCCCACCATCTTACGAATAACTTATTATTCTTGGAGCGAAGCACTTTTCTACTAGATATACATCAGGATACTTTGTTTTTGTAATTCATGTTCATAAAACCCTCCCAGTACAGGATTTCCTTCATGTCTTCCAGCATGTACGTAGTGGGGTTAGTAATGCGAACTTTCACAATCTTAAATAGTTCACTAGACCAATTGGTGTGTATCCTTTGGCGAAAATATTTTAAATTTACTGATTCGTACTATGTCACCACAGAATATCGATTCCTATCGAATATTTTTATGTTAGTGTAAGCCTCTAGCTTTGTATGATTACCAACATCTTTGGGCTTCATTCTAATAGTTCTATGCTTACGATTGTTATAATCCATCGTTATGGTATCAATTGTATCAATCCATTGTATTTACCTTGCAGGCTGAATGACTTATATAGAGCACCTTTAATGGTTCTGATAACACGTTCAGCAATTGCAGCCTTCTTTGTGCTATAGGTAGAGTAATGGTTGACTTATAACGCTGCATTAGTTTAGTAAAATGCTCATTGTAGAATTCTTTTCCTGCATCTGTCTGCAAATTGGTAGGTTTCCGACCTTTTTCGAAGATTGTTTGCATGGCCTTGGTAACTTCTTGACCTGTTTTCGTTTTAATCCTTTAGTCCATAAGTATTTCGAAAAACAGTCGATGACCACTAATATATACTTATAACCCTTATTTTGTTTGGCATATGTGTTAAATTCAGCTAAATCTGCTTGCCAAAGATCATCAAAACCTCTAATTATTGTTCGCCTTCGTTTAAAATTTTTTCGTGCAGGTTTGTGCAATTCGTTGACGAGTTGTAATTTGGACATGGTGCTAATTTATCACAATTTCTTTAAGTTGATGTAGTTTTTCCTCCAGCGCTAGATAAGCGTTGCGTTTCCTTTAAAGTGTTCCGAACTGCTTGTAAACAGAAATCAAGGTATCCTTTATTTATAGCATCACCATCTTCTTCAGGGTCAGCCAACTGTGTCAAACGATTTCCATCCAAATCGAACCTTGTTGATACATAATATTGCCTAGTGATGACATCTTGAGGATCTATGGGATTGGCCACATTGCTGAGTCTCTTATTCTCAATATCAAATTGATTAGCATCAATCTGTTTAAACTGAGGGCTAGTTTCTTTAATTGATACTGGACATATGAACGTCCAAATTTGTCAAGGGCATTTTAGTTGTGACATGTCGACATCAATGCATTCTCATTTATATTGTTTAAAAAGCGGTTGTTCGGTTTTTCAATGTATCCATCTTCATATAGTTCTTCTACAATTGATATTATGTCATTTACAACACCTGTGTTTCCCGCTAATTTTTCTGCCCACAATACTTCCAGATCACGAATTAGTTCATGTATATCATTCCAATATTTATATTCAATGGGTCTGTTTGTTAATTCCTTAAAAAACATAGCTCCACCTCCTCCCTTGGTTGTGGTGGGTGATGATGACAGCAAGGGTTTGATTATTTGTGTATACTTTTGCTGCGGCTTCCTCGAATCTGTGCACTTACGTCATAATCTCGCCTTACTACATTCGTAGCCTCTAAAATAGTTCTATATTTTTTCTATCTGTTGACTTTACTAGACTTAAGTCGGGTTCATTCATAATAAGCAGATCATATAATCCGGAGTCCCTTTATACGTGACACCTTTAATAATTATATCGTCTCCTTTAATTGCGATGGTGTATTACCAATTGTCCATTTATCAGTTTTGGTATCATAGTGGACTCCATACGTATGATCAATATCACCTTCAGCATTCTTTAAAATACGTTCAACATATATACGCGGCAATTCATTGTACTGCTCGAGAAATTCTTCTGAGATGGGTTCATTATGGGATCATCTGCGATACTAGACAGTTCTTCTTTTCCTCCCCAGTATTAATCTCTCCCATGACGGATGTTTCTAAGAAAGATGGAAGACTTGGGGGAGGATTTCTTTGAAAAAACGGAAGCTGAGCTAGTGGACTAGTAGCACCCTTACTTGAATCACCTAATGGAGTGAGACCTGGGGTCCGTTGAACTTGAGCTAGCGGGCTAGTGGGATAGTAGCATGCTTCCTTGGAAATATGAATACGGGTGTTTTTAGGTTTAACATCAATGACCTCCTCCTTTTTAGGTGTTTTTTTATCGATTTTATTTACTATTTCAGTTAGAGGTTCTATTAAAGGCTTATAAGTACTTTCGAATGTTCTTTCATTATCAATGCGAGCAGTCTTAATACTGTTATACTTCTGCCGTATTATTTTACGAGCCTGAATAATTTTTTTCTTTAATATCCTCTCCTTGTTGTCCATTGCGACAAACAGGTACCGGTTCACCTTGAACAGGTAGCTGTTTACACTAAACAGATAGCTGTTAATACCTAAACAGATCAGTTACTACTAAACTGCTGAATGCGGTTTAAGGTATTATATATATATATATATATATATATATATATATATATATATATATATATATATTATATATATCCAAAACGGATTTAATGAACAGATACCCGTTTACCATGAACAGGTAGCTGTTGCGACAAACAGGTACCGGTTCACCTTGAACAGGTAGCTGTTTACACTAAACAGATAGCTGTTAATACATAAACAGATCAGTTACTACTAAACTGCTGAATGCGGTTTAAGGTATTATATATATATTCGCCTTATATACCAAAACAGGTTTAATGAACAGGTACCCGTTTACCATGAACAGGTAGCTGTTGCGACAAACAGGTACCGGTTCACCTTGAACAGGTAGCTGTTTACATAAACAGATAGCTGTTAATACCTAAACAGATCAGTTACTACTAAACTGCTGAATGCGGTTTGGTATTATATATATATTCGCCTTATATACCAAAACGGATTTAATGAACAGATACCCGTTTACCATGAACTAGTGTTGCGACAAACAGGTACCGGTTCACCTTGAACAGGTAGCTGTTTACACTAAACAGATAGCTGTTAATACCTAAACAGATCAGTTACTACTAAACTGCTGAATGCGGTTTAAGGTATTATATATATATTCGCCTTATATACCAAAACGGATTTAATGAACAGGTACCCGTTTACCATGAACAGGTAGCTGTTGCGACAAACAGGTACCGGTTCACCTTGAACAGGTAGCTGTTTACACTAAACAGATAGCTGTTAATACCTAAACAGATCAGTTACTACTGAAACCAGTTTAAGGTATTATATATTCATCAAATCCTTTCCTATAGCGACCATTATTAACTTCAGCATCCTTGTTTATGACCATGAAACCAAATGGATCTACCCAACACTTTGAACACATGTCCCGAAACAATTTCATGCTTATGGTGGGACTTATATGATCCTCATACGCATGTTTTAAGTTTAATTCATCTTGCTCAAATAATATAATTAGATTCGCATTATCACGAATTAATTGCTTTGGAATTTTACTGTAAGTTTGAGCCAAATAGAAACAGTCAATATCGTTATGCCTACCCATAGAAAATATGCTCTTATATTATTTTGCTTTTCACAAGCGATATCATCGAAGATAAAAATAGAGTTTGATTTTGCACAATTAGGCTCAATCACATCTTGATTATCGCTGAAGGTAAAGTAACCTATGTCCTTCATTGGAAGTAAGATTTCCTGTAAAAGTTTGTACTTGTTTTGATTCATGACTTAGAGTATACGTATACATGTTTAAATTTCAAACCATTTTTTCAGTAAGCAGACTGATCATTGCGTTTGTTTTACCACAATTGGAGGGACCACATATAATACCACGTATACTATTAGGAAGTAAATCACCATGTTTTCAAGTAATAGACTTTTCATCAAAGTCATGATTTTGAATTGAGAGTTTTTGTTTCTGAGCAACTACTTTCATCTTTGATGGATGAAATAAAACTAAACGAATAATTACAACATCTTTATTTATATATTAGACTATATTACAATAATAATTATATTTTTCACTTCTCCGGTGAGTGGACTGTACTGTACAATAGCATCATGGAGAATAAGACCATATACAACGATTCCATTATCGAAAGGTGTTAGAGATTCCATTTCAATTTGATGTCCACTGTTGAGTTTTTAATGATTCATTTTGTTTAGAGCAGTCCATTACAAATACTGGACATGATTTGAATTCGGAATAGTTGAATAATGCATCTTTATCACCTTCACCATAGTAATCACATCGAAATTTCAAAAATTGCGATAGGCAGGTATATATTGGTTAGCACTGAAGTTCAAATGCATTGCTTCATATGGATAATACTCAGAATTCAGATGTACTTTAAGATTTCTGATGTTAATGTGATCAAAATTTCCGGCCCTTGCTGACCTTGTATACCTTTTACCTTGTTGAATGCAACAATTATCCAACGTGGTTTTCCAGTTGCGTTGATGTTTTTATTGGCCATATGTCTGAGGTTGCTTGTTTTAAAGCAGGCAATTCATACAACTCCCATTGTCGAAATGGAACAGTAATAATAGAATTTTATTGATTCCTTGAAACAAGTTAAGTTTCGCAGCATCACTAAGTGTTAAGTGCGGTACTTTCCATTGAATTTTATTTAAGGTTATAGTGGCATCAACTTCACCATAGTAACAGTTTGTATCGCTTCTAGATCGAATTAAAACCAACTCTTGGCGCATATTCACGATTACCTGACGATAATCCTCCATTATTCCAAATATGTGGTTCAATGGTATGCATACTGTAAAAGATTTTCTCCATTTTGCTCATCGAATTCTACTTGTAATGGTTCTTCATTCTTTGGTGACCATCCTAAATGACTTAGTGCTTTGCTTTTGCTTGCCGTATAAGAAATATATCCCTTAAGCGTAGATGTTATTCCTGGATTTCTACAAACATCCACTCTCTGACCACTAACTTATAACGAATTTCTTCGAAAAGAAAGTTCGGGAAATTGTTGGTTAAGCTGCATGCTTTTCTTTCATCTTCTTTTTTGAGCTCAAGTTTACCTTCCATGTACAGAAAACTATCATAAGTAGCCGTAATTAGATCTTGACTTTGAATTAAGATTCGTATTTCTTCAGAAGGTCCATATTTAGAAGATCCATATGGAAGATAAGTGTGAATATCTGATTTAATTATAGTATCATCAAAATGTACGTTTTGAAAGACGTTTAACGATTCTGTCATTGTGGTTGAGAACTTTTAAACCAATTGACGTTAAAAAGTATTTCTCTGCAGATGTTAACCGCAATGAAGGTTGATGACTAATTAATGACTTACTGTAGGGATGATGTCTTTTATATGAGTTTTTGAAAGATGGAATTGGTCCTGGATTAATTCTCAGACCCATGTTCTTTTAGTTCTAAGCGTACAGTGAATGGTTCACTTTCACCAAAGTCTATTAATTCACCCTTTTGATTAGTCAAATTAATTGTTATATTACTAATAATGTCGGTGTTTACTTCTAAATATTGAGTATTGCTTGGAGTTTTATCTAGACGATAACCTGGAGGAACTGAAACATCAATCTCATATAATACTTTAGCAGGTTCCCCGTTTCGATAAGATCCCTTTATAATGTTGCACTCTACGTGTAGATTAGTGTGTCTAAGTATTTGGATGTCTAACGCAGATGTATGTAAAATATTTGGTTCTAATATTTTAGACTCAAACCCTAGCATGCGCCAATACAATTTTCTTTAGCAAAATCAATCTCAAATGAACTGTTTATCTCACATTTAAGTGTATTGTTGATTGCTCTAATGATAAACTTTTCTGTGGGTATTTTAGATTTTAGATAATCGTTAATTTCATCTAACTCATATGCACCATGTGAAATATTAATCACTTGCAAATGAGATGGATTTGTTCTAAAATAAAATCTATCGTTGCCTGCATAAATGTTTCTAATGCTGTTGCAGCCGTAAAATCCAACCAATCCAATAACGTATTTCTTCCCAAATCTAGCTCTATCGGTGGATAGAAGTTGTAGCTAGCGTGTTACCAACACCTTCTAAACTGAATGTTATTGACATAACTGAGAAAATTTGATGTTGTGCTGATTATTTATATAAAAATTGTAGGCATAGGTGTCCGCAAATAATTATATTAAACTCTTGATCTTGGTTGTAATTATAATATATTTTATACCCCGAAAGTAGTTAATCACTTCGTTTGGTGGTCGAATATTACCGAAACTATCGTAATACCTAAATTTTTACCACACGTTTTGCCGTTGAAAGCGCTGACTTTATTGTGTCTGTGAAATTTCCGTTAGGTTTAATTTTTTAGCTATTGTCTTTCGTAAATGCAATAAATTTCCACCATTGCATTTCTTCTTCTTCACGTTAGATCGACGTTTACGCCCCATTCCCAATTTTCTCTTTGCTTTCATGATGGTACTGACTGCTAAAGCTGCAGTTCGTTCACCTAGCGTTGCGTCTAATGATTTAAAGCGCTCCCAAGCTTTTTTTTTGCAAAATTTTATCTGCTTTATGTCTACTTTCTAAATCTCGGTAATCTCTGTAACTGATATCATGAAGTTTGCACTGAGCATCTAATTGATTAATACCGAGGTCACCGCGTGCGAGTCGTTTTCCAACTTTGTACCAGGACCGCAATACTGGTAACCAGGTAAATGCAATTCAAACGGAAGTTTATTGATTAGACCATTCACCAAACCACCACCACCTACACTCTTTCGCTTCTTAACTAGCATTGTTTACATGGATGGATAGAAGGGGTATTTATACCTAAATTGAGAAAAACAAATCATAGTTATTTCTTTATTCAGTAAATGCTATACATTAGATAAGCAGGACGATAATACAAAATTTCCATTAAACATACAGTGTTACGTGAATTAATATTATACTTAGCATTTATAACATCATCAATATCTTTATAAATGTCATCATCATCACCACCACTGAATTCTCTCTCATTTTACATATGGTGGGGTGCTACTATTAAAAGAAAATGTTATGTTTGTTGTTTTGCCAGCTGCACCCAAACTACTTATAAACACATCCTTCGTGTTTAGGAGTGTTTTAAATTCTTCAATTCGTGTTTCTTCTTTTGAAATACACATAAAAGCGTTCCGGCAATACACATTTAAAATCGCCCGTTTCTATCACTATACGTTTACCATACTTAGTATTAATTATATCCATATTCGTTACTTTATACTTTCTCGATATATCGAGCTCGCGCATTTTTAAAGGGTTTGCAATAGGTGCTTTGGTTTAACCCTGTTAATTCCATATTTAACAATTAGAGTTGCAGACTGATCTTAACATACAGCTCTCTGCAATTTATATAAGAAATGTCGTCCTACATATTACAACATGCTTAAACTTGTTAAATACCTACTTTTGACCTTGACTAGAAATATAATATGATGATGATCAGCTCCAAAAAGTTTGACCTTGAAAATTATATTCTTACATTTATGATTACCTTGCAATTTCTATTTTTAGCTTTTCACATTTTATATTTCTAAGAGATGTAATATGACACCACCGTAAGTCTTCGACCTTGAATACTATTTTTGATTACCTTGAACTTCTATGTTTACCTTGACCAAAATTTTAAATTTCGATTTCACCAACAGGAGTGACCTTGACTTAGCAGGGTTACCAACAACTGCTTGACTTAGCTTTGAAATAGGCAATGTTACCAAACTAGAAATCTAGTGACTTTTCTGGTGACTTTTCTAGATCTGGTGACAAATCTAGTGACAAAAGTGGATCAGAAGTGCGGTAGCTATACTACTATGCTAAAATTTTATCGTGTTTTATTGCACAAAAACATTAAACTCCAACTATCTTGGAAAAAACGTTCTCTACTAACATGTGGATTTTCATTAAACGAAAAATTGGAATTATGTCGATTAAATAATCCATTTTTGCTAAACTTTGCTTCATCACACCATATAACTTTTTTGATTTTTCATCCTCTTGGGTCTTCATTAAAAACCATTCACAGAATTCTACTCCTCGAGGAAGATCACCTAATTGTAAGTGTTACACCAAACGATATTAAAATGGCTTCCATTTGTGTTTTTTTAAATGCGATTAATTGTTCTCGTCGACAAAATAAGATCTCTCTCACAATCTCTAATGGAGGCATTTGGAGATGCCGTAAAATAACCCAAAACATTAATTTCGTTTATGTCGCTGTGGTTTATTTTTATTAATTTTTGTCTTAAATTGACCAAACTAACGGCAGTTTTTAAGCAATCTCCTTACAATATCACCAATTGCATTTGGTCGATTGGATATCTTTCTAGAAAAACACGGCATGTCCGTTCAACAATCCTATTAGACTCGCCGTAAATAATAATAAGATTTAAAAAATCATCATTAGTAAATCCTACATTTTCCATTATTTACTATGAAATACAAACTGGTAAAGAAAACTGTCAAAACAATATAAACAATTAACGTTCTAACTATCAAATCTTTGAAAGCCATGGCCTACCCTTTACTAATGTTGAAATAATTAAGTGTTATTATGTTTTAATCAAGATAATGAAATATCTCAAAAATGGTTGGATTTAGGTATAGCGAATATTGATACCAAACGAATTGGGTTAAAAAAATACAGCGGAAAATGTAATAAAATACAGGGTGTTCTATTTAAAGTAAGCAACTTATAAATGATTTAAATTGTGCATGTTGGTGTGTTGGTATGAAATATCAATGAGATGGATATATGGAGTTAACGGGCAAACGCTTGTTGTTTATTGGTTACAATTTCACGTCACTAGCTTCGTTATTAATGGAGATATCGTTAGTCAATATGGATTTTTTAAAAATTAAAAAAAAAATCGAAATATCTCGAAAATACTTCATTTTTGGTATAGGATATTGTGCACAAATTTTATCTAGAATTTCATGTAGAATTCGAAAATAAAATAAAAAATATTAGGTTCCGTTTAAAATAACAAAGTTGACGTCTACTTCCGGTATAACCGGAAGTGCCACACTCAGGAAAATATTATATTTGAACTCAGCGTCATCCAAAACCTACAGCTTCGTAATTTCAGATTTTTAACATAACTGTATCCGCCGTTACTTCTAATCAAAACTCTTCTCGCCACACCCTGTATATTGTGTTCCCTTCCAGATATTAACCATTTTTGTTTGTCTGTGGGTGCCAGAGACCCCGGAGACTTACGTAGTCGGCGCCCTTGATGTTGACACCACGTTCACAAAATATATTTTTCTGTCTGATCGAAATTTCTCGCGTATTCTTAATTTTTTAATCCAGTTGATGTTAAATTTAAATATGTTTTGATTGCATATAAAAAACTGCACCTGAATAACAATTACAACCAATAATTTTTACGGAGGAATAAAAGAATACTTAAATTATAATGTAACCTCCATAAATTGCAACAACTTTGTATAAATCACTATGAAAATATGTGAACGCAAACGGAATTAACTATTCTAATTTTAAACATGCGTCTATCATTAATTACTTAAAATCTATTTAAATATTGATAACGCACAAATAAAAGGAATTTTGTGGTTAGCAGTAAGATAATAAAAATTTTTCCCATCATACTTATTATTTTAAATGTATTTACATTATAATTATTAATAAGAAACGATAGTAAATTTATTAAAAAATTTTATTATGCTACTACTGTTTACATGGACAAAGATTCGCCTCCACAATTTTGATAAGATTACATCATTAGTAGGAAATATGACATTTACTGCAATTTAATTGTAAAAGTTGAAAGTTTGATGTAAAAATGAATTCCAGCATAATTTACTTCACGGTTTTTCTTATAATTAGTGTTGTAGGGTTACGAGACATACCTGAAGATAAAACTAAATGTCCTGTTGTTAAAGCAATACGAAACTTTGATATTGATGAGGTAAGTAGATTTTTTATATTAATCTAGCTTTAAAGTTAGAGTTAACTTACAAATTGTAGATGTTAGGAACTTGGTATGTAGTTCAGTATTACGCAAGTTCAGAGGAAGCCTTGCCTTATAGATGTATGAGGGCAAAATTTACAATGTCACCTGCACATTTTGAAATAACTATGAATTTTACATACAGTTTTACCGACGACCCTCTTAATGAACAGCTTGGCGGTAATATAACTTGGGTTATTCCTGATCCAACACAACTGGCCCATTGGAAACACTCAGAGGATACTTGTAAAGCAACTGTTAATTTAAAATTTAAATAAACTTAAAATTTATGTTGTAGATGAAGGAATTTACAACACTTACGTGTTGGATTCTGATTATATGTCTTGGACGTTACTTTTACATTGTGCCGAAAAATCTAAAAGTCCTCGTTATTTATCAAGTTTTATAATGAGTAGACAACCAGTATTGGGTATAAATGTCATATCGTATCTGAGAGAAAAATTACCTCGATACGATATTGATCTTATGTATATGTTTGATATGAATCAGAAGGAATGTGATGTTCCACAAGCTGGAATTGAAGTGCCACCTTCAGTTCTTATTAATAGGTTACCACCATATCTACGAAGACATCCGTTAAAACGGCATCACAAGGTGTAGAATATATTTTAAATAACTATATCTTCGAAGATACTAATGAAGAATGGTACATTATAGGCAACCCGTCATACATACTTGCAAAGACAGACATAATAAAGATATATCATTTAAACGGTTCTATTTTTAAAACCCTATCTTTGTTAAATTTTTTAATAAGTAGGAAATTACGATGTATTGTTAACATGATTATTTCCTAAATAAATTATCAATTACCATCTCCGTGGATCCATTTCTAAATCAACGCGGAGGGTCAGTACCACCCATCTCTCGTTACAGCAACCTAAAGTATTTGTGATAAATGAAATAAGTTAATGTATACTTACAAAAGAACATATATTTAAAAAAAACACACAGGTTCAAGGGTATAAAAATGAGGCATCTTTTATACATGGTGTCCCGATAAGATTGGCCATAAATTATACACATATTCTGGGGTCAAAAATAGGTTGAACGAACCTCACTTACCTATACACAAAAGTGCATACAATAAAAGGTACAGGGTGACATATTTGAAAATTTAAATTAATTTTTTTAACGTTGCTCTAACACGGCGTAACGTAAATTTATGAAAATTTATATGAGATACTAGTCTACGATAACCAATAAACTGGAAGCAGTCGCATTCATTTATTTTTATTTATTATGAATTTTCAGAGAGGACCAACATCATTTTGACCCTCCAACTTTTTTGGAGGGTTACATTTAACAAAATTTGAAACGCCACTGGAATTATTCTTCTTCAACTTTTTGCCTCTTTGTATTTCTTTGTAAATATTTTAGTTTGGAAGATACAGCCACCCTTTTAAACGTCAATTTCAAAATATTGAATTATTAAACTCTACATTTTCATAAATATCAAAAACATCTTTATTATTACATTACAATTTATAAACAAACACGATATTTAACTTAATTCAACAACGCTAAAAAATTAATAATACGAGGTATAATTTATGACCAATCTTTTCGGGGCACCTTGTATACTTCAGTTTTTGGTACCCTTTGAAATTTTCAATGTAGTCAAAATGCATTACCCATTATTATTTTAACACATGCTCATAACTAAGTAGGGGAACTGGGGAATTGAAGCCACCCAGGGGAATATATTTTTTTAAATGATAATATTTCCCTTCATTCAAATTTAAATTCAGATATAAAGTTTACATATATAGTTAATTTATACATGACACTTAAATATAACGGAATTTATTAAAAAAATCTGGCCCGTGGACTTCGGCACAACACTTTCTCCTATAAAGAAGTTAACTGTTACCTGCAGCAGTTCGCAATTCCAGTCTTGGATAAGTTGGAGAAATCACATAAGGTTCATTACATTTTCGTTATTTGTCACGAGCATTACAAACTCACAGTAATTTACGAGTAACATGAGGGTTGACACATAGTTGTTTTGCAAGTCGTTCATCCACCAGTGTAAGGCAACTGCGATCCAACTTTAATAAAAATCACTTAGGGTGGGTTGTATGGCACAATTTCACCATAAGTTCAATTTAAGCGTTAGTTGTTGGTTCAAAGTGTGTTGCATCGCAGGCTTGACATCGTTCAAAGTGGATTAAAGATATCATACAACATATCATTAATTAAACACGTATTAACTGTGAACTAAGCGAATGACCTCCGCATTCGAAGCCTTCAAGCAATAAAAAGAATATTGTGAACTGTCGCTTAGTTGAACGATAGTTTAAACGTTGACGATACAACCGTCACTGAAACGTTTGGAAAAGACTCGCTTCATAATCAAGCGCGAGTTGGTGTTCTGAACCTCGCAACTCGGAACTACAACGAAAATTGTTATCAACTCGCCAACGACCAACTGCAAAACAATTGACAAGTCAGTTGTTTGGTAGTTAAGTAGTGGACAAGGTTCAGCATAATGGTGCATATTCATAAGAGCTGATTTCACACTGATGTTGAGAAACGCTAAAAGCAATATCACCATCGTCCAGCAAATAAAGGAGCAATATTATGGAATTTGTTTGAGAAACGTATCTCACCCAACCAGTGTGAAAACAGGGTTACAGCTGCATATCATGAATATTGCATTACTGACTGTACTCTTTTCCATAGAAGCTGAGTACCGGATGCGTTTGTTTTTTATTTCTACCTAGTATCCCCAGTAGGTCAAATCCACCTTTATTCGGAAGAAACTGGGGCGCTCCTACAGTTGAAGATGACCTTTACAAGAATTCTGTCTCATGTTGATTAGGTAGGTACTGACGGGGCCCTACGGCTAGCTTACACTCGTCAGTACTTACAGTTGAACATGCTCCTTGCAAGAATTATGTCCCACGTGGATTAGGTAGGTATTGCGGCGACCCTACGATGGGTTCACACTTGTCAGAGACTTCAGTTGAAGATATTTCTAAAAAGAATTATGTCCCACGTCAACTAGGTAGGTACTGAGACAACGCTACGGCAAGAGCACACTTGTCGGTACCTACAGATGAAGAAATTTTTTCAAGAATTATGTCCGACGTCAATTAGGTAGGTACTGAGGCGGCCCTAATACAGGCTTGCTCTTGTCAGTACCTACAATCAGCGGATGTCCCTTACAAGAATTGTATCCCACGTCGATTAGGTGGGTACTGAGGCGACCCTATGACGAGCTCCCACTTGTCCGAAACTACAACATTTCTTACAAGAAATGTGTCCAAAGCGGATTAGGTAGGTACTCAGTCGGCCTTATGACGGGCTTACAATTGTCAGTACCTGCAGTAGCAGATGTTCCTTACAATAATTATGTCCGATATAGATTAGGTAGGACTGGGGCAACGCTACGGCAAGAGCACACTTGTAGGTACCTACAGATGCAGATACTTTTTACAAGAATTATGCCCGACGTCGATTGGATAGGTACTGAGGCGGCCCTAATTCAGGATTGCACTTGTCAGTGCCTACAGTAGCGGATGTCTCTTACAAGAATTGTGTCCCACGTCGATTAGGTGGGTACTGAGGCGACCTTATGACGAGCTCCCACTTGTCCGCACCTGCAGTTGCAAATATTTCTTACAAGAAGTATGTCCAAAGCCGATTAGGTAGGTACTCAGACGGCCTTATGACGGGCTTACAATTGTCAGTACCTACAGTTGCAGATGTTCCTTACAATAATAATTTCCGACGTCGATTAGGTAGGTAATGGGGCGGCCCTACGATGGGCTTACACTTGCCAGGATGATTCCTGCAATAATTATGTCTCATGCCGATTAAGCAGGTACTGAGACTGCCCTATACAAGAATTATGTCCCACGTCGATTATGTAGGTTCCGAGGCGACCCTACGACGGGCTTACTTTTGTTAGAACCTACAGTTGCAGATATTTCTTAAAAAAATTATGTCCTATGACTATTAGGTGGGTAGCAAGGTGGCCCTATGACGGACTTACAATTGTCAGTACCTAAAGTTACAAATGATCCTTACAAGAATTCTGTCTCACCTCGATTAGGTAGGTACTGAGACGGATCTACGTCGGTCTTACACTTGTCAGTATCTACAGTTGCAGATGTTACTTACAAGAATAATGTCCCGCGAAGATTAGGTAGGTGCGGAGGCGACCCTACGACAGGCTCAAACCTACAGTGGCAGATATTTCTTACAAGAATTCTGTCCCACGTCGATTAGTTAGGTATTGAGGCGGTCCTAGGGCTAGCTTACAATTGTCACTACCTACAGTTGCAGATGTTTCTTACAAGAATTATGTCTCACGTCGATTTGATAGATACTGGCGACCCTACGACAATCTCACACTTGACGGCGCCTACAGATGCAGATATTTGTTACTAGAATTGAGGCGGCTCTAGGACGGGCTTACAATTGTCAGTACCTATAGTTGCAGATGTTTCTTATAAGAGTTATGCCCCACATCGATTAGATAGGTACTGAGGCTGTCCAATGACGGGCTTACAATTGCCAGTACCTACAGTTGCAGATGTTTCTTACAAGAGTTATGCCCCACGTCGATTAGATAGGTACTGAGGCTGTCCAATGACGGGCTTACAATTTGTCAGTACCTACAGTTACAGATGTTCCTTACAATAATTATGTCCCACGTCGGTTACGTAAGTACTTATGACGTGCTCACACTTGTCAGTGCATACAGTTGACGATATTTCTTACCAGAAGTATGGCCAACGTCGATTAGGTAGGTACTGATGCCACCTTACGACGGACTGACATTTGTCTTAACTTTCAGTTGCAGATACTTCTTACAAGAATTATGTCCCATGTCGATTAGATAGGTACTGACGGGGCCCTATGACGGGCCTACAATTTTCAGTACCTGCAGTTGCAGTTGCAGTTGTTACTTAAAAGGATTATGTCCGACGTCGATTAGGTAGGTACTAACGCGGCCCTACATTTGCAAACGATCCTTGCAAGAATTCTGTCTCACGTTAATTAGGTAGTTACTAAGGCTGCCCTATGACTGTCTTACAATGTCAGTACCTACAGTTTCAGAGTTTCTTACAAGAGTAGGTAAGATTGGAGACTTTTTAAACACACCACAATTTCAAGGTCCCACATTATCAAGGTCGAAACAATAACAATCTCAAAGTCCCACCGGTTAAAGGTTACAAAATAACTAGGTCATGTTTGTGCACTACTTTCCCAAGGTCACACGTTTCCAAGATTACTACAGCTCCAAGGTGAAGCTGCATACGTAGGTCACTAACACTTAACACATTCTCAAGGCTATTTGCGCGCTCTACCTACTCAGATAGCTATCTCACTGTTTGAAGGCTTACTCATGTAATTTTTTACACTTCTCTAATACCACACTAAGAATAAAAGTAAAAAAAGATAATGATATGTTAATGTATTTGTTGTATGTACAAATATAATCAGTGTATTATACAGATATATGATTTCCTCTAGGAATAAAATATCTAAATTTAGTACAAGTGCAAAAGGTCCTTTCCACTTCTGTATCATTACACCTGCGTTGACGTGGTGCAAGTAACTGAGCGTACGTGCAGTGTGGTGCCCATCGGAGATGTTCTTGTAGCGAAGTGTCAGATGGCCGCCTTTGGTTTTATTTCGAACTCCACGCATGAAGCATTCAACCGTATCATCTGAAGATATGGAAACGAGCCCTGCTGCTGCAAGCGGTGGAGGTGAGTGGATTCCAGACCATGCTCGATACTTAAGTAAACGTGTATCGAAACAATTGTAATACTGAGGATAATAAAGGGTTGGTGTCACGTCGCACATCTTCTCACCGTAGAACACAGAAGATACTAACAGGAAATAATTCATTTTATACAATATACACATAATAATTACACGAATTGTCCATATAATACACTTCACCGCAGAGTATGCATGAATCATCTTCATATATCTGGTACAGCATTGTTAGTGGCGCTCTACACGATGAGAACCATTATTCTTGCTGTGACATGTTGTAAATTGCGACCCATCTATCAATATGTGTAGGGTGGTCAATGACTCGGTATTCACTTGCTTGCAATGCCTTGTAGCCATCATAGCATAAATGCATATGGCCAGCAAGGTGATAATGAGTGTGAAGGGCAAATGTGTGTGAATAATATCGCAAATTACCCATGAAGGCATGATGGTGGAAGTAGCGAATTCGTTTATCTAGGTTGGCAAACCATTCAGTATTCCACTGCACATCTTCATATCTATTCTTTAGCGCTCCTAATGTCGTAGAAGGCAGTAGTCCCTTTTTTTCAAGTTGCACCCAGTTTGGAATTATTTAACATGCTCGCCGTGCACTTAGATTAAAAAGTGATAATGGTTAGTAACACTCCCTATCATCCCAATTGTTTTGTATTGGGCTAGTAGACATACTGACACTGTTGTAAATAACACGATACTATATGTGTAGTTACCCCTACTTTTAAAGAAAGAAATGATCTTGTAAAACATATGTGTAGGTAACCTTGTAGAATAACATGATTGATGGCGGTGTTGTATGACCTTGGGAAAGTGGTAAACGTGAGAAGGGGAGGACATTGTAATTGTGGGAAGCTTGAGATTGTGAGAACCTTGAGGGTTTGAGAACCTTGAAAATTTGGGGCTGGGAAGGTCATAGAGACAACCTTCAGGTGATTGGTGAGATCCCGCCAACCTTGAAAAAGCTGTGAAGGAAGGCCTTGATACAATAGGATTGCTGAAATAAAGTCAAGTAGGGAACCTTGACGGTAGAAATAGTGGGGAAAGTAGGATACAAATGCAGAGGGAGTACATGTGAAACCAGTATCGTATGTAATGGAGAACATATTACGTCAAGCGGTAGAAAAGGCGAAAATTGTGAGTGTTATTAAAGTATGTTAGTGTCGGTCTGTCACCCCAATTCAATTTTGAACCAGTCCTGAAACTTGGTGAATCTAAGAGTAATGGAGTAATGTTTGATAAGCAGGAATGGCACATAGTTATAAACAATCACGGGATAATTAAAAATTATTTCTACACCTGAAGGGACATGGCTACCTACACAGATGGGTTTGAATACTATATCGTATGGAACTATTAATAAGAAAAAAATTATAGGCATCTCTGATTGTGAAGAATCAGAAATCTATTTAGGATGGGAGTCTATAGAACAGTTATGGAGACTTCTTAAGATAGTCAGTTACCGATTGGCTCTAGTACCCCCTATGGAATTTCCTACATTTTATAATAAAATAGTAAATGCGGCGACGGAAATGCCTGATGTTGACATACCTGGTTACATTACAAGATGTATTTGACCTCAATGGATCATGTGTTATGGTAACTGACATAATTTTCCAAGGAGAAAATGGATATTGACGTAGAAGTTGCGAAAGCTGTCAAGTAGTAAGTGGGGGTAACGAACATATAGGGAATAGGGATAATAATAAACGTTTTAGTCAATATATGTGGATGAGTTATAGTGCAGAGGCGTGGCCTAAAGATGTTGATTGTGTTAGTGTCAATATGCCAATTTCAATCATTAAAACTTGATGCCGAACATGAAAAAGTGTATGGACGGGGTACGTTTAGTGATGACTATTTGGATAATCTAGTTTATAAGTATGGTAGTGTGTGAGAAATACTTTCAATAGCACGATGATAGTGTAGTGCATTTGTTATATTAAGCGATTGATAGAAGACCTTAGAGAAATATCATTGGAACAATTTGTACATGAAATAGAATGTCATTTACCGAATTATATTTCAACAGATGACAACACGACAAATGAAGGAGGTCCGCATTAATGAGCTCAAAAACGTAGTTGACGATGTAGTGGAACGGGAGAAAAAAGGAGAATGGGAACAGTTCGCTAGAGACTCTGCACGCTTTATGAAAAGGATAAAAGAGTGTAATAAAATAATTTCAGCAGTCCTGGAAAAGCAGCATCGTGATTACGTGTTTGTGAAACGCTTTAGTAGTGTGTAGTATTGTATGTATTAATAATATAAATAAAAAAGTTAAAATAAAAAGTTATTTATTACATAATAATATTACAATATATATATATATATATATATATATATATATAGCAATGCAAACAAAAAATTTCCTATCAAATTGGGTCGTAAAGCGCACCATTACGGAGATACAGGGTGTTTAGTTTTCAATTTGATAAGTTCATTTATTTAATATTTAAGTTAGTTTTCAATAAATAGCTTTCAAATTTGTAGCATTGCCAGAATTCTTATGCCGAATATCGTGATTTATCTAATTTCAATGTATCGTGCAGATGGCGCTAGTTGCCGCATATTTTTGTGGTTAAAAATGACGTAACTTTTTTCTAACAAAAAGTATCAACTTTCCAAAGGCAGGATTGGATTCAGCGATCAATATTGCATAAAAAAGGTATACCTTATTGAGCTCGCTATCTGTAACCATTTCCGAATAAAACTCAATTTCACATTTCAATTCTCAATTATTGGTATTATTACAAGTCAGAGAAGTCAGTAGAATATTATTGAAATAAATGATTATAAACAGATTTAACAGAAACTATGAATAAATTACCGATAATGATGTCATTCAATTCTCTAAGTGTCCTCCATTTTCCTGTATACACTGTTGCAGTCTTCTCATAAGTGAAAATACTACACGATTTAATTTTTGCTCTTGTACTATTTTATTGAAAGCGTCTTCAATTCGCTGGTGCAGTAATGGTGCGTTTACGACCAATTTGATCGGAACTATTTTGTTTGCATTGCTATCCTGCATCAGCTCCTAATTTTGTCCACCTATTTTAGAATCACCTTGTATATATATATATATATATATATATATATATATATATATATATATTAATCGTACAGAGCGTATTATATGATGTCTTTGTTGTACTCCATGAATTATGAGAATGTTCAAAACCTAACCATTTAACGAGAGACATATTTCCGTGACGTATTACACGTTCAACTAGGTGAATGTCAGGATGTTTAACACTTTGAAGTTCTGGCTCATAGAAACGTCCTTGTATCTCTTCATCTCGACTGTCACGTAATGTGTAGATAATTTTACTGGAACGTTTCACTGCTGATATTCGAAAGATTTCGTAACTAAAATTAGGAGTATTTGCTAATACGCACATAATCCCTCACTTTAAATTTAGGTGTCTTACGGTCAAGAATTTGATTACATTTTAAATGTTTCAAAAGAGAGGCAGCATTGTTTACCGTTACATCTATAAGTTTGTATCCGGTGGTTCTATGTTTTCTTGAATTATAATCAACAAACATTTGAGGAAATATTGATAGTCATGTATAGAAACCCTGCATACTGAATGTTTTCCACATTATTACTTTAAGAGTGCGATTTACACGTTCAACTATACTACTCTTCAAGTTTGAATAACTACTGTAATGTTTAATTTATTATTAAGTTTTGTTATGAACGAATAATAATAATAATAATAATAATTTTTAATTACATATTTACATTTAAACTTATTCGTTCATAACAAAACTTATAATAAATTAATATTAATCAAGTTGCTTTGGTATGTGTGAATCCTTGAGATACTGCAGGCTCACCTTCCATTAATATAAGTAATTTGATTGTAATATCATTATATTTAGAATTAACATCAGTTCTACATACAGTCCTAGTCACCTAAGAAAGCGAGCGCGGCAATGCTCAAACGACGAATTTACGCTGCTTGTAAAATTGGTGCATATCTATAAGTCAGTGTCGTTTCATGTTGTTTTTGTAGATATATTTATTAAAAAAAAATTATTGTATTTAAATATATTAGTACAATAAATGTAATTAAGTACCTACTTTATGACAAACAAAATATATTTCAAATTCTAAAAATGGTGCTATAAAATTAATAAAACACAGAAATACCTAATATATAAAAAAATGTCATTCACGTTTGACCCCTTAAGATTTTTCCTGAACTAGACATTTTCGATAACCGCAATGCAAATTGTTAAGATTAATTTGTATATCCGCTGTGAAATCACTTTGCGAAAAACAATAGTTGCCAAAGAGTAAGGATATTTATGTCCGATTGCTAATGCATGTCGTTATGTTAATAGCTTTATTCTTTCATTATTTTAATTAAGTTAATAGTCTTATAATGTGCATTAGATTTTCTATTATCGTTCTACATCACTAAATATGAACAATAATGTTATTTATTGAATTACAATTACAGGATATTTACACATTTTAGTGATATATAGTCAAATTGTAATTAAGTTATTGAAAAAAATGTACTTGTGGGAATGCATTATTATGCAGAATAATAATAAGTAAATGAAGATATGATACGCCACTGACTTGTATTTTTACAGTACTCGGCTTTCGGAATCATGAATCGGGTTGCGCCGGGCTCGCCTTCTTAGCTGACTAGGATTGTAGTTAAAGACAAAATTTGCATCGATTGGGGCTTGAATGTTGATGGCGCAGATGGTTAGCACGGTACTCTAGCAAAGTACAGGTCGTAGGTTCGAATCCTACTCGAGGTAACCTTTTTATTTATGTATTTAATAAAATTAATAACAATTTTTAACTACTGTAATGATTAATATTATATTTTTTCATTACTTTTTTTAATTCAGCATGATAAAACTCCGTTCCCGTGCCAGTTTGTATATGTGTAGGCGTCCTTTGCAAACAGACAAAAGTTTATTCATTACATCTGCAACTAGTTTGCCATAGTTTGCCATTCTTGCGTTTGATGGGGATAAGCCCAGATATATTTACAAAATGCATTTATTACTACTAAAATGTATCAAAATCCTTTATTTACCCGAGCATAAGGTAGCATTTCTACCAAATCGGCTTGAAATAGATCATTTGAACCTTTAAGTACCACACAATGTCGTAGAAAATTTCTTCTTGCTGGGTTGTGCAGTTCTTCAACAACATCAGCTTTACTCATTTTATCACTTTGGATTGTACTACGAGCTCTACATGGAACATCGTCGCAGTTGCAAACTTATAAACTTTGGTATAGTCACTTTAATTGCGGTATTCCTAGTTATGTGGTAACCAATTACATCGCTAGCTAGCGCAAACTTTTTATCATTTATTTTAAGCTCGAGACCTGGAGGGCTCCAATAGCAATACACTACGGTGCCCTCATTACAGGGAAAGGTATAGGTGTCAAATATACCAGTAGGAATACTAATTCTGTTTTTAATGGCTATTTCAGAGAAAGAAATGAAATTTTCATAATGCAGATCATCGGAATGCTGAACAATATGTTGCCAAATTTATCTATTGACATCAGTGCTGGATATGTAGTAGTATCTATAGTGATGGTCGTTGTAACAATGCAATGGAATGAATATAGTCATGGGTTTATTACAAGAGATCCTACTTTATTACTTTCGCTTTACGCAATTCGTCAATTATATGTATTATTTCATTGTGATTGCTAGTATTTCCTGCCGGCATTGATCCCAATAATTCCCGCAACCAATCCACTAATGTGGATCATACCAAGGTACAAACTCAATCGCTTTGTTATTATATCGTAATAGTTGCATTTCATCCCCTCTTTTGGAGATAGAAGTTGTGCGAGATCTTGTGGCAGAAGGTACAATAGCTGATGTTAGGGGGTCGTTTTCGAGGTTGAAGTAATGGTTTAATGATCTCAATATATTTGCTACTATTAGTTCCTTGGGTTTGGTCTTCTGGATTATAATTACGTCGAGCAGCATTTATGCGGCGCAAAATGTCATTGTGTTGCTGTAGATCACATTTTTTGTATCTCGTAGATGCTTTCTTAAATAGTAGCGCATATAATCCCGGAGTTGCATCATAATCTAATGATGGTCCATCAGGAGAGCGATACGAAAATTCTCTCCAAAAAAGTCTATTTCAGTATCACCAATAAAAAATTTCTCTTTTTCGGGAAGAAAGTGTACACCATACGTTAAATCATACTCGTCTTCGGGATCTCTAGATATACCTTCCACATAATATTTCGCCAATCCTTCATACTGATTAAGGTACTTATTTAAAGGCTGGTTGAGATCCAGCAGCTGACAATTATTGTGAACTAGAAATCTCCCTCTCGTCATCATGTGTGATATCAGCAATCACAGTTTCCTCTAAAACTTGTGGAATGGCGTCAGGAGCAAGAATCCGTGTTTCAGATGTTTTAGGCGTATGCTGTAAAAAAACTTCATTTTCATGTGCAATAGGCTCATGGCTTCCGAATTCTGATGTAAAGGGTTCAGCTTTGATGAGAGAACCATCTTGTTTAGTAATCAATCGTTTCAATGGTTGTGTTATAGGTTTAAAGTGTGCTTCCATTGCACGCTCTGTAAGCGCAGTATCTTCCTTTAAACTAGCATATTTTTGTTGCACACTCTTGCGAGCGCGTAAAATGTCTTATACTAAGCGCGCCTCCATTACTGCTGCATGTTTACATAACAGGTGCAGTATTTATAATGCAATGTAACAGTAAAATTCCTTACGGAAATCTATGAAATGCCATGTCTACATTAAGGTGATCATCATACACATGCTTAAGATTGGTGCTATCTTGTTGAAACAGAACTAGTAAATTCGCATTATCACGTATAAGCTGTTTTGGAATAGAAGAATACCTTTGGCACAGATAGAAACAATCATTGTTTTGGTGTCTGCCAAAACAGAAATGATCCCTTATTTCATTCTGTTTATGGCATGCTACATCATCAAAAATCATTATTGAATTTTTACGTGAATCACTAGGCGATATAACGTCACTGTTATAGTTGTATTCGTTTGGGCTGATATAAAGATTTGCAGTATACATAAACCGATGGACCGACGATTATACCTCGTTAATAACCTCCTTTTAGTAGACCACTATCTCTTGAGTAGTAATTATTGTTAAAAGTGATGTCATAATTTTTTATAGGTAATTCTGTATCTTGTGGAATGAAACGGATGTCACCCATTGTAGTACTGAACCATAACTTGTAGTATATATATATATATATATATATATATATATATATATATATATATTGCGATGCGTAAAACAAAATGGGCCAATCTCATTTAGTATATGCCCTTTTCGAAAAACAAATGTCAGTGATAGAATATATGTATTCGCACTTGAACATCAAAATTCTTAAATGTTTTTACATAATAGATTTAGTGCTGTTATAATCGCACATATACTTAAACCAATAACATTATAGACCAATACTGTTTAGCTTAATTCACACATGCTTTCACTCCTTTATTTTGTTACCTAAAGGATTAGTTTAGATACTTTTAAATCGATGTTTGCTGTTTAGTTTAAATATGATCAAACACTTAATAATTTTTGGAAAACTCACTAGTAATTCCAACTCTCCACAAATCCTTTCATTTGTAAATGAAATGGATTTTTACAGTAGACTAATATGCACTGCGATACTAATTATTTACAAATAAAAAACAACCTGCACAGGCCATTTTATGATCTCACAAAATACTCCTGCGCTCTTTGCCGAGCGTCTCTTTTTGTACCCTAGCAATCTATCGCTTATATACCTGCGGTCATCCATTTTGCCCAACATCATCATCATATTTTTCGCGGTAAAACCACAATCAACCTACCCCAAAGGAACTTTCCACTGCGCGTATTTGCCGACTGCAAAGTCAGATGCGGAGCTAACGCAGACGGTACGAGAGAATTGCAGCCATCTTGAACTTCTTTAGAAACACCCTCACAATTCTTCCGAAAGGCCCTAATTCACACTCAAACTCATTCCATATACTGTCCAGATCTATTTTCAACTTTTCATGAAAGTTTTACATACGCGTGAGTCCCTTCCGCACAATTTAGCAAATTCTTGCACCATTTGTGCTTGAGCATGCATTCTATTTTCTTTCACGCAATGTTACGACATTTATTCAAGCAAAAATATACATACACATTAGTTTCTACACTTTAATACAACATCACCACATCATAAATTCACTCATTCACACATTAACAACAATTTTTATATTCATAATTAGTGTGTAACATACCGCTTTTCTAACGGTTTAAAGGTTGAAAAGCGAATTATTCTACGGGTTTACTTTAAGCAGTCAGTAATAACAAAAAAAGGAGACGGTAATGAGATGAAGCGGTCAGTAATGAACCACTTTCCATGTAGGGGAGCTACCATCGATTTAAACTATCAATGTCAAATTGACAACCTGCCAATTTTAATATAGGGTCAAGAGTATCGAACCATTTCTTCTCTTGTGCGTAGATGGTGAGTAGACGCAAGCAATTGGTGGAAACAAACAACACGTATTCTTTAATAAGCATATTTAGTAAGTGAATTATTGATAACAAGTAACGACAAAACCAATAGAAAAATAGTAAGCATAACGTTTATGGCTTCTCATTAAAGTAAAAATTAAGAGTCTCATTGTCACGACCTTCAATATTAAACGAGAAGCAGTGATGGATGTGTCGAACTGTATAATGTTGCTTGTTCTTTAATTGTGAATAAAATCGTATACAAACCTCGGCAATCGTACCATTTCCCTGTCCCGAAAATTAGTTCACCTCGAGGCTTCGCCTCTCGGTGAACTATACTTTCCTCGACAGGAATGAAACACTTTCCGTCTCGGTAAATATACAATAACACAGCATTCCTTAACACCCGGTGGCAAATTCGGGTTAGGATTTAATCATTATCGTCTCAATAACGGTTTTACCAAAACAATATTTCTCAATGAAATTTAATACGTTGCTAAGAGGAATTCCGAACACTTCGTGGAATAAACCGGATATTCAAACATGGTTACCCAAAATGCTATATAATATTCAGAAAATGACTTCAAAGCTGAACTTTTAGTCAAAGTTGCACAGCCAGTTTTCCTGCAATGATTTTGTATTGTTTCATTCTATTTTATTTTTGTTTAGAAATAGACCACCGAAATTTTATGCAGTTGATCAACTTAGGCGCAGTAGGGCCACATAAGTTCTGCGATTACTTCGCTACTGTTGCATTTTCAATCCAATCGTGTTAATATGAGGCATCACAAACAGTTATAATAATAAGTACGTGGTGAGGAGAGATGGTAAAACTATTGAAAACAGCCTCAACTTTTGGAGCACTTCAAATGGTAACACCTGAAATGTGAAACGTTCTATTCATCACACAGAGAAAGTATTAGGCGATTGATATGAACGAGAAAAGCAATTAGATATTGCAGATACAGCTGCGATCATCAGAAACTTTGGCGAAAACGACAGTACTTCGAGTGATTGTGATTAAATATGTGGTACTACCCATATGTTTGGATACATGTTTTGCTATACCAGTGTAATTTGTAATACTGTATATTGTAGTTATTCTTAAAGCACGGAAGATTCGTGCTTCTGTTGATAGATTGTTATTTTTATCAAATATTTCCCCATTTCAACATTAGTGCAGTAACAGTAAAGAATAATTTCTTAATTGGTTCATTCCCTTAATGTTAGCTGATCAGCATCACACATGTGTGTTTTATTACATACCTTCCAATACCTTAAAAAGGTTTGGCAAGAACGTGTAATAGTGGCGTCGTAGAATTAATGAGGTAGAACGCTTTTAAAAATTATTAAACCGTTGGAACTAGCTAAACAAGTTTATGAAGAGCATCGTTTTTTTCGTGGAATTGCCTATATACATCAAAATCCAGTAAACTTTTATTTGAAATATTTTTTCATAATATTGCATTTGCTAAAGTTATAAGCTTTTGAATTATGAGGTAAATTATGTGAAAATATACATTCTACATTACAATATGACATTCTGGAAATCCAACTCAAAATTTAGCAACCAATCGAAATAGTCTATTTTTTGAATTTAAGCCAGGATCTGATTACACTGGCAATCTTTCCACACTAAGGAACAAGTTCTTACAACGATAATACAGGTGAGAATAATGGTAATAGTAAATTATTCAATGAGTGGGAAAGTTGGCAATTATTCACGAAGGTAAAATTTGCACCACGAATCGAAGACGGGTGGTGTAATTTACCTGAGTGAATAATGCCTTTCTCACGAGTTAAATAATATACTTTTTCTACTCGTATTAAATAATTACAATTCTAAATGTACATGTTTTTAAAAGTTTTATTATGTCATCAAACAAAATTAAAAAAATAAAAATAAAGTAGTTCACTGATCGTTCTTATTAACGAAAACATTAACTGTACCATAATTTATAATTGGAAAGGGAGATGAATTCATGTCTATGCTCAAATTTTTTTTAGCAGTAGTAAACGTGTTAGATTTGTTATTTACGGTGGTGTTGTTGCTGCTACTTTCTTGAATAGCGCTGAAAATTTTATTCGCAGCATCCATTTTATTTTTTATTGAAGTGTCAATATATCCTTCTGCGACGGTTGTAGATTTCCAGCCCCCATGTATTTTTAGGGCTGTGATATCTGCGCCTGCATCTGTTAATAAAGTTGTGGATGATCTTCTAAAACCGTGCCCATTGTACATGTTAGCATCAGGTAGGTGTATAAACGAAGCTATTTGTTTCCCCATACTGGCAAACTTGTTGACTCCTATTCTTTGGCAGGTAGGTACATTTCCCTTTTTGGTAATTGAAAAAAAGAAAGGAGAATGTGACCGTTGCTGGGCGGAGACTGATATACTTCTTAATAATCTTGTAAGAATCGTCCGTTACTGTGAATTTCCTGGGATGTTTCATCTTTGTGACAGGAACTGTTACAACTAATGTGGTGCTCAAATCTTCAAGATCTTGAATTTTCATCGCATGGATTTCGTTTATTCGGCACGCAGCCATGATCCCTATAATTAAGATAACCTTGAAAATCACAATTAAAACAACAGTAAAAATCATCTATATTTTCTTACCTTCGTTGCCAGATATGTCATCCGGAGCTTGACTTAAAAAGATGTTGATTTGATCAGGCTTGAAGGTTTTTGATTTTTTGGGTTGATAATTTTCAGATTTTCGATTTAAAAAGGCGCGCAATCTTGCATAGGTTTCGATGTTTACATTATTGTGAACGCTAATGATGCTTTTCAGTATAGAGTAATGGGCCCATAAAGATGAAGATTTGTATTTTTCGGCTAATTCGCCAAAATATGCTGGAAGTATGTTTTCATGAACACGATTTCATATTTTTTTGCGAGATTTTTGAGGAAGTAAATTAAGGGTCATTTGCTTTACTGCTCGCCTTGGTCGCACTGTCCATTTTCATGTAAATTATTCACAAAATTGATTTGTCGTATTTTTTTTATTGACATTAATGTTTTGACACTTGAATTTATCGCGATGGGGGATTTTGATTTTTGCTTCACAAACGTTTACAAAGTAACCCTAAATTGAGACCTGAAGAATAATGAAAAACTTGGCATACGATTGGCTGACAACAGTTGAGTAATGAAAAAAATTCTATTGCTTGAATAATTGATAACTTTGTCAATTAAAAACGCATTAGTATTGTACATATTATTTAATATGAGTAGAAAAAAAATATAACAATAAACTGTATTAATAAAAATTATTATTTATAGCACAATTACTATAAACTACTGCACCTCGTAAAAAAACCTTCAATTTTCCTGCATTTTCTTTGGATTGTCTTCCTGAATCCAACTCGTGGTAGGAATCTTTTGGTAATTTAAAAAAAAACTACCGGCAAGATTCCTGCCACTTGTATTATGTACGAAAATGCCATCAAATGATGATGGCTAGTAAAAAATATCATAATATGATGCTCACGTGAGGGGCAGATGTAAGTCTTGGGCTAAGTCTTGGGGCTGGGGGGTGGATCAGGGTTTGGTTTTGGGCTAGGGCTGGGCCTGGAGCTGGTTTTGGGGGTTTGGTCTTGGACTTGGGGCTGAACCTGGAATTGGTGTTAGAATGATTTTTGAAGGTCAGCTTTAACCCTAATTAAGGTCCTTTTGGTTGTATTAAGAGCAGTACCCCTGGAGGTTAGGCAAATTCACGTGTTCTGATTGAAAAATATTTTTATTTAGTCTGTTTAATCGAAGTTGCTGGTAGAGTATTTGTTAGTATCGTTTAGCGATTCAAGATGGAAGGTCAGTTTAAGCACCCCTTTTCGGCGATAATTGCGGGTCCGTCGGACTGTGGGAAATCGTATTTTATTAGACAGATTTCGCCGGACAACCCAAAATTTTTAGAAGCAGCGTACCAAGATGCTACTTCAAGCCCGCACGGATATTTATTGTTCGATTTAAAACAGAATACACCGGATGTCCTACGTTATAGAACAAAGATATTCGGGCCTCAACGCATCTGCCAGGTATATATATAGCGAAAAAAGAGTTTAAGTCTCACAGTCATAAAGATTACATCATATACGATGGCTGACGTTTTAAGCGAGAACACTGATATACTGCATGCATTAGCCAGATTAAGTAAAAGTCAACGTGACCGTTTATTGAAATGTTTGGATAGTAAGCAGGCAGAGTGTATCTGCGAGTGTGCACATAACATTTTAAAAGGTCGTGTACATCTGTCAGGCGATCAGAAGCAGCGACTATCTCAACATAAGCACACTTTAAGATGATTGGCACAGAGAGGCGACTCTATAAAAAAGAAGAAACAGTTTCTTGTACAGAAAGGTGGTGCATTTCCACCAGCATAACAATCAGCGGTGACTCTGTTGCTGATGATATTAGAGATTTACCGCAACGCTAAGGTCTGACAGACGACGAAATAGTATCAACGCTTCCGCCTTTATATAAGAGAAAAGGCGCGGCTTTGTTACGTATACTGAATACGAGCAGCGATGTTTTTTTGGGATAAAAGAGGTACTGTCACAATGAAACGCGAGATCATACCACATTCCAACATTATCGATCTAGTTCACGAGACCCTAAGAAATCGAAAAACTACAAACCCGCGCGGTTGGCGTCAGTTTGCGACGTACATTAAAGAGATAAATATACCACGAGAGTTTATCGGAAATACGCAGAGGCATGATGTTTCTGTATCACCCAGCGTTGAACGGACCCCCACAACAGCTATAGGTGAGAATTACGATGCTGGTAGTGAAACGCGGGAAACACCGAGAAGAATCTCTCAAAGAAGAAGATGCTGTATACTATGATCCCGCTCACCCAGCAGGGTTCGCTGGGTGACCTTTAACTAATGCTGTAAATGGTAGATATGGTGAAGTGAAAAATTGGCTGCAGGCACAGGAAGCTTATGCGGTACATTAACCAGCCAGAAAAAAGTTTCCACAAAATAAATATATTGTCATTTACGAGTTGTGGCAATATGCGAACTTTAGGTAAACACAATAGTGGATAGAACTACATACTAACGGTAATTGACGTATTTAGCAAGAGGGCATGGCGAGAGCACTTAAAACGAAGGCAGCCTCATCTGTAATTGAAGCATTCGCGGATATTTTTAAGGATTGCGACAATATCCCGGCAAATCTACAGACGGATAAAGGCAAAGAGTTTGTGGCGAGCAGTGTACAAAACTTTTTCAAGAAACAAAATATCAATTTCTATGTAACAAATAACCCTGATGTAAAAGCATCTGTAGTTGAAAGATTTAAAAAAACATTGAAAACAGAGATGTGGCGTTATTTCACTTACAAAAATTCCTACAGGTATATTGATGTACTCGAAAGATAAAAACATTTTGGGAGTGTGGAATAACCTGTACTCGAAAGGTTTAGGTCCAGTACACCATCCTAAATATAAAGTCGGTGAACATGTCAGAATCGCCAGAACTAAGTACACATTTGAGAAGGGATATGAAACGAATTGGAGCGAGGAAGTTTTTACATTTAGTGCGGTGATAAAAAGAAGACCACCAGTTTATCGAATAATCGATCTTAATAACGATCCTATTGAGGGTATCTTTTACGAAGAAGAATTGCAAGTTGTTACGGTTGATAACGATACTCTATTCAAAGTCGATAAGATTCTAGCAGACAAGGGCCGTGGCTGGTATAAACAATACCTGGTCAAGTAGCGTGGATACAGTTACAAATTTAATAGCTGGGTGTTAGCTTCGCAGTTGAGAGATATATAAAAATGGAGTTTTATCTTACCTTATTGAGTAATAGCTCTATGACGTATTTTTCAGGTAATATGACGTCAAGTTTTATTACGTAACTGCCAATGCGGCTAAGATTAACGGGGTCGTAGGTTGTAGGGATATCGGAAATTCAATACCCATGTTCTTTTGCCGCTGTAAGTGCAACAGATAATTCAATTTATTATAGAACAGAGCCACCTGGCGAGAACGTGTTAGAACGATATTAAAAAAGGCCGCAGAATATTTTCAACGCGACAAGGAGAAGATCATTTATATTGAAGATGGCTGGTACGTGATACGATTCGCTTCGGGAAATTATGCCAACATGGAAGAAATTATCAGCGAACTAAATAACCATGTACTAATAAGTAATTTGCTAACAATCGAATATCATAATCTAACTAAGCGCGTCACTACGAAATTAAAAACTCAGCTGTCGCTATTCGGATTCTCACAACGTGTAGCCTTGGGTTATCGTCCGTATCAGAACATAGCTATAGAACTAATACCCCCTCACCCCCCTAGTCTATACTAGGGGGGTGAGGGGGTATCCATATAGATAGAATTACCAACTCAGATGTTTGTTTATTGCGACATCGTTGAACCGAAAATTGTGGGTGATGTTTTATCTCCGCTTATGCGTATAATAAACGTTACTTCAGAAAACTATGCTTACGGGGGTCATAAAGATGTGGTTTTTTCGCGTGCACACTACATACCGGTAATGACACGGGAATTTGGAAACATCGAGATTAATATAAAAACAGATTCGGGTGCAGCAATGCCATTTGAGTTTGGAACGTCGTGTCTGAAGCTACACTTTAAGAAAGTATAATAATGGTTTGCCCTTATCAGCAATATTACATGAATCAGGCCGGTAACGGTATCGGCTTTATCTTCCGAGGCGCGCCATATCAACGTGGTCATGGAATAGGGAGCTAGTTAGATGGTATATTTAGAAGTATAATACCGTTATTTAAGTCTGGCGCAAAGGCTATTGGAAAGGAAGCTCTTAGAACGAGCGCTAATATTCTAGGTGACGTCATAGAGGATCGACCTATTATGGATTCATTTCACGAAAGATTTCACGAGGCAAGTAGAAACCTTAAGCGAAAAGCCGACGAGAAAATCGATAAAATGATGGAGGGTTCGGGTTATGAAAGAGTACGTCTGTTCGATAATAACCAGTCTCTACCGAGAGCTGCTGCTAAGAAGTCTGCTTACGACGATATATTTTCAAGATAATGGTTTTTCTACATGCCCAATCATGCGAATGCGTCAAGTCCGAATTGGATTTGTTCGCTTTAACGTCGACGCAGACAAGTATCGAGAGTGGTGAATGGATATCGGATTAACAAGGAGATTGTCAATATATGGTTCTATTGTGCTTGAAACCGTTAATGCTTTGCTGCTCGTACTTATTGTACGTGACAAAGAAAATGGATATATTATGAATAATGCCTCTATTTCTAGCCGAACAAAAGCGTTTGCAACTTTCACACATAATGACAAGGCAATAAGAATCAGATAGGTAGAATAGAAATTCAATAGGTATAATAAAATGCCAGTGGTTCTCAACACTGCTTTAACATTACATTTAAATTTATGGAAGAATGCAAGTTTTTATAATAAACATTTATAAAGCCATTCATAATAATGAATATTCGATTAAGTATAGGATTTCAATTTACATTTAGAAAGTTCATTGTATACCTAAGTATGGTAATGACGTTTTAGTGTACTCCAATTACAAATCAAATAAATATGCAATACTGTAACAATAAGTAATTAATAATAGATTATTATACCATTTAGTAGGTACTATAGGTATAAATAAAACAACTGCAATATCTATATTATCATTATTCTTTGAGTAAGTGAAAGTGTCAATTGAAATTACTTGTAGGTAATTAGTAATCGATTATTATTTTATTATACAAAAGTTGCATTTCTTCAAATTATATAATGTTAAAGCAGTGTTGAGAACCACTCAAATACATGTTTCTTTGCTACCTGCATCGATTCTTATCTAAGTGTAAATGATAGCTTTTACGTCAAATAGAATTTATCGAAATAATATCGCATTATATAGATTTAAGTCAGACCATGTTGTACGATTACAGCTAAAGTTTAAAGAGTGATACAAGCACTTACAGACTGATAGTTGACAATCCGGTCAAACATAGTTCAGGACCAGTGCTTTATCAAGTGGTGAATGGATGATACAATCAGATAGATGTGTCCCGCAACCACCTACTACCGATTCATATATAAACGCTGCTAACATGTATGACAGCTAAAGTTCAACATCATGAGGATTAACACTGACAGATGATAGCAGCTGGACAGATGCATTCATTACACTGGGTTTACGCTAAATCGGTTTCTGAAAACGTACAAGCACCTACTCGGCTATCGAAAGGCTAAGATTATGGAAGGATTGGCCAACGTGCACTCTGGATTTGTTTATGGCATCAATGATACAACGCTGGTTTACTGGTGAGACGTATGCAAACCAATCAACGGTATTCTAATTACGCAACGCTAAAGCTTCGGCTAGAAACAAGCGATAGAATGACTGTACAGTGCACCGACGTTAAAGTGTTTGGTGAATGCAAATCATACTATGCAGCGCATAAACAGCGAAAATCTGTACTGCGATAAGTGTTACTTACCTGGCCAGGCTACAGCGAAAACGATGCATCATAGCTTTTGGCCAAGTATAAAGTGCTTCAACGTGTAGCAAATAAACTTCCGTGTTACAAACCCGTTCAATTTTCATCACTGCAATATTAACTACATGTCGTTATATATTGACAGACAGCAAATTCCATCGAAAGCTTTACAACCAGACTTTACAGCTAATGGTTTATATGTAAGAGCGTACCACACCTTATTCTCTGGTACGGGTATTCATTTTTTGAATGAAGGTAACGATATATCGAGAAGTGATTACCGCAACGGCTACTGTCTAATGGCCTTTGACCTAACACCTGACTTGTCTGAAAACGCTAGCACTCACTGGAATTTAGTTAGAAACGGCTCCCTTCGGCTGGAAGTCGGGTTTGAAGAATCGCTTACCGTAACCGTTAACTGTTTGGTGTATGCAGAATTCGATAACGTGATCGAGATCGATAAACATCGGAATGTCGTTGTGGATTTTAGCTGTTAAAAGTAGTAGCTCTAACCTGCAAGCTTCAGTGTACAGCAGCAGCTGAAAGAAGATGGACGCATACTTGGACGTACAAGGGTTTAGTGGTGTTAACAACGAATTCATACCGAAAGAAATTACCGTGGCTACAGATCATTGTCGTTTATCGTTGATGCTAATAAAACCACCTCGAGATTACTTTATATCAAGATCCATATCACAACAGATAAAATTTATGGAGGCTAATTATCAAGGGCTGAAATGGTGGTCGGGTCATGTAACACAACAATTTCTGTAGGATTTATAGAGTGTTGCATTTAACAAAATTCGCGTTGAGGGCAGTGAGAAACAACAGTTTTTAAGGTTTCTTAACAAACCCATAATAAACCTGGAGGAGACCGTTTTCCCATCGATTAAGCAGTTGAAAAAGGAAGCAAAACCATATAGCTGTTAAACCATAACATCACTGGGCCTATGTGTGCACTGGAAAACGCCTTACTACTGCAAGACTGCATTAATTCCAAAGATGTATGCGGTACAAGTGTTGATGCTTGAAATCGATCATGCCACAAGAATATGTTTCGGCTTGTATGTGTTAATCAACTACCGAGCACGCACCTAGAACGTGCAATTATCGTAAACACGGATCCTGCAAAAAACCAGGTCAGCATTGGACC
Source organism: Vesta saturnalis (assembly GCA_036346205.1). Classification (NCBI taxonomy): domain Eukaryota; kingdom Metazoa; phylum Arthropoda; class Insecta; order Coleoptera; family Lampyridae; genus Vesta; species Vesta saturnalis. The sequence goes on from JARFJB010001400.1 coordinate 1,272,572, forward strand.
GCTATCTACATTGACGAGAATGGTAACGGAAATTTTGATTCCTTTGGACGAGCACCGCAAGGATATCATTTACGTTTCTAAGAAGAATTCTAGATGCTTCCTTCACAATAAAACAATACTGCAAGATTACCATTCGGATTGTGCGGGCTTTATACGTTAATGTTTCAATATTTTAGATTACATAATTTACCTATGTTTGATTTTGTAAAAACTATTTTAGTACATGTTAATTGCAAATGACGAGATAATCAAATTATTTATTATTAAATACGTAAATAAAAGTTTACCTCAGTATTTGAATACGCCTGTACTGCTAGTACGCTAACCAACTGCGCCATCAAGGTTCAAAATCGATGTAAATTTGTCTTTATGTATGTGAACTGATGTAAATTCTAAATATAATGAGATTACAATCAAATTACTTATATTAATGGAATGTAGCCTGCAATATCGCAAGGATTCACACATATCAAATCAACTTAACTAATATCAAATTATTATGTTTTTGTTATGAACGAATAAGTTCAAAGGTAAATATTTACCTTTGAACTGATTCGTTCATAACGTGTTTAAATTATTTCTTAAGGCTTATTTACTTTCGTATTATCAACTTTCACAAGTTAAACTTAGCTACAATTGAATTACCCTTAAAAAAACATACAGCTATATAATGTAAACAAAAATTATTTTAGGGACGTTTTGATTTTTTTACGGTATAATTATTGCTCTACAACAAATTTAATTAAGGAAACATCCATAACATTTAACTATCCTTAATAAAGGCATCTACAATCTTTTCAATAAAATGAGCAGTTTTCGAAATATACACAAACTGTTCTTCGGCGCCTTGTATAAACTCATTTACAGATAAAATACCATTCTGTTAATGAATTTAGCCAACATTTAATAGATCCAAGATATTTTAAAAAATTTCTTTAAAATCGATTACGTATTTGTTCAGTTATGGTGCCTACGAACACACATGCACACACACGCATGCAAACACCCACACACACCCACACCCACATACGCGCGCGTGCACGCACACACGATAACGAACATGGGCACGAGCACGAATAAACGTAAGCGCAATCTCAAAAGCAAATGCAAACAGCAGCCGCAACCGAAAGCACAAGGGCAGGCACATACAATGCACAAGGACAGGCACAGACTGAGCCACAGGCACAGGCACAGACGCAGCTACAGCCCAGGTACAACCACAAGCACAAACTGAAGTACAAGCGCATGCGAAAGCACCAGCAGAACTGCAGACTTAAACGCAATCGTAAACCGTAACCTCAGACACAAGCACAGACAAGGGCGCGTACACAAATACAAACACACACACGCATACCTTTACACTTCTACGCTCCTCATCTCCCTCCTCACACTTGTATAGACGCACTTACCCACGAATACACCGATACTCACTCTGACAGCGCCATCGCCCCTCTTCTCTACATGCAAACGTGCACACACACTCACTTACACTCCCACACACGCGAGCACATATACTCGCGCGCGAACTATATCACACGCTTACATGCAGGCATGCACACGCTAACCTCTTACTCTAATACCCACCCACACACAAGCATGTACACACACGCCCTCATACGTGCACACACACATACACGCGCACCCAACCCTTCCCTACGTATACACGCGCCTCCACGTCCACACAGGTATTTTTGAGATTATTTGGAAACAACTATTTTATACTCAGGAATATCGCCGATTTCTTCGATTTCCAGTTTTTGACCAGTACCAAGTACTTTGCTTTTAGATGGGTATGGGAAAGGGGTTAAAATTGGGGACTAAGTAGCGCTTTTGCAAATTTTTATTTTTACAGATTTTTTCCTTTTAATATGTGATTAGTAATATAATTGTGAGTATTTTTTGTCCCTATAATTTACAACAAACGGTTTACAAGATATTACCAAAAAACCGTCACTTTAAAAAACCGGTTTTTCCTACATATCTACGGAACTACTTAACATATTCAAAAAGTGAAAATACCATTAGATAGGAAATAAAATTTCCCACAAAAAATGTTTTCCTGATCGAAAAGCATTCTTGTAATTTTTTCGGAAAGTTAATTGTTTTCGAGTTATTTACAAAAAACCGATTTTTTTATGTGGAAGTATTGATACAATGTGGAGTGGCTTTTTATATTGGATTGAAAGATGGATTAAACCACTATGATTATTAATTCACTCCTATATTTCAACATTAGTTTGAATTTTGTACTTTTTAAGGTCCGAAGGTGACAATGTTTATCATCATTCGTAACTAATTGTTAAACTTTTCAAGTAAAACATTATGGGGAAGGTTTAGTGTTTTCTAAGTGTACCTCTGAATATTCCACTAGATGACACTCCGTTGTTTTCTTGCTTGGTTAGAGTGGCATGTTTACTAGTTTCTTTTAATTTTAGGTTACGTGGCTATTGTTCATTTATTTATAGGTGTCATAGTGTTTGCACTATTACATGTTTTATTGTTTACGTCAATCTCTTGATTCGTCTAGTGTTGTTTATCCAGATCCTTCTTTGAAAACGTAAATTTCCAGATCCCATTTTAATCTTTTAATCTTTAACAGTAATTCGTTTATTTGTGTAGCAACTGTTTTAGACATGGATTTTCGCGTTTTGGTACAAGTTTTTTAAACTACAACGATTTTATACCCGCGTCATGGGCAAGTTGATTTAAGCTGAAGGAAAACCCCTGAACAGCTAATGTTTGAAGACATATATTTTGTGCTTGATCGTTTACTTGATCGCTAATTTTGAAATAATGCTCTGCGGCTAAAAACAACAATTATCTTATGGTTATAAACAATAATTGTTATTTTAAATTGAAAATAAAGGTACCAACACTTGAAGGGTTTTCTGTTGGCGGGTCACATGAAAATTTTGATAGCAAATTAACCAAAGCAGCTGATGGAAAGGGGGCCCCAACTTTCAGAAACGGCACTGCATACGAAAGACCAGAAAGGGACAAAAGATGGCAAAAAAAGCGCTTCGAAACAAAACAGCTGAACGTCAAAAGGACATACAGAAACAAGATGGTAGAAGATCAAAAAGAGTCAAATAAATAAGTATTAGGGTTTAGAGCCTGGGGATGAGACTAGGTCAAGTTCCGGACCACCATTATTTTTATTTCAACCCTAATCCGCAAATTAATCACAAAATCTGGAATATGAATAATTTCGGGTCATTAGGGTATTGCCCAGAAAGTCATTTGAATGATGATCCGAAAAACCAATTATAAGGAATTCCAGGAAATTATTCAACATTCATCAGAATAATGACATAACCTTGTAAAAACCAGATAATTATGGGGAAAACATTAAAAAGCAAGGACCAACCAGAAACCAGAATGTAAAGGTGGGTGTGGCCTACCCTTAGGACTCCAATCAGAGCGGCAGCCTAATGCGGGTGGGACCAAGGGTGAATCAGAAAAGAGCAAGTGAAAGTAGGAGAGGGGCAGAAAGTAAAAGGGGGCGTGGTCTATGATTTCACAAAATGTTATTGGAGTAGGCGTCCGGGTTCTTCACAATAGATTTTATTTCTTTGTTTTCCATTTCTTAAAAGTCCACCGATAAATTAAAATTGTCTAATAGTCAACAATTTCAGTTTCTACTAATACTGTACATTTTGGATATGGAAGTGTAATCACAAATGCTAATACTTTTCAACGTAGAATCCAGTGGTGAAATTAACAAGGAAGGTTTTGTTTACAAAAATTAAATTTTGGAATGAAATAGCGCCAATTTCTAGCCACGCCGCGTAATGTTTAATTGTGCCAACAATTTTAAAAAACTGTTATGACAATCATGGCTCGTAAAAATTATATTGCCATTTCGCGTAGATTCTAAAAACTTAATAATAACTGGAACATTCCATATAAGACAGCGAAGTTAGGGTGCATTTCCAATATGGCCCAAAGCTGCAATAACCGAAAGTAATATAGCTGAAACATAATTCGTCGTGAAGACCCGCACGTACAACGAAAAGTGTTACAATACTTAATTTTAGTGTATTAGTGTTTCTCAACTGTTAAGTAAATAAAATATCTGAAAATATTTTTTTTATTGTTTAGATACAATACCAAATAAGTATGCACATACTATACAAGGCTTTACACTCATTATACTTTACATTTATACTTAAAACCCAAATAAGATTATACTTTTACAAGAAAGGCGTATACATATATAGCTTGCCTTTATTTGAAAACATTTTAAATTGTAACTTAGAGTAAGTTACAAAGTTACAACATGTCAAAATACTCGTACTTACTATGCAGCCCATTGGAGAATCGTGGAGGGCAACAGTCGTAATTAAAGTTTTTCATTGGTAAATTATGAGATCCATCACAATATTCTTTTCCATTTGGTGAACAATATAAACAAGTAAATTTTTTCTTTGAATTACAACCATTTTGTGATGAATCATAAAATCCAGGCTTAGTAAACGTTTCCAGAAATGGATCATTTAAACCGCATCTGGTTAAGTGTGACTTATCCATATTTACTTCATCACCTAAAATTCCACATGAGCAACATACGTATTCTCTTAAAAGTGGGCATGCGATACTTCCTGACGGGTTTCGTAATTGATGACTTTTGTAAATAACAGCCGTTTCTCCATTTTTAAAACAAAATTCGCAATAATTTTCACGCGATATTTGACCGTACGCATTTCTACTTAAACGTGTGTTATTAAGAAATGAAATTGGTGGGTCGTCGAAATATGAGGGCTCGGAACACGCTCCACAATTTGTATTGAAATAGTGACGACGGGGTTCATGAAGTGAGCATGAATAATCAGGTGGAATTTGTTCATCATAATTTTCTGGAGGTGCCAAATCTTCAACTTCGTTGAGACAATATTTGCAACTAGTATGCGAAAAGTCACCTGGACATACAGAACAAGCGTGTTTAAAATCTCTTATTCTTTCTGATGAATAATTTGGTTTTCTTTGCATTGACCGATAATTATTGTAGTAATTGTTATGTCGATAATTTCTAAAGTCTTGAGTGCGAGTATTTCCATGCCAAATAGAGCTATTCGGATAATATTTAGCATCTTCGGGGTGGTGGAGCTGACATGATGCGCCATGTGATTGAATATTCGGATTATATAAAGATCTATCAAATTTTCTTCTATTTACCATGTTTCCTAAAAAATAAATATTGATATAGATTTAATTATTTTAATTTTAGTTCGCACGTTACCTTAACTGTACGATGAACCTAAGTAAACAAGCACCCCTATAAAAATATGGTCTAGGTACCTTTAATTGATGGTTGTTAAATCAATAATCATCCTCATGTAAACTCACATTTATCTCTAAATAGATTTGTCATTTTTTATCCAGCTTTGGGCTGGGAAAACTCAAATTTAAACTATAGGTACAAACTGACCGATTCGCAACATCCCTAAATTAAAAAAAAAGCAAGATATAATGGCGTACTCTTGAATTATTAATACAATTACGAAAAAAATCAATCATAGCAATTACAATGTAATCATAATAAGTAGTTTAAAAAAATAAATACTGTGTAGCAGTAATATTATGCCATCCTAAATACAGACATGTCATTCTTTCTCGCACAGATTTATACGGAGCGTAGTAAGTTATTTAATTCTACTATTACATACAATTGGGTAAAAATGCATATTTTGCGTAAATAGTTCAAAACTTGAACGCATCATGTAAATTGAGACTTATTGATTACTAAATTACAGTATGTGTCGGTTACTCAGACAACGTTTGGTGTACTCGTACCAGCTCAAAATTTCCATGACAATAGAAATTTCTGTCTAAATCTTACTAATATCCAGTGGCGGATTAAACGGTACTTGCAGAAAAAGACCGAGTATAAAAATATTTTCTTTATAAATAATAGATACAGAAAAATAAAATAAGACAAATATGTTTATCACATAATTAAAATAGTGTATTAAGTTTCTGTATACATTACCGCTTTGTTTACATTATGATTATACAGGGTGAATCTTATCTAATCCGCCAAAATTAAAGGCGTGCTAGAACTCATCATTCTAAGCAAAAAAGTTCATATGTACATGGGTCCGAAATGCTTCGTTTCCGAGATACAGGTGTCAAAGTTGAAAAAAAATCGCGTTTACTTCAATATCTTTCGACTGTTTCGAAATAGTTTCATGAAATTTCGTATACGGGGTTTTTGGGATGACAAATTCAAATTTGTGGTCCATTTGGTTGTCGTTTCTAGAGTGCGCCAGCAACGATTTCGACCTTTAAATCGTAATTTTTTGCTACACTGTATGCCATTTTGGACTAGAAAAATCGATTCTCCTATCTTTTCTTCTAAAAAAGGTATATCTTAGTGATGTCGCTAGAGCAACCCTTTCCGAGAAAACGCTTTTAAAACTCATGATGCATACACATTTTCGAAGGGTATTTTTTGACAGGTTTATCAATAGGAATTTTAATTGTTACTAAGTAACTTACTTGTTTACTTATGTACTTATCTGTCTCTTTGCGTTCATTGATAATAAAATTTTAATAAAAATCTATAATTAAATACGATAGAATGCCTAGACATACAACATGTATACTTTTAATATTAATTTTTTCTTTTTCTTTTAATGTTGGATTTTCTCGGAAAGGGTTGCTCTAGCGACTTCACTAAAATATACCTTTTGTAGCAGAAAGACAGGAGAATCGATTTTTTAGTCCAAAATGGCATACAGTGTAGCACAAAAAGTTGCAAAGATTTAAAGTGGTCGAAATGGTTGCCGCTGGCGCCTCTAGAAACCACAACTAAATGGACCTAAATTTGATTTGTCATCCCAAAAACCCTATACGAAATTTCATGAAACTATTTCGAAACAGTCGAAAGATTGAAGAAAACGCGATTTTTTTTCAACTTTTTATCTCAAACGACATTTCCGGACCCATTACATATGAACTTTTTGCTTAGAATGATGAGTTCTAGTACTTAATTTTGGATTAGATAAGATTCACCCTAGATTATCGAATTCGGCAATAAGATAATAATTTAACCTGTCCCAATCAACACTCTATATTTGCTGCGTACTCATCGATGTGCGATCTAGAACCGCTCGTTATAAGCACGTTTTAAAGAAAAAATCAGAAATTTGGGAAATTTATTGCAAATGTGTAAAAGTATAGTATAGTAATAAAATTTAAAAACAATCTGCAAATTTCTATTGAAAATTCCATAATTCTAACATTAGTCCAACGCAAATTTCCTTTAATATTTCATCATAAAACAAAGCCTGTACGTCTTATGAGTTTGATAGACCGAACGCGCAATCATTCGGCTGATAATAGAATAAGAAAACACAAAACGTAAACGTATATAAAAATACTTTAAATTACAATCGTTTTTATTCATTATATGTCCAGCTAAATTGGTATAAAATATAATACCCATTTTGATTTTACTGGCCCCAAGCAACTTAATCCGCCACTGCTAATATCTATTTTGCCAAGCTAAAGATTATAAGTAAAATAATTTAAGAAGTAACTGTTGAAATTTTAATTACCTAGATTAATACTTGCTATAAAAAATATTTGATCCTAGGCACTATGCACTGTAATAGTATATTGAGTATCAAGAACAGTAAGACACGGCCGGAGACCGGTACAACCCTTAATGTTCGTGATGCTCATACTGTAGTATATAACTTTACTAGCAACGTAAAAAGGGTTTTACAGAAGCATGTAATTGGCGAGGCGAAGGCGAGCCAGTTACCTTATGGAGACAGTAAAACCCGTTATATTGCGTGTATTGTTATATAATTTATTTGTTACTCATTTGTTAAAAAATGCAAATATATTAATTAATTAGATGAAAATTTTTTTTTCATTAGCACGCACTTGGCGTATACATTGCAACTAGTTTTCATTATCTAGCAATTTTGTTTGAATAATTCTTACTTAAATCTAAGTCTAAGGTCTTAAATCTAGGCAAGTCTTAGCGGTTGATGGATGTGTTCCCATTGGCGCACTCCACATATGTTTTAAAACACTTCTTTCACACGTTTTAATTGCCCTTGACTTCACTATCACTAACTCAACTTACACTAGTTCAAAAGGTTTTTGCCTTTTTAATCTACGAATAAGTCCACTGTTGTCGAGTAATTGTAGTACTTCGACATTTTCATGTTCACGTAACCTCGTTTCATGTTTTCTCGCGAACCGTTTAATCTCCTCGCTGACCAGAGGCACTTTCAGGTCTTTGTGGATGTCATTATTTCTGATGTACCATGGCGCGTTGGCAATGCCCCTTAGTACTCTATTCTGAAAGGTTTGTATCATTTTGACATTAGATTTCTTGGTGCACCCCCGCAGTTGCACTCAGTAGGTCCAAACAGGTTTTATAATCTGCTTGTACAGCAACAGCTTATTATGTAGAGACATCTCGGAATGTCGTCCAAGTAGCCACCACATTTTTCTGAATCTGATGCAAAGTTCTTCCACTTGAGCTTGGCATCTAATGTCATGCCTAGGTATTTCGCTGTGTTAGCATGATGGATTACTTGGTGATTAATTATCACTGGTAAATAATCTATTCTTTTGTTCGTGAAGTTTATATGCGTAGACTTGGTCTCATTTAGCTTAATTCGCCATTTCTTGGTCCAATTGGTGACGTTGTTGACAGCTGTTTGCAGTATGTTTGTAGCTGTTCCGATTTAGTTGCTTATAGCTAGTAATGCAGTGTCATCAGCGAATATAGCAGTTGTTACTTCATCACATTCAGGGATGTCGCTGGTATAGAGCAGGTACAATACTGGCCCAAGGACGCTTCCTTATGGTACACCTGCAGCAATATCTTTTAGTTCTGAATATTCCTCGCCATATTTCAGTCTGAATTGGCGGTCAGAGATATATGATATAAGGATTTGACTTATCTTTTTAGGCAGATTCTTAGCTAGCTTATTCGAGACCCTCGTGCCATACTTTATCAAGCTTGGGCCACGTCCTGAAATATAGCTGAGCATATTTCTTTTTCTTCTAGAGTTCTTTCAATTACATCAGTGATGCGATGCACTTGATCGATGGTTGAATGCGAAAAGCAAATATGGTGACGTCCGGGATAAGTTGCTTTTCCTCTATAGTTGGTTTGTAGGCGTTTTAAGAAAGGTTCTCAAACAGTTTGGAATATGATTGGAAGTAGTGAAAATTGGTCGATACGATGACTTCTCGCTGGGTGCATTTGCACGGTTTGGGGATCATAAACTTCAGCAACCTTCCACTGCATCGGTATCGTACTGTAGTCGTAGTGCAGCATTGAATAGTGTAAGTTTCATTATGCAGTTTTTGGCAGTTCTTTAAGGACTTGGCCACTTATGAAAATCGTAGCCAGGTGCTTTATTGGCACTTGGTTCACTTCGAATCGCCTTTGTTCAATTTCGTTTGGAGTACATAGGTTCTATAAGGTTTACCTTCCTGTCTATTTATCTCAGGTAAGGTTCGTTGTCATCAGCTGGATGTGGTTGGAATGTATATTGCTAAGTGCTCAGCATAATAGCTCTGTTTTTCGCTATCATTTCTTTGCCCAGCCACCGTTTTCTTTACTAGTAGACGGGTTTTGGTATTTTGGACGTTTTAATCTCTTGGTGGCCTTCAGAGTAGGTCAATCAGTGTCTTTACGTCTGTTTAGACCATTAAAAATTCAGAGAATGTTTCATTTTAACAGCTTGAATCTTCCTCCTTAAGTTGTTGATTTAATCGGTTAAGCAGTGTTCTTGTCTCCAGAGTGATCTTGGTTTGATTGCCATTAATCTTTCGTTGCTTTGCGTTTCGTCGAGACTAGCTTCTAATTTCATCTTGGGTAGTTTACCCTGGTGTTTTGTTTTTAACAATGGGGTGTAGTGTTCCATGCCGCCTGTTGTAGGTTGAGTCAACAGCAATTCTGCTTCTGTGTCTAGTTGTTCGATTGCTTTTAGTGGAACGTTCAATCGTGACACGTTCTTCCGACTTCTGCTCTAAATCCGTCCCAATCTGTCCGTTGTGTTTGTTAGCGACGTGATCATTTTGAGTTATTAATAATTGTCTCGCTTATCGTTAGGATAATGACGCAGTAGGTCGATGACAGGTCATAATTGTCTTCAGTGCTGTATGTAGCTCGGATGATATGCTTTTTTATGAAGAAGTCAATAAGATCTGGTATTCTTATTTGCTGTCTGATGGCCAATATGTTGCTTACCAGTTGACTGGCATATGCATTTGTGCTTGTGATATGCTTTCTGCGTGCTTGCCTTTGGAGGCGATCAGCCTGGATCCCGCAATAGGTATGTTTAGCATTGAAATGCACCTCCAATGTATGAAGTTCGATCTCCTAGTGTTTGGAAAAGTCTAATATAGATCCTCTTTAGTCTAGCGTGCGGTACACTAGGCCAAGACAATATATTGCGACAACTGTATACTCTTTAGTATTTTGCATTGATTTTTACAGCTGATTGCTTGTATTTCGCATGTTGCATAATGACATCTTCGTAATGCTTAATGTTCTCGCTTTATTATTACCGCTGATCCACCCCTGAGCTGTGTTGTTTGGATGTTAATAGTGTGCTTATAATTATGTACCGTTTTATTGTTCAGCAATTTTCTCTAATAAATGTGAGTTTCGAGATTAGACAGATGTCTATCTTTTTGATCCCAGGGCTAATAGTTCTAGCTCATGGGGATGCTGGAAAATGCCCATTTGCGTTCCAGGCTTGCGTATTCTAATAGACTGCCATTTTATTTCTTGCTTTTGTCTGCTGCATTATTGCTGGTTTCAAGTTTTCAACTCTGTTTAGAACAGTTTGATAAGACTATTCTTTGTGTTAGTTATTGCGATCTAGCTTTAGTTTCTTCTGTCGAGTTTTCTTGCGGCTTGTTTTAACCATTTGTGCATAGCTGCTTGCTCCTGTAACATTACTTTGCTGTTATTGGAGCAGCCTTTAGGTATGTAGGAAAGTGATGCTGAGTCTTCTCTACTGTCGTTGTTTTTGCAGTATTAGCTGTTCTCAGGTTGTTCCTTTTCCTCTGTTGCTGTATTCTTTCTCTCTGCTTCTTGAAGTTCTTCCGCAACTAAACACCCCATGTAGTTTAGCCGGGTGAGCTTCTCCACAGTTTGACATTTAGCTTTTGCAAGTTTGGTTGGCTTGCAATCCTTAATACTGCCGCTCTGACACTTTACGCACCTCACTTCTTTATTATGCATGATTTAAGTTTGCGGTTGTGTGCCATAAGCATCTGGCTATCTTTTTGAATTGTGGGATCAAGGTGTGTTTTCTTACGTAGAGGATCAATCTTTACCTTCAATCTCAGCAATTTACTAATTGCGTAAATATCCTTGATAACGATGTCTGATTTGTCAGAAAGTCTAACATATGTAGGGAGCAATGTGCTTTGCTATGAGAGCCATTCTTTGTTTTAGTTTTGCTGTACATGATGTTGGTAGTTTTCACTTTTACAATTTTGTACTTCTTGTTTCTTTCATGGTCATCCACTATGCAGGTCTATTTGGGCAGGTTGTACCATTTGTATGCCTCCTAGCATAACATCTTTGTGGAGCCTGTTTTGTTTGTCCTCATAGGTGTATATATTCAACATTATGATTACGTATAGGTATTTATCAGCCTTTCGATAACTTCAATCGTCTGGCACATTAATCCTAAATACATTATTATTCCAGTAGCGGTTACATTGGATATGCAATTTCCTGCTCGCCATTTAATTCATACACGGTTTTATAATCTTTTACATTCACCAAATTAACTGGTGGTGGTAGGCGGTATTTTCATTTTCTTTTTCGTGTTTGTTCTCTGCATTCTTTTGGTAAGTTGTTGGTATGTTGTTTGTGAGAAGTCTCAGGTGACTCGGATGCTTTTCTGTTTTTTATTATTAGTTTTCTTTGTTTTCTTGACAATCCCTCTGTTTCTTTTCGTTTAACTCTTCTTCGATCGGTACAGTATTCAGTTTCTACTTTTCTGTTTCTTGCTTTGCATTAGGTTCCGCTCACTGAGACTCTCGAGGCTTTTTACGCTTTGCATTAGCTGGTTAATATCACCATTTTAGGGTTTCACTGGTATGCGAGGATTGCTGCCATAGTCGTTCCTATAAATTTACATCATCAATTATTGAGTTTTCAGTTGATTCTCTTGTAACAGAGCTCTGATTTTGCTGAGATAATATAAACTCAGCTGGTGTTGGAGGTCGTTGTTTTAAGACAATATTGTTATCATTATGCTGCTGTGTGATATTGCACTGCTAAAACCATTAAATTGTTATCTTACTCGGAGTAGGTCACTATCATCATGCGTTGCACTTTCTCAGCAGGAATATTTATCCTTATCGCGTTTTGCACGTACACGTAACACGCATCCGTATTGGATATCACTCAAGAGCAGCGTCTAACACGTCTTTATCCTTCAAAAATAAAACGAATACAACCATGATAATAAAACTACAATTATTTATGAAAATATTTTGATTACAAAAAAATTTTCAATAATTTGTCGTAAGCTTTGGACTTTCATTATGGGTAAAATGGTCTACGGTCAAAACTTACTGAGAAATAAAGGAGTTCGCAGGTTAGTTTTTTTTAAATAATGAAAAAAATGTGACGTTTGTTGGTTTCAAAAGGTCATTGCGTTTCTCAAACGAAGAAATGATTGTTATACCCCAAAAAAAAGCCAAGGCTTTAAATAAAGAAGAGGTTGAACGTGTTTAATTTTTTAACTTGACAGTTGAATCTCGTAAATACTTTAATACAAGTTGGGTAACTTTGTTTAAAATAAACTTCTTTGGTTAATAGTAGTGTTTCTAACGATAAATTGATATTTACAAATGAGTAACAAATAAAAGACTTTATTTGTTACTCATTTGTAAATATCAATTTATCAAGTCAGCTTATTGCCGATAAAGTCAATCTTAACCAGTTAGCTGCTAGTTAAGAAATTTTCAGGTTAGATACGAAAATTGTTTAATTTTTTCAAGTTAGAGACGACCGTACCTTGTTCGCATTGTATTAGCAAAATCAACGATAGGTGTCGTGGTCAGAGTAATGATTTGAAAGATAACGAGATGTTTTTGAAAATATAATGATAGTTATGAAAGAAAGGGAAAATTTTATTATGAGTTTTCGGTTTATTTACAAAGGAAAATCAAATAAAACATTATACATTCTTTACATTGGTCAGAAATGACAACATCGTGTTTATCTAATGTTCTGTTAACCAAACTTAGTAAAAACTAATAAAAATGCCTTCTCCTTTTTTCACTTTTCCAAAATAAAAAATAGGTGAGAAGTGTGCAGGAAATCCAGAGCGCAACTTCAGAAGTAATCCAATGTGAAGACTTGCTTTTGTGATAAAATTTACCTCATGCATTTTTCCCTTCCTTTTCTTGCTTATTAAACATGATGTAGAGGTATATTTATATCAAAACTTAGTTCTTTGGTCACAAAGTCAATAGGTAACATCAATATGTATCTATTTAATTTAACCTATCCAAGAAATCCATAGCGCTTTTTCGAAGAAATCCAGTGTGAAAATTCGCTTCGTGATGAACTTTGCTGCGTCGTTCATTTCTTGATTATTATGTACACATGAAAGTAAATAACAATAAATCTATACATTAAATGGAATTAACTACAAGATTGCTGCTTTCGTATCCACGCACAAGACCTGGCGGAAACCAGATATTTAAATGTATTTTGAAGCCGAACAGTGGGATTTTATTCCAACTGCTTTATATCACCAGAGGAATCTGAATCCACATCACTATCTTAATCAGATTCTCGTAATGCTATAATAACAGGTGGGATATTTTCAATCGAAACATTTCCTATATATTTCTCCCAATCATTTGAAATCATCGTTTCCGTGGGCGAAGAAAAATTTTGCCATGTTCTAGGAGCACACTTAGATAAAGCCTCAAGCCATAATTTCTGAACCCGACCTTTCAATGGAAGTTCAGAACTTATTTGCTTATAGTAATAATTAAAAAACTCCATGCCATTTCAATATCGGCAATGGTAAGGAGGCAATGTAAAACTTCATATACATGCTTAATCAAAAAATTATCAACTACATAATTTTTACCTCTGGACCTTAAAGGATGAATTTTGTTCCACAGTTGCTTTTTTGTAATTTTGCCCTCAATTTCGACCCCGTGTGCAACAAACCACTCCTGCAGCTGATCTTTCTTACTAAAAAATGAGGATGGTTTGTCTAACTGCACCGAATGATACAGTGCGTTATCCATAACCACCACACAATTTCCGGATAGTTTGGACGGAGCAGGAATCAGCTGTTTAATGAAACAGTTTTCCAAAAACCATTAATTACACCGTGCGTGTAAAATGGTATACCGCTTATCTTCACTTTTAATTTTGAATGGATTACTTTTGACGCCAGAATCGTGCACCATGATAGATATTAGACCCATTTTAATAAATTCACATTTTGTCTAGATAGACAAATCTGACATCATGGCCTAAACTTTTCAACTGCAGAATTTTCTCAAAAATTTTATTTTGGTACAACGACGTGTCTCATTTCACATAATTTTTTGTACATTGACACACACTCACACACGCACATGCACACACTCATTCGCATCCGCGCTCGCACCCGCAAGCGCATACCGAGCGCATACGCACATACCCACACAAACAGATAAACTCGCACACTCGTGAACACACTCATAAGCACGACCACACACATGAACACTCGCACTCACGCACACGATCGCACACGAACGCGTACACATGGGAACACACGCACTTGAACACGTACACGCCCTCGCACCCGAACCCACACTCGCACACACACGCACGCGCACACTTACACGCATAACCACACGCGCTTATACACATCCACACACGCAGACTGGCACACACACACGCGCGCGCGCGCACGAACACTCACACTAACATGCGCTCGTACATACCCACACACGTACATACGCACACACGCCCACGCATACAGAACGTTCACACATACGTGCACACACATACGCGCGCACACGAAATACTGTTGGAACCATATACGTATCGTGGACTACCAAAAGATCCTACAAAAAATTTCATTTAAAAACTAAAGTACTTATTAAACTATTATCTATTCCTGAAGAAATAGAAAAGAAACTTACTAGTTGAAACTAAAATAAAAATTATATAAAACGTACTAGATTGTGTTTTCATTGTTAAATAGCACTTGCATTTATTGACAAAGCTATTTCTTTGTTAGATATGAATGGATTATTTTAATTGATGTCAAGTTTGTATTTGTGAATGCTTTGATCAATTTCAAATTAAAGTTTTTCACAATTTTGTTAAATTTGTGCTTTAGTTATCACATTTTCCACCATTAGCCTTCGCCCGTTAGAGGATATTTTAATTTGTCATCTTCAAGGCAGTTTATAGCATATTACATAATAAGGGTGGTAAGTAGCCTATTACGCACAAGTGTCGTAATTAAATCGAGTAAATTTTATTTTAGCACAAATTGTAACAAAAACACAAAGATATTTTGTTGCTAATGCCGATGGTGTGAATGAATGATGGTTTTAAACTTAGATATCTAAAAAGAAGTAAGTTTGCCGCCAAATTTGTTTTCGACTATGACTTGCCCGACGAAGATGTGGTGATGAAACTAGGAGTCCCTTCAGTAGTGGGAGGAACTGTCTGAAGAAATGCTGAGATGATATTTTCTATAGATTTATCCTCATTTAAGGTCCAATAAATAGGCGTTCCAAAGTACCAGCGGAAGTGTGTTACATTGAGACCTTCAGATTATGACGAATTTTGGTTTATTCATATTCATATTTGCCATTAGAATTAATGTTTTATTTTTTTACTTAAAGATACTTTATTTAAAAAAATGAGAGTTCTAAATAAAATTTAAAAACTACTTGAACCGGCTTTTATTGAAAAACCGTTCCAAAGTACAAAGATCTTTCCTACATGTTTACCCAAATTCACATTTAAAAATACCTAAGAATTGAGGTGGATGCTAGATTAATAGAATAAATCGGCTTGAACTCCCAATTAAGCGCTGACTACAGCCAATGTAGTGTACCTATATCTGCTCTATACTTCAAAACTACATTAAGAAGTGTATCCATTTTACAAAATGGATGTAAAATCCTTCTCAAGATGTAAATCACACATTTCCCATAGAATCTATGTTCCACATTAAATGCCATCTTCACACGAATAATAGTTCCATTTTATTTAGGCACGTAACTTAACATGTATTTTGTGTAATAATGTTACCATCTTATTGTGGGCCATCATTGCTGCTGAATTGGTAACAACAATAAGAAATTATGATTATGAAACGTACTAGCCTTGCGAGGTGTAAACAGTGCAGATAGTTGTTCCATGCAAATTGTTTAACCTATAAATTATCAATTGCATGATGGTTTATCAGCAACTGACAACACAACCATTCTCCTGTTGTTATAATTGTGCTGCAATTATTAAAATACATTTTGTTGAAAATTGCATTATTTGTAATAGGGCAGCAATGTGTCATAACCTGCAGGCTGCAAAAATAACGTACCAATCATATGTTAGATTTGAAGGATATTGTTTTTCAACCGTTATCATTACAATAATCAACGTTCTCTAATTTTTACAAATTAATCAAAATAAGTAATTGTATTTTATAATTTTGCAGCTTTAAATGCTGCCATCTCGGGGTGTATTTTCTAATCAGAATTTATTCTAACGAAAATAATTTTGACTCATGTTTTTATTATTACACTATATGGATGTATATGATGACGTAGCGGTAAACTTTCCTGGCGAAGATATCTTTCCTGTTGTGTTTTGTGTCAATTTTGCTTTATTTTCCATAACTTTCTTTTTTTATCTTCATTCTCCATTTCTATTAAAGAAAGACTTTCTCCCAGTTTATAAGCTGCTTTGATTTTAACTTCTATTCGCAGCTGATTTTTCATGAAGTTCTTGACTGCCACCTTCACTACTGTTGGCTCATTCTGATCTATTTTGATTACACCATTCTCTACCCATTCCACGTTTTTTTTAAATTATGAACTTTAATTCTTTCTTAGTTTCAATATTATCTTGCATTAATTGATCGTTTTCTTTCTTTAAAATTTCATTTTCTTTTTTAATTTGTCTTAATTTCTTCTATGCTTTCTCTGAAGTCTTGTCTCAGTTTCTCTTGGGTTTTTTAAATCTTCTTTGATCTCTTCCTTCCACTCACGCAACAAACTCCTCCATTTTTCTTCCTAGTTCTGTCTCTGTCTCGTTTTCCCTTCCTTTAGTTATTTTTCCCACTTCCATCTCTTCCTCTAATCGAGTGACTTTCTTGTTCCTTTGCACCGCTCCTTCTAGATCTAACGTATCGAGTTGTTCCCGAGACTCTGGGTCTCTTTTCCTTTTTGGTTCTAAAAATTCTATAAATTTTCTTGGTGCTTTTTGGTCTTTTTTCCACTCATCAATTTGTACTATAGTTATATTGTTTGACGCGCTGTAATTTGTCTGTTACTATTTTTCCACGTTACTGTTGTGGCGCAATGATTTCTTGTGTTGCCGTGCTGTAATGTTTGTTTACAGTTCTCGATATAAGGTTATCTGTGTGTCACCGCGCACTTCGCTTTTAATACTCTGTATCCCAACTTGTGTCTATATCCGTATTTTAAATACGCATGCGCTGGTGAAAATTTAGCCTGTTTTCATAACATAGATACAGTCCGCGCGGCCAAAGAATGCCTCGTGTCGCGCATGGATGTTCGTGCATTCGGCCGCACTCGTTAACGCAATAGCGACTGAAAGTACTACCAGTGGTGTCGCTGTCGCGTTTTCAATTATTCGTCACCAAACCACAAGAAATTTTAAAATATTTTATTTATTTGAATTACATATGAACAGTAAACATTTATAAAATAAAAAAATAACCATGTTGACAAGTAATAAATTTTATATTTGAATTACAAATGAACACAACAGTTTAATCTTGGTTTTCCCTCTTCTGTTGGACCTTCACCCTCTTTAATAATATTTGCCACTAATCTAACAGACACTTTTGTTGCGTCAGACACGGTTTCATTTAATTGTTTCAAGGTATATGTGGGGTGTAAGTTTTTCAACTAACTGTACACATTATATATCATCTCACGCGTTTGATCACTTATTACTTGGCCACTTTTCCCAATGTAGAACTCATATTTCTACACTCGCTTTTAAATCACGGTTGAAAACAACGAGGTAACCTCGTTGGTTGAAAACGAACTAACTAATAAAAACATTTTTGAATGATACTAAGGAGTGTCAACTATTAGGATTTCTTTAATGAGAATTTAAGCAAATGCCATTAGCATTACATGCGCCGACAAACTACTTATTTATTTTACTATGTATTGTGAAAGTATTTGTTGTTTATACATATTTGTCTAATAAATTTGAGTATTATGAGCTTTAAAATTCACATAGGACACAAAATGTATCACATCTCAAGAGCAACAGTTTCCATTGCTTGATGATTTTAAAAAATGGAAAGAAGATCTTGAAAAACAAGGAAAATGTTCCTATGTATATTTTAATTCCCTAGCATGGAATATTACCACACAAAAGTATTAAAAATATCACAAATAAAGTTTTATGAAAAATATTTAATGTAATTTTCCACACATAAAATAAGAAAATTACTCTAAAACATCCTCTGCAGAATTAAATATAAATAATTCGAGTTAGGTTCAAAGTTTTCAGCGTTTTGTTTTTTAATACTTTTCCTTTTTAATGAAGTTATCAATCGTCTTTGATGATCGATTTTTTATTATGAACATGACGTGTAAAACTCATGTTTTTAAAAGTGTTATTCACAGTGTTTTTTCAATTCCTTGAATTCCAGAATGCAAGCACATGCGTATTTAAAATGAAGTATGTGTGGGATATAGACGCGTCTGTGTCCCACACTCAATTATGGCCTTTGCGTTATCAGTCTCGAAATTTTACAGTTTTATTCTTACCTTAGTTTATAGCTTTGTTTACCGCCCCTCACGTCGACTAATTTGTATTAATTCACTACGGTCCTTTTAATTCACTTTCTAGTTACGTATTTTTACACTTCATACCTTTATTTCCATAAATCTATTAAAATATTTGCGTACGTTGGCGGAACCTGTGTAATGGTGATCACACCGAACACAACTTTGAATGAATTACAAAAATGCATTTGTTTATTATTGTTGTGGTTTGTTGAACCTTCTTTTTGATAATTATTGAAAGTACGAATTTCCTTATCATAGGCCTTATGTGTATTCATATCAGCATTTGAATTTGCATTACAACTTTCAATACTCTCCTCGTAATTTTCAAGGTCTTTATTGTTCAATTTCTGTTTAAATATTTGTTTTTTAAAAGACAACCTCATTTTTATTACATTCTAACTCACTTATTTATTCAGCTTGAAAATTTATATTCCTTTCTTTCTCAGTTGTCCAATTTAATTCTAATTTAACCATTTCTAACTTATGTATTACAGTGGTTTCCCTCACCTCTTGGATAGTTGTCAAATTATCTTTACAGTTATGGAAAACAACATCACAAGCATTCTTACTTAACACATACCAACTTTTTATATAAAAACATTTGTACAATAGACTCCTTTTTAATTCATTATAAAATTCACTGTACAAACGTGTTGGCGCCATTTTGGTCAACGATACAAGTTTAGTTTATGGTCAAGAAGTAGTTACATTTTTAATACTAAATACTTAGAAGTTATAGTAGTTAGTACCTGTACCTTTGTACAGATATAGTATAACTACCAAGCTATTTTTTACAAAGCAGTTAGTAGTTATCCTTAACTACCTTTCTCAACTAATCTACCCAGCTCTGCTTGAAACGTATGTGAACGCTTTTTAATCAACAGGTAAAGTTGCACTTCCAAGACTACATTACAATGGTACGAAATAAAAAAAGAAAAAAATTCTAACTTCACTTATTTAATAGTAAAAAGTAATACCACAGCAATGACTACTATTCAAACTACAGAATAAAATTAAGAACAAATAAAGCAATTAAAGAAACATATTAAAATAACTGCTTTATGTGCACGAGCCTAAAAAATCACAATCATAGACAGTATACTATTAACAATTACTGATAAGGAAACATTACAATATAGTTATAAAATAAAATTGTATAATACATCATTTTTAAATGATTAATAATCATTCTTTTCATTTCACTTATGGCAATAAATATACATGAAAAAATAAAATAATTATGTGATTATTACGTGATATATTAGAATTTTTATAATTATTTAGCACCATGAACTATGACAATCTACATTATTAGGCTAATGCAGATGCAGGCAACGAACTATGCTTTGGTTTCATTTTATTTATAAACACTTTTATGCAACCATTGAAATCTGCTGATATTAAAACATGTCCACCACATCCTTTGGTATGTTGTTCAACCATGGGATCTTCCACCTAAAAATATATCATTACTTTTCATTATACAGCAGAAATTATGTATGGTGCGGGATTAACACTTGGGGAAGGGGGACAACAACATTAACTGTGATAATGAACGAAGGGAAATGCAAATGTATACAACATGCACTACAAGTGCTCTCTGTTTTGTACATGTAATCCTACCTTGAAAAATGAAATAAATGTCTCCCTACCCATTGTATGCTATTTGAAAAATATTAAAGTAACCATAATAGTAATTAATACTGTCTGCTTACCTTATCATCCTGCTCATCTGTTTTATTTTGCTCATCTACCATTTTAATAATATCATCTGGATTAGGTGCAAATATGGCACATGTAACAACTGCATTATGAGCCTTAATCGCTTCCCAGAAATCATTCCTATCTCTGCGAACAGACGAAAATTTTGAATAGTCATGATTTGTTTTCCATACGTAGATGTCACGATTCTCAGATCCACTAACTATATATTTTCCATCATGACTAAAGCTTGCCTTAATTTGACTACTGACATTCACATAACCTTTATATTTGCAAGATAAATTTAAATCTCTAAGATCATATAAACGAATCCGACTATCGTTAGATGTAACCAAGATTTTATCCTCTCCTGGCATGGGTTCAATTCCACTAATTTTACGTCCTATTGCATTTCTGCCTCGTGTCGATCTTACGTGTATTTGTGTATGATACTTTAATTGATCGGTGTTGTAGAATATACACCTTCCATCGTAAGAACCAACAACAGCACATTTACCATTTAAACAAAAATTGGCCGCCGTAATTAGTTTTGGTGTACCTTCAACTTCATTCCACACAGCAACTTTTTTATCTGGAATATTCCATAAACGTAATTTACCATCTAAAGAACCGCTTAGAAAATAACGATCATCTCTAGGATGGAAAACAATAGCAGTGACAAAGTCAATGTGTTGAAAACAACAGAGACATTCTTTTCGTGAAATATGCCATAAACGTACAGTTTTATCCATGGAAGATGACAATATAAAATAGTTCTTTGACCACGAAACATCAAGTAAATCGGATGTGTGGCCAGTGTAGGTGCAAAAAGGTTTCGAGACAAAAATGTGTTTATTACCATCTTCTTTTAAAGCTTCTGTTATTAAGCTGTGATCATCTGTTGACTGGTGAGATACTAAAGATTCTTGGGATGGAGTGGGTGAAACTTTCTCAGCGTTGTACTTGGATCTCATATCCTGTGTAACAAAAAAACCATTTCAGTTTTAGGGAAATGTAATATATAACATGAACCACTATGACTTTCTTTTTAAAATTTTGCAAATATTGTTTGTACTGGTTTTTATTTCATGAAAGTCCATACCACATGAGTAAAAATAAGAAAAAAGCTGTTTTTAAAGTTTCACTAAGTTGCTTAAAATTACAATTGCTTCGACAACACTGTGTCTTAATCATATTGAGTATTTAAACTAATTTTAGTTACAATGCATATGTTTTTATACAACCTATATGAGTTATTAAAAAAAATGGAGAAGAAAGGTTAAAGAAGAATTTATAAATTAAAGAATGGTGAATTGTATACATTTAGTTGTTTGTTTCATAACTGACCTGAGTATTTTCGATTAATGATTTTTTACATCATTACAAATCATTAATTGAATACATAAATACATTTAAGCATGGAGCATAATTTCATTATGAGGTCTTATAATGGGAAATTCGTTACGCAAAAATATTTATAGATAATTTAAAATATGTGGTGTGTAACACCACACGACCTTCCAACCTACAAAATGGATATTAAAAGAAATGTAATAATTGTAACATTTTTTTAACCTCTTTTATACGTTCATAACGAAAACGGGCAACATTGTAAAAACAAAAAACAATAATCTATGCCAAAATGACGTTCAAAACTTCATGTTAGATAGAGATTAACAGACATACATCTTAACTTAAAAAAATTCCAAAGCCGCCCGCTTCTATGCGATATCACTAATACAATTTAAACAGTTTCATTCATATTTAATTAATTTTTAGATTTACCTTCCGTTACATTAAGAAAACCTTTTCTTATAAAATTAATCGCTATTCAGATATTGAAAAAATTTTAACTAACACTTAAATTCTACCTTAGGAATTTTTTGCCGCTAAGTTACGTATGGTATCAAAAAATTGCATAGAACATAATTAATCTATATGTGAAATATGCAACTATTTTAGATATATTTGATAAAAACCAAAACTTGCCCCTAATAAACCCCCTCCCCACACCCCCACTGGATTTCTCCAAACGAAATGAAAACAAGCTTATATACACATTTTTAAGTAAGTACGTGTTTTCGTTCTGGAGTTATCGTGGATACATACACACAGCCACACATCCAGACATCATGGCCCATCTTGGCGAAACTTGGCCAAAAGTTATAAAATGAGCTAATATGTGGATTCAGCGATAGTGAAAAAAAAGTATTGCATAACCTTCTATACCTACATATGTATATGTAGGTTGGAAGGTAAAAATCAAATACATAACCACCAGCTTAGTAATAATTTTCTATTTTGGTACAGATATGTTGATGATATTTTTGCATATTTTACAGAGTCTAATAGACAATTAAATACTTATGGAGCGGAAGAAAAACTCAAAACCAAAATTCGCAATTAATTTTTATTATATGTGTATGGTGTAGTTCAAAAATAATCCTACATATATATGTTTCGGTCTATTAAATAATTAGACCATAATCAGGGGATGAACCGAATGTAACACAAACAATCAACTAACAAAATCAATTAACTAAATACTTTTTTAATAAACTACATCCATCGATAGAATAGAACAGAAATCAATTTAATTTTTTAGCCTTAACCATCATTAAAATAGGCAATAGACCGATTTTTCTATTTTTCACAAACCTTCCCATACAGACTCAGAAGTACATAACGCATCGGCTCATCCATATAATTACAAAATGGCGACATTTAACCCTTTAATGGGCAGATAAAAATTTTCAAATTATTGAAATGGAAAAAGCTGCTATTAAAAGAAGGCAAGAATTAAAGAAAATGAAGCATGGAAAACTTCCAAAAAGAGTTGTAGACAGTGATTCTGAAGATGCGCCGGATATTGTTTTGTTCGACAACTCAAAACATGACGTTGACTGGGCAGAAAACAAGGAAGCAGAATCTGACGTTCCAGTTATGATCGAAGACAGTCTAGAAAATCAATTAGAATGGTTTCCAGTAGAAAAGGACTTTGTTTAGTGCAGTTTGCGACTAAGAAGCAAAAAATTTATTATGTGGGCGAAATCGTAAAAGATAAAAATGAAGATGATGAATATTTAATACATTTTTTATGGTTAAAAAAATAAAAACCAACACATGCAATCAGTTTCACATGCCAAAATTGCTGACATATCACTTGTTCAACAAAATGACATCAAAATGATATTATTAGACCCTAATATAAGTGGCACTACTACAAGACAAAAGTCAAATTATATTTATCCTTACGAATTATCTCACATAAATATTCGTTAAAACTTAGCTATAGGTATACTTTATATAATCCTAGTTGGACCAGCTTATAAAGAGAAATCTCTGAACAACGCTGGCGGCACGAACGACTTGGGGAGTCTCTTTGAAGTGGTACCCTCTTTACAGATTTTTTTACCTTCCCACCTACATCTACGTATGTAGGTATAGGTTATGCAATTGACTTCTTTTCATTATCGCTAGCTCATTTTACAACTTTTGGCCAGTTTCGCCAATATCGGCCACGATGTCTGGATGTGTGTGTCTGTATGCCTAGTATCCACGATAACTCCAGAACGTACGTATTTAAAAATTTGTATTTAACTTTGTTTTCATTTCGCTTGGAGCTGATTAGATTTTGGGAGAAATCCAGCGGCGGAGAGGGAGGGTGGGTTTATTAGGAATGAATAACGGTTAATTTTAAAAGTACATATTTTTTAAAGAAAATGTAATTTTAAGTAACTTTTCTTTATAAAGTTTCTTAATATAACGCAAAGTAAGTCTAAAAATTAATTAAACATGAAGGAAAATAGTTAAACTGTATTACTGATATCTTATAGAAGCAGGCGGCATTGGAATTTTTTTTAAGTGAACATGTATTTATGTCTATTAATTATAGTAATTAAGGTATCGAGGGTATTACGGGCCCTGAGTGGCCCGAGGGATGTATGTTGACCAAGGGCATTATTCCTGTAACACCCGTGGTACCTTGTACATTTAATGTCCTTTTACTGTGTTATTCAATTAAAAAAGATATTGAATTTTATTTTTTACATTTATTGTCATGCGTATTTTTAGTAATAAACAAAGTGAGTTTGTTTCCTTAGTAATTTCATAATGCCTAGGGCGTTATATCACAGATTATTATTTTTGTTTTTACAATGTTGCCTGTTTTCGTTATGAACGTATAAAATATCTGGTGTGAACAGGACCTTCCAACCTACAAAATGGAAATTAAAAGAAATGAAATTGTAATAAAATTTTTTTAGGACAATTATGCAATCTCTTTTATAAGAAGTTCATTAAAAAAATAGGCAACATTGTAAACGAAAAACAATAATCTATGTCAAACAGACGTTTAAAACTTTATGACAGACAGAGGTTAATAGACATCTAGATGCTAACTTAAATTAAAAGAAATGAAATAATTTTAATTTCTATTTTTTTAGGATAACTATGCAACCTCTTTTTCAAAAGAAAAACAGGCAACATTGTAAAAACAAAAACAATAATCTACGTCAGAATGATGTTTAAACTTCATGTCAAATAGAAATTAATAGACATAAATACATGTTAACGTAAAAAAAAATTCCAAAGCCGCCCGATTTTATAAAAATATCGATAACACAGCTTCAGCATTTTCAACCATATTTATTTAATTATTACATTTATTTTGCTTTACATTAAAAAAACTTTATAAAGGAAATTAATGTAAAATAAAATTTTCTTTAAAAAATTTGTCTACACTTTTTCTTATAAAATTAATTGATCATTATCCAGATAATGAAAAAAATTGAACACAAACTCTACCTTAGGAATTTTTTTGCCGCGTCATATCAAAAAATTGCATAGAACATAATCGATATATTTAAGGTCAATATCTAAGTATTTTTATATCTTTGAAATATGGAGCTGTTTTAGAAATATTTGATAAAAACCAAAAACTGTCCTTAGTAAACCCCTCCTCTCCGCCTCTGGATTTCTCCCAAAATCTAATCAACTCTAAGCCAAATGAAAACAAACTTAAATACAAAATTTTAAGTACGTAGGTGTTTTAGTTCTGGAGTTATTGTGGGTACTAACATACATCCACACATACAGACACACACACACACACAGACATCCAGACATGATGGCCAATCTTGGCCAAAAGTTGTAAAATGAGCTAATAAGTCGATTGCATAAACTTCTATATTAACACATGTATATGTAGGTTGGAAGGTAAAAAGAGATTGCATAGTTATCCTAAAAAAATTATAATTAAAATTATTTCATTTCCTTGAGTTATCATCTCTATGTCTAGTAACCTCTGTCTGACAAAGTTATAAATGTCTGTTTGACAGAGAATATTGTTTTTGTTTTTACAATGTTGCCTACTTTTATAATGAACTTATTATAAAAGAGGTTGACATAATTATCCTAAAAAAATGTTATTAAATATTTTTTTTAATTTCCATATTGTAGGGTGGAAGGTCATGTGGTGTTCTACGTCGGCTATTCTTATTAAGCAAATGATACCCAAAACTACCTATTTCTAAAAAAAAATGTTTTTGCCTTGAGTAGGCCTTTACGGCTTTTATTTAATCTGTCACTTTCTTCTGGCACATTTCCAGACTTGTGGAAGCAATCATATTTAACGCCTGTCTATAAGAATTCTGGTGACAAGGGTATGGCTGAGAACAATGGACCAGTCTGTTTAATCTCCATGATCCCAAAATTATTTGAGTCATTAGGGTCTAATTTTTTAAAAAAATAGCTATTTGTATTGCGAGGGAGGAAAGTGGTGGTTTTTCTCCCGACTGCAGAAGGGAGGAAAATACACTTTACTCCAGTGTAATACATATGATTTTTTCCAACACCTTCATGAAAACTGTAAATAATAAATAAAAATGTGAATTTGGAAATTTAGCGTCAAACCTAGTAGTTATTGTCGTTACCAAGGAGTCAGAACAACAAACATTCAAAAAATTATAAATTTTTGATTGATCCACAATTTTGTCTTGAAAAAACGTTGCGTTCTCAAGAAAATGGCAGAGATAGAAGAAAATGAAAATTCAATTCCTGAAGACATCATGGAAGAGGTGAAAATATTAAATTTATGTTTATTACCAGAAAAATCACAACAACGGTATGAAAAGGAATACGATCTCTTGTTATGTTGGATGAGGGAAAGAAAAGTTAAGAGGATAAGTGAAGAGGTAATTTTGGCCTATTTTCTACAACTGTCAAAAAATTTACGATCATCAACACTATGGTCAAAATGGTCCATGCTTCAATCAACTGTTTTAATAAAAGAAGATTTGGATATAAAATTTCCTATATTAGTGGCATTTTTGAAAAAAAAAGGGAGCTGGATACAAGCAGAAGAAAGCTGCTACTTTTACCAGAGAGGATATTAATAATTTTATTATCGAAGCACCGGATGAACAGTATTTAATGTCTAAGGTATTTCTCTATTTAGTATTAATATTTTTCACAATTAATTCGTTGTTATCGTTTAGGTTGCTTTAATTCTTGCTATCTGTGGTGCTTGCCAGTGTGATGGATTGTGCTAAATGGTTGTTATTATAGTAATAACTCTTCCAGATACAAAAACCAAAATACAAAGAGTATTTATAATCACAAATAATACTATTAGAGGCATTAACGTTCTTGAATTCATTAGAAGACCGACTAAAAATGACCATTCACGTTTCTTTATTTATTATGGTAAATTAAAATGTTCAGTGTAAGTGGTGGGAAAGAACACCATGTCAAAAATACCCCACAAAATTGCTAAATACTTGAAGTTACTCAATCTGGAACTTTATACAGTACAATACAAAGAATATCTCTGCTAATATCATGAATCCAATTAGTTTTAATAATCTTACAAATTGCACATTTCATTTTTTTAATGAAAATCTTAATTTAATTTATTTAAAATGCTAAATAAAAATTAATATAAATTCAACACTTTAATAAATATAATAAAAAATTAAATTTTTTTAGCGGAAGCCAAACTATTCTGCCTCCCTAGGGAGGAAAAGTGGCACTTTCGTCATGAAAATTAGGGAAAAAAATTGAATTTTCGATATAGGTGTTGGAAAAACGTTTAAAAACATTATCAACCAGGACCAACATGGCTTTCGCGAAAATCGCTGTTTCAAGCTGCTAGCGTACCATGATTGCATTGTCAGTGGCTTGAAGGAGGGGTATACAAACAGGAGGATTACAATTCGAACAGTTTATAAAATGAATGGTATAACTTGCATATTATTTTTAATTTGTAAAAAGAATCCTTATATATTTGAGAAAATAAAGTGAGTAGTTCTAAAAATCAGTTGTTATTTTACTCAAATATCTTTATTTGTTATGAGATACATAGAAGTTTATGTATAGGACATGATACATGAAATATATTCAGAATTTGAAGATGAGTTCAAAAATAACATAAAAAATACTTGTTTCCATTTGAAAAAATGAAGTTTGTTGTAACTCTGTTTTGGGTTACCTATACACACAAGTAAGAACCTAACGTAAAGTATATTCACAGCTAGAACAGTTTTGTTTCATATGATTATTTGTTATGAAGTTAAAGGGTAGAATTAGTTTGGGACACCCTGTACATAAAAAAATAATTGAAAAACGTGATATAATTTAAAACTCACACTTGTATATAGGTGAAGTAAACTATAATCACGATATAAGAAGGTTAGGTGATCCAGCGCACCGCTCAAATCACTCTGTGTGCCAGTAATACAAAGTGTGTGAGAGAGATAGCAAACGACGTCTCAGATTGTCTCGTAGCTGCTGTGCCTCTGCGTACGGGATTGACGAAGATTGTAGTTATAATATCAAATACACTTAACTTATAATATGTACAACTCAGTCTTAAATCGGGAATCTATTACATCAGCGCCTATAGTGGGTTGAGTTGCTTGGTGACTGCTGTTACATCGTAGTTTTATCCATTAAAAAATAAATAAAGTTCGTTAATTAGTGAATAATGTCGTCTAAACGAGGTGCGGTTTGTGCAATGTATAGCTGTACTAGCTATAAACTAAAAAACAACGGCAATAGATCACTTTATCGCATGCCAAAAGATCTTAACCTGTAAGTACAGAAGCTATTTTTTGTCCAATTTAATTTCAAATTGAACGAAGATTATTTAGATCTTATATTTATTTATTATCTAATGCATATTCTAGCTTAAAATTGTGGATCCGTGCTTCTAAACGACAAGACTTGGACAGTATTTTGAAATTTAAGCACTCGGATTATTTCTACAATACATATGTCGCATGTTCTGACCATTTCAAAGTAGAATATTTTAGAAATAAAAATTTATACAGTCAGGGGTAATTATTATAAGTTTTTGTTATGAACGAATAAGTTCAAAGGTAAATATGTAATTAAAAATTATTATTAATTAATAATAATTTTTAGTCAGGGGTAAGTTTGCGTCAGTATTTAATTTATACATTTATAAAAAAGTACATTTAATGAAAGCAATTTTACTTTATACACACATAACCATTA
The DNA here is from genome assembly GCA_036346205.1 of Vesta saturnalis. Taxonomy (NCBI): domain Eukaryota; kingdom Metazoa; phylum Arthropoda; class Insecta; order Coleoptera; family Lampyridae; genus Vesta; species Vesta saturnalis. Next base: position 1,301,822 of record JARFJB010001400.1, read on the forward strand.
CCTATATTTTCTTTTTTAGCCTTCTTCCCGGATCGGTACCAAATCATATATTAACAAATTAAATGAAAATAGAAATAAGTTAGTCTTAGAAACGAAAAATGTTAAATTAAAAAAAATTTCTCATAATTAAAATAGAATTTTTATTTACCTAATGTCTTCTACAAACTTAATTTTGTAGATGGCGCTGTAAACGCGTATTCTTACACGCAGGTGCAAAATGGACGGAGTTGGACATATTAGTAGTTGAGTGTATTTGATGATATCGTTTGAAATTTATATACATATATTTTAAACAAATAAATGCAAAGATAATAGGCAGGGACATATCTGTGTGACATACTTAAATTTAAATAAATATTAATTAAAATTATTATTAATTTTATTAAATACATAAATAAAAGTTTACTCGAGTAGGATTTGAACCTACGACCTGTACTTTGCTAGAGTACCGCGCTACCAACTGCGCCACAAGGTTCAACCCCAATCGATGTAAATTTTGTCTTTATGTATGTAGAACTGATGTAAATTAATAATAATTTTAATTACATATTTACCTTTGAACTTTCGTTCATAATAAAACTTATAATAATTAAATAAATATTGTACATAATAAAAATGTAACAGAGTTCAATAGAGTCGCAATTTCAACTCTTCGTTTCTCAACTGATTTCTTCCGGTGACATTTTTTTCTTGCTTATAAAATTGTTCTATTCACATAAAAATCTAGAAGTACATCGCTGAGGCTATATTACTGTTGTGATGTTGACTGTAAAGAAAACGGAAAGTTATTTTAAGTTCCAAAATTTAATCAACAGTTTCTTCAAAAACATTAACAGAACTAACTCTTTCCATAAGAACGGTTTCAATTTTCTTTAGAAATAGAGACATTTAAATATTGTGGTGGTTTAGAAATTCCCTAGATTTAATATTTGTTAGATTCGTCTCCATCATAAAGCTGTCGAAAAGGCTTCTGCTATAAAGATGCAGTTTACAGGTATTGCACTTGCTTAATTTAAATAGTTTTTTCAAATGAATCTGCTTAAAAAGTAAAGAGCACAGTCTGCAACATCATCAGTTTCTTGTGGTGTGTCAAAGAGCAAATCAGTATCAAAATCTTTGGGATGATTGTTCTAAAATGCAATTTAATGGATGTTTTACGTCTCCGTTGTTACCGGGTTTTTTTTCTGTATTACTAAAAATTGTTTTGAAATTTTGCAATTACAATGTTGCTTTACAAACTGGTACTACATATCTCCAACTCATTATTTAATATTACAGAATAATTGTAAAATTTACAAAATCTTTTGGGACCCGCGCCCTTCAGTTGCCGCTGCCACAACGTATACGTGGTGCGACAGACTGGGAAAGAACGAGAGTTCGTATGCGCTTCTGGTCGCTTGGAAGTATCTCGCGAAGACGGACAAGCAGCGGTAAAATGCTTGCGCCGATTCAGCTAATCTTCATACATTGTGACTATAATTAAGATTTCTCAGTTTCTTAATCTTCACGATGAAACGATTTATTTCTTTTAACAAAAGTAAAACCAGAAACATATGTGTAACGTGTACTAGTTAACGTTATAAAAATTTTTAACAAAAATCCTACATTCAGGTTATAATAATAAAAACAAGGTCAAAACCCAATTATTACTGAAAGGTCAAAAGGTAATTTAAATCTTAGATCATCAATAAACTATAACTTGCTAATATAATAAAATTCAATTAAAAAACCTCAAATAAATGGGCAGATACTGTGAAGTAATTTATATACAAATGTGGGCGATTTTGCATTACACAGCCGCTAATTTCGTTAATACCAAGATATTTACATTTGATATTAAGTACTTCTAAGTTATTTTTTGTGCTCTTTTCAATTCACTGCATTAAAAAAACAAATGGGCAGCGACAACTAGTGATTTTTTTAAATAGAACAACCTGAATTTTATTTTATAAATTGAAACCCTATAAAATTCTGAATTTTTATTTTAAAGTGATAAAATTGTCATAATAGGCCATGCATTGCACAATTGAAACACAAAATAATGTATAAAATTCAGGAAGTTCCACTTAAATAAATCACTCTACATGTCGTTGGCTCTTTAGTTTTTTTTTTAACTGTATTTTTATCGTTCATAAAAAACTTATTTATCGCTCAAAAAAATTAAAATTGTGTCATATTCAGAATTTTATAAGGTTTTAATTTATAAAATAAAATTCAGGTTGTTCCATTTAAAAAAATCACTCTACTTGTCGTTGTTCTTTTGTTTTTTTAATGCGAGGGTTTTTACATTGCAGTCAACCTTCTTACGCTTATTTCGGGATTGTACTCATTTGCATTAAAATATCATCCTGATATTCTTCCATTACTTCAGTATGTCTTCCCGTTTCATTATATTTAGGAATTACCGATCCTGTTTTCTAATTCTTTGATGAAGAAGCGTAAACGATTTAGGAGCAGGAGGTTTATCTGCATATCTACGTGCTGCTGCCCGAGCGTTGCATTGCATTTCGCCGTACACTAAATGCATATCGGCATATTCTTCGTTACTAAACGAAACCATTCTAACAATATTCAACTTTTTGTATTTACGGTAATGTAACCAAACCATAAAAAATCTTTCACTTAAAACTTATTTGACACTTGAACCTCAACTAGTATCTGTAATACTAGTTATTTTGATGTTCTCGCAATTGTTATTTTGTTTATTTTCCATAGCCATCTTTCATAATTGTAAATGAATTAGTTAGTAAATTTTATAAAAGTATGATTAACACATGCAAAGTTCAAAACGATTTATTTCGAAAACGGTGCGTCGTAGTGACTTCAGACAAGAGCATCATTCTTTTATGATAAAAATCGAAATTTTTTAAATTTTGTTACAATTGCGAAATTTTAAAAAACAAAAAACTTATGAATAACAATCTCCAATGCCTCGCCCAAACGAGCCGCCTATGGGTAAAACTAAAAAATCATATTCACGCCATACGATTGTGCATATTCCACTAAATAAATGTACAGAACGCAATCATTTAAAGGTAAACCATTTTGAAGATATTTGAATTAAACCGATGTTGGAGCGCCATCTTCCAAGAGCTCCAGTTCTCTTAGGAAGTATTTTTGTATTAAGGTAATTTACGTTAAATCGACATAAAATCAGCTCTGGAATCTGAGTTTTCTTTTGTGAAGAGTTTGTGGACACCTATATATATATATATATATATATATATATATATATATATATATATATATATATATATATATATATATATATATATTAGTTTCTTATGTATCCACAGCTTGCTTTGACCGACTAATGTTACTCTTCATCAGTGTTATCAACAAAAAAATAGAACAAACTTAAATATCCCAAAATTATTAGAGAGATATAGCATTTTCAAATTTATGTTCTTGAATTAATTTTTGTGATCACTCTGTATATCGATATCTAATAGGTTAAAGTAAGCTCATGTATGAATAAATTCTATACCAAAGATTATTTTTTTATCTTTAAAAATAACTGAGATACGCTCACTTCAATTACTACATAAAAATGTTAGTTTACTTTGTCAGTTAACTTTGCAAATATCTCAAAACTGCAACACTAATTTAATTTTTAAATTGTCTAGATTACCAGGTTTTACATGGTACACTTTGTCTTTAATTGCACCCCACAAGAAAAAGTCCAGGGGGGTTAAGTCTGGAGATTGCAGCGGCCAAGCTATTGTACCTCGATTTCCTATCCAATTATTAAAACGTTCCTGTAAATAGTTACACACAAGCAATCCACTGTGTGCTGGTGTCCCATCGTGTTAAAAATAATTCAAATTTTGAATTACGTTCAACGGAAGGTTGTCCAAAATTTCTTTAAATTCGTTTCGTAAAAAACTTAGATATCTTTCGGAATTTAAATTGTACTCATAAAAAAACGGCTCAACGATTTTGGTACCAATAATACCGCACCAAACGTTTACTGAAGAAGCATATTGATCTCTCCTCTCAACAGTAATATGAGGATTTTCTTGGGACCATTGGATATGATTTTTGTCTTCTTTCCACATGTTTGAAGATATAATTCCAAACCAGCATTAGCATCTGTATTAGACACGTAATAGCAAAAAAGCATATCATTTCTTTCTTCAGAAGAATAAGCCATTAATAAATTAATATTCACGATTTAAGTACGAACTACAACTGGTTACAACAAATAATTCAATATTTACTATTTGACAGTCAATCAATGAAGTTTTGTTTTTAATTGTCACAGCACACCACAGCAAACATTGCATTTGTTTAGTAAATACCACATTACAATTTTTTGAAAATTGTGAGTTAACTAATAATACTAAACATACAAAGCTATACATTTCTGAAATTAGAAAAAAATAAGCCATTGAATGAGTTCATAACCACCTATAGTTGCCATTTAAAAAATGAATGTTTGGGTTGTAGCTCGACTGAAAAAATTTTTTATTCGCATTTTCCCATTTTGCGTAAAAATAGCTATCAAAAGTCTCTCTTATAACTTTTTCGTATTTTGAATATTTAAAAGGATATAGCCGATTGAAAATTTGGACGATTTTTAGTTATTTTCAGATATCTTAGAAAATTGGCAACAATGTTGAATTTTCTTATCGGTATTTGAATTATCATGATATATATATATATATATATATATATATATATATATATATATATACACACACATAAATAATCGATCACTAATTAAATGTACCTGAAAAAACTGGAATGCATTTTTAACAACCCATATTCGTAATACTTTATCTTGACCTGCAGTAGCCAATAATCGACCACAACAAGAAAATTTCATACACCAAATAGGGCCCTCATGCTCGTCTTTCAATTCTTGAACATGCTGAATATTTTCCAACTCATAAGGACCCTTATGTGAATTAGATGCCTACAAAACACAAATTAGCACGAAAAATTTTGCTTAATTGTGCTACCTTCAATTTTATATTCTGTTCTCCAGGATTTACTTCATCAACAATATCCATAATATCTTCCTTATGTCGTGCATGAGACATTTCGTGTGCAATCGATTTTGCTTTGTGCATCGTTTTCTTCACAGTTGATCCGAACAGTCTTTTTAATTTTGCTGTTTTTTTCTGTACTCGACCAATTTCCATATCATTGTCATCTATTGGTATATCAGTTTTTTTATTGCTAATAACACTTTCTTCATCCGATTCCTTTTCTTTATCAAGACTAGAATTACTTACATATTCGGATGTCAACCTCATTATGTGTAAAGATAACGGGTTAATACATTGAGGTAACTTTTCTTCGGCTATACTTAAAGGAACACGTTCACCTGTATCTAAATTTAAAACCGTAACTTGCTCGAGTATTTCTTTATCAGACAGATGCTTCCCTGAATCAGTTCGAGTGCGAACGTATATATTTAATTGCTTTAACATATTTTCATCACCAGCAGATTTCCTCCTTTCCTTTGAATCTGATTTAATTTGTTGCTTTACATTTCTAAAATCTCATTCATAATTATACGGTACAGTTATGTTAAGAAATTTTTACCTGTGCGAGCCTAAGCTGTAATGGCCGATACTGCTTCTGCCTGCCGAACACCTTGGACTGTGTAATTGTGGGTTTTCATTTCGAGATAACTGGGATTCGGTTACGGACACTTCCACTATAGAACCCTGTGCTTTTGAGTTATCGTCATCTTGTGGTTTTACAACATATAGTCCTTTAAGAGCTTGTTTTATTTCTAATGAGTGATTAGACTTAATAGTACTGGATTTCGATGACTCTCCGCTTTTATCATACTGAAGTTTCGGTAGTGGAAGCTTATCTAAGGAATCTTCAAATTCTCTAGTCAACGACTCAATAGTGCTAGCCGGACTAGCTAAGCAGGAAGAAGAATGTGTTGTGCTTGACAAACCCTTAAATCCATCCAGCTAAGTTTACTTAGTCAAGTACTTAAATTATTTACAATTACTTACTGTTAAAGAAAGGGAAGATATTGCGTTTTGCACTTTACGTTTCCGTCGTGGAGGAGCAACAGGAACATTTTGCAAAACAGAATATTGAATACTCGATGATTTTATACTAGAAATGGACGGTTTTGTGCTCGCAATTACATCAGGTTCTTGTAAGGGAAGACAGATTGGAGGTTTTTCGAGAGCATTATTATCTGATAAGGTTGTATTGCTTGGAAATTGAGATATTTCTTTTGAGCTTGGAGTTGATCCTGAGTCATGGGAACTTAATGAAAGAGTTGATGCAGATGCCGGTTTTTTATTTGACGGGATATCAACTAATGCTTTATATTGTTATTAGAATACATGTAGTGAAGTGTTTTAATGACTTACGATCTTGTGTATTTCCAAAAATACGACCCATTCTACTTAATGAGTTAATGCTTTGTAAACTAATAGTATCATGTTCTATTATCCGAAAAGGATGTGAGGTACGAGTAGTAGTAGCTGCGAATACACCTTCAACAGATGATGTTTGACTGTTTGGAGGAGTTAAGTTATTAACGGGACAATCTTCATCATCTGTCTGTAGCCTTTGTCGAAGTTCTTTAAAACGTTGACGACCGACCACAGCGTTAGGTTTTATCTAAAGAATAAGATTTCAAATTATTGATTTGTTTTGGTATGCTATTTAATTGATATCATAAAAAATTGTTGGTGACGTGAGTAAGGATTATAAAATATTTATTTTACGTTATCAACAATTTTTAATCAGTTGTAGATAGGGGAAATTGTTAAGGTGGATTTATGCTCATAAAAAATGATTATCAGCAATTAAAAACCTTACAAAACAATATTTTTCTTTACATTACCAATGTTGAGCTTTCATGAAAATGCATTATCAATACTACGTTCGATTAACCATATAGAATAATCGAAATTTAGAATTATGATTTTGAAAACTTGCCTAAAGTATTATTTGGTAACTACATTCATGGACTTGTCTGGAATCAAGTTTATCACCTCGTGAATATAACGATCAGTCATTCCGTTTCTTGCTCAAGAATTTGGAAGGTTTTAGACGCTGCGAATGAATATTTTTAAAACGTCAATTTATAGGTCAAAAAACCTTTGCAGACTAGATACATGTAAAAAATTGGTTAAAATTAAAACGAAATTAAATGTTTAAAAAAATTAATTTTATGTATTATATTAAAAATTATTATTAATTTTATTAAATACTTCATCGGACAAAAAACATACCAAAGACCATTTTTATCAAGGAATAAATGGCAATTAGAACAACAATGTTAGTTTTGGGAAAAAGCCGTGGCGTATCATTTTCTTGGTAAAAAATGTTGCAGTGGCTGTTATTAGGGACGCCCCTAACAAAAGTAGATAAAATCTCTTTTATGAAAAAATATGTTTTTACGCAAAACTCAAAAATCGACGGCCAATGATTACATACTTTTTTTTCTTATTTTAACCTGAACAATATGCAGGTGTAATTTATTCATGCGATTTTGAAACACTCTGTATTAATTATTTGAAAGGAGAAGGAATTATGTTTCGTTTGTTCATTGTAAACTTGCTCCGGTAATAAAAATTGTTATAATACTCTGTTGGGATTTAATTTGAATAGTTTTCCTAATGTACCATGTACTTTTTTACTGGAAATGTCTATCAAAGTTTGATACCTCTATTAGATATGTATTTGTAGGTTGCTGGGTTGCAACAGTCTGGTTTACTCCAAGAGTAATTTTACGCGACTCAGGAAGATGAATAAACATTTCCTTTAAGCTAGATTATTACTACATATTATGTTCTGATACTTAACAATTGTGAAGTCATTGACAATTGATCATGTTCAACAAATAAGTAATAATGCTGAAAATAACGATGATAGTAACAACTATTCAAGTACTAAAAATTCTGATTGTTTTTAAGTTGGTAACATAATGACAATAAGTTGTATCAGTCACTTTTTGAAAAATAATATATAGACAGTTGTTAAAATTGTGTTTTTTAGTTTATTTTTTGTGAATCCTTTTGTGTTTAAAGTTGTAATACTGTGCGGAAGAAACATTTTGGAGGTCCCACTGAGATACTCTAAGATTTTGCATGCTTATTTTGTATCGTTTTAATGTAGCTGAATATAAGGTATTTGTTGTGGTTCTGACGAAACGCATGGCAAAATTTGGTAACAACCTCAGACAAAACACAAATCAGTAAACTTTTTACGTTATTTTAAGCTTTATTGACGCACACTGGAACAGTTTGTGAGAGCAAGAGGTCCTGTTCGTACTTCGATCACGAAAACTGTTAAGCATGTTCGAGAACAGTTGAAGAATGAAGCGGCCGAAATTGAAATCCTGATATTGTTGCAAAAAGTTGATGATTTAACTTTGAAAGTGTCTAGTGTTGATGAGAAGATTTTGCAACACTTGCTCATAGGAGAAAACTATTGTAAAGAAGCATATGGGACTGAGAGCAACGATATAGAAAAATATGAGGACATGATCAGATCAGTGAAGGTAAGAGCTAATGCCTGTTTAGGCAAAAGCCATGGTAGTGATGTTGGAGGTGACAATAATATAAGTCCTCCTTCTCCTCCTAGAAACAGTATATCGATTGCTAGTAGTTGCACAAATAGATGTCTATTGCCCGAAATTGAGCTGAAAACATTTGGAGGTGAGTTCAGTGAATGGCTTACATGGTGGGCTCAATTCAGTAGAATTCATGATGATGAGGAATTACATAACTCTGGTAAGTTCCATTATTTACTGCAAGTAATGGTCCCAAAGTCCAGAATCCATAGATTAGTCCCTAGTTTTCTTCAGACTGACAAAAATTATTTGAATGCTATTGAAGCATTAAAAGACAGGTATGGTGATGAAGGAGTAACTGGCAGAACTGTACGTTAGGCAACTACAGAGCTCTATTTTGAATTTGTCTACTAGCAATAGTGCCAATAACCTGTCTGTGTTGTATGATGACTTGGCAAGTCAGTTAAGGTTATTGGAATCCTTAGATGTCACCTTGGATAAACGCACTTTCCTGGTTCCTTTGATAGAAGCTGGGATGCCCCAGGCCTTGCACAGAATGTGGCAAAGGAAACTAGAGGCTGGAAATTTGGATGACAGCAAGATCAGTGCAGAAGAGCGATTTCAAGCACTGCTGTCTTTCCTACGAAGAGAGATAAAGGGCAATGAGAGGATTGTAGTAGTTAGGGGGCCTGGTGGCGAAGTGAAGAGAAAACCTCTCGAAGTCGGCCAAGTCAATACAACTCGGTGCAGATTGAGTCGTAAAAGTCCTCCCACCGCGCAAAGCCTCTATTCTCAAACCCTCCCCTTGTGTATCTTCTGTGGGAAAGTCAAGCATTCCAGCCAGGACTGTGGGCAGGCTGTGAAAATGACGCCGTAAGAACGAAATCAGAAGGTTGCTGAAGCAAAAGTCTGTTTTAAATGTTTAAAGTCTGGTCATTCGCATAAAAGGTGTCTTGCAAGGGTAAAATGTTGTATTTACAGTAATAATCACCATACCATAATGCGTAAATTGCATAAGGCAAGCCATATTAGTACTTCAGAACCGGCAGAGGTTGATACAGATACTACGGGTACTGTCCTGGAAAATTTTAACTGTAGAATGGAGAAGTCACCGCGAGGCTAGTTGTCGACGAAGGTAGTAATAAATCCTACATCAAGATGTCGACGGCTGATCTTGTGGGATGTCCAATTATTGACGAGTTTTAGCCGACAACCACCCTGTTTGGAGGAGATAAAACTTCTACCAGAAGGAAGAAAATGCACAATGTTGAACTGCTTGGAATTAAAACCATGAGCCCGCAGGTGGTCCAGCTAGTGAATGCAGAAGTTTTGTATGGTTTGTGTCCCAACGTGCCGTATGGGCATGGATGAAGGAATTAAAAGAGAGCCGAACATTCAGAAATGGTATGCCTGGGACTGCTCACTCAAACATAGACATTTTAATTGAAAGCAATCTGTGGGGACGTTTATGATTGGTAAGATGGTGAAACTGAACTGTGGACTCGTGGCAGTTGTCTGTTTTTTGATGGACGTTAAGTGGACAGGCCTGTCAGTCACTGGATTCCGTCGCTACAACTTCGATATCTTTGCACATCAACGCTGAGAAATCATTGAAGTACTTGTGTAGCCTGGAGATACTAAGTATCAAGGATCCCGTAGAAAAGTACAGCCGAGAAGAACATGACATCCAAGTTCAAGAAAAGTTCCTGAGGAGGTGAGCAGGAGGTCGGGAGGTAGGTATGTTATAAAGCTGCCTTGGGTCAATCCAGAACTGCGGCCTCCTTCTGACAAAGCTGCCTGTATGAAAAGATTAGAGGCGTGTACCCGCAATTTAGATAAACCAGGAGAGTTTGATAACTAGGACAGAGTTCATCAAGATTGGTTAAAGGAAGTCATTATCGAGACCTGTAATGAAGGAGAGGAACATTTCCTACCTACATCGACCGGTCTACAAACCAATAAGCACCACTACACGTATAAGACCTGTCTTTGACGCCTCCGCCACTTTAGCTAATGCACCTTCACTAAATGAATGTCTGGAAACAGGATCCAATCTTTTGGAGTTGATTCCGCCCTTGTTACGTTTTCGCCAGAAAAGAGTGGGTCATTGCTGATATAAGAAAAGCATTTTTGATGGTTGAAGTGCACGAGAAGGATAAGAATTTTTAAAAGTTCCTGTGGTGGTCCTAAGTAAATGGCCAGAGAATACCACAAATAATATGCTAAGTTGTTTTCGAAACGACTTGTGGTCCATTTATTTTGGTAGCCACATTGAATCATCGATCTTCTCGATCGCTCGTTCTATGTTGATAACTGTGTTACCTCGGTCGATTCAGAAAGAGCTTTTGAAACTCCAGTGTGAGGCCACAGAACTTATATCTGATGCGGGTATGGACGTGAGGCAATGGGAAACCAATTTGGATCATGACGGTGAGAAGGCCGCCTCGTTAGTATTAGGTTTGTCTTGGAATAGGAAAGAAGATAAAATTTATTGTCATGTCCCTAACCACATCGGCATTGACAACATTATAACAAAAAGAGAAATTCTGTCTGCCATCGCTCAACGGTTCGATCCTATAGGAATTACTTGTCCGCAGTACTTCAGTTAAAAGCTGATCTTGCAGTGTTTGGGCAACTAAAGCTAGTTGGAACGCGAGGCTGCCGAAGGAATACCAAGATGCTGCCATACCCTGGATTAGTGAGATTTCAGAATTAAACCTTCTGGGTATCCCGTAATACACATATGGAGAAGAAGAGCTCAATCGCCAAATCCATGTTTTCACAGATGCAAATCAACATGCCTATGCAGCTGCAGTACTACTTCGCACCGAATAGACCGATAGAGTCGAAGTTCATCTGCTATCAGCTAAGTCGAGATTGGGTCCCTTGTGCCAAGCCAAGAGGGCAACCGTCCCTAAATTAGAACTACTTGGGCAAAACTCGTGAAAGAGGTGGTCCCTGCTCTGGGATACTGGGAAGTACCATTATTTTGTTGGGCGGGCTTAACGATCACTTTGAAGTGGATCAAAATACACGAAAGCTGGGGAACCTTTATCCACAACCGAGTTGAGGAAATAAACAAATTGGTTCCTAAGAGTTCTTGGAGACATGTTCGAGAAATTATAAATCCCACGAACCTTACAACGAGGGGGGTGGTCTATCCCAGAATTGTTGAGATCCAGATGGTGGGAGAGTCAGCAGTGGCTCTATAATGGTTCGAATTTGTGGCCTCAGAGGAAAAGTTGGACCTTGTCAAACAAGAAAAGAAGAAAACCACTATTGTTAACGTTTCTGTTTCTACTATGAAGCCAAAATTTTCAATCTAAGAGTATTTGCTTTGGTCGTCAGATTTACAGAAAATGTGAGGAAACAACCAAGTTTAAGAGATAAATCCTCCTTCCTAACGAAGGAAGAACTCGAGGCTGGAGAAACGATGCTATTGAGATTTGGTCAGCCCTCAACAGGGTGCATATAAGAATCTAGTGACTGTAGAGGATGGATTGTTGAAAGTCACGACTAGATTGGGCAAAAGAGAAGACTTATCTCAATTTAAATAACCTGTGTTGCTACCTGGTAAGAATGTCACAGTCCAACAACTGGTCGAATTTGTACACAACACTTTCTGCCACGCACGAACTCAGTTTGTACTTGGAAAGCTGACAAAGAGGTATCGGGCAATGGAAGAAAGAAGGATGGTCAGTCGTGTTATAAGAAAATGTGTCGTGTGTTGCCGTTTCTCCGCAGACAAACTTGTAACAGAGCCTGCGCCCTTACCTACAGAGAGTTCAAGATGCTCTTGTGTTCCAGACCGCAGGTGTAGACTATGCAGACCTCATAGTATTGAAAGTGAAGAAGGTGTGGATTGTTACATTCACCTGTGCGGTCTACAGAGCAGTGCACTTGGACCTGGTTGATTCTCTATCTACCGAGAAGTACCTGAAGTCGCTGAAGAAGTTTGCCTGTACCGTGGATCGCCCATCTGTCTTATTCAGTGACAATGTAAGAACGATGTAGGAGTGCATTGAATCCTGAAGTCATTTGACTGCGAGACTTCGAACTCAACCAGATGTCGCACCTATCAATTGGAAGTTCAACCCTCCCACAGCCTGGTGGGGTGGCAGGTGGGAACGGCTCATCGGTATCCTGAAAGGTCTTTTAAGAATGATTGGAACTGCTTCCCCCACAAGAAAGTAGTTGGAACAAAGCATCGCAGAGATTACCTATGTAATGAATCAGAGGTCCTGCACGACGGTATCCGAGGATTCAAACGACTTGACTCCGTTAACCCCTCTTATGTTAATGAGGGACTTACCAACAGGGAGGTTACCTGAGAGTGGCCAAACTTTGACGGTACATTATCAGCAGGCTTACAGCAAACTTCTGGCACCAAAAGTCATTGAAAGCAAGGTTAGAAAGGAGCATCTGTCTAGGAAAGGAAAGGGCCACGTATTCCATTCCCTCCCCAAGGGGGAGGGCGGCCTGCTAGAGCTTTCCGAGGTCCTTCAGCCATAATCATGGATTCCCAGCATACATACATACATTACGCATATATGCATGGTGGGATTAAGGATGGGTGTGGTCAGGGTAGGATCGGAAGGAACGGAGTTAGGGTTCTGAGGGGGAAAATACTACCCCAGCATTCACCTAAGCAGCCGCACATGGTGTGCATATACGCAGTGACCATGCCGCTACAAGTGTATGAGGAAAACCCCCTTGAAAAACCTTATACAAGGTAGATGGTAACGGGAATCGAACCCATTACCTCCCGAATGTTAAGCAGGTCGTGTCACCACTACGCTACCAGCTCAGTTGTATCTGTCTGCTGCAGCGCCCTGGTAAGAAATCTTCTGCTACTGTCAAGATGATGAAAGTAGTGTTAGTTGGAAGCGACAACAAACAGCGCTTTCAATGGCCGTTAGGAAGTCTTTAAAGTGTTACCTGATCCAGACGGAAATAGTGAGGGTAAAAACAAAATACGGAATATTGCTGAGACCCGTCCAACGTCTTTACGCATTGGAGGTAAAGAATGGGCAACTTCCTCATCTTCCTAGGGTTCAGTTCCCGGGAGAACAAGCTCCGTCCATGGATGCCGACGAAGACCCCCTCGCCCCGGAAGACACTCAACCGACAACATTCAAGACCAGGTCTGGAAAAAGCGCCAAGAAGCCCAGCTACTCTGGTTGGAAATGTTAAAGGTTAAATTTCATTTATTTTGCTTTGTCTGTATAACTTGCCCCTAAGGTATTAACTGTTGATAATGTTCAAGAAATAAGTAATAATGTTTAAAATAACGATGATAGTAACAACTATTTAAGCACTAAAAATTCTGATGGTTTTTAAGTTAGTAACTTAATGACAATAAGTTGTATCAGTCACTTTTTGAAAAAAATATATATACAATGATAGACAGTTGTTAAAACGGTGCTTTTCAGTTTATTTTTTCTAAATTCTTTTGTTATTAAAGTTGTAATTCTGTGCGAAAGAAACAATAATTCGTTTTGGATTAGAAAAGTGCAGTACAATAAATTGTAAATTATATAATCTTGTATTTAAAATTATTAAAATTGCAACTCAGCATTCGTTTTACAATGATCGTTTTGTTTAATCTTACTTTACTCAAATGGGTGTTGTAAGCATGGAAAATCTTCCACTGCCTGCTGAAGGTCAGAAACATCGTGAATGGTTAATATATTTTCAATCAGACCCTACATGCATAAAAATATATGCTTTGTACATAAACTTAATCTTGGTGATTGTAACAAACAAAATATACTCACGTACCACATAAAAGTAGTCGACCGCTGATGATGATAGCTTAGCTATTGAAACGCGTCCGGCGTTTTTTTTTAAATTTTTGTGTGGTACGTGGGTGTATTATGTTTGTTACAGGTCCTGTCACAGTCTTGTCATAGTAGCATGACAACGTTTAAGTCTTTTAAGCGTTCTTGGGTTAAATTATTACCGTTTTGACATAAACAGTTTGCTTTGGCACTGTTGAAAAAGGTGGCGACCGACTTTATCTTGGTAGAAGATAGAAAGCGAAATGATTGGACTTTTCTGTTTGAGAGCATCTTCTGGGAGAAATGTCCAATTTTGAAACTTTAAAATTGAATTAAAAAAATAGGCAAGAACATTTTTGAATATGGCGAAATGATCCAAGTGAAGTTTGACATAAGTTGACACAAGCCGCAGCGGAGATCTCAACGAGTGTGGTGCACCCGGTAGACGCGAAGGGGTAACGAACTTGATTTTGCTGTACGCTAATTTTCTGTACTAAGAAATTATCGTATGTTGATGATGTTATTTACTAATATTAGTTATTCATATTATAAACACTTAGGTTTTGTTTGTTATGTGTTGAACTTAGTAAAATCAGAAACAGAAACTGGACGATACCAGCTTAAATAAAAAAAATGTGTTAAAACAAAGTGTTTAAATAGTTTGTGAAATGAAAGAAAGTTGCTCAAAAATGTTTGGCTATTGTTGATAAAACACTTTCAACAACAGTGTTGAAACAAAATTAAACAGATTGTCTCGTTATATAAAGATTGTAGGATTACTGTAAGAAATAAATTAGTGACTCCCACAAACGATTGCGGACATGAATTTTGAGTGAATAAATAAACAGTATTTTTCTGTAAATTTAGTATTAGTTTAAAAGAAGGAATGAGTGTTTTGTGGAGGTGATTAGTTGTTGTTCGCTTATGAAAAGTTTGGACATTTTCCTGTGATATACAGCGAATATTGGCAATGTAAGGTATTTAATTTGAGTTTAGTAAATTCAGAGTTTGTTATTTGCGTTTTGTACATTTTATGTGCGTACCAAAATGCAAAATAGATTGTACTTACACTTATAATGCGGATTGTGGTTTACCAAATTGTAACATAGAATGTAGTAATACTGTCGTGCCATTAATTTATTATTTTGCTGCATACTTATTTGATTTTTTGTGTTTAAATATTTATTGATAAAACTATCTCGTATCTGTCCTACACAAATGCATGCTTTAAACGAAAGGAATTAATGTTTTGCAATAAATTATCATTATTTCATTTATGAACATCGAAAATCAAAGTACTGTATTAATTCCTTTTACAATAGTTGTTTCGTAGTACAAACAATTGGAAGTGGTCAGCACATGACCTTCTGATACCTGTATCATGATGCATTAACATGTTAGATAAGATATATACGTAATGCGTTCCTAGTCATGTGATGACGTGAGTTAGCCCAATACGGCTCTTTTTAATTTATTCACATTTGCGATCATACAAAATTACCAAAGTAATGATTCTTATTAATTACCTAATTAACATAAAAATAGTCTAATATTATTTTTTTCACGAAACCTTTTTCCTTCCCATTCCTGTACAAATCTATTTATTGTAAAAAATAACTTTAGCAGATACATTTTTGTTTTAGTCTGTTTTAGTCTCTACTCAGGACTATAACATAAACAACAATTATACATACAATTAAATTGAATCAATCAATAATTTAATCAGTTGGTCAAACATAAAATTGAAGACTACTAAATTGTTTGTTTCAATTAACACAATCATGCACTAAGCAAATCAGATTGTATAATTAATTTTGAGGACTTGGTAGGAAAAACATCTAAAACTTAATTACCTTCAAAAAGTCTCTCCACGTTTTGCTCCAAAGCTTATAGTTTGCAATCCTACGAAAAAATTACTAATTTAATTGCATTAAAAAGTGCAACTTAACAAGGGACAAGTACCTCCCTTACATTCCAAATATTTCGTCTACAGCAGGTTATAGAGAGCCATATAAAATTTAACCAATCTCATTTGAGCCGTTTTTAAGAAAATTGCGATAAACTGTTATTTGACTGATCAATATATAATTATATATAATTATAACGATCAAAAACTGAATTTGTTACAGTGATCTACAAATTTGATCAATACTAAAAATCTCATTTATCAAGCTTATACTGGGTTCCCCATATTACACTATACAATTTAAAAGTCGAATAAAAACTTTCTAATCAAAGTAAATTAACTTTTTAATGGACTAGTATGTAGCTTATTCTGTGGGATTTATGACTAAAGTAAATAACAATTCAAGTTTTAAAGATCAAGGAGGCGCCTGTCTATAAACAACGACTTAAGTGTTTCTGTCAAATATGCGTTATACGCAAACGATATAATTGCTCCAGTTTAACAATTTTCATTGCATTATGAATTATTCGATTCAAGAGCGTGTGTTTTCTGTGGAAGTCTACATTAGAACTGGTTCATTTGAAGAAGTTCGGCGTGCATTTCGACGGCAGTTTGGAAACAATAATAGGGGCGATGCACCAACACGCTTTACAATTGCGGCGTGGGTTCCTCATTGGCGTGAAAATGGCTCTGTGCAAAACATTAGAAAACCTGGTCGTCGAAGAACGGTGCGTACGCCTGAAAATCTTGAACGAGTGAGAGCTGCCTTTACAAGAAGTCCTAAGAGATCGGCTAATCGGCAATCACTTGCCCTAGGAATATCTAAGGGAAGTCTCCACAGAATTCTGCATAAGGATATAAAATTTCACCCCTATAAATATCAAATGCCGCATAACCTCAGTGATCTAGACAAAGGAGCGAGGGTGACATTTTGTGAAGAATTTTTACATCAGCATCGTGGAGAAATTCATAATTTGCTAATGAGCAAGGAAGCAAATTTTCATTTGGACGGTGTTGTTAATAAGCAAAACTTTAGATACTGGGGAGTAGAAAATCCTCACGAACTGTTTACCAAAAACCTCCACAGTCCAAAAGTCGTTGTTTGGTGCGGTGTAGCATCATTTGGAATTATCGGTCCTTATTTTTTTGAGGATGAAAATAACCGTTCTGTTACAGTTAATTCCGAACGCTACATAAACATGTTGCAAACGTTTCTTATCCCAGAACTAATTAGACGAGGACTAAATGGCGCCATATTATTCCAGCAAGATGGAGCAACGGCTCACACAGCCAGAAACACTATGAGAGTTTTGCGAGATTTTTTTGACGGCCGTATAATTTCCCGATTTGGAAATTTGAATTGGCCCCCGAGATCTCCCGATTTAACGGCCCCCAATTTTTTTCTCTGGGGATACCTAAAGCAAAAAGTTTTTGCAAGTCGTCCCGCAACACTTCCGGAGCTGAAGGAGCAGATTCGAAATGAAATTGCAGGAATAAATGGAGATTTGCTTCGCCGAGTGATGATAAATTTTGAACTTAGAATTCAAAAATGCATTGAAGTCGAAGGAGGGTATTTGGAAGACATGATCTTTAAAACTTGTTGTTATTGAATTGTTATTTACTTTAGTCATAAATCCCAAAGAATAAGCTACATATTAGTCCATTAAAAAGTTAATTTACTTTGATTAGAAAGTTTTTATTCGACTTTTAAATTGTATAGTCTAAAATGGGGAACCCTGTAGTTTCTTCTAGAAAATGATTACACACACACACACACACACACACACACACACACACACACACACACACACACACACACACACACATTCATACGCACGTACACTTCCAGCCACCTACCAAACAAACCAGTCTTACTTGAAAAACAACTAATATCTGTTTAAAACCTTGGGAACTTGCAAACTGCTCAAATTAATTTTTTCAAGGCTTAAAAATATTCGACGCAAAAGAATTGCTTAAATTTGCTTAAAAATAAGCAATTTTAATTCGGCATAATGAACAAGTTTTTTCTAGCGATAACTTAGATTATCGGATTTTCATGAAAGCTGTCAGTTATTTTGAGATGCAGCAAATTTCAAATAAATGGATACCCCACACCTCCAACCCAATGAATTTTCTCTTTCCCGTGGAGATCCTTGGATTTACAGTGGATATCCGTAGATGTTTGCTAATTTCCAAGGACGTTGATAGGTTTCGGAAGACGTCCGGGGATTTTCAGGCATACCCGTAGATATTTTCTCTAAATAGATGTTTGGTGTACAAGATTTGATTTGCGCCCCCCCTCCTCGAATAATGTAAATATTCTCAGCAAAAGTTTTTCGTAGAGTAACGAATAAGTCCTTAAAATCTATCTTATACGAGCCATAAGGTATCTTTTTTTCGGAAAACTATAACTTCATACCAAAACGTGTAGGTTAAAGATTCAATTTTAGACAAGTTTTTTTATGGAAAGCTCGTAGGGTCGTTAATAAATAATAATCTCTCTAAGTCCCTAATGAACAATTGCGAATATATTAAACATTATTAAATTTGGAATAAAAACTGGTAGACGTTCATTAAACATGATTTTTGTTTAGACAAGTTTTTTAAAGAAAGTTTTTCGTAGGCATAAAAAAGTCCTAAGAAGGCACTTCAAAATGATCCTCTACAATACCTCTTGTCAATACTAGGTGGATCAAAAAGTTTGGAATAATCCTAACAGATGGTATTAGTATACACTAATGTGAACCATTCATATAAAGCTTCATCCTTGACTAGACGTCTGTCAAAATTACAGCCATTTCTGTTTACGCATTTGTAAGTTACAGCAGCGAGAAGTAACCAACCTCCGTGTGTTTTTTTAAATGAAAAAATCTGAGTTTCGTGTTCAGACTAAAAACTATTATTTACGCAAGAAAACGATAACCGAGACCAAAGCCAAGCTAAGTAAGTATTATCCGGACCGTGGATGAAGATGATTCGAAAGTGGTTTTCTGACTTCCGTTGTGGCCGTACAAGCACCGATGACGCGGAACGACCTGGTTGCCCAAAGGACGTTAGTACACCAGAAAACGTAGAAAAAATCGATATTATGTTGAACGACCCCAAAGTGAAATTGGGGGAGCTAGCTGAGGCCACAAAGATGTATGGCAGTGCGTTCAATATTTTGCGTATGACGAAGCTTTACGCGCGATGTGTGCCGCGTTTGCTAACAGTGAACCAAAACCGAATTCGTGTTACGACTTCCCAGCAGAATTTTGCAATGTTTACGCGAAATCTAAAGGAGTTTTTGCGCCGATTCATAACTATGGATACATTTCTACACACCAGAGTCGAAACAATTAGTTTATCCGGACAAAAGGTTAAGGTCTCCGTATTCTGGGATGCGTGTGGAGTAATATTCATTGACTATCTTGAAAAAGGTAAAGCCATAACTGGCGCATATTATTCATCATAATTGGATCTTTTAAAAATTGAAATCGGCCGCATTGAAAAATAAAAAATTCTCTATCATCAAGACAATGCGCCTGCTCATTCATCGTTAGTTGCGCAAGCAAAATTGTACAAAGTCGCGTTCGAACTGGTTCCTAGGCCACCGTATTCGCCAAACCTAGCCCCCAGCAGTACCTACCTGTTTCCAAAACTGAGGATATGGTTCACCGGCAAGAAATTTTATTCAAATGCGAAACTCATAGCTGAAACTTGAGGTCTATTTTAGAGTCGAGGGACTACTTATTGGACGGGATAAAAAAGAAAATCGTTGAACTCCCGCCTTAAAAGGAATGAATGTTAAAAAATAAAACCGAATTTGGCCAAAAAAATGTTTCTTGTTTCACTTACTCCAACCTTTTGATCCACGTAGTATGTCAAAAACAATCAACTTTGGAACAAGTGTGACATTTTTAATAATTCAATTACAGACAGGTTTACTTTATAAAATCTTCTCATAGGGCAATAAAGAGCCTTCGTAAATACTATCAATAACTATCCACTTTGGAACAAAAAGTTTAGGCCCCTATTTAGAGATAATTCAAGTCCTCTTCATGTGTTGCTCTACATCCAGTAGGTGTTATGCTTCTTGCATCATTGGGGTGAAACATATACATCTTTCTAAATTCTTCAAATAAAATAGCAAAGAGAACTTAGTCACCCCTCAGTTGTCTTTTGTCCAAGTTATAATCAACCCTAGAAATTCAGAAATCATTCTATGTATACCTTCTCTGCAATTTCAACGCTAATCCACAAAAAGATCTTCATTCATAATTAGGTAATATAACAAAATAAGTATGAATTATGTTAAAAAAGTAAGCTGTTTCAATAACAACTTCCCTTTTTCTATTTAACTATACTTCAACAGCTGTCGTTACGTTTGGAACGGTAAAATAACTCTAGTTCCTGAAAATCGTCCTACACAATATGAGTCTTAACGACAAAATCGATATTTGAGCGATCGTTATCACGGTAACGAACGTTATAGAAAAAGGGTGTTACTCTTAAATGATCCCTAAAGTATTTTTTAGGGTTAACATACTTATCTTTTGGGATGAAATGGTATACTTTATTTATATTTTTCACAAATGTAAACATTTCGATAACAATTATCGTCGCAAGTAAATGACAACACTTTCAAAACCATTCTTGTGCCAGATTTATTGATGGCTATAACTGCAAATGTTATCAAAACGTTTAAATTTGTGAATAATATAAATAAAAATACACGATTGCAACCCAAAAGACAAGTATTTTTAATTATGAATGAAAATAGTAAAATTTTATTTTCATACTTTTTATGAATATCTTTTATATCAAAAAGTATAGAACTTTTTTTTACCTAAAAAAGGTATTTCAAAAGGTGTCCCTAACAGTGAATATATCAAAGACTATAGAATTCGGACCTAACATTGTTGAGACCTTCTTTAAAATAATTCAATTGATTTCTTCTGGCTAAAGATGAAAAACTCTTTTTCACAATAAAAAAAAAAGGAAATAACTGTCGGTAAAATGATAGTGCAAGTCCTTAATAGACTCTAAAATGTTAAGACATTAGGCATTGTTCAAATTTCAACTTTGACATCTTGATCCACTCGAAACACGAACTGGAAATTGGTAGGTTGTACAAAGTTTTCCATAGTCATAGGTAAACATGCGGCAAAAATTCAAGGGGTTATTTCTTGGCCTATTCTAAGAATATTTTGTCCTATGATGATTTATGAAAAACCCCTTTGCTTTAAAGATACAGAGTGAACAAAATTTGCGACAGTAACATTTTATTATCAAAAGGTACATATGTAAAGTTGCTCAATCTACAATAAATGTTCGAAATGATTTCCTCCAACCTGGATACAAGCAGTCAATCTTCTTGTCATTGACTGTCGAACTCTTTCAAACACACCAGGGTCGTTTCTAATTGAGTTACACCCAGCAATTATCGGATTTCGCAAGTCGTCCAAATTCTCCAAATTCTACCTTAGGAATTTTTTTGCCGCTAAATTACGCGTCGTATAAAAAAATTGCATAGAATATAATTAATCGATATTAAGATCTATATCTATGTATTTTTATATTATTGAAATCTGCAGCTGTTTTGGAAATATCTGATAAAAAAAAAAAACTGAACCTAATAAACCCCCCCTCATCACCACTGGATTTCTCCCAAAATCTAATCGGCTCTCAGCCAAATGAAAACAAGTTTAAATACAAAATTTTAAGTGCGTAGGTATTTTCGTTCTGGAGTTATCGTGGATACTAACATATATCTATACACACACACACACACACACACAGTCATCCAGATATGATGGTCGCTGCTGGCGAAACTTGGCCAAAAGTTGTAAAATGATATAATAACTTTATAAAAATACCTACCTATGTATAAGTAAGTTGTACAATTCAAAACTGATACAAAAGTTAGTATGGATGTTGAGTTGAAACATAATTTATAGTTTTATAATTTTCAGTTACTATGTAATTACTAGAAGTTCTTAGATGGATGACTCAATTTTGATTGGTTTTAATAACTTACACATTATTAATTACTACATTTAATAGCAACATTTTCATATTTCAGGATTTATTTTTCAAGCCACATATTAAAAGAATGAACTAATTCCATTACCTTACAGGTTTTTGTGTGACGATAGCGATTCTCAATGTTCTGCCTCAGATTGCTTTAGTATTAATTGAGTAATGAATTTATGCTTGTAATGTTCATATTGACAAATTATAATGTACACAAAATAGACAATTTATCTATGTATTTTCAACCCAATAATCACACAACCCACGTGTTGAACAGGACGAAAGAGATCTGAGCAGCACACCACCAACACATACACCATATCTTGTATATTATATTTAATTTAAGTGTATTGTATTATATACCTATGAACGGTTAATTATCTAAATGTTGATAAACTCAGTTGAATCGAATAGAAATATGCATTGTTCAAATTTGTATTGGAAGCAAGCTGTTTTATTAAAAGGACCACAGCATACAGATGACATTGGCACTCCAGTTAATGGACAAGCATTTAAATGTTTCTGTGTTTGGCAATATAAACAAAATTGTAGTTGAAGAACATTTGATTTATACCTACCTTCGTTTTACAAATAATATTTGCTTCATAAAATTTTTTATGTAATAAAACAATATGTGCCCTTACCCTGTGTGGTAGTCCAGAAGTAAACCAGCATTGGCTTGTTGGTGCCACTACAGTATGTCAATACCAAATAAAATGCACTACCGGGTAAATTTCTATTTTAAGGACTACCTGAACATTACCGATAATCATTTCCTTAATGATATTAGAAAATTACTATTTAATTTCCAGAAACTCATTATCGTAATGAAATAAGCAAAATTTAAATCTATTTTAAGGTGCGCACTACCTGAACATTACCGATAATCATTTCGCCTTAATGATATTAGATAATTAGTGTAGATGGTTCTTGATTTTGGTTTGGCCACACCAACAGAAGTAAGGTATTTTGTCGTCAAGGCCAAAGTGCGGATCATGAAGAAAATGCGAGGTGTGTTACAACATTTACAAAGTCATTTGGACTTTGTTTCCTGGAAAAGTCTAAGAAAAGGTGAAGAGTGTGAATTCAGGGCGTTTTAAGAGATATTCAAACTGTGTATATGTAATTGTTGAGTTATATATTATAATTTGTTATGATTTATGATTTACTTACCTACTACCTATACTTACTTACCTAATATTGAATAAAAATTTGCTAATTCTGGATTTTGTTTAAATACCTACACGATTTTATTTTCAATAAACAATAAAATTTGCTAATGCGTATTTTCTTTTAATTCAGTATTTATTCTCAATAAGCAATAAATTACATTAGGTAGTGCACATAACTTTGCACTGTCGGTTGTGCATATACTATAGTGATGGTAGCAGGTAGTGCACATACTATAGTGGACCTTGCTTATAATACATATACAAACCTACTTGTAAGTGGTATAATTAGAAACTGGTACAAAAATTAATTTTGAATTAATTGTAATTCTGGCCGTCTTTTTGGATTAAAACAAAGTAGAACAAAGTTTTCAATTTTTAAAATCAAAGATGTACAAATTTTAAAAATACCTACATGCTGTTTATTAAACAGTAATATGGTGAGGTGTGCTGCGATAATGTAAATTGTGTGCAAATGTCCCAATCTACCCATTGAATGTCTATCTTCATTATAATTAATTGTCATTATAAATGCTCACTGTGTAATAATGGTTGTTTTATTACCGCTCATTAGATTTCCGCCACTTTCTTGATTTTATAATTTTCTCTTAACAGTATGTTCCTCTGAAGTAAACCTTTAGTACACAATTATTGGATTATGGTGAACACATCTTGGCCATTATATATATGTTTGAATTAGCAATTCTCTTAATACACTACACGCTTTAAATAAATACATTGTAAAACACATCAGATGAAATTTAATCCATTTTGAGTTTTTGAAATAAAATAACCTACGAAATGGTGTTATTTCCAGTTAATTTTCAAAATATGGTTACTTCGTAAATCAGTAGATAATACTGTTATTTTAAATTCAATTTTTACAGTATTACTTCTCTAAAAATGGTGCACTTTTAAAGTAGAATTTGTAATGTTCAAAGGTACTTATTAATTTTGTGAGCATAAATCCACTTTAAGTGGGTGTTTACTTTATTGATTCAAGCAGAAAGAGGTGTTTGTAATATACCCACTTAAATACTTACAAACATTTGATCATTAATAATTATGGATGAAGTTTTTTCTTCCAATTCCTCCAATTGTTGTTTAAAAGCCGATATATTTGGTTCAGAGTTAGTCCTGTGGGGCTCCTTGTGAGAATTACCATTTTTCCTTAAAAGTTAAAAGCGGGAATTACAAGAGCCAATAAAATTGCGGCATTTAAACATGTGATCAAATGTTTCTAGATTTTAAAAGAAAAATCTGTCAAAGTTTGTTTTTTAGCAATTGTTTATATAGTTCAAATTGATACAAGATTAATGAACGTTAAAAAGACTTATTAACTGCTGAATGAGAATACCAATAAAGGTAGGTGATTTTAAAGTAACGTAACGTTTAGTCGGTACCTGGTTGATTGTGGTTGAGGGTGACATGATGTATTGTCTTCAGCATCGTAAAATTCATCGGAGTCGCTGCTGCAGGACATAATAGTCATTAAGTTTTTAATGATAATACCTGTAAACTAAAAATTTTGTATAACCATTCTCACTGTCGCCATTTTTTCTGGCTGTCAAAAATAATGTGGGTATTACAGATTTTAAGCAATTTTACAGCAGTTATGTTACCGACAGGGTTGTCATTTTAACTTGTTTTTATTCGTTTAAGAGCCAGAGCACAACTCGAAGTCATATCCAACTCAAGGCTGTTTCCTCACCCAAGAACCAAATCAACATGGAGGATATATTTGTGGAAGTATGCGGCGAAAACGGTGCTCTTTATAAGGTTCGTATTAACAAAAGTATACACAATTAATACCTTTAAATAAACCGTAGAAATGCATGAAATGTGTACGCATTTTACAATTATGTATTATGTTGTAGCACATTGATACTTAATTGATAATCGTAGAAAATACTAGGCTCGGTACGCGGTGTTTCTGACGCCATGACCATTTTGACAGGGCGTGAATATCCATGTGTCTTAAAATAAATCCATCTCATCGTTAAAATATCTTTTTACTTACCTTTTTCAATGAATCATCTACTAAAATTTACTAAAGCCTTATTTTATATCCAATTATACTAGCTTTTAACTAGGTTACTTCTAGTATCAAATTACTAATAAAATATTCTTTTTAGGCCACTGTCTTAGACGTATTCGATGACGAAGTTTTAGTACGGTTTGAAGATGAGTAAGTTTATAATCTTTTCATAATTTCATCATTTACACTAATTTATTATTATAGATGGCAACCAGACCAAAAATTTCCTTATTCACAAGTGCGATTTCCACCTAAACAAGATGCAAAAGTGGAATTTGTTGAAAACCAAGAAGTGGAAGTATATTCACGATGTTCAACACAAGAAGCACACGGATGGTGGAAATGTCGAATTAAGGTAAAATACGGGGTGGGCTTATTGCGAAATAAATATTTGTGTGATGCATCTCAAATCAGCTTTATCACTAAACGGATTTTTGTGCTACTTTGACATTAATGTAGTGTGTATTATCTGAAAATGCTACTAAAAATGTGTAAATCGATAATGGATATCAGTTATAAGCGTTGGATTCGTTGAATAATATTCATTGAATATGAAAGTAATTTCTGTAACAGCTTTAAGATTTACATCATGGAAGCCTTAACATGCAAAAGTCGTGTGTATTTATTCAAGGACGGCTGTATCTAATAATCATATTGATTGTTTTTCCTTTTGATAAATTTAGTGCATTTTTTGAAACTGGTATCTATAAATTGAACCTTGTAATTATTTACATATTGACATATTGATATCTTTTGCTTACAGATGATGAAAGGGGAATTTTATGTACTGGATTATTTAGGTTGGGATCCGACTTATTCAGAAATTGTTAGTACGGAAGCACTTCGTCCAAAAAATAATAATCCACCAATCGATAGAAGCATGTTTCATAAATTTGAAATTGAAGTTCCTGAAGACGTTCGAGAATAGTAATACTTCGTTTATTACATTCTTTTAATTAAAAGATTTACTTTATAGTGCAAGAATTGAAAATGCTCATAAGGAATTCCAAAAAGCAATAGGGGCTGGTATAGTTAATTATGTTCCTGATAGAGGAGTTTTAGTTGTTATTTCACGTTATGAAAATTGTCGTAAACGAGCTAGTATGTTACAAGATATGCATTTTAGAAATTTATCGCAAAAGGTATTGCTGCTTAAACGAACTGAAGAGGCAGCTCGTCAACTCGAGAGTACAAAATTGGCGACAGTTGGCGGGTAAGGATTTTTGTTTTTGCAAATTTTGAACGGTTGATAAATGCTGTAAATTATAACTATTTTAATATGCATGACATGTGCAATGCAGCGGTTTTTTGTTTATATTGAACAATTTTTGCTTCATAAGTCGAAAGCTTTTGAAGCTATAGTAAAAATTGGTACAATTGGTGTAATAACAAATGCATGTCCACTAATTTTCCTTTCCTGTTGCTAAATCGTAGTGCAAGCTTGCTTTAATCACTATCTATTTGTACGGTAATATGTAGAGAAACCACAATTTTCATACCTATTATGAAATACCAACGTGACTGGCAAGCTGGCAGCTACTTTAAAACAATCGTTTTTCTTTGATCATTAACGTAATTAAATATATTGTACGATAATCGTAATCTTGACCTTCATCCTTATATTGCTGTCATCATTTAGATAACCAAATACATTTAGATCAAATTTTCAAGTAGGGATTTACGATAATCAGTTAAAATAATTTTTTGACGAATAAGTGCAGGTGAGTCTTTTATTTTGCACTTTACGTAAAGACTAAAGTTCTTGTTGATACTTGTACTTTCTTTTTCGATGGTCAGGTTTTTCTACATTTACTATCTGAAGGTTTCGAGCCCTTCGTCTTCAGTTAGTTATGCTGCAAATTTTTAGCAAATTCAAGATTGCAGAACTGGAGATAGAAACTTGTAGGTAGGTACCTCACACTGCATTTACTCATACAAGAGAGAGCATTTCGAACAAACCAATTTTGTGTCGAAATTTAAATTTGCATTGAGTGGAACTACATAATGATATAAAACATGTTAATAAAAATGACTTGTATATTTAATTTCACTTTCCTAACACCTTCATCCTGCAACAACATTCTTTATTCACGAATGTGATACAAATTTTGCCTAAAATTAATATTTAGCCAGGAAAGGACAAAGGAGTTTAATTTAAATTGTACCTTGACAGTTTGTTTCTCTTTCAGCAAATATAAATCCATATATCAACGAGTCTCAAATTATGACGCTGGGCGGGGTGGCTCCAGGTGAGATATACCCGCAACAGTATGCACGTAGTACCTCTTTTTTCTCCTGGTTCTTCCTGGCAGTATTAATTTTATGGCAATTGTTATATTTATTATCGACATCTTTAAAATATTTGTCTAAATCCTAAATCTCATTGGCATGTTGTTTTTATTTTCAATTAATTTTGTACTTATTTGCATGTATTAAAAATTATTTGTTTCTACTGCCAGGAATTCTACTATCTCTCGTTCTTTTGACAAATATGCTTTTAGTATGCTCAATTACTGTAGGTTTTAGTAATAATGTTTGTAATTTAGTGTAATTTTGTATATATGCTTGTACGCATGCCACTCTGTATCAATTTAGAATTAGGCATTTTCAAGTGACGTCACAACATGTGACCTTGCCTAATGTTGGACAACTTTAACACACGTTCTTGTGGAATGTGATTGTTTTCTAACAATTTTATCGAAAATCGTAGACGGTGAAAATGTTTCTGTGCTAATAATTGTAGATGACAATTATATTGATACAATTCCAGAAATACGTTAATGAAGTGAACAATTACCCTATATAATATTGAAAAGTTCGTGCAATTTTTAGGTTAGTTATCATCAAACTTGTCAAATTAAAGAATTACATTCAAGATAGGGCTCTTTTAGCTATGATATGTTTAAAATGTGTGTGTTATAGATTCGTTACTGCACTTGGAATACCAAGCTTTAAGGCTTTTAATATAATATTTACAAAATTAATTGAACCTTACATCAAAATAGCACCACAAGCAGTTATTACAAATAAGTTCAATCATTTTTTGACTGTTAATAAAACTCAGGTTAAATTTAGATTTTACTTTGTTTTCTTGTACATTTCATTTTAGTATCTCGACTATTTCTAGAATTTTCTATTCAACACTAAATGTAACGTACTTTCGACTATGTAAATTTATTATATGGTCTTAAAGAGACAATTTAATAAAAGCAATGCCACCTTGTTTTAAACAGACGTTTGGCAATAAAATCACCATGATTATAGATTACTTTGAAATTAAATTGTAAAAGACAAAAAAATTGGAAATCAAGTGCACCACTTGGTCTACCTATAAACATCATAACACTATCAAAGTTCTCATAGTGATAACACCAGCAGGCTCGATATCTTATATTTCACAATCAGTTGGTGGAATCACTTAAAGCCATTTGTTCAGGAATTTACCAAACATCACGTGCTACAAGTTTCTATCGCAATATCGTAAAGGCACGAATGTTCATA
The DNA here is from genome assembly GCA_036346205.1 of Vesta saturnalis. Taxonomy (NCBI): domain Eukaryota; kingdom Metazoa; phylum Arthropoda; class Insecta; order Coleoptera; family Lampyridae; genus Vesta; species Vesta saturnalis. The sequence continues at coordinate 1,330,734 of JARFJB010001400.1, forward strand.
CAATCTAACCTAACTATAATTTACATTAATAATATTCACTAATTAACTATGAAATATCAACATTATATACTATCACTACGATAAGTCAATTATCACAATTTTCTCTGGAGAAAACACTCAAAAATCACGTAGGTTCCTATGAAACGCTAACACAAGTTGTCCAAGATCAGCTGTTAGAAGTCGAGATTGTGACATTGGTGTGACATACTTGAAAATGCCTTATAATATCGGAACAGTAACATTACATATGGGGATAAGAATATTGCAGTACGAAGCTATCTTTTATAATGTTTAAATTAGTCATAACTTGTTAACGTACACTACAACTTGTTTATCTTAACGAGATGGGATCAAAACTCGTCTAGATGAATAAACTATTAGTCATTAAGCTAACAATCATGCATAAAACACATACTTTTATAGAAACACTTTCCTTTTACAATGTTTCAATTGTAAATGACACAAGTATTATAATTGTTCTTTTGTGTCTGTGTGACCAGTTTGTGTTCACGATGTTTTAAACTCTTTGGGTGGTAATGGTTTAACTAAGAAAGCATATAACACATTAATGGTAATGTCAAGAAATTGGCAAATTATTGGAAAAAATCTGGAATGTCTCCACTCAACATTCCTGTATACCATAAAAGTACTAGCAGATTTATTACATAATACAACTCTACGTAAATGTCTTACGATTGACTTTCAAATAATGTAGGTAATGTCCAATACCTTTTATTTGAAGCAAAGTCTAAATACATTTCTAATGTTTAATATTTGTAAAAAATTTTGATTAAGTATGCGATTTTAAAGTGTAAATGCATATTAAAATAAAATTTAAAAAAAAATAATTTCCTCTTCAGTGGTTAGAACTTTCATTCCTTGTATTACCAGTCCGATCATTTCACCATTTTGCCATTTGCTTCATATATTTTTTTAAAATAGTATATTATTAAATTTTAACAGATTTTTGATTTACTATTTTTGTACATTTTTATTTGATAATATGCGTTTTTCACGATTTTGATTGATTCTGCAGCATTCTAGTCAAATATCTTGGTTAAAAGTTTCAGTTTATGGAAGAATAATTTTTTATTTAAATACTATTTTTATATCTGATAGCCTTGTTTATATACATTCTAGTTAATCTTAATAGATGGCGATAGTAGAAAACAAACACAAATTAAATGCAAAGTCGAAATCGGTTCGGATTATAAAAAAATTACACACGATCGCGGTAATTACGCATGCTGTTAGTCCCGATATACGTAAAACAAGTTCTTGATGGATGCCAGCTGATACTTAAAACCCTAATGTGTGCAAAATGAATTCGGGATTGATCCATACATTCCTTGTTTATATACAAAATGTATACAATCATTGTTTATACACAATGGATAAAATCATGCAATTTTGTAAAGCGTGGTTTCATAAATATATAACGAAAAGTTTCTTGATCAGCAATTTATTGAAACATTTAACATGTATTAGCAGAAAATTAATCAAAATATGATGGCAGGGATTACATGCATCACCCTTGTTTAGAATGTATATAAACAAAGGCATTAACTTTTGCATCACTTTTAGATACGTTATAGCGGTTGTACTTAAAATCAGTGTGATTACTCTATCTTTACAAATTCACTTCATATTGCGTATTATAATCACAGTAACTTATTGTAAATTTCGAAATTAGTTTCAATTATTGTCATTAATATTATTCTTGTTGATGAATATATATGAACAAGGATATTATTTACTTAATTAAAGTATTGCCTTATTGATAAGGTTCTTAGGTGTTTAAGAAAATAGTAAAGATAATCTGCTAAATAAAAACCTGCTGCAGACACACTGTATTTTCTGTTTATTTACTTATTTCTACGGCTTTGTCGATTTAATAAAAATACCGTTTGTTTGACATTTTTTTAGTACTAGGATTAAGTAATTAATATTTTCAAATTAATGGTCAAGCCAAAAGAATTCTTTAAATTAGAAACACTAGAATCAGGACAGGCAAAATGTAATTCTAATTTTGCAGTATTCGGTTTACGTATTAACACCGAAGTATCAGCACATTCAATGAGAAATACTGACCAATCCAATATTAATATTTGAATTTGTAGAGATGAAGATACAGTGTACTTAAAAAATGTTTTTTTTATTTCACAAATTACTTTTTTTACAATTGAAAATTTACATAATAATTTAAAACTAGAAAGCAATTTTAAAATCGTAGATCCTAAAATCCCTTTGAGTCACCACGTACCCACAAAACAAAATAATTAGGTGTATGACGTGTAAAACTCTTGAAATTGACATCTATAGCCTAAGATAAACTGTTAAAACATACTAATTTTATGGTTGACTACTTCTTACGATATAAAAAGAAGCTAAATATTATTGTATTAAGTGCAGGTAGACCCTTCCTCTTCCTGTTGTTTCTAAAATTTCGCAAATGCCAACTTTCATTAATAATTACAAAAATAGTTGTATATGATTGAAAGTAAACAAATATTAGGTGTGAAATACATAATATAGGTACATATAATGGTTACAATATCGGAATTCGGGGATTTCGAAAACCAAGATCCCGTACAAAATTAGTCCCGTATTCACATATAATTCATATCATATAATTCATAAGTTGTTTACATTCTGAAAAAATACGTGCAGTAACAAGTGCTTCTATTATGAAGTTTTTATGAGGTCCATGAATATTATCTTCTATATCAAAAACTATGTTGTATTGATTAATTTCACTTAAAATGCGTTTACTAGTTTGGATTTCAGATTTTCCTCAAAATAAAGCTTTGAAAAAAGTTCAATAAATACATTAAGGCCAACATTGCATACTGCTTTAGGCAGTTCATTGGGAGCTCGTAAGCTCCTAAGCCTGTTTTACTTTGATAAAGTCTATTTAAAATCAGTAGTTCAGACTTATCTTCTAAACATAGATCTTGTTTCATAAATTCTTTATCACAGTTGGCACATCTGTAAGTATCAAATAATTTTTTCCCTAAATAATCTGCAAAATATGTAATTGAACAATCCTCTAATTGAGATACAGTTATTTCAATGATAGGCGCTGAAGGAGTATTCAGCTGCTCCTTATCAATAATTTTACATGCTTCAAATTCATCAGTTACGAAAGTCTGTATCTTGACTACAGTTACTATAAGAACTAAACGGTTTCAGAATTTGATAGGGATAGGCTTCAAAATGTTAATCTGAACATTCGTGCAGTTGGATTTTTGTTGTAACTGCCTCTTTGTCTAACTATAGAGAAGAAATTTTCAATTACATCTTGATTTAGTCGAGATGTTAAAATGTACTCTTTCCCTCGTTCTTCGCATTTATCGATATTAAGAATCCATCAAAGGATGGTGGTCTCGAAACTTTCATTGTTTTGACATCAAATTTTTGAGTTTTTAGGTATGTCTAGAGAGTTATGTAACTTAGTCTCTACTACTGAATTTTTCTTAGACAATGCACAATTATAAGGGTTTTTACTGTATAAATGCACAGAGGCAGTCAAACAAATTATTTGCATGTTGTAAAAATTCTGCTGTGGCCGTTGCTGCATCATCATCTAAATTACCAGATTGTACTGCAGTACGGATTGCTGCTGCAACACTTACTAAAAATTTGTACTGCTAACTTAACAGATAGTTTTTGAAATGCATTTGGGTTTAGATGTGCTGGTGTAATTTTCAGTAATGACCAAGCACCTAGTTTACATTTGTGATCGATATCAAATGTTTTCACTATTGATTTAAAACTAATTATCTTCTTTGAAGTACAAAATTTTTATTTAAAAGTTATTCCTTAAAAATAAAAATATGTACGTCATATATTACAAAGTATTTACATTCTTGATAGAAAACGTATGGTTTATTAGTATCTACTACACCTAAGCTTGTAATGGCACTACGATTATTAGTTCCTTGGTCACAAACTAAAGCTTTTAATACAAGTCCTATTTCTTTCATTACTCCAATTACAAATATTAAGCCTTTAAGTGATGTGTGATTGGTCGTGTTAGCAGATAAGAAATAGTACAAGGGAATGATTACCATTTTGATCTTATTCCATAATTTTTTTTTATCAGTTAGTCAAATAAAAATTTTTTTCGTTAGCATGGAGATTGTTTATAAATCAAGAGACACGTACATTAAGGAGTACGAAAAGTTGAAAGCTTGGATGAGTGAAAAAGACTCTACGACTTGTTCTCGGGTCTTTGTCGCTCTGTTATGCCCTTCCCCCTCCCTTGTCGTGAGAACTTTTCATCTCGTAAGCCAGCTATAGGACTCCGAAACTTGTTCTCTTGGCCTTTACCTCCTTGTCAGCTATAGACCTCCGGTACTTGTTCGTGGGCCTTCGCCTGTTTTGAGTTTTAATTAAAAGCGGATCAAATCAATTTATCACTCAACCAAAGCATTCTCAATCAAATCAATCTCAATCAATTCAATCTCGGTCAAATACATAAACAGATTTTTAATTACAGGCCAATTTTCAACGCCCAAAGTAATATTGAAATAAATTTAAGATGAAATACTTAACGGTTTTACCTAGTCATTAATGTAATGTAATTATTTGCTGGATTTCCCCCGGTTATGTAACCGCAATAACAAACTTTCACTATTCAAATACCTCTAATGTGCCAGGGGAAAACCCGCTAATTAGCTGATTATTTTGTTTGACATACTTCCCAAAGCATTGTATTTTCCATGACCATATCGTTATTTATGCACCAATTTTGTTAGAAAAACGGCCCACAGCATTGCATCAACATTCAATATGTAAGCTTCGTCTTTTCCGTGACCTCGTGGATTTTGGCCAAGACGTATCAAAATTGTTATTTATGCACTAGTTTTGTCGGAAACTTCCAAGTAAAGACAAGTAAATGTTATGAATTTTCGGTGATCACATAGATTTTCACAAAGTAATGTCAAAATCGTTATTTGTGCACCTATTTTGCTGGAAGAAACGGCCCAAAGCATTGCATCGACACCTAACAAGTAAACTTTTGTTTTTCTGTGAAAAAACATATGAATGTTGGCCAAAAGATTTCAAATCATTATTTATGCACCAATTTTGTTGAAAACACGTCCCAAAGCTTGAGCACGCAAATTTTATTTCTCGTCATTTCCACAAAGTGATCTCAAAATCGTTATTTGCTCACTAATTTTGTTGGAAAACGTCCCAAAGCATTTCATCAATGTCCATAAATAAATTTTATTAACGTACCGTGGCTATATGGATTTGGTCCAGATATGTCAAAATCGTTATTTTATCCACCAATTTTGTTAAAAAAGTCTTAAAGCGTAAGCTCTTAAATATGCATTTTCCGTGATCACGTAGATTTTCACAAAATTATGTGAAAATCTTTATTGGTGCACTAATTTTGTTGGAAAACATTCCAAAGCATTTCATCAATCTCCAATAAGTAAATTTTATGCAATTTCCGTGGCCATATGGATTTTAGTCAGATGCCAAATTGTTATTTATTCCCCAATTTTGTTGAAAAAACTACCAAAAGCGTTGCATCGACTTCCAATAAGTAAACTTTGTCTTTTCACATAAATTTTCGTAAAGAGAAGTCAAAATTGTTATTTATGCACCAATTTTGTTTTGCCCACTAATTTCGTTGGAAATTCATCCCGAACCCCAATATAAATTGGATGCATTTTCCGTGGCCACATGGATTTTGATCCAAATATTTCAATATCGTTATTTCAGCACCACTTATATAGGAAAAATGTCCCGAAGCATTGCATCGATGCCTAATAAACAGTTTGGATGTATTTTCTGTAACCACATGGACTTTGGTAAATTTTGTGCATTTTTCATGATCACATAGAATTTTTCAGTGATGTCAAAATCGTGTTTATGCATCAATTTTCGATTTTGATCAAGAGACCCTAACATTGTAATTTAATCTCCACGTTTGTTGAAAAAAAGTCCCAAAGAATGGACACGTAAATTTTATGTGTTTTACGTGATGACAAAAATTTTCACTAAATGATATAAAAATCATTATTTATGCACTAATTCTGTTGGAAAACCGTCCGAATTCATTGCATCGATGCAATACTAACGAGCTATACTAACTAATATAATTAAAATTACAGAACATTGCGTAATTGCTATGTAACTTTTCTGTTTTTACCAAATCATTACATATAATTGTTTTCAACTAAACAATCACTGTATATAGAATTATAATAAGTATATAAGAACCAACTATCGGAAACCAACAAGGATCATCTTACTGTTCATGAAAATATTATCTTGTGCTTGTATTTGTAGTAGTCTTAAATAAAATTCATAATTTTAAGCACTTGTTATTAATATAATATACTTGATTTATAGGCAATTTTTACATAGGTTAAAGAAAATTAATAAACCTATTACAGCAATTATAGTTTGTCCAGAAACGAAGCGAAAGAATAAATTGAAATAGTTCATTTATTTTACATATAAGCGCTACACGATTTTGTATTAAGTACTTAATAGATTTTTTAAACTAGTTTTAGATATACCGCTTCCATACTATAACGTTACAACGTAAGTTATTTATCAACAGCTGCTAATCCTTCAACAATGGGGCGTACCTGTTGTTGAGTTCTAAAGTAAAGATCATAGGCGTGTACATAGGTTTTGTGGACAAACAAATGACAATCCAAACAATTAATAATTACCTAATTAACCACGAAATATATTACAAATAAATAATATCCTCATTCCTTCCCAATTTTTAATTAGTATTAATTTCATTATGGCATATCTAATCAATATTATTTCAGAAAAAAAATATTTATTATATCTATAAAGAAACTTGCAAGATGACATTGAACCACCATGTTGAGTTGGAAACGGATAGGGTAACGCGAAGAAAATACTACTGTGTGGTTACGTTACCATTGAAAAATTGAATAACTTATTTATTTTTAAGAATAAATACATTAAAGAAAGTCTAAATAGAAATACAAGATTGGTGAATTTTTTGTCTATTTATGGAAGACAATGCCACGCAAATCATGACCCTTTCGGCCTCGCAAAGACGGACTCTTTTCAGAGTATTTTTTATTACAGATCTCAATATTACCGGCCGTAGAGCTCGAATTTCTGCGCTGATATTGTCTTTGAGCTGGATTTACTGGAGGCCAACTGATTGCAGAGTTTCGCGAAATTACCCGTTCGTCAAAAATTTTCCTTAAGAGCCTTACTGTGGCTGGAGACGTGTGGGCAGTGACCCCGTCTTGCTGAAACCACACATTAGGCATGTTTTCTACATCAGGATGCACAAAATTTTTAAGCATGACTCTATATCGCTCGCCAGTGATCATTGCTGTATTACCATCTTCATTTTCAAAAAAGTAACGCCCCGTGATCCTTTGTGATGTAACACCGCACCAGACTGTACACTAAAGCGGTTTCAATTGTTGCTCTTGCATAATATGCGGATTTTCGGTAGCCCAAAACCTACGATTTTGCTTAGTAACAAAGCCATTACGGTGGAAATATGCTTCGTCGCTCATAATCAGGTGATAAATGAATTCGTTATCTTCCCTGGCTAACTCTTGAAAGCCGACTTCATATGTTGTTGATAATCTGTTGATTTTGTTACACTACTTGCACATTATATGGAAACATCCTCTTCATAATGCGTCTCAGTGACGTCCGCGACAACCTCCAATGGTTAGAACTTCTTCGGCTGGACGTTCTTGGTTCTTCCTCGAGATCTTCTCGCACACGAGCAATGTTTGCTTCTGAGTAAGCTGAATGTGGTCTCCCTGATCTTTGCCAGTCAGTTATTTTCGTGAAAATCAACCAAGCAATAAATTATTGGCATCGAGGGCAAAATCCTGGTGTTTAAATGGCCGCGGTACGGTCAGAACAATATATTCTTGATTTTTAAAATGAAATTCTATGATTTTATTTGTTCGGTTATGAATTTTTCCATTATAAATTTTTCAATTCTCTCGTATTTGTGACAATCACATAACAAAATAATGAAAAATAAAAGTTATTTAATTTTTTAATGGTAACGTAACCCAGTATATTGTTTGTAATTGCATAAAACACATTATACTTTTATAGAAACACTTTCCTTTTACAATGTTTCAATTGTAAATGACACAAGTATTATAATTGTTCTTTTGTGTCTGTGTGACCAGTTTGTGTTCACGATGTTTTAAACTCTTTGGGTGGTAATGGTTTAACTAAGAAAGCATATAACACATTAATGGTAATGTCAAGAAATTGGCAAATTATTGGAAAAAATCTGGAATGTCTCCACTCAACATTCCTGTATACCATAAAAGTACTAGCAGATTTATTACATAATACAACTCTACGTAAATGTCTTACGATTGACTTTCAAATAATGTAGGTAATGTCCAATACCTTTTATTTCGAGCAAAGTCTAAATACATTTCTAATGTTTAATATTTGTAAAAAATTTTGATTAAGTATGCGATTTTAAAGTGTAAATGCATATTAAAATAAAATTTAAAAAAAAATAATTTCCTCTTCAGTGGTTAGAACTTTCATTCCTTGTATTACCAGTCCGATCATTTCACCATTTTGCCATTTGCTTCATATATTTTTTTAAAATAGTATATTATTAAATTTTAACAGATTTTTGATTTACTATTTTTGTACATTTTTATTTGATAATATGCGTTTTTCACGATTTTGCATGGAATTTGGGGATTTCGAAAACCAGGATCCCGGACAAAATTAGTCCCGTATTCACATATAATTCATAAGTTGTTTACATTCTGAAAAAATACGTGCAGTAACAAGTGCTTCTATTATGAAGTTTTTAAGAGGTCTATGAATATTATCTTCTATATCAAAAACTGTGTTGTATTGATTAATTTCACTTAAAATGCGTTTACTAGTTTGGATTTCAGATTTTCCTCAAAATAAAGCTTTGAAAAAAGTTCAATAAATACATTAAGGCCAACATTGCATACTGCTTTAGGCAGTTCATTGCGAGCTCGTAAGCTCCTAAGCCTGTTTTACTTTGATAAAGTCTATTTAAAATCAGTAGTTCAGACTTATCTTCTAAACATAGATCTTGTTTCATAAATTCTTTATCACAGTTGGCACATCTGTAAGTATCAAATAATTTTTTCCCTAAATAACCTGCAAAATATGTAATTGAACAATCCTCTAATTGAGATACAGTTATTTCAATGATAGGCACTGAAGGAGTATTCAGCTGCTCCTTATCAATAATTTTACATGCTTCAAATTCATCAGTTACGAAAGTCTGTATCTTGACTACAGTTACTATAAGAACTAAACGGTTTCAGAAATTGAATGTTAATCTGAACATTCGTGCAGTTGGATTTTTGTTGTAACTGCCTCTTTGTCTAACTATAGAGAAGAAATTTTCAATTACATCTTGATTTAGTCGAGATGTTAAAATGTACTCTTTCCCTCGTTCTTCGCATTTATCGATATTAAGAATCCATCAAAGGATGGTGGTCTCGAAACTTTCATTGTTTTGACATCAAATTTTTGAGTTTTTTTAGGTATGCTAGAGAGTTATGTAACTTAGTCTCTACTACTGAATTTTTCTTAGACAATGCACAATTATAAGGGTTTTTACTGTATAAATGCACAGAGGCAGTCAAACAAATTATTTGCATGTTGTAAAAATTCTGCTGTGGCCGTTGCTGTATCATCATCTAAATTACCAGATTGTACTGCAGTACGGATTGCTGCTGCAACACTTACTAAAATTTGTACCGCTAACTTAACAGATAGTTTTTGAAATGCATTTGGGTTTAGATGTGCTGGTGTAATTTTCAGTAATGACCAAGCACCTAGTTTACATTTGTGATCGATATCAAATGTTTTCACTATTGATTTAAAACTAATTATCTTCTTTGAAGTACAAAATTTTTATTTAAAAGTTATTCCTTAAAAATAAAAATATGTACGTCATATATTACAAAGTATTTACATTCTTGATAGAAAAAGTATGGTTTGTTAGTATCTACTACACCTAAGCTTGTAATGGCACTACGATTATTAGTTCCTTGGTCACAAACTAAAGCTTTTAATACAAGTCCTATTTCTTTCATTACTCCAATTACAAATATTAAGCCTTTAAGTGATGTGTGATTGGTCGTGCTAGCAGATAAGAAATATTACAAGGGAATGATTACCATTTCGATCTTATTCCATAATTTTTTTTTATCAGTTAGTCAAATAAAAATTTTTTTCGTTAGCATGGAGATTGTTTATAAATCAAGAGATACGTACATTAAGAAGTACGAAAAGTTGAAAGCTTGGATGAGTGAAAAAGACTCTACGACTTGTCCTCGGGTCTTTGTCGCTCTGTTATGCCCTTCCCCCTCCCTTGGCGTGAGAACTTTTCATCTCGTAAGCCAGCTATAGGACTCCGGAACTTGTTCTCTTGGCCTTTACCTCCTTGTCAGCTATAGACCTCCGGTACTTGTTCGTGGGCCTTCGCCTGTTTTGAGTTTTAATTAAAAGCGGATCAAATTAATTAATCACTCAACCAAAGCATTCTCAATCAAATCAATCTCGATCAATTCAATCTCGGTCAAATACATAAACAGATTTTTAATTACAGGCCAATTTTCAACGCCCAAAGTAATATTGAAATAAATTTAAGATAAAATACTTAACGGTTTTACCTAGTCATTAATGTAATGTAATTATTTGCTGGATTTCCCCCGGTTATGTAACCGCAATAACAAACTTTCACTATTCAAATACCTCTAATGTGCCTGGGGAAAACCCGCTAATTAGCTGATTATTTTGTTTGACATACTTCCCAAAGCATTGTATTTTCCATGACCATATCGTTATTTATGCACCAATTTTGTTAGAAAAACGGCCCACAGCATTGCATCAACATTCAATATGTAAGCTTCGTCTTTTCCGTGACCTCGTGGATTTTGGCCAAGACGTATCAAAATTGTTATTTATGCACTAGTTTTGTCGGAAACTTCCAAGTAAAGACAAGTAAATGTTATGAATTTTCGGTGATCACATAGATTTTCACAAAGTAATGTCAAAATCGTTATTTGTGCACCAATTTTGCTGGAAGAAACGGCCCAAAGCATTGCATCGACACCTAACAAGTAAACTTTTGTTTTTTCTGTGAAAAAAACATATGAATGTTGGCCAAAAGATTTCAAATCATTATTTATGCACCAATTTTGTTGAAAACACGTCCCAAAACTTGAGCACGCAAATTTTATTTTTCGTCATTTCCACAAAGTGATCTCAAAATCGTTATTTGCTCACTAATTTTGTTGGAAAACGTCCCAAAGCATTTCATCAATGTCCATAAATAAATTTTATTAACGTACCGTGGCTATATGGATTTGGTCCAGATATGTCAAAATCGTTATTTTATCCACCAATTTTGTTAAAAAAGTCTTAAAGCGTAAGCTCTTAAATATGCATTTTCCGTGATCACGTAGATTTTCACAAAATTATGTGAAAATCTTTATTGGTGCACTAATTTTGTTGGAAAACATTCCAAAGCATTTCATCAATCTCCAATAAGTAAATTTTATGCAATTTCCGTGGCCATATGGATTTTAGTCAGATGCCAAATCGTTATTTATTCCTCAATTTTGTTGAAAAAACGACCAATAGCGTTGCATCGACTTCCAATAAGTAAACTTTGTCTTTTCACATAAATTTTCCTTAAGAGCCTTATTGTGGCTGGAGACGTGTGGGCAGTGACCCCGTCTTGCTGAAACCACACATTAGGCATGTTTTCTACTTCAGGATGCACAAAATTTTTAAGCATGACTCTATATCGCTCGCCAGTGATCGTTGCTGTATTATCATCTTCATTTTCAAAAAAGTAACGCCCCGTGATCCTTTGTGATGTAACACCGCTCCAGACTGTACACTAAAGCGGTTTCAATTGTTGCTCTTGCATAATATGCGGATTTTCGGTAGCCCAAAACCTACGATTTTGCTTAGTAACAAAGCCATTACGGTGGAAATATGCTTCGTCGCTCATAATTAGGTGATAAATGAATTCGTTATCTTCCCTGGCTAACTCTTGAAAGCCGACTTCAAATGTTGTTGATAATCTGTTGATTTTGTTACACTACTTGCACATTATATGGAAACATCCTCTTCATAATGCGTCTCAGTGACGTCCGCGACAACCTCCAATGGTTAGAACTTCTTCGGCTGGACGTTCTTGGTTCTTCCTCGAGATCTTCTCGCACACGAGCAATGTTTGCTTCTGAGTAAGCTGAATGTGGTCTCCCTGATCTTTGCCAGTCAGTTATTTTCGTGAAAATCAACCAAGCAATAAATTATTGGCATCGAGGGCAAAATCCTGGTGTTTAAATGGCCGCGGTACGGTCAGAACAATATATTCTTGATTTTTAAAATGAAATTCTATGATTTTCTTTGTTCGGTTATGAATTTTTCCATTATAAATTTTTCAATTCTCTCGTATTTGTGACAATCACATAACAAAATAATGAAAAATAAAAGTTATTTAATTTTTTAATGGTAACGTAACCCAGTATATTGTTTGTAATTGATGCGTACCAAATTTCATTAATCTTTTCCATTCCAAATCAATTGAAGGGAGGGGAAGTTACTTTATGAAAGCAGCATTATATATGTTATTAACAAATTCAATATAAAGAAAAAGGAGCCTGAGCGCAGCAAATTGGTTGCTGCGCCAGCATAATTCACATTTGTTCCAACGGTAATTGGAGAGTAAAATATTTCTCAATTTAGACAAAGAAAGATTTTTTTTGTTTTAGTCACAAATTGAGTAAGAATAACATATTTACGATTCAGTATTCTTTTAAACATTTGTCTTTGTTCATTTTTTTTTTCGTATTGAATGTGATAGTAATTTTTAACATTACAGAGATTGTATTTGCTATGGCAATATTTGATTTGAGATCTTTGCTAATTTATTCTTAATGTTGCCAAAATAATCCGTCTTCAACTTGACTATGAACTTAAGTGATGAAATGTACGTCATGTAATTAGAGCAATATAATGCTTATGTCCAATTGATGCAAAATATTAGAGAGATCATATAATGTGCAATCGGATTATTTATTAAATAATGATTAAGAACTGAATATATAATTAATTTTTGCTTAATTTTTTTAATATTACAGATATTCAGATGAGTTTAATGTTAGAGAAGATTTAATGGGGCTTGCAATCGGTGCACATGGGGCAAATATCCAACAAGCTAGGAAAGTTGATGGTATAACAAATATTGAATTAGAGGAAAATTCGTGTACTTTTAAAATATATGGAGAGGTACTTACTAATGATTAATTTTAGATTTGTGTGTTACTTTGATTGTTTTTTTAGTCAGATGAGGCTGTGAAAAAAGCAAGATCGATGTTGGAATATAGTGAAGAATCTCTACAAGTACCCCGCACATTAGTTGGAAAAGTTATTGGTAAAAATGGAAGGATTATACAAGAAATTGTAGATAAAAGTGGAGTGGTATATCTGAATATTCTTAAGTTTAATTATGTAATTATGAGCACTTTTTAGGTAAGAGTAAAAATAGAAGGTGATAATGAACCACAACCTACAATTCCTAGAGAAGAAGGACAAGTGCCCTTTGTGTTTGTAGGTACCGTAGACAGTATAACGAATGCCAAGGTTCTTCTTGAATACCATTTAGCACATTTGAAGGCGAGTTTTTAATGTCATCTATTTATAGTCTTTAATTTTGTATCATTTATAGGAAGTCGAACAATTACGTCAGGAGAAATTAGAAATTGATCAACAATTACGTAGCATACATGGTTCAACATTGGGTTCAATGCAAAGTTTATCGATGTCGAGAAGAAACGATCGTGGGTATAATTCAGATATGGATGGTGGTTCGAGAGGTGGTCGTGGTGGTTCTCTTAGAGGTCGGGGTGGACGAGGACGTGGAGGACCTGGTCGTAATAGTGATTCCCGTTACAATGCCGGTAGTACTATATCAGATTTTCTTAATAATGTGGATAAGAGGAAAGGACTAGGTAATGATAGGGGTCGTGGACCTACTAGTAATGGTAGACCTCCTCGTGGTGGTCCAGGAGGTGATAGAACTGTACGTGATAGAGTAAATAGAGGACGAATAACTGTTGATAGTTCGGTAGCTGGGGATAAGGAACACAAGTGATTTTCATGATTATATATTACGATGATCTCTTAGGTCAATTTCCCATCTACCGCTCTGTTGTAAATTACACCATGGAATTGGCTTTATGCATCACGATTTTGTAACTCTTTATTTGTATCTATTGAAAGGAATTTAATTATAGATTATTAAATAATATAGAAGATTGATTTTAATGGGAAGTTATAAACGGAGACAATGCATAAAGCCTATCTATGATTTCAAGCGGAAAATAGACTGACCCGGCTGACTTCTATTAATGAATTGTTCGCAATAAACAATAAATGCAAATGAACAAAAAAATTACGATGAGGAATTTACACTGATTTGAAAGTATAACAATTGATAAAGAATAGAAAGCGTTTTTTGGATCAAAACCCATTGATTTTTCTATTCGCCGATAATTTTTTAGTTATCTGCCTATTGTGAAAATATATATTGGAAATAAAGCATTAGGATATCAATTCTAAAAGCAAGACTTCATATATTAATAGCATGTTTGTGTAAACTAATAATTCTTACATTTCTAAACTGCTTAAAATTGTAGTGTTTCTTTGTAATGAACTATTTCTTTATTTACGGTGGGAGCATGCTTCATGTTGTAAATATTTCTGCCTATTGTAACTACCTTTTGGCCTATATGCAAATTTCTGTTTTTCTAAATTTTAAGGTAAGTAAACTTTGCAACCATTTTTAATGTTGAAAGCATCCATTTATTTCAAAGTTTTCTTTTTTTATATATATAGAGTCTATTATAATTTTATTATGTAAGGTTTAATTACATGGAACTTTTCATGAATGCATCTAGGCCATTTGGTATATGCACATTAAACTCTTCGATTATTTGATACTATCATGTAATTCTGTTTATGTTACAAGTTAATATTTTTTTTATATACATATACATGAGCAAATGACTCAATGATGTGGACATTATATATAATCACGACGATATTTACTGTAAACGGTAGGTGCAGTTACATTCAAATGTATTAATTTTTTGTTTTAGTTTTTTGAAAAATGCATAATTTAAGTGCATGTCATACAAGTCAATTCGACTAGGTTACAACTAAACTAGCAAGGGATTTGTGTGAACTTTTCAATTTAGAAATCGAAGCAAATATTAATTTGCAGCTGCACCATCCAAATAGGAACTATCGATACATTTATTTGTCTTAAAAATAGCGGCCTATTGACAAATATTTATAGCTTTACACTTAAGCTTCTTGTTTGTATTCAAACTAATTAAAGGTTCGTCAGAAGCTTTTTTTATAAATTATTTGTCAATGGGAATTGAAGTTAGTAAACCCCATGAGGCTCAAAACTTATCTTGAAGTAACTAAAAGAAAGAAACCTTGCTGGAAGGGTACTCAAGTCAAGCTCTATTGATTAGCAAAGCCATGTTATGAGTATGCATCTCATATGTAAATTCTTTTGACTATCACTTTATTAAAAAAAAGATGGTCAAGGAATGAGCTTATTGTGAGTTTGCTAACATGTTGTAAGGCACCAGTAACTGCCATAGAACTCAAGACTGGCTCATACTCATGTCAAATCTTATTGTGAAAGACTTTTTTTAGAAATATAAATTATTATAAAAAAATGTGTTTCATTGTGATGTAGAGCACAGACTCAGTACCCTTTCAGCAGATGCGCTTTTTTCGTTTATTATGTAACAACTTTATACTAATCAGCAATTTTTTGCATGTGCATGTATTCTTTAAGGGTTTTAGAGTCTGTGCTTTTTATACCTTGCCTTTTGCTAAAGTATGTTCGCTTACAACATATTTACTTTATACTTTGATGATATATACTGCCTACAAGAGAGAGAGAATAGTGGATCACATTATATATGACTAATTCTGGATCACATTCAAAATAGAAATCAGTGTGACTTTTCATGTTTTTTTAGTAACGATATAGGCATCTTAAAATAATCACACCAATATTTATAATATTTATTTTTTGATATTTTTTTGCTTTAACATAGTTGTTTGCAACATATCAAAATTATGTAATTCCGTATTAAAAAGCTGAATTTTCTTAATAGATGATGTTGGTGATATATGATATAAGGCCACATGGTCAGAGTAATGCAGGCTCAAAACGTGTCGAACTGCATTTTTCCAAAAACAGAAACACCAAAGCACTAATTTTCTTGGATAAGAAGCAAAATGGTAGGTCGTGTGGCAATACAATGTTTGACATATTAAAGATCCCTTACTGAAGGTGAAATTCCTTTAGTAGCGCAAAATTTTAGTAAGCAAATTTTGTACAAAATATTGAAAAACTTATTTTTTGTGTTATATTTGGCAACACTGTCACACCAAACATATAATGCTAGATATATATTCTGTTCGATCTTATTTTGCATTAGTGTAGGCCATGGAAATCTAGGGGAGACATATACAGAAAATCCAGAGCACAATTTCATGAGTAATCCAATGTAAAGACTTGTTTTTGTAATAAAATTTACCTGCTGCATTTATCTCTTTCTCTTCTTGACTATTAAACATGATGTAGATGTACATTTATATCCAAACTTAGTTCTTTGGTCGCAAAGTCATTAAGTAACGAGAACATCAATATTTATCCAGTAAATTTAACCTATCCAGGAAATCCACAGCAGTTTCTTATAATAAGTAATCCAATGTGAAGATTTGCTTTTGTGGTGAAATTTGCTGCATCGTTCTTTTCTTAATTGTTACGTACACATGAAAATAAATAACCAGAAATGTATCTATTGAAATGGAATCAGAATCCATATCACTTATCTGAATTGGATTCTCCTAGTGCTATAATAGCAGGTGAAACCGGTCCCCAGTCATAGTTTTGTGATAATCCTGATCCACGTTCCCCGAATTGAATAAGTAGTTTTACAAAAACCCTAATTGAACTCCGCGTATGAAACCTTTTACCTTCATTTTTAATTTTAGATGGATTAACGGTGTACTCAACCATGGACATTAGAACCATTTTGGTAAATTCATGTTTCGTCTATATACACAAATCTGACATCTTGACCTGAATTTTACAACTGCAGAAATATTCTCAGAAACTTAATTTTGGCTAAGACAACGTGTTTCATTTGACATATAATTACCAAAGCATTCATCTTCTCAGATAGGAAGTAAAATGGTAGGTCTCGTGCCAATGCCATGTTTGACACGTTAAAGATCTCTTACTGAAGGTGAAATTCCTTTAGTAGTACAAAATTTTAGTAAGCAAAGAGTGTACATACAATGTATTGCAAAATTTAAAAAGTGTTTTTTATTACAAAAAATATGTAAAATCATAATCTTAATATATTGCTTCATCTGCACCTATTTTAATTGAAATGAGATCACCTTACGTCATTATGCAGATATAGTCTGCTGCATTTATTTATTATATACGACTCCTTGACATTTGCTTTATAATGTTTAACAACTACTTAATCATTATTCGTGTTCTATAGAGGCTGTACATCTAATAATAATAATAGCTGGTTGAATGGTCAAAGTGCTTGTCTTTCACCCGGGCGGCGCCAAGGTAACCATTTTTCTAAAATTGAGAAATACGAAAGCAGTCTTTTTTTCTCAGATAGGCAGTAAAACAGTAGGTATCATGGCAATATGATGTTAGAAACTTCAAAGATCCCTTACTGAAGATGGAATTCCTTTAGTAGCGCAAAATTCTTGTGACAAGTAGTGCTAATAACAGTTATAACTAATAATCATAGATGTACAACAGTTTCGTTGCTGTCTAATTCTTGGCACAAAAATGCAATAATATTTATTTCTCCAACAGTGTACATCATTTACAGGACAAAACAAAATAATACATATGAAAATGTAAACTTTCACCATTAACACTCATAATAAAATACTTTTTTTTGTTAAAAATTGTTAAAGATGTAAACAATTTTGTCAAATTTGAAAAATTAACACATAAAGATAAGCCTGCTATTAATATAACAGTTTGAGAAACGTATAAAGCCAACTATAAAATTTTAGTGAAGAATAACTAGGTCATAAAAATTAAATATTGTTAAAGTGCCTCAAAGATGACAAACCAGAACACACAATTTGTCAGCCAAAAAACACATTTAACAAAATTTAATCGAGTTATGATGTAAGTGTAATGTTGGGAAAAACTTCAATTTGAAAATGATAGAAGCATTCACAAATCCAAACATTACATCAAATAAAATAACCCAGTTAAATCTAACAAAGAGATATCTTTATCAATAATTGGAAGTGTTATTAACAATGAAAAGCACAATGCAGAACGTTCTTTGTAATTTTTAATTTAATTTCAACTACTTATGTTAAATTATAGTGCTGTGGTAATTTAACATATAAAATAAAAAAAATAATACATAATGGAAGGTAAATGACGATAATTAGAGACAAAAGTGTACGTAATCATTTTAATATCAGTGCAGTATATTCCAGTCTGCACTGGTAAGTTACTAAAAACAAAGCAATAGTGTTTAATCAAAGAGTGCACATAATATAAAGAGATTCAACATAATACAAGTTTTTGTAATACATGTACAATGTATTGCCTAACAACATTTTCTGACAATATAGAGTGGTTCTCATTTACTCACCCACAAAGTTTGTCAGATGAAAGGTAACATAATTCTATGAAAAAATGTTACATAAACTTATCTCCGATTTCGCTTAGTTAAAAAGGCTCCGTAAGCGTTAAAAGAATCCGCAAAATCAAGTAAACACAGATTTAATAAACAAGAACCAAAAAATGCTGTCTCATTAATTTAAGATACTTGTTATAGTTATACCTATTAATATTATAATAACTGTTCCAAGTGTCCTCCACCCAGTTGTATGCATGTTTCACAAAGACACAACAAACAATTTCTTCATGGTATACAAGTTTATTCATATGTCCCCAGAAATAAAAATCTAAATGATTCAAGTCCGGGGATCGCGGTAGCCATGTAACTAGACAGCCATTTCCTATCCATCTGTTTATAAAATATTGGTGTAATCATTCGATAACTGCTCTTTTTCAATGAGATGGAGCACCATTTTGCGGGTACCACATATTTTGCATTACGTTGAGTGATACATCTTCAAGCATGTCAAAAAGTGTATTTTCCTAAAAAACCTCTGTAACTATCCGTGTCCAAGCGGTCATTAAGTATTTCCAATGCTAGTAAATTATTTTAGAAAATTCCGCCCCAAGTGTTGACGCTAAAACGTTGTTGAAAGTTTCTTGCGCTAACCGCATGTGGATTGTGTAATGCCCAGATATGTTCATTGTGGTAAGTATTTATACCATATCTCTGGTAAAACAAGTTTCTTCGGACCACCGCATATGTGAAATAACATGATCATTTTGAACCTGTTGTTGCAATAACCAGCGACAGAATGCTAGTTCATTTGCAGACTGTAATTCTTGAAAGTTTGCCGATGATAAGGATAAAGTAAAACACGATTCACCTGTCACGCAAAATTTTGACTTACACTTAAGTTCATTGCAACCCGTCACCTGCTGTTCGAAGAGTTATTAATAATGGTATCAATTACCGCTTGTACATTAACTGGATGTGGTCGTATAGCGGCACAATCGGAAAATATTAGTAAGTATATAGGGTCGTCCAAAAACGTGTGACATACCACACAATTTTTTTAATGAAACACCCTATACATTTTATATTTTTAAATTCGCCTTTTTTTTTCCTGATTCTAAAAATATACGGTTGTCACACCTTATATCGAATGGTTTAATAGATATGACCATTTTTTATTGCAATTAAAGATTAATTTAGTTAATTACAGTTTCAACATTCAAAATTAAACAATAGTTCTGATTATGTAACAAAATAGTACATATGCTCTATTTTTCAAATTTGTGTATTTGGAATCGCTACATAATACAAATTTAAAGTTTTTGTTGCAGAAATCAAGCTTAAGTGACTAATTGAGCTAATAGAAATTAGATACTAAGTAAAAAAGTTTGAAAAAGGAATAGCAAAAAATTAGGTGTACTTATAACTACTGAAGTAAGTGTTCAAAATGTGTTCCACGTTGTAGTAAACATTTGTTGATGCGTTTAGAAAATGATTCCTTGACACGTTGAAGTACAACCGGCGTTATGGATACGAATGCATTACAAATGCGCATTTTCATATCATCTTTTGTTGTTGGGATTTCTTTCTATACAATTTCTTTCACGTATCACCATCAAAAGAAATCCAGCAGTGTAAGGTCTGGAGAGCGTGCTGACCAGTTTACAGCGCCTCCTTAACCTATCCACCTCCCAGGAAATTGTTGATTCAGTCATGCTTTAACGTTTCTAACAAAATGAAGGGGACCACCATCTTGCTGAAACCACATGTCTTCGGCAATACGCACCGGAACATGTTGAAGAAGAGCAAAAAGCTGAGTACTTAAAAACTCATAGTAAAGAGCACCATTTAAATTATTTTCAAAAAAATAGGGTCCAATAAGGTATCCATCTAAAATTATAGCCCATACGTTGAGAGACCATTTATGCTGGCTGCCTGTGTTCGTCATAATATGTGGATTGTGTTCGTAGTAATAATGGATATTATGCTTATCTACAGTTCCATTTTTATGGAATGTTGTTTCATCAGAAAACATGTAAAAAATTAACCTGATCGACTGGTCTTGTATCCACTGGCAAAACGTTATTCTTTTTTAATAATCAGCATCCAAAAGCTCCTGGTGAAGTTGTATATGGTAGGGGTGAAACTTATTTTTTTAAATTATTCTTTGAATTGAGGTACGAGAGATATCGAGATCAGTGCTTAATTGACTACTTGTGTGAGGATTTTCAACACCTGCCATCATAACCATGAATTCATTTTCTTTGTATGTCACAGGTTTCACTCTTTCATGTTTTTCGTAACTCACATTTCCAGTTGTTCAAAACATTCCAAAAGGTTTCTAAGGACTCTTCTCTTGGATATCTTAGTTTATTTGAAAATCTGAACTTATAAACTCTGCTTGCTAATAAACAATTTTTCTAACAAACTTAACCATCTAACTAACTAAGAAAACTTAAAGAAAATTTACGAATTGTAAATGCCAATGAACCAAAGTGACATACTTTAATTCGTTTTATTTTGTTTTAATGTTTGCCAATATGGCTATCCAAGGTTTACTATTCAAATTGATTTACATTTTGAACGCTTACTTCAGTAGTTATAAGTACACCCAATTTTTGCTATTCCTTGTTCAAACTTTTTTTTTACTTTGCTAACTAGTAGCCAATTTCAATTAGTTCAATTAGTCATTTAAGTTTGATTTGTGCAACAAATAGATTTTTGTTTCATTAGTACAAAAAATGTCAATTTTCGGGAGTCGCGAGAATGCATTTTTTATATGAATAAAACATAACATTTTTTCTCCATTCACTTTTATCGTTATATGCAATCATTCATTTGTAGTTCACTATGTTTTTGGAAACCCCTTATTTATGTCACTATCAGTATCAGACAATAATACACACTTTATGCAGAATGAGTATTATTATACTTTTTAGTGAAAAAAAATTACCGTGTAGTTTTTAATTATTATTCATTAGATTTTACGTGTATAAATTTAATTCAAATGTGACAGATAGTGAAATAATGTGAAGATGGATAGTGACACCGGTAACAGCAAAAGTTGATTTGTGTTTGTAGAAGATTTTTACTCAAAACATTTAAATAAACTTACAATTGCTTGAAATTAATTTAAAAAGCAAAATTATATTAAATATCAATGCTTATTTATAACTGAAAACGTCGTTTGTGATGAACATGCGAAAATTTAAAAAATGTGTTTATTGAAGTAATGAAATCCCACAAACGTCATTCACACGAAGTTGATATTTAGTGAAGGTTAACTTACTTTCTGTACTAGGACAAAAACTAAACTACTTTTTGTACAGTTGCCATGGAGACCCAAAGAATCACGAAATCAGCCCCTTTTGGTACGAAATACTGTCACAATATAGCGTCTTATTTAGGCGGTTGGAGAAAAAGTTTATTTTGGTAATGACTTTGTTTTAAATTTATAGTGCAAGTTTTCATGTTGGATTTAACTTGTTTATTTCAATTAACGTCTCTTTCAGACTTATTTCACTGCAATTTCCATAAAATAATGGCATAACTTCAGATTCCTACGGCTACGGTGTAAATTATCAAATGCATACATTTTTAGAATCACGAAAGATAGCTGATTTTCAAATATGCAATAATATACAGGGTGTTCTATTTGAAGAAATTGAGAGATTTTAAAATAGGTATGCTTGTTCACCCTGTATAAAAAAATAAAGATATCTCAAAATTTTAAAGTAATATTGAAAATTAGAGCATATGTACTATTTTGTTACATAATCAGAACTATTATTTATTTTCAATTGTTGGAATTGTAATTAACTAAATTAACCTTTAACCCTGCGGCAGACGCGACTTATATTTTCACTTGAGCGGTCGCGCTGCGGTCCTTAGGTCCGCATAATGAAATATCAATTGGTTTCTCAGATTATGTTCTCTTTACACAAAGGCTATTCAAATAATAAAGTTTTATTTAAAGTAAAAATTTTACATACATGCAATCAAAACATTTTAGAAAACAAACGAAATTCTTCTTATTAATTTTTAGTTAATCTTCATCTGTATAGGCTTCGAGGCAGATAGAACAGGTTACTTTTCTTTGGCAATGCTCTAGACAAACAAATTTGTTGCAGGTATGGCAAATAATTGTAGTCTTTCTGTTCTTGTGAGAACCACACTTGTAGCAAGGCCCTTTCTTCTTTGCATTAACTTGAATGTTTTCTCTGTATTTTTGTAAGACACTTTGAATATCACTAGGAAGACTAGTTAGTTGGGCTCTTTTTTTTTAGATGAGAGGCTATCAGTTCAAAAACCAAATCATTTAGGTATTTTCAACGGATTATTGGCGTCGTAAATTATTTTTGAATTTATACAGGCAATACCTAGTATTTTGAAAAATAAAGCCAATGGCCATCTTCGTGTAATTCTTTGCGTTGTATATGAGGAACACATTTGATCAACTGTATCAACAGCACCTTTGGTGCGATTATAGTCTAAAATTATTTCGGGTTTGTTAGTTTCAGGATCAATTTCTCCAGAGTCATGCATTGTTGATAATAAAAGCACTAACTTTTTCTTTTTAGGAACATAAGACACAAGAGTGGTATCATATTGATACCCGAAAAGTGAAGAACCAACTTCTCTGTTTGAAGTTTGGAGAAATTCTATTGGAATGTCAGCTCGGTTTTTTTCTTAGAGTTCCAATAGTAGTTATTCCATTTTCTAATAATTTCTGAGATAGTGGATAACTTGTATAAAAATTGTCAGTAGTTAGGTTTCTATTTGAATTTTTTAATGGATCAATTAGTCTCATTACTATGTCGAATGGTTTATTTGACGTCACATACGGACCAGGTTTTTGTGTACCACAATATAGTTCAAACGTCCAAGTGTAATATGTTTTACTGTCAACCAAAGCGTATAATTTAAGCCCGTATTTTGCTGGTTTTTTTGGAATGTACTGGATAAATCCACAACGTCCTCTAAAGGGATGTAACGTTTCGTCAATGGTAATAAATTCTCCAACACAATAGTTTTTTTGACATCTTTCGACAAATTTACTGTAAATGTTACGAATAGCGGCAAGTTTATCTGATGATTCCCGGTTCTTTCTTGTTCGAAAATCGTCGAACTGCAAAGCACGTAATAGAAATAAAAATCTTCTGTAACTAAAAACCCCTTAAGTATCATCATTCCTGTACCATCTTTTGCCCATAGCTCTAAAACATTGACATGGTTTCCCTTTTTTATTGCAATATTAAAACAAGCACACCAAAAAGGGCTAAGATTTCATCCCGGTTAGTAGGATTGCAGTCTCTGGGTCTTGCATATTTCATAGCAACTTTCTCTTGAATATATGCATTAGTTGATATGACAATTTCGTCAACCATTTCAAGAGAAATGAATTTTAAAAAAGCCTCCATCTTTGAATTTGTTTGTTTAGCATATCCGGTTGGCTTAGATAATATTTTCACAATATTTTTAGATTTAGTTTTATTACCTGACTGAAATTCCATACTTCTCCATATTGTTTCCATATTTTTACCTAGATAAAACCTGTAGTTTTCATTTTCTACTTCGTTTGGTCGCATCTCTACATCTACCTTCATAACTTCACCTTCAATCTCAGTTGGTGGTTCGGAATCGCTCGCATCAGGATTATCATGAATCTGCTCATCTTCGCCATTACTTTCATCGCTAAAATCCACTATTTCTTCTTCGTCATCACTCCATATATGTGCTACTATTTCTTCCAGCTCACTCTCACCTAAAGCCCCACAATTTCTAACATTTCGGTTCCTATAAAATATTTCTATGTAATACTATTCGATTTACTTCACAAAAATACATCTTTTAAAAATAAATATAAAACTTACATAGTCAGTCGCACAACGGAACAGAGGTCCGCAAAAATGTACTACTCGTCACAAGCGTCTGATAAAAACTGCAGTAAATTTTCTAGACAAGCGATATAGGTATGAAGTGTTGACTCATATACTCGAGAATGCATACCTAGCGACTTTATTCGATAAGATCATAAACATTAAAATAATTTTAAAATGTATCAACAATGCGGACCTCTGTTCCCCGACGCGACTGCCGCAGGGTTAATTGCAACAAAAAATGGTCATATCTATTAAACCATTCGATACAAGGTATGACAACCGTATATTTTTAGAATCAGGAAAATAAGCCGAGTTTAAGAATAGAAAAGTATATAGGGTGCTTGATTCAAAAAATGATGTTTGGTGTGTCACTCGTTTTTGGATGACCCTGTGTACTTACTATTTTCCGATTGTGCGTCTCTAAAAACTGTACATGAACAAGAAAGTTTTTCTCTGTCTCTAATACTTTTTAAGTTATTTGCCGTCCACACGCAGTCGAAGGTTGTGGGTTCGAGTTCCGTTACCGCCTACCCTGTATGAGGATTTTTCTCATACACATATAGCGGCATAATCGCTGTGGATACGCATATCATGTGGCGCTATTTAGACGAATTCTGAGGTAGTAACTTCCCCCTCAGAACTCTAACTACGTTCCTTCTAATCCTATTATGATCGCACCTATCCTTAATCTCACTATGCAAACATAATTAAACTTATGGTGGGAACCCATCACTTTGGCTGAAGGAGCTTGGAAAGCTCAAGCAGTATCCCCCCCCAGGGGTGGGAATGAGCCAAGTTGCCATTTCTTTTTCATGTTAAAAGAGTAGAATGCGTCCCATTTTTGCTGGTTTTTCAGGTTATTTTGGTTATGCCCGTTGACGTTTTTGCAAACTACCACTTTATTTTTGTCATGTATCATTTTAATATTTATCCTTAGCGTACTTCGTTTTTGAGATTCATGGGGAAATTAATTTTAGCACTCATGTATCTCAGTTATTTAAAAACCTATCCAAAATGGTTTCAATTTGATATTGATAGTATCTGTTACGCTGTAATTTTATTTACAAAGTCTATAAAAGCGAAAAATAAAAGTAATGGCGTTGGCATGTGTTCATTAAAATTGTTATGAAATTTTTATGATTATGTATAGAAAGGTATACTATGCGGAGGGTAATGGAATCCCATTCTCCTTATGACACCTTAAAAATAGCGAAATCACTGTTCCAAACCTGTCATTATTCGTACATTCCTTAAATTGTAGAGAATATCCGTAGATAAGGGCGTGCACAACGGCAGCCGGGCATGTGTTAGGCTGAGAGGAGGTGTGAGTGAATACTTCAATATTGAGCAAGGAGTGCGACTAGGCTGTGTGATGTCACCGTGGTTCAATGTATTCATGGATAAATGTGTTATAACCAATTTCCACGAGTCAGAGCAGTTGCGTCACAACTAACATCGTTTCATTACCACCTTTAGAACGGGCCTATTTTGCACGAGAGGATGCAGATAGAACTGATTTAGGTTGGCAATTCTGTCCATTTGACGTAAAAAAGAAATATAAAACTTAAATTTTATTATTGTGATAAATTAAGTCCAATATAGATAGGTGCCATTTAATGATGACGTTTTTGTCAGTTTGACAGCGATAAAAAAGGTGCATCCTTCCGATAAAAACGCCTGTTCCTCATAATCAGACTACGTCTAGTAGACGTCAGTCGCGTCGGTACGTCAGTTTAATGTTTGTTCTGTTAGTTCTAATTATCATTCCAATAATTTGTTTATCAATAAAAATAGTTATTGTTGTTGTTCATTCATATATTCTGTCGTTAATTTATCTTGCCTTTCTTTTAAGGATAAACTTCTTTTAAGCTTAAAATTTTTCCATCAGTATTTTTGCTCAAAAAATTGACATTTGGCGGTCGGTCTCACGATTTTGCCATGTTAGTTTTTCTCGTAAAATTACTGATTGGCAAAATTATTTCTTTAAAATGAGAAATTTATCCGATAAAATAAAAGCTCTTGTGTTTTTACTGTTGATAAAATAAACATAACCCCTGAATCTAAGATTTGACAGTTGTCACACTGTCATTTTTCACAATCTGACATCGGCGTCCTCTGACAGTATGAATATTAGCGATGCAACTGCTCTGACTCGTGAAAATAACTATAGGCAAGCACGTACCAATATATATGGTGTAATGGTTGGTGACATAAATGTACGAGTTCTGGTGTATGCAGATGACACAGTCTTATTAAGTGACAGTGTGGCTGAGCTACAAACTGCTCTGAGGAAGTTTGATACAGTCTGAAAGCATGGACCTAAAGGTAAACGTGAAGAATATTAAGATCGGGAATGTAAAGGAAGAGTAGAGTATTTACTCTGCAAGATGAAATTGTGGAACAAGTGGACGAGTTAGTATATCTGGGTAGAATGTTTACTGCAGATGGTAAACTGGATGGCGAGATTGGACGAAGGGTCAATGCTGGCGTGCTTGTCCCGTCAGTACTGTATGGAAAAAAAGCGCGAATGAAAAATAAATACCGTGGATATGAGATTCCTGAGAAGTGCATGTGGTAAAACGAGAATGGATAAGATAAAGAATAAGTGTATAATGACGGAGTGTGACAAGGAAAACACGATGGATAGATATAAAATTAGTACATTACGTTGGTTTGGTCACATTGAGAGAATGAACAACGCAAGATTAACGAAGCAAGTATATGTGGGTGAGGTTAGAGGTAAGGCCGGGCCTGGCAG
This sequence comes from Vesta saturnalis, assembly GCA_036346205.1. Classification (NCBI taxonomy): domain Eukaryota; kingdom Metazoa; phylum Arthropoda; class Insecta; order Coleoptera; family Lampyridae; genus Vesta; species Vesta saturnalis. The sequence goes on from JARFJB010001400.1 coordinate 1,358,126, forward strand.
GCTGCGTAAAACTTGGCTGAATGTAGTAGAATGCATGATAAAAGAAAGAAAGATAAGGAATTTTAAAAATAAAAGGACTTGCCAGAGACAATATATGAATATTGCGGAAGCTAGGGAGGTATGCATTGCAAATTGTTTTGCCTACCCTGCAAGGGAATGGCGTTAAGGTTATGTTATGTTATCCGTAGATTATTGCTATTTTGAAAGCGAAAGTTACCGAAATCATCATGCAATCTTCTAGTGTCCACTGCTGAACATAGATCTCCCTGTTTGTTTTCCATCCGTTTCGATCCTGCACCGCTTGCATCCAGTTTGTTCGGCAACGTTTCAAATTGTCAGTCCATGGTGTTGATGGACGGCCTCTATTTTCGGTACGCTTCATCTCTCGGTCTCCATTTTAGTACCCGCTTTGTTCATCTGTTATCCATCATTCTAGCCACGTGTCACGCCCAATTCCATTTCAGTATTGCTATTCTCTCTACAGCATTCAGCCACGCCTTATCTCTGCCGTATCTCGTGGTTTAATATCTTGTCTCGTAAAGAAGCGCCCAACATCGTACACTCCATTGCCCTTTGGTCATGGTCAACGGTTCAGCTTCATAAGTCAACACTGGTAACACATATTGATTGAACATTTTTCTTTTAAGGCATATTAGGAGATCATATTTGAATACTTAGCTCAACTTGCCAAAAGTTGCTCAAGTCAGTCGTATACGACGGAGAAATTCGATGGTTTGATTATCTCTTCCTATTCAAATCTCGCGGATTAGTTATTTATGTCATTACCTGGTGTATGTTTGCGGTTCCTATGCATATATTTTCACTGATTACAATATTTGTTATTATTTGTGTTTTTGACTTTTATTTTCAATCCCACTTCTAGAGAAAAATGGTAGAGCTCATTTAGTAGTTCCTTAGCTTGCATTTTGCCACTGAGTTGGTGTTACAACTTCCTGTAAACTTCAATTAAAGAGCTTGGCAAGTGCTTGCCACTATCTTTTTCCGGTCATTGCACCCGCTACTATTTCATCGCCTCCAGGGGACTTATTGTTTTTCATCACTTGTGCTGCTCATCGATCTTCATATGGCGTTATGTCCGGTATCCCTTCGGATCCCTGGTTAATTACCTTGGTCAAGCACATTGGAGCCGCCGGGGACTGAAGGCTGTATACTTGATCTGTCCATCATGAAGGGAAATTTGGCTGTAAAACGCCACGCTGGCCAAGCGTGTTGGCGAGTTTTGTATCCAGCCGCCCAATCTGGGCCAGACGCTATCCTCTTTTTCTACTACGCCTAAAAGCAGGGCTGCCACTTCCGAAGATCTTCTACGCCGTCACCACCTTTGTGAACTTTTACCCTTGTCCCTGGGCAGGGGTCCACAGAACTGGGTCCCAATTATGAACTTAGCCATCTATTCACTCCGGCCTACTAAATATATAAAACCCACATGGGCGACGGAGAAGTGATTGTACTTCGTGAGCCGGGTTAATGTGTGGTACCATGCCCCAAGGCTGGCAAAATAGGCAATTTATAATTAGTTTGGCCAAAGCAAATTTACAAAAAGTTTCAAATTTGTGCTGCTGTAACATCACAAGTAGCACCTGAATTCATTGAATTACCCCAAGGACATATGAGATGTAGGTTAAATCAACCAGAGAAGTCTGTCATGGCTAACCATGCCTTAAATAATTTAAATCATGATTCAATTTGATAATATGTAAATTTTATCAAATCAAATTTATTATGTTCGTCTACTTTTCAAATGTGAAAACATCCAAATAGCTTAAACAGATAAGAAGAAAGGCTGCAGTTAAATAGGTATAGGCATATTGTATTTAAAAAATGACAGACCGGTATGCCTTAATTTTAATTTTAACAGTTGATGTGTATAGGTTTGTTGCTGTGTATTCCCTAGACCTTGAAGTAAATGCTTTACCAATTAAGTATGTTAAGTTATCACAGCCTTGCACTGATTTAACATATATGGTTAAAATTAAGATAAGATTAAATGTACACATGTTTTCCTTGTATAATAACGGCAAATTATTTCTTTGTTGGATTTGTTTGATTTAACTAGATATTTATTTGGTATATTAAGTTTTTAGCTGTGAATACTTAAGTTTTTCACAACTTTTGACTATAATTGGATTAAATTTTGTTAAATTTGTTTTTGGTTGTGACATTTTTCATTTTTAGCCTTTATCCGTTAGGGGGTGTTCTTGTTTGTCATTTTCAACGCTGTTTAATAATATTTAATTTGTTAAAGATCTAGCTAATCTTCACTAAAATAAAATTAGATTCCGTTGTTGGCTTTTTCATATGCGCTCCCTAACTATTATAGCATGCTTGTATTTACGTTTTCAAATCTCACATATTTATTTCATAGCTTAATTCTTATAAGTATTATCATTTAGTCGAGACGATGATCGTAGTTGCTATCAAAACAAAACTTTTATATTTGTAAAAAAAATACACGATCACATTATCCAAAAGATAAGTATTTTAGCAATGATTAAACATTGCAACTTCGTGCTGGGATTTTCTTTTCTATTGTCGATTGCATCTAAAATTTTAGAAAACCAAACTGTTTGAACACCGCGACGTCAACTTGCAAATTCGAATCTAATAGAAGGATCATACTTTGACAGTAAACATTATAATGTAATATTAAAAATTGTAATTGGTCTGTTCTCTTAGTAAAGTAGAAAAAGTGTACACTACGAACGGTTCTCTTTATAAAGATATTGTAAATCTAAATGGTGTAAAATTGGTTTACGTCCTACGTACTTGACGGTGTTAAAGAGTTGTACGTTATGTCTTAATTTTCAAATACTTTTTAAATGTTTAAACTTTGTAATTCCAAAGTTATCCCAATTTTTTTATCATTCAATGAAGTGTGATCTGTGGGTAAGTTTGTTATGGATCATGGTTAATTAATATTAACACCAGTTTGTTTGCTAACAAAACCATCACAGTAAACGAATAAATAAACTGGACATCACTATTTCACCACAGTACGTTAACTGCTCACGCTTTATACATTTTCTGTTAAATATACACGAATGTACACAAAATGTGTACAATGAGAAAAAATCTAGTAAAGAAGATAATAATAACAATGTTAGGTGCCCACAAACTGCTAAAAGTCAGAAACGTTGTGGATGGTTAATATTTTGCTCGTTTTTAATCCATTTCGTTCTCTACAGTTATGAGCAATACATAAATTAAGCCACATAATTAATGGATTGTAGTGATTAGTGCTAGTTTACACAGTAAAAAGGTTGTTTTACAGGTTTTATACAACACTTTAGTTTAAGTATGGTTTATTTTTTCCAATGCAAATAAAATACATTTCCGTGTTGTGGGTTATGTCTTAAATCACATAGTTATTTTTTATTTGTTTTATTGTTAACGTTACATTGATATTTTTGAGAGATAACTAAAAATATATGCCTTTTGTCAAGTAGAAAGTACATTTTACTAAGTATATTAGGTGATGGTGCCAGTATTTTGTTTTTTATAGTGATACAGTTCTTGCCATTTTTTCCGATGTAAAACATCGTCATATTAATTTTTACAAAGACTTATATGAGTTCTACATGGATAAAATTGTCTCGTTTTGTTTTGCCCAAGTTCACGCCTTAATAATGGCTTCCTTGGAAGTTGTTGACAACACTAGAGTGTCATTCATAATAGAAATGACATTTTGAATTAATGCAATTAGACTTTATTTTACATTGTATAATATTATTCTTCATTAACATTAATCATATTTGCAAAGCTGTGGGAATTAGACTCAGCATTACAGAATTAAATTTAAGCTTAAGATAAGTCTTCAGTTCTCATGATATATGGTGTTGGAGGTGTGGGGGAAGTACCAGAAAACTCAATAATGCTGCAATTCAATTTTTCTAACTGAAAGAGAATCGGAAGGAATGTGTTGACTTCAGTTGGGGTTACCTATTATTTATAGAACATTTATCTTGGCAATACAATTGGTCTAAAAAAGTTCTTTTCTACTTTCATGATAATTAATGTTAGAATTATTTTATACTAATTTTATCTAGTTATAGTGTTTGGAGAAAAAAAATGTTTTATTCATAAAGAAAAACTTGTTTACTCATCCCACACAGCCCTTTTCATGCAAGCAAACCTAGAATATATGTATTTTAGTTTGTAATGTAGCATTTTGTTTTCTACACTAAATGACTAAAAGATTTTTAAAAAAGATAGTATAATCAACCACTTTGTGCTCACATTAGGGATGCATAAATGAATACTTTCAGGGTTTAATTATAATCTAATTTGTAATATTTAAACTAAACGATTATCGCTCATATTCAAAACACTTATGTTTTGGGTATGTAATCGTGTATTTTAATTTGGATTTATTTTTTTTAAATAAAATTTAAACATAGACATGGGTTGAATGCTCCAAGTGTACATGTTTTCTGGGAAATTTTCAGTTATACCAAGAGACAGGTTTTGTACCTACTGGTAAAATTTTTTCAAAAAACTGTTGCTGTTGGGATAACATCTCACAACAAAACCCCTTGTCTTCTGCTTGGGATTTTAGTTTCCGGATGTTGCCAAACAACAATCTTTCGAGAAAATTTTATTCCCAAAAACCTGTCTCTTGGTTTATTATAACTGAAAATTTTCAAGGGTGTCCCACATAGGATCCTCTATCCCCTTATCTCAAAAGATATTCTGTTTAGGAAAAAAAGTTAAATACAAAGTGTTATTGTTTTTAATGGAACTTTTATATTATATTCCTTTCACGTATACAGGGTGCTCAGTTTTTCATAGTCTGGAATCAACTCTTCAAAATTAAATGGGACACCCTGTATATTATTTTGGATGTGAATTCCTCATAAAAAATAAGAATGACTTTCAATAAGATATTATATAGCTATCTCTCGTCGTTTAGGATTAAATAGCCGTTTTATTTATTTTTTTGCTAAAAACGTATTTATGTAAGGTAGTAGGAAAAAATATCCGTATATCATATTTGGTGAATCGTCCATTTTTATATTACAGACAATACCACAATATATAATTCTAGTTGTTTACTTTGGCTAAAAATTATACAGGGTGATGTCAGAAATTGATCCGATCGATATAAGTCGATAATGTTAAATGGAACACCCTGTATATCATTGCCGATTTCGATAGTTCACAAAACATTAAGGTAACTTTGTATAAAATAGCCTGTACCCATCTCTAGCCGTTTAGAAAATATTCGCTATTAAACATTTTTATGCAATAAAAAATACCTGGTGGTTTAAATTCAATCAGGAAATACGTTACAACTATTTTTAAACGGGCTGACTGTAGTACATTTTCAACAATATACTTTTAATTTTAACTAACATATCTGTATTTTCTGGGAAAATCATTCTCCCAAATGATCAGTAAAATAAAATACCTGTGTTCGATATAACAATAATATTTAATCTTTTATTTCAACGATATTTTAACAAATAAAGAAATGTTTTAACATTTAACAATACGATAAGTTTTGTGAACTATTAAGTAAGTAGCAAGAAGTTAAGTTAATAGTGAACATTTAATTACAAATTAATTAATATGTAAAAACAAACAAAACAAATACATATAATGAAAGAACCAATAAACTGTACCTAATACAAAACGGAAAATTAAAGTAAATGTGCTGCATGGCCTCCATTCTGGGTATTACAAGTTTTGTAGATGAATTCTAGTTTTCTTAGGGCATCTCTTACTGCTGGACTTTCATTGGTATTTTGAATTTCTTCCCTTATTCGTTTCCTGAGATCATCAACATCTTGAGGTTTATTTTTATAGACTTTATTCTTTAATGTTCCCCACAGAAAATAGTCCAGCGGGGTCAAATCTGCACTCCGCGGAGGCCAACGAATATTTCCATTTTGCCCAACGACCTCTGCATAGTTTTTATTTCTTACTTGAATGGTGTTATGGCAAGGTGCTCCATCCATTTGGTAAATAATATTATTTATGTTAGCATCATTGACCTCTAGTAACGGTCTGATATTGTTAGTCAGTAGCTCCAGATACCTCGCAACATTTAAATGGTTATCCAGAAATAGAGGACCTATTATTTGATTCTTGTAAATCGCACACCAGCAATGAACACTACGGCGACCTTGATGTTATATAGTTTTAATGGTGTTTTTGTTTTCTTGAGACCAATATATATATATATATATATATATATATATATATATATATATATATATATATATATATATATATATATCATTTCAATGGTATGAAATGTAACAAAGGGTCAGAACTGCATGCCGAATTACAAAAAAGAAAGCGTTCAGGTTTTACATTAATTGAATTTGGCATGTTTTATTGCATTGTATGCTTGAATAATTTAAACAAAGGAGTATATAAAATATATAACAAATTTGTTATATACAGGGTCCTGCACGCACCGAAGCTAGCGCCATTAGTATGATAGAGCAAGATATCTGGCAAAAGTTATTCGTGACTAAAAGCGTCACTACCTAAAAATATTAAAGTGCATAGTGTCCTTCAATGGGCTACACAGTGTCTTCCTCTGTTATCTTAAATAGAACCACCTATATATTATTTCATATTATGGTTCTACATAAAATTTAAGTTCAGCTTTGTCCGAAAATAATTTTCCTATTAACCGTTTTTTGAATATGGAGATATTTTTCAAATTTTTAATGTATCAGAAAAAGACTCTTTTCTTTTGCCCTTTTAGAAGTACAGCTATGGGCTTTAGGTATGTTGTTGTGGAAGCCTTTCGCTACTTCTTTCCTCAAATAAAACACCCTATATCTTGGTCTTCATCAGATGTAGTCTTAAATGTATCAATCTGCTACGGCATTCCCTACATCTATCTCACATGGTTTTCGCGTTATTTCGACAAATCTGACGGAAATGCACAGTATACTTTTGAGTATATTATTAATAATATATAATAAGATCTCTCGATTCAAGATTGAAGGACAAACATGTACTAACCTGTTGCTATCTGTTACCGTTATTTTAAAAATTTGGGATTATTTATGAAAGTTGGAACATGCCTAAGAATTAAAATAATAAGTTAATTAATGAATCAAATAAATAAATGCTAATTCAATTTGCCGCATGTTCGATAGTTTGAGTATTTTGATACACTATGGCCCTAATGTCCCCATAAGAAAAAATGTAGACTGGTAAGATCAAGAGATCTAGGTGGCCATCTAACAGGTCCAGAACTTTCGATCCATTTTCCTGAGAACAACTCATTCAAATATTCTCGAACTTCATGTGAATAATGGTCAGGTGCTCCACCTTGCTGAAACCATATTTCTCTCCTTTGATCCTAGCGCACATGTGTTATTAATTGGGGCAAACGGTTTGGAAGTCTTAAGTAAATAGCGTCATTCAAATGATGTTAAAAAAAATGTGGTCCGATGACATGGTCACCCATTATACTACCCCAAACGGTTGACTTGTCCATCTTTGTCGAAGGTTACTTCGTCCGAAAACAGAACAGCATTAAAGAAACCTGGGTTTTCCTTAATTTTTTCCCTCGCCGAATTACAAAATGCGGCGCGTTTCTGAAAATCTGGCTGGGTAAGTTTCTCATTGAGCTGAATAGGATAAGCATGTAGTTTGTTTACCTTCAATTGTCTCTGCAACGCCCTTTTGACTGGAGTTACAGCTGCACCGACAATTGATTGTCTTCATTTATAACTGGCTTCTATTTCTCCCGTTTTGCTTGATTGACACTACCTGTTTCCATAAATCTGTTCAGCAATTTTGTGAAACCAGCTACTTGCGAACAAACAATTTCTGTGTGGCTGGCCCAGAACAAAAACCATATCAAACATTTCATCTTTGGTAAAATTCATAATCTGGATTCAAACAGGATAAAGCATTTATTTCACAAAAATGTTAAACGTTGACAGATAATGAACGATGGTAGGTTTGTAAAAGCACAAAATACTCAATCAAATTCAGTTGTACTGATATAAGACTCTGTTTATTGCTTGAACAACGGTTAAGAGATAGCAACAGGTTAATACATACCAAAATGTTTGCCCATCAATCTTGAATCAAGTGACTTTAAGAAATAATATATTAAAAAATATACTGTGCATTTCCGTCAGATATTATTTTCATTCAAAATGTCAAAATTTGATCCTACGTACTCTATTGAGGGACACTCATATATACGTCAATATTTTTAGGCCGTAAAGCTTTCGTCATGAATTACTTTTGCCCAAGACATTTTGCTTTATCTATCATATTACTGGCGCTATCTTCCGTGAACGCAGTGGTGCAGGGCCCTGTATATAGGAGTAAAGAGCTTGGTCCTACCTGCTATGTCACCTGATATAATATAATGCATGACTTTTGGGGCTGTCGTTTAATAAGAATTATTATAAACAATAAACCATTTTTTCTACGGCTATGTTATAATTCATTCAAATTTTCATAATGCAACAACCTACAAATAATTGCGAAAAATAAATTAATTGATGCCGGTGGCGATAGCATTTCTTTAAAACGCCACAGTAGATGGAGGTCTACATCCGTGGCCGAAGGGTACATTGATCACTCGTTAAAAAATAAAATCAATGTAGGAAATAAAATACTAAATTCGATAGAAAATAATAACCCATCAATAAGTAGCAATGCACATTTTACTTCAACATCTTCGATGACATTTACCAATCTGCATACTACAGTGCCTCAAAACAATTTCCACAATTGTACAGGAATTACCATTATTAATTTTGTCAATACTGAAATTAAGATTTAATTGCATATTTGTGTAATTATTGCAAATCTTTGTTAATTGTATGTTTTTTAATAAACTAGTTTATGTAGGTAGGTATTTTCATAAAAATATATTTTTTTACATTTTTACAATTTACCCCAAGAACAGAAAAAATAAATAAAAATCTACATGGCCGTAGAAAAAGTATTTTATACAACTCGCACATTATGACTTATTAATGCATTGCAAACTGCGCACTCATGCATTAATAAGCGTCATAATGTGGTCGTTGCATTATATACTATTTTAGTATTACTAGAAAGGATTAATTAATAAAATTATGTATATTTAAATAGAATTTAGATTTTAAATTTTTTGTTGATATGTAGTTTCATTGGGAGATTATTATTAACTTTAAATTTATTTAGGGTCTCGTCATCAAACACCTGATACAATTGATGAACGTGTACGAGATCTACCCCCTAGACAATTTGGTGGGCCACGAGGTCCAAGAGGAGGACCTCGACGTGACAATCGTAAAGATGACAGACGTAGGACAACAGATGAAGAAGATACAGTTCTTGACAGTCAAGAAGTTTCTAGCGTAGATCGCGGTAAGTGGAAACGTGAATTAATAGACTAATTTGTTGGTTAAGTTAATTGTAAGGGTATTTAAGTCTAATTTCTTCCTATGTACAATGTTTCTTCTAATAAAAGGTGTGTATACAAAAATTAGACAAATTTTAAATATTAGATGTTTGCGTATGATTGTTGTATAAAAAAGCATGAAAGTATGTAAGCTGTCTGACGCTTGTCTTAGAATCGGTGTCCAGTGTGGAAGCAATGTCTTCGACAGGTAGCAGAAGCAGTCGTAGACGTAGGCGTCGTACAAGACAACGTAGTCGTACACCTTCTGTATTTACTAATAACAATCCTGGTAAGTGTCGTGGCTGTTTTGTTTCAGCTACAAGGTTCGCATGCTGGGTGAATGATACAGCCGTAATGCTTTTATTTTTTAACTCTGCTGTTTTACTCAAAATTCTGGTAGGTAAAAGCACTGTGCTTAAAATTTTAATATCTTCACACGTAATACTTGAAATAAAAATTTAAGCTTAGCAATTCCTTTTAATACTGCTTTATTAAAATTTGATTAGTCGCATTTGTTGTGTTATTTATCATCAATAGTATTGCACTTGTCTTGTCTTAATATGATTGATTACTTTGTTATGTGGATAGATGAGATAAATAATTAAAATATTAAACCAGTGGTTCTCATTCCCCAGAGTCTTAAGAAGTGGTCTGTTCTTTTGAGAAAATGATATGGGCAGTTTATTAACTAAGCATCAGAAACATCAATGTACTAGATTGGTTTGCATTATTGGATATAAAAAAAATAGACGTAATGAACAAAATTATTAAATATTAATCTGTACTTGTAGAATTAAATTGAATACTAAAAATTATCGATCTATTGATAGGTATTGAAGTAATGATGGCTCCGAAATGTTGGTAGTTATCGACATGTTAATATTATTGTGATATTGCAATAATATTAATAGTTCATCGTCTGAGAATTGGTTTGTTCAATATCACATGTCTGAGATTTTACACAGCGGGTAATTGACCTTTACTGTGGCGAGATTATGTTGTTTCATGTGGGACAACACATTAAAGGCATCAACGTATCAATGCTGCATAACCTGGCTAACAGACCTAGTAATTACAATTTTAATATATCGGATAGCGACATAGTACCGTTAACATTTATTTTTGTTGAAAATGGACATTGAACAAAAAAATAAACTGCTATATTTTGAAGGATATCGAACAAAAGGTATGATATATCGAACAAACTAATTTAAAATTGTCAAGACTTCCTCTTTCAAATAAAATAACCAAAGCATCCTAGATTTTATTTATTTTCATTATTATTAAATCTTTAGGAATTCAACTGTTTATGTGGTTCATCCAAATATTTCAAGTTGCTTCTTAAATGTTTTAGTTTAAGGGGAGCCAAACTTGCTTCTTTTGTTGAACCTTTAACTATGGGTAACATTTGTTTCATTATTGAAAATGTAGATTTGTCTTTCTTGAGTTTAGAATTTCGGAGTCTTCGTCCTTTCAATATTAACGGGCATTAAATCATTCATAAAAGAAGTCCCAAATTTGACAGCTTAAAAAGTTGTTCTTTTCCATAAATTAAATTCTTTACCTTCGAATAGCGAACTTCTGAAAACAACAAATTTTCCCAGGCCAATTTATAATTAAAGAGATCAGTCAACTTCATTTGTAACACCTTAATGTATGTGTAGGGGTATATTTTTCATTAAGTGAACTAGTCCTAAAGGGCTCTGAATATCCTGATGCCTCACAGTGTTCAATGCTGCTATGGGCGACTCAGAAAACTTTTGTTCGACGAGTTTTACATTTTCTGCACTGTCCAAAAACTTTTTTAGTGCAACAGTCATTAAACTATTTTTATTTTGTGCTGCACAACTATCAGACCACAGAATAATATGAGTAATGGTATTTACGTATATTATTACGGCCATAAAAACTTTTACGGCGGCTTTTGCAATATCGTTTCCGCTCCTTCCTTTGAAATCCTTATTCCATACGGCATAAACGATATTATCTAAATTTCAGTCGGCAGTCAAATTATATGTATTTAACTTGCATTTATAAAAGTATTTCTTGACTTAATTGGCGATCAGCTATGCGTTCACTGTAGTTTTATTATGTTCTATTAGATTTAATTCTGCGTATTTTCTGCTATTTGATTTTCGTTTGGGTGTTTTACTGCCCTGAACTCTTCCCATTTATCACGAAAATCCTTTTTTGATTTAAAAAAACCAAGGATACATTCGGTGTTGAATAAATTTCTGTAAATATTGTAGTTTACTTGATTATCACTCTTTTCTACGTATAAGTCATACATGCGAGATATGTTTAACCCTTGTTCAAGATGTATTTTCGTTTGACTACTTCGACAATAGTGAGAAGCCATTGTAGCACACCCTATATTTTTTTAATGGCTTGTCTTCGTCTATTAATCGGCTTTCATTTCTATTAAATATGTTCTGTACCTATCTCTAATAGTGTCGGAGATATTTAAGTTTGTTCAATTTTTTTCGTTGATAACACTGAAGAAGAGTAAAATTAGTCGGTCAAAGCAAGCTATGAATACATAAGAAACTAAAAAACATATTAACTGAAATACAAACACTTAAAATTATAATAAATGATCAATGTGACCACCATTTTGTTGCTGGCAAACATGAAGTCTTTGAATAAACGAGTGATCACAAAAATTAATTCAACAACGTAAATTTGATAATGTTATATCTACCTTGTTTAATTAGCACGCCCTATATTTTTTAACGCCTTGTCTTCGTCTGTTAGTCGGCTTTAATTTTTATTAAATATGTTCTATACCTATCTCTAATAGTTAAGGAGATATTTAAGTTAGTTCAATTTTTTTCGTTGATAACACTGATGAAGAGTAACATTAGTCGGTCAAAGCAAGCTGTGGATACATAAGAAACTAAAAAATATTAACTGAAATACATAAATTGTAATTATAATAGATATTGTATGAAACAACCATTTTTAAGAGATATTTGAGATGTTTTTAAACGACTCATCGTAAAATTAAACAATTTAATCAAAAGAGCGTAAAACAAAAGATGAACGAAAACAAATGAAGAAATCAAACTTGTCGAACGGTGCTAATATTTGTGTAGTATTGTATACTTACTTCCTACATTACAAAATGAATTTTTCGAAAGAAGAACTTGTTAATATGATTTACGTCCTTGGTGAAAGCGATAAAAATTGCCTTTTAACTCATCGAATTTATAAGCAAAAATTTCCAAATACACGACACCCGCAAGTTTCAACATTTGCAAGATTGAAAGAGCGTTTCGAGCAAACAGGCAGTATTCATTACGAAGACAATTTAGAACGAGAAAGAACCGCAATTAACGAAGGTAATGAACATTTAGTTCTTCAATCCGTGATTGAAAATCCTCACGTTTTCTTGCCGACAATTGGAATTAGAAGTTGGAGTTTCAGTTAATAGAATTATAAAAAAATATAAATATCATCTATACCATGTCTAACTTGCACAAGAATTAGACGAGGATGACTTCGTTAATAGATTAAACTTTTGCAATTGGGCCATAAATAAAAATTTAGAAAAATCCAAACTTTTTAGCACGATCTTATTTACTGATGAAGCTACTTTCCACAAAAATGGATACGTTAATACACATAATTTCCATTATTACGATACTGAGAATCCCAAATTTATAATTCCTGTTGATGATCAACACTGCTGGTCACTTAATGTTTGGGCCGGAATTATTGGGGAAAGAATTATAGGACCATATTTTTTTGAAAACACGGTCAATGGAGATTCATTTTTAAACTTCTTGCGCAACGAATTTGAACCTTTTATTGAAGATTTACCTTTACAAACCCTTAGAGAAATGTGGCTGCAATTAGATGGCGCTGCGCATTTTAGCAGAAACGTTAGAAATTATTGAAATATCCAGTTTCAAAACAAATGGATTGGAAGAGGAGGGCCTATCTCCTGGCCTGCAAGATCGCCTGACTTGACAAAGCTGGACTTTTTCCTTTGGGGTTGGATTAAAGAAAAAGTCCATCAAACTCCTCCAACGACTGTAGATGATATGAAGGCAAGAATTAGAGACGTCATTCAAAATATAAATGTTTCCACGTTACGAAAAGTAAATTTGTCGTTTATTCAAAGACTTCATGTTTGCCAGCAACAAAATAGTGTTCACATTGAAATTTATTGTAATTTTAAGTGTTTGTATTCCAATTAATATGTTTTTTAGTTTCTTATGTATTCATAGCTTGCTTTGACCGACTAATATTACTCTTCTTCAGTGTTATTAACGAAAATAATTGAACAAACTTAAATATCTCCGAAACTATTAGAGATAGGTATAGAACATATTTAACAGAAATGAAAGCCGACTAATAGGCGAAGACAAGGCATTAAAAAAATACAGGGTGTGCCATTTAAAAAAATGAAGATATAGCATTTTCAAATTTATGTAATTGAATTAATTTTTGTGATCACCGTGTATTGAAATCCAATTTTGACAATAGATTAAAGTAAGCTCATGTATGAATAAATTCTATACCAAAGATTATTTTTTTATCTTTAAAAATAACTGAGATACGCCTACTTGAATTACTACATAAAAATGTCAGTTTTTAGTTAACTTTGCAAGTATCTCAAAAACTGTAAGATTTAGCTTGTAAGTAATTCTTGTAAAAAAGATATAAAATTATGAGTATCGAAAAATAAAATAATATATAGGGTGTTCTATTTAAAAGTCAAAAGTTCTATATTGTACCGCTTTTATATTACACCCTGTAGAAACCAAACTATTTTTAGATTATGCAGCTTATAAAAATAGACAACTTTCGTTTTTAAACTTATCTTCTAAGTTTAATGGCTAAGGATCTATCGACCGAATACGCACTTTTGGGACACCTGTATAACTCAGTTTCTGGAAAAATCGGATGTTGAACAAATCAATTCTCAGGCGACGAGTTGTTGAGTCAGTATAATACAACCATTTGCATTTTATGTCTAAATAATACAATTTTCACTGAACAATTACGAATTTTTTTTTATTAGCGCATATTACATTTTATATTGTTACGATACAGTGTAAATATTTAAGCAGTAGTAAAACCTCTATCTGTTACTTTTATTTTGACAGACCAAATTTTTTGTGCTAGCAGTGTTTAAACCAACCTTTATAAGTTACAAATTTTCAATAAATATTCAAACAAACCCCTGTTTTGAAACATACAATACTCCAATCTATTATAAAAACCTCTTCTAATGTTAGCTAATTGTCTTTCTGTAATTAACCGACACTCGTTTTGTATTGTCTCCCTCACAGAATTGATATTTGGAAGAAGTTGCAAGGGGCTTAATCAGGAGATCTGGCAGGCCAATGTAATCTATTCAACGATTTGGAAACGAATCATTTAAAAAATTTCTAACATCTAGACAAAGTGTGCAGGACAGACGTCTTGTTGAAACTACATATCCTGATTCTCTCTTGCAACTTCTTCTAATGCAGGCCCAACTTTGGTTACTTAATAAGTTACTGAATTTAAATTTCCTTTGATTTCAAACGGACCAATAATGTTATTGTTAAAAATCTCAGCCCATATATTAATTTTTTGAGCGTACTGAGTTCGCGTACTAATGTTCACTCGAGGATTTTCTTGGGCCCAACAGCGGGTGTTTTGAACATTTGGTTCGTTATTGAGTGTAAAAGTACACTCGTCTGTAAACGAAACTGTAGATAAAAAGCGACGTTCAGCATTACCGCGCTCTAGCATTCGTTCACAGAATACACTCCTGCGCTCATCATCAAAATCGAAAATCTCTTCATGACATAAGTACGTCCCATGTTCGTGTTTTAGTCAAACGTACTTCAACAGCATTTTGTCCTAAACTAATTGTCGGGTTAAGTTTACCGCCGCCAAAACACGTTCTTCAGTGTGGTCAACTATTTCTATTTGTCGATTTCCTGCGATATAAATTTTTTTAATTGTAGGGTTTTAAGGATAAAAAAATGCTATTTACCACCTCTAGATTCTGATTCGACGGAAATATTTCCAGATCTTGCAAATTTCTGCACGTAATGGTGAATGGTACTTAAAGACGGTATAGATCTGTTATCAAAATTAACGGCGAACAAAGCTGTAACCCTCCCTAAGCTAACACCACTGTAAAACAAAGGTTTTTACCATGAAAATTCTTTCTTCATTGCAGTAGTTATTCATATTAAAGTTAATAACATGAACCGCAATATTAAACAACGCTAAATACTTTTTAAAATTATTTGACACATTTGAAACAAATTGGAAATAAGGCATATCACATTTAAAAAACGCCAATTACTTATTTAGTGTTTTAAACTAAATATTTCATCTTTTAGTCTTGTAGTTAGTACCTTTGGATGTGCAATCATTTTACCATTTGATTGATCCTATTAGCTTTTATATCGGTTGAATTGGCGAGCAGGAATCTGCAAAAACGTTCATTCCAATGTTCGGGTTTGAAAACGAGCACACGGTATATAAGTATAGAGGATTATGCAATCAACTTTTTTTTCACTAACGCTAAATCGAGTTATTACCTCATTTTGTAACGTTTGACAAATGTCGATGTGTATGTGTGTTCTTGGAAATGTGTGTGGTTGTATGTTAATATCCACAATAACTCCAGAATGACAACATGCACGTGCTTCAAATGTCGTAATTAAGCTTGTTTTATTTCTCGTAGAGCTGATTAGATTTTAGGAGAAATTCGGCAGGGGGGGAGTTATTGACAAAAAAATTCCTCGGATGGAATTTTTATTTGTTTAAATGTCTTCAATATCTGAATAACGGCCAACTGTATAGGAAAATGTTAAATATACTTTTTAAAGAAAATTTAATTTTACAGAAGTTTTCTTCATAAAGTTTCTGATTATACAGCCAAATAAGTCTAAAAATTTATTAAATGAGATTGAAAATGCGTAAACTGGATTATAGACATTTTATAAACGTGGAGGGCTTTGATATATTTTTTTAGTTATCATCTATGTGTCTATTGACCTCTTATCTGGCATGAAGGTTTAAATCTTACATAGATTATTGTCTTTGTTTTTACAATGTTGCCTATTTTCATTATGGCTGTATTAAAAAAGAAGTTGTATAATTATCCAAAAAAATTATTATTATAATCATTTCATTTACTTCAATTTTGACTTTGTAGGTTCGAAACTCCTGTGCTGTTCCACATTTTCTATTTTACGCACCTAACAGTGATGATTCTTACCTAGCTATTTCACGTGTTTATACTAGCTTAAATTAATTATAATACTAATATGCGCTTTTTACATTAAGACTGTAAATAACAGTATCATTTTAAACATCAGTTTTATTATGAGCAGTGTTGTAAAAATTTAAACATTAATCAAATAATCGGGTTATCTCTGTTTAATGTCTTTAAATATCTAATCTGTAAAGATCAACCTGCTGGCAACTGTTTTAATACATGACAATTTCAAACGAGATTTGCTAGTGGTTGGATATTTGTACTGTAGTTATCATATGAAATGGTTAAGTGCTAATGGGTCAAGACAGAAATCTTTTCTATTTATTGAAGTCTGTTATGGATCAAGTTGTAGACCGTTCATTTAAAATTGTAAATGTCTTTGAATATCTACACATAATACTAAGTGTCGGAATAAATGTTACTCAAAATTTCATTCTTCCTAATTTTCCGAGACTAAATTTAATGCTGGACTAGTCAGTCAAAAGCTGGAAAGGTAGGAGAGTGCCTTCAAAGTAACACGACCTAAGTATGTGTTTAAAGAATAATGAATTATGTGTAAGATTTATTATTAAGTGTAACAGCTGCCAAATTTTGTATATTACATACTTATTTATACAGGGTGTTTCCAAAGTGAAGTAAAACATACCAAATTGCTTTTCCTTAGATATTGTAAAAAAATGTCATAAATGTAATTGTGGTAAAAAATGTTTTTCAAGGTACAGAGGAAGGCTTTAATAGTTGCTTATATCAATAGTAATGAAAGTGGTTGTTTAGATGTGGACACACTTTCATGACGTGTTATGTATAAAATTTTACCTGAAACTGCACATTTAACATATTTATACCAAAAAAAATTATTCATAAATGTGAAATTTGGATTCCTAATCACTTACGCTAAATTACATTAGGTTAGTGTTTCCGTGGTGACTTAGAATTTATTCTTGGTGTAACTGACATATTATTTGAAAACATCCACGTGGTTTCCATTGAAAATATTTTACATGTACTAGGACTGTAATAGGAATCAGTAATATTACAGTACTAGTCAGGTAAAGACCAACTTTGCAACGCCAAAGTTACGTATTGTCTTGACGGTTTCAGGTAAAAATTATTAAATTTTATTGAACATTAGTAGGGAATTGTTGTGGCTAATCAGATTTTAATATTACCATTACCGTGCATATAAATAAGGAATAGGATGTTTTTCAAAGAAAAATAGGTGTATCCAGTTAGCAGTAACGCTTTTTGATTTTTTATTGAAAACTATGGCAAATGTTAGTGCCACGCTACTACCTGTTAGTACTACTGCTCTTTAACGCTTCATTACTGCCGAACAAATGAAGATGTGGTGATAGAATCAAATATTTGACTTTCTCTTAGTCAACTGTAAGTTTTATAACCATCTCATCCAGTAAAATATGAAAATGTTAACTTTCACCATTATTACACAATTAAAATACTTAGCTTTTGAGTTTAAATAGTGTAGTTTGATATTTATACTTACATAAGTCTATACGTTTAGATAACAATTAAAGTTATCGTCCTAAGTAGTGGTAAAATCTTTTAGAATTGTTTACGTTTTCACTTTTTCATATTTCATAAATTTGTTCTAGCACCTCAAAATTTTTTTAACGCTACTGAGGACGATAACTGTAATGTTATCCAAACATATAGACATATAAATTTAAAAATACACTATTTAAACCCAAAAGCTATGTGTTTCAGTCATCCAGTAAAACTCCATTTGTCGAAACTTACGCTCCTTACTGTCCCTTTAATTTTTGTTGCTGCAGATGTGGTGATACATTTACAAGATACGGATGGGCAGTTTAAGGTTAACTATTTAAATAATCTTCATTTGTTAAACAATAAGGTCAGTAAAGAACACAAATGAAGCACTAACAAACAGCGGTTAGTTTATCAGAATACGGCTATATCAATAGCGTTCATTTGAATTTATTGTAACTCTTTGATTTATAAAGCAGCAATCACCACATCTTCATTTCGTACGCAGTAATGAAACTTTAAAGGGCAGTATTGAGCAGTAATGCAGCACTAGCGGAAATATTGAACAATAATGCAGCACCAACAAATGAACTTTAGTTAGACCAAATTGCGACTGTCAGGTCGAGCTGAAATATTTAAATGTATTACTGTATTTTCATTTGTTAAGTTAGCAGTAACGAAGCTATTGATCATTAAAGAGCATTAGAAGCACTAAAGAATGGATGAAATTGCTAAAGAAAGTTATGGTTGGTCTTGTCAAGATCCACTATTTAGATTTATTACCACATCTTAATCTGTTAAGCAGTAACGAAACTTTAAAGGGCAGTAAAGAGCATTAACAAAACTAACAAATGGAAGCTGGTTTTAGACAATATAGTTACGGGTACGTAATAGGGTTCATTTGAATTTGTTGTAACTTTCTGATTAGTAAAGCAGTAGCGAAATTTCAAGCGGCTGTGAAGAGGTACTTACAAAGATTGTAACGAATGGAATTTTATCGGAGGAAATTCACCAAGTCTTCGTTTGTTAAACATCCAAACTTTAAAGGGCAGTAAAGAGCATTAAGAAACACTAACGAATTCGGTAAAAAAGTTACGGCTGGCTAGGTCAAGATTAAATATTAAAATGTATATCAACGTAATCATTTGTTAAGCGGTACCGAATAGAAGTTCCTTGAAAAAAGTTACGGCTGGTCAGTAAAGACCACCAATGAAGCACGAACGGAAGGCAGTTTACCATATGAGACAAAAACGTTATGGCTAATTTATAGGGTTGATTTCAATTTGTTATTTGTAAAACAGTAACAAAATTTTAAACGGCCGTAAGATCACTTGCAAAGATTTAACGAATGGATGAGATTGCTAAAATATTTAAATATTTCATCAGTCGCCACTTTTGATTTGCTAAACAGTAATGAAACTTTAAAGGGCAGTAAGGAGTACTAATGAAACATTAACGAATGGGAGCTGGTTAGATGAAATTTCCAAAAAAGGTACGGCTGGCCTGGGCAAGGTCAAATATTTAAATGTGTCACCACGTCTTCATTTTTTAACCAGCAACGAAACTTTATATAGAAGTAAAAAGCACTAATGAAACACTATCGAAGGAACGTTAGACGAAATTGGTATAAAAGTTACGACTGGCCAGGTCAAGATTCTATATGTTTAACTCTGTTGCATTCTTGGATAAGAAAATAAACTAGTGAATAAGTATGATCTGCCATCTGTGGAAACTACTGGATAATGTAAAAAATAAATAGAAATCAGAAGTACTTACTGTTTCTCAAACATATGTCAGTTTCCTAACAACTGATAATGTTGCAAGTACTGACGAATTGAAAACAGTTGTTAACAAGAGATTTAGAAGAAATCTTCCAATTATGGGAAATAATAAAAATTATGTTGTGCATGAAATTAAATCCACAAATGCAAGAGCGTATCTTCAAGTATGTACATTAGATAAATATTATGTATGCTTTAAGCCCTTTAAGGTAACTGTAGAAATATCGAACTTAAAAAAAATCATGAATGCTGATATTTGGCCAAGTGGTGCATGTGTTAATAGGTTTGTATCTCCTAAGTTCAAAACCACCAGTACACACGTGACCAATAAATATTCAAATAGCCTCACAATTTTTCATATTAATATAAAATCATTTAAAATATGTTTCATGATTGGAACCTTTTATTGTTGACAAAAAAGTTGATGTATCTTAACATTACTGAACATAGGATCACAAATTCAGATGTTCTTGAATGTATTAGCATTATTAGATCTTTGAGTCTGCAGTCTTAGTGCTGTGGAGGTTTAGTATCTCATTGGGGTGTTGCAATTTTTTGCAGGCTAGACATCACAGTTAACCCTTTGTTAATAATTTAATTGTGGAAACACATTGAATATAGTTGTGTTCTGTTACAATCAAACACGGTAATTATTTGTCTATATAGACCTTCCCTTGGCGACTTTTTTTTGTTTCCAGTTAGAACAGAGGTTTGTCACATTACTTAAATATGATAGTTGTATAGGGAGATTTTAATGTACCGGGTGGCCCACTAAGAATGGACGCCGCTTATATCTCGGGAACTGTCAATCTGACAACGTTGGAAAAAGAATACTAATAGGTAAATCGGCCAAGAGAAATCGCTGGAAATTATTTTCAAGTTCGAAAGATGGGCGCTAGGGGAGGCAATTGTTATGGCCAATCATAAAACGGGCCATTTCTCAGAAAATATGCAAATAAAGATGTATTGTAAATATTGCCATAGTAAACACTGGAAAATGTTTGACTTAGCGTAGTTTGCTCTATCTAGTGGTGGTGGTCGTCAAACATGTTTTATTTAAATCGCAATAACTCCGGTATAAGTTATCGGAATTGAACAAACTTGCGCATTATCATGAAATTTTTAAATAGTATGCTGTCTCTTTTTACATAGTTAAATAGAAAACAAAATTCCGAAAAAGTCAGCGCAAACCGCAACTTCCTATCTTTTTTTTAAATCGAAGATATCAATAAAATAAATATTAGGCTTCTGGCTATGCAATATCTATACTATATTTTACTTGGGAAACGAATTTAAATTAATTTGCATAATTTAATCAATGCCGCCCTACACTGCCGTCCATCGTTTTCGATGCGCTTAAGCATCCTTTTCCGCGTAGACCAAACTGCACCCTCTAGTTCAGCAACTGAAATAGTTTGCATACAGTCCCTTATTCGTTCAGTTATGTTATCCCGTGTATCTTTTACTGAACCCCATAAATAAAAATCCAGGGCTGTTAAATCTGGTGATCTAGCCGTCCATGGAATGATTCCGCCCCATTTTATCCATCTACCACGGTAGTTGGCATCAAAAAATTCCCGAACATTTACCGCGAAGTGAGCTTGACAGCTATCGTGCTGTAACAGCGTTCGTTGTCGAATTTCAAAGTCGGTAATTCCTCTCTTAAAAATTCTAGGTAAATGTCACCATTTAGTTGGTTATTAAAAAAAGAAGGGGCCGATAGTTCGCCCTCCTAGAATTCCTGCCCAACATTTTACAGACCAACGGCCTTGGTGCTGGACTTTTCGCATCCAGTGCGGATTCGTTCTTGACCAATAGTGCGTATTATGGAGATTCATACCTCCATTGCTATGAAAGGTGCCCTCATCTGTTCACAATATACGGGAAAGAACTTGCCGATCTTCTACCATTATATCCAAAAGCCAATGGCAATGGTCCAGTCTTCGGTCAAAATCTGCAGCAGTCAATGCCTGGTGCAGGACTAAATGATATGGATGATGTAACCTGAAACAAGATGGTCACCACTGATTCAACAGGATATTACTGGTTTTTGTAGAGGAAGCATTAAGTAAACCTTTGTAAATTTATAGTGGAAGTTCAAAATCGAAAGCTCGCTTACCTGTGCTTCTTGAGAATGTTTTGAATGGTAGTTCGAGTTACTATCAGGTCCTGCGCAATAGTTCTAGTACTTAGGTGTGGATTAAACTGGAGATAAGCTAAAACATTAATAATGTTTTCTTCGATGCGTCCCCTGCGTTGGTTGCGGTATACGGGAACTTGTACGTTTCCAGTTTTTTTTACTCGGGTGGCGTCTATCAGGATATTACTGCACATGTACCCTTGCAGCAACTGTAGCATTTCTCATGCATTCAATATAAACACGTATCCTGTCAAGTTACTCTTCGTTGATATGAAGCATTTTTGTAGCACTAAAAGACAACGCAACACGCACAACACGAAAAACTCAAACAACACGAAAAACTCGAACAATAACACGAAATGGTACCAATGCGATTTGGAAAATCAAGAACAACCTTTGAAAAATAGCAACTAAATGACACAGACATGAAACAAATGTTTTAATATTGTGACGTATTGCTTCCACGTTTGTTTTCAAAGCCTACTAACGTTTATGACGGATGCCTTCGCTAAGAAATGATTATTATTTACCTAGGTTGCATTTTATTCTGTTCTTGCGCATAAATTGTCGGTTTTGAGAAATATGACGGTGTTCGTCAATATGTTTGTTAGGGCTTTCATTTTATATTTATTACCTTAGAGACTTAAAAAGGCAATAATACCTACCGTAGTAAATTTGTTTTTTTGAGAAATGTTGGTTTTTCTGTTGGTTTTAAACGTCGAAAAAAAATTTCCAAGGCCTGTTTTATGCTTTTTTTTATGGAATCGCCGTAGACCGCCGGAGGTCGAGCTTGGTTTTTTTTTTTTTTTGATACGGCGCAGCATAAACTCTTAAAGCAATAGTTGAATTCTTCATGAATTCAAAATATACAGCAAGTATATCCAATGTTATTTCATTTGGTAACGGCATTTTGAAATCAACGGTTGATTAATCAAACACGGAAAACTTTACTGGATCTAATATTATTTTGACGCAAAGTAAGATTTAAAGTGGCTATTGTTTTGAGTTATTTTTGGCATTCAACACCTACTTGTTTTTATGGTAAACTGCTATTCTGTCTATGGGTGAGAGATTGCAGCTCTCTATTGAACATTATGGGTGACTATTTGAACTTTGGGGCGTCATTAGTTCTTCAGTATTAGGGCTGTTGGACACCATTCTTCTATAACATCGGTCCTTTTTTATAAGCTCTCAATTAAAGATATGCCCCCCAAGGGACATTTAGTATATTACATTTTATTCCTTTGTTACTAATTATGTTACTTGTAAAATAAATTTTTACAATTATTTTTTTCATATCTGTGTAACGAGAGAAGATATCTACTTGCGGTTTTCGCCAATCTCTATATTTTTTTACGCTCTTTTTCGCGAGAGAAAAATGTACGGCTTTGTCAGAAAACGTCATCTACCGACTAGAAAAAAAACTAAACCGACAATCTTAATATTTTATTAGAAGCGCCCGAGAATGTTCCAATGTTGTTCCAATGTTGACAGATTGACAGTTCCCGAAATATAGCTGGCGCCTATTCCTAGTTGGCCACCCAGTACATTTTGGCGATGACAAGAGATCTCGTATATTATGTAACTCAAGATGTAACTTTTTAGAAACCTACGGTTTTGAACAACCGATTTTTTCGGCTACTCTCAAGAATAATATTTGGATAAGGTGTTTATACATTTTTTATTTACAGAGTTTAGTGCTATCACATTTGATTCAGGTTTATCATATCCTTTAGGTCAACAATTTGATCTAAGTAATTTTAAAATAATGAACAGTAATGTGGTAACAAAGATCTATAGCCCTATTACTAGACCAAGTTTACTTTTATTTTTTAATGAAACATATGACTGTGAGTGCAATATGATTTTAAATAACAATGTAGACGACTGTGACAAATGGTTTGGTAGTTTTTTTGATGTTGTTTTTAATGTGTATTTGAATTGTTTTCGTGTTGCTAATTTTGTCATTAATAATACTAATTTAACTATTTTGATTTTAAAATGTACTTCTCAGGTGGAGTTACGTGATGTCATTAAGAGCTTAAATAGATATTTTCGGTGTCAGTACCAATTTTGTGAAGCGTAGTATAAATGTATTTATAAAACCATAACAAGATTAATCAACATTATTATTAAAACTTGGTAAAATGATAAAAAGAGTACTCTACAATCAAGTAGTAAACTTTTTTGAAAGCAATAATGTTTTCTACAAACAATATGGTTTTCGAAAAGGAAGAGGAACGTCTGATGCAATTACTACGTTTGTAAGTAATGCATAAGAAAGTTTTGAAAAAGGTAATCATGTTGTAGCTGCTTTTATGAACTTTTTAAGGCGTTCGACTGCGTTTGTGTTTCACACAAAATGTTATTACATAAATTAACCTCGGTTTATAACTTGAGTGTTCTAATCTTTTTTATATGATAGATACCAGATATAATAACGTTTTGTCTGAAAAGTTACACATTAAAATTGGTGTTCTACAAGGACCTATCTTGGTTCCTTTGTTGTTTTTGGTATACATTAATGGCAGCGGAACTTAATTGTATTCTTTATGCAGCTGATGCCATTATAATTTCAACTAGTTTGAATTGCGATATTGCTATTTTTAAAGCTCTGGAAGAATTGAATGTATCTCTAATTGGTGTGAAAGTAATAAACTGAAACTAAATACAGCAAAAAAAGTAGTCATTACTCTGTAATTGAAAAAAAAATAAAACCGATTTAGTTACTAACAGAAGTCTCTTTTAGGTTGTGTCATTGATTTACATTTAAATTTCGACAGTCACTGTGATATAGTTGTAAGAAAAATTAATAAATTGATCATTTTGTTTAGAAAGTTACAAAATAATACTTTACCAAATATAAATAGATCTTCATATTTTGCTGTAGTCCAAAGTACAGTTCTTTACATTATTTTAGTGTGAGAGTGCAGCTCGAATTGGCATAGAATATTTACATTAAGACTGCTGTACAGTGTGTGTTTTATAAGATGTACTGCAGCAATAAGCGATATTATATTATTATTACAATGCAACAAGGCCATTACAGTATTAGGGTACGTGCACATACAAAGCGGAATCGAGCGAGGAGGAGCGGAGCGGAAAAGGCGCTAAACACAAGTCAACGTATGTTGATAATGGTGTGCATATTGCAGGCGAGTCTGGGAGGGTCGGAGCGTGTCGTGACCGAGCGGATCGCTTCATCATAAATAGTTTGTCTTTAAGCGTGTACGACTGCTGTTTATAGGGCTGAAAATGGTCGACATAGAGAAATTAATTAATGAAATTTATATATTTTATATTTTCCAAAATATAGGAGAATGTGTTCTCGCTCATTCGAAAGTATCTGTAAAATCTTTCGGGATCGTCTTGTAAACTTTTGTATAAGTTACTAAATTCGCCGTGTTGTTTTCTTGCAATATTAATATTATGTGTCCAATATCTCCTTTTATTGGCAAAACGGCGTTTAATTAAAGGATTTTCCAGTAATGACAGAAATGTTGCTGTGTCCATATCGTGATTTTTCGGTAAATTGCTAAAAACAACTGAGAAACCCGCTTTGTGAAACACGCTTTCAATATGCACACACTCGCAACTCGCTCAGTCTCGCCCCTCTACGCTCAGTTCCGACTCGCCCGCTTTCGCTTTGTATGTGCACGTAGACTTAGGTTATCTTCAATTTAATGAAGAGTGTTACCATGAATTTATAACTTTGAAAATCCCTGTTTTTATTTTAATGCGTTATATTATAAAAATGTATCTCTAATGTCGCGGAAATACAGATGACATGAGACAAAAGGAAAATATTAGTGACAATTTTTGTAGGGTATCAAAATCTCAGGTATTTTAATCCAATCATAAAAGTTATGCAATCGTCTACCTGTTAATTTTAAGTGTCAACGAATTTTTGTATTTAAATTAAACATTAAACATTTTCTAATACAAGATACATTTTACTTGGTGGATAAATTTGTAAAGATGTATTGACTTAAATAACGTGTATTGAATTACAGTACGACAATTCTAGCTTGGCCTCTGGTGTGCGGTAGCATAACGCTCGTGAGCTCAGTTTACAAAAATTCATTACCAATAATTGTTACACGGACTATTTATTCAAGAAACTTCCGTTCTCTGTCTCTGTTGCACATTGACTCTTTCACTCTTTCTTCTGCGCATCTCAAAGGCCAAGCTAATGTTAATTTGTTAAAATCGTACTTATATTTTTTTACTATTTTATAGTTATTTTTAAATAGACAACAACACAATATTATTATTAGCGCACACTAAATTTATGCATAAATAGAAAATAAGTTGAACCCATCTTTTTTCTAGTCATGTATTGTGTTGTGTGTATGATGCTGACTTTTCTGATGTCTTTTTTTTTGTTTTTTATTAAAACGCTGGATATTTTAGTTGTTTTCACATTTTGTTTATTTAACGGCAGTTGAAAATTCATAACAAAGCAATTGTTTGAGTTGGTAAAGTGAATAATTTTTTTTCATGTTCAACATACAATTCGATACTGATAAGTAGGATTGAGTGAGATACTAAATAGAAGTTTTTGGCCATTTTTCGAAAACGAAAAAGATCAATACACAGTTTTTGCAATATTTTGACTTGTCCATGCTTTTTAAAATGAGCAAAGGGTAAATACATCTTTACATTTAAACTCTTGAAATAATGTAGATAAGCTTGTTCACTTGAAAATAATGCCCTCTAGTAAATGAATTATACATTAGTGTAAGATTTGATGATTTTGAAAATGCCACTTAAGAAAGATTATAAACTATAACATTTAGGCATCCACTGACCTTAAATAAAGTTTTTTGTTTTTTTACTATTGTTCTAAAAGATTTTAAATTTTGTAGTGCAAACGTACCTACTTAAAAAAGAAGTGCACTTTTCTAAATTCTTTTAATTTATGGAACAATACATGTATCCTTTAATGTTATCTTCTTTTAAATTTATCACTGTAGTACATATTTTAAGTTGTAATGAATTACATAATATGAAATAAGTATAATTATGAAGCAAGAAAAAGAAAAATATGCTGTGGTAATGTGACAAGAATGAAATATGATTTGCTAGTAGTGTTAGGGCAGCATCGCACTAGAAATTCTTTGACTAAAATCTTTCATTAAAGAACACTTTCTTTTCTCATAGTTGAGACTTAATCATATGTTTTATCCTGGTATGAATATAGGATGGTGTGCTCATGAGACAGACGAATTTCGGCCTCTGCCGCGCAGTAACGTCACCCGCGGGTATTCTCTGTCATCTCTACAATACTGAAAACATGGACGGAGAACAATTGATTTAAATTTATTAAGAATTTTATTTTTATACAGTGTCCCATAAATGGCGTAAAAGATTTTAACAGTGCATTCTACGGGTTTTAAAATAAATCAAAAATGTCTAAAATTCTTCCTAAGATAGAACTTTAAGGGAGGTTTATTGTTAGTATTTTCTCAATCGTTGGGAGTCAAAGTCTAGAATTTGGTATTATACACTAAACTTTTAAGTGATAAAACAGATTTTCTGATAAAAAATATGGTTGTTCGATCAGGAGCGTCTCAAATTGTGAGGGGGCAAAGTAAAAATAACCTAATTATGTGATTTGCAATTTTACATGGCATCAAATTAATAAAAGTTTGGCTTTCCTTAAGAAAAATGGTATTCTTGTTGCACCGTTTTCGAGTAAAATCATTTCACAGATTATGTTACTAAAGAAAACATGGGATAATTCATATTTTCAAGCTAGCCCGGAAAACAAATAAATCATATATACACTCAGCGGCAGAATTAACCGCCCACCCTATGTTTTGGTATTTAGTCGAAGAATTTTGTAGTTCTCAATATTTTTTTATAGTTTTTATTGTCTAAGTACACGTTAAAAAGCGAACCAATGCCAACAAATTGAAAATTTTCATTTATTCATACAAAGTAAAAGAAAAAACAGTTCTGAAAGTTTCGACATTTTAAACAAAATTGGGAATAAATGAAATTTATGGAAAAAAAAGTATTGTGTATACAGAAAAGCTCACTTCAATAACGAGTGTTATGCCCTCTTGCCCTAATCACATCAAGATACCTGTGGGGAAGTGCGTCCATTACGTTTTGAATTTCACCTTGTGGAATGTTATCCATTCTTCCAATACAGCAGTTTTCAGCTTTCTAATGGTGGTTGCAACTGGTCTTCGTGCTCGAATCCGACGTTTTAGATTGTCCCATATGTGCTCTCTCCGATTGAGGTATAGGCCATGGTAAAGTTCTGATGCCAACTTTGTTAAGGTATTGCGAAACCTCTCGAGCGACCTGACATCGTGCGTTGTCTTGCATTAACACAAAGTTGTCTCCAATAAATGGTGCAAATGGAATGACATGGTCTTGAAGAACTTCTTCTACATACCTGTGAGCATCTACACCGTCTCTATCAAAGATCACCAGGTCTGTACGAGCTTTGTAAGAAATTCCGCCCTATATAATTATTGGGCCTCCTTTGTAACACACAGTTTCCACAAGAACACAAGGAGCAAACCGCTCATTTGGACGTCTGTATACATTCTGACGGCCATCGGGACACTTTGAAGCAATTCTGGTCTCGTCGGAGAATAGAACATTCTTCTACTGATCCATATTCCATATACTGTAATAATAAAAATAATTGGGTGAGCGGTTAATTTTGCCGCTGAGTGTAGTTTATGTTCATAAATAAAACAGTCTTGTCTGTAATTCACAATCTACCTTAGGAACCGGGCTCGGAACCGGGTATCCCTTGTACATAGCAACCATATGTAGTAAGTATGTAAATGCTTAGATAATAATTGTTTAAAAAAAGAATAGTGGTTGTAGCTACAAACAGTATGGAAAATCTAAAATTATACATAACAACTTGGTCGATCAAATTCAAAATTGATGATCTTTTATAATTTTTTATTCTGAACAACTTTTCTAAGTAATTTTTTTTTGATATTTTTAAAAACAAAGGATCTTAATTCTTGACAATTTTTGAAAATCATCGTAAAAACACCCTGTACATTAATTAATTGAACTAATTTTTTAAACTTCTTAGTTTAAGACCAAACAAGGCTAATTCCCGGAAGCTCAAATTTCAATTCGACAATTTTTTGTCATTTACACTCCACGTGCACTTAATCCGTGGACACACTGTATATCATAGGTACAAGTTAACAAAAGTCTGCAGTAACACTACTCCGATCCTCGCGTTTATAGCACCACAAAAATGTTAATAACTTTTTTATTTTTTGTCAGAAAAATATAACCATAGTGTTAAAATAATAAGAAAAGTATGTAGAATTAAAAAATGCAAAAATATAAAAATCGTTTTTCCCAGTCCCCTTAAAGTTCCACTTGGATTGTTGTAGCTCCCTTAGAAAGAATTTGTATACATACGTTTATACATTTATACGTTTATACGTTTATTTGAAGCCTTAAATCTTTTACGCTAATTCTGGACACCCTGTATACCACTCGTTAAACCTTAAGATATCCTTGGACTACAAATATTAATGTCTTAAAAAGGAAAATTGTAATTTTTAACAATTTTTACTCCCAAAATAATACAAATACAAGTTTACACAGATTGAGCCGATGCGGTTGAGAAAACAGAAAGGAACTTAAGAACTATTTGCTTGCAAACATAATGCAACAGTATCGCGAAATTATCGCAGGTGACGTCACTGGTCGGCAGAGGTCGAAATGAGCATACCATCCTATATTCACACCACACAGTTTTATAAAAGATTTTGTGTAGTTTATGGAAGATGGTTGTCAAGCAACTTTTGTAGTGCAATACCAGCCTTACAAATACACTGGTCCCGACAAGAATGTTTTCTTTCCATTATGCTTACGTGTTTGTGTAGAAACTGAAATTAATTGTCACACTAAATGAGAACCACTGGACTAAACGTAATTAATCTCCAGAGAATGCTAAAGAATCATTGGAAGTTTTGGTAATCTTAAATGTACAATTGTAAACTAGCATTCGACATTTGCCTGTTCCAATATTTTTATTGAGACACCATGTAACCCTCACTTATCATTTGTCTTGTGACACAATGTTTATTTTCATAAAAGTGTACCTAACAGTAAATTACTCTACAAATTTTACTATGCATAAATAATGATTAATTACCTTTCGCTTTGATAATGCAAAGTAACGAATTTGCTTATAATAACTTGTTTTTTTTTAACCCTTGTATATAAAATAGCATTAAAATATGAAGATTGAATTAAGTGTTATATTTCAGTTAACAATGGTCATCCTGCTGGAGGTTCAGGAGATCAGCAAACAAACATACCTCCAATGTCAGGCACCGAATCAAAACAACCCAAAACAAGGCCCAACAAACCACCGCCATCTCGTCGTAACGAACCTAAAACAAAGGAAACACTTGTAAATGGTACGACTGCCTAAAGTTGCCACGTGCTGTGCCAAAGTATTATTGAAGGTTGTATTACTAATTACCAGTGTGTGCTTCATATGTAAGCAGGAACTTCTTAAAATAAGTTCTCCCCTCCCCCCATCTTGTTGATGTTGTGTTTCATATCCTTTCTTCAGCATAGTAAAATAAATAGAGGGCGGACGGCTGCCCTGTTCCTGGCCGAAACAAAGTGACTGTTGGGTTCTGTGAACCACGAGTCCACCATGTTGGTTTAGACTGTTTTTGATGTGTGTGGCTTGCAATTGCGCATCTTATTATTATTCAAAACAGGAGCGGATACTGTTTAATTTCATAAGTAATGTGTGGTTTAGTAAGTACTTTTCTAAACTGTAATATTATATTTCAATGTTATTTATATAGCGCACACTTTCTATAGTTTTAAATTGCTTACACTTTATCATTCAAAAAAAAACTGTAGTTGGTTTTAAGAAATTTGTTAATATATGTTCCTTTACTATTTATTTTTTTTTTTAT
Source organism: Vesta saturnalis (assembly GCA_036346205.1). Lineage (NCBI taxonomy): Eukaryota > Metazoa > Arthropoda > Insecta > Coleoptera > Lampyridae > Vesta > Vesta saturnalis. The sequence continues at coordinate 1,389,123 of JARFJB010001400.1, forward strand.
TGTTTTATAAGAATTAGTTAGGCTATTTGTTACCTCGAGAACTCTGCAAGTGGTCGTTCATCATTTTTTGATGAAGTTGTATAAATGATTAAAAAGAAGAAATGAAAACCAACTGAACTTGTAAATAGGCACAATTTTCTAAATTCAGTTTCTTTAGGTTTAGATGCTTTATTTATGATTTGTTACACCTTTTTGCCATGTATTAACTCTAGTACATAAATTTTTGCATTGAATAAAGTAATAGAACTGCTTTTGTGTTTCTTTTTTTTTTAATCTGTATTTGAATTTATTAAAATTTATTAACTAATGTATTAGTTTAATTAAGATATAACTATGTCAATTCTTCAATTATATTTTTATGTGATTGTTAATTTTTGTAATTGTTTTTGAATTGTTAACTAAGTAAGTATTTAATAAATATGTTTTCTACTCTCTAAACAAAAAGTATTTGTTCTTGTAATATTGAGAACAAAAGAGCCAATTGGTGCCCATAGGTGAGAGTAGTCTGAATTTGTTGTTTCATACATGTTGCAAAAATAAAGGCTAGAAATTGGTTTTACATTAAAACCTAAATAAAGTTTAATAACACAACTGGTTTACAACATACCATCTAAGTGGATTCATAATCTATGGGATGACATATTATGTTATGGTGATTGCTTTTGGAACTATTTGACAGTCAAGGCCATGGTTCAATAATCTGGTTTACGTTAACTCTGCTGGAAACAGACAGTTTCTAGGGGTAGATTAGTCAGCGTCAAGTGCCTGGTTTCAGCCAAATGATACTAATATAAACAGTTTTTAATACAGAGTGATTTGTATAAGAATTGACACCGTGCAGGGGAATCCAAAATATGAAACTTACCTCTATACTTAGTTGCACCCCTGATAAGTTATAAGCCTTGAAAGTGGGGTTTTAAATTTTGAAAAAATATGCTTGAACGTAGAAAAACCAAATTTGGTACACAATTTGAGTGTATCAAGAACTTTAATTGACAGTAAGTAGTGTCCAATTGTAGCAATTTAAAGGGTTGATAAGAGATGATGCACTATTAAAATGTGACAGAATTTTGTAACTCGGTGGATTAACCTTTTATTTGGCAACTGGTAATAAAAAAAGAGAAAATCGTTTTAATATATTTTACTGACCAAATAGAGCGTAGGTAATATTTCACAATAAAGTTACAAAAAAATTATTACAAAAAAATTTTGATAATGTTAACCACAGTTTACATCATCAAGTTCTACAGAATTCAACATTGTTCTGGGGGCGTGAATTACAGTTCACATTGTCAATAAATGATAAACAAATAATGGGTAATGAAAAAACATATTCTAAATAAAATAAAGAGAAACTTCCAAACAACGAAAAATGAAACAAAGTAGATACCTACGTATTACATAAAAATATAAAAAATCTAAATAAAATTATTTACTTGAGACATGGAAGTCGTAGAAATAATTCCTTTTTGTAGTAAAACACAAGTTAAGTTTACATTTACTACATACACCAGTTTGACAATTCCTGCACCTCTTCTTTTCGCCAAAAATTGGAAAATGACCAACCTGATCTAGCCTCACCTCATCTGGAGGTCTTGGTTTGGCAGGTATGTTTATTTTATTGATTACAGAAATTCTTTCAGAACCAGATATTTTGTATTCGCCGATAGAGCAGCTAGCTGTTGTTAACACAAATGTCTAGTAGCTGGGAAAACGCACACATGTAATATTTCTTTGTTTTGTAACCTGTACGTAAGTTGCAAGCATGCCTGCAAAGTCGACACCGCCTATATGTGGATTATACTGCTTTATGATTTGTGGGCCCTGAATGTCAGTTTTCTACTTAACCTCTTTTGAATATCATTTTATTGTACTTTGAGGTTCTGCACCAATATATGAACTAGTGAGAGTGTCACATTTTGAGTCCGCCCATTTTACTATAACTACTTTATTTGTGTTGTCAGATTGTTCCTCAAATGACCCCCTTCCTTTTTGCAATAGCGCTTTATCCCCAACTAACTTGCATCCACTTGTCTATTGAATCTGAGTGTTACTAGTGATAGGATCCCATAATTATCTCTCAAATATGCTACTAGATCGACTGATGCAAAAAAATTATTGAAGTATACAACACTCAGTGGTTTATTTACTATGGTCTGGCCCAAGGCTAGCACTACTTTTGCGGACATTCCAAATGCTTGTTCATTTTCAGAAATAGTATGATTGAGAAATGTTTTTACACCCTGATAATATAGAAAATCATACACAAATCCTGACACACTGGCTCTGACAAACATTTCTAATCCTCATTTTTTTGGCTTCTTAGGCATGTATTGTCTATGTGTGCCAGCCCTTGTTCTTTTATAAGGCACCATAATTTTGTCTATACTCATCCTCTGTTCCTCCTCCACTTTCAAGAAATTTAATTTAATCATTTTTGAAAGAGATCTTACCTTAAAAATATCATTTCCGTCGTTATCTAAATTATTAGTAAAATGGAGATACCGTTGAATCTGCTGATACCTTTTCAAGCTAAGCTTTTGGGATACTGTAAGGCTGTACTCCAATAGTCTATATAAGATGGTAATTTTATTACACCCATATACAATTCAATTGAAATGAACGCCTTTATCTCACTTTTCGTTGCATTTACAGATTTTCCAGACATTTGTACAGAATAGTTATTTGTATTTTCAACTATTAAATCAATAATTTCTTCAGTAAAAAACAACTGAAAATATTCAAATGGTGACTTAATTTTTTGATCTTCAGAAAAATTATTTGGTATATCCACATCATAAAAGAATGTTTCGTTTTTCCATTTATAATCAACTTTAATTTTTCTTATAATTTTTTTAGGAATCACTTTTGTTTTCTTCATTAGTTCACCACCCGTTTTTCTCTTTGATCTCTTAGGAGTCCCTGCGAATCCTCAAAAACGATGGGAATATCTTCAATATTACATTCTGTTAGAATTGGTGGATTTTCCCTAATGGAACAAATATTCGACTGATTAATGTCATTTTCATCAATAAAATCATATAATTCAGAAACTGAACCGACAGCTTCATCTTTCATAGAAGAATCATATAATTTTAGACCTCCTTTGGAATTGACGCAACCGATCCATTATGTGGAAATTCTTCATCATCATCTGACTGATCACTTTCCGATTCAATGGTGGCGTCAATGCCAGTTATAAAGTCTTTAAGATCGTTTATGAAAAATCTGCAATAATTTAAAAAGCTGATAGTTCACAGCATAGAATATATAAATTTATTACAGAAATAGCAAATTAAAAATCATAGATTGATTTGTCAAAGGGCAGTGTGCCAAAGTTACAATTCAATTATTTTATAGAAATGTATTTCTTTACTTAGCAATGTAAACCGAACTTCGCAATCCCAACAATTCACAATGCTTGGCAATGTAAACTGTAGTTTACGTCATCAATTATCAGAGTGGCGGGCAATGTGAACAGTAGTTTACATTGTCAATTATCAGAGTAGCGAGGCAATGTGAATTGTAGGACACACGATTTTTGAAGCCAGAATGTATTTTTATTGTAAAAGAAATCACATTTTGATTATTTTCATGCAATTTACCTACAGTCAACTTGAGTTGTGAGCACTTCTAGACAAAAATATTCATTTCTTACTATAAAATTCGATGGTTTGTTTCGGCAGCACATTCACCAAAGTGACGATTCAACAGACACTGATTCAAATGCATGAACCTTTTAAGGTCGGGACACACATAACCGCACCGATCCCGCGCCAACACACGGCCGAGTGTTGGACGTGCTACGGCGAGAAAGAAAAACAAGGCATTTTAACGTGCAGGGACACATATCACCGCACCGCGCCAGCACCGTCGCCGTACTTGCAGACCGCGCCGAGCCCGCACCGTCACAGACTAGCTCAGTTTATTTTTTAACGGTGACGGTGCGGCCTCGTGCAACATGGAGGGCGAAAAACTTATTGAAAAAGTGCAGAAATTTCCTGTTCTGTACGATCAGTGATGCTAAGTATCGGAATGCCGAATACAAGGAAAGGGCGTGGAAAATAATTTCCGAGACACTGAAAGTACCAGGTATGTTACATTTTTTATTTGTTATTGTAATAATTTTGTTTCACAGACAAAATTATTGTAATCTGTCGTTTTCTTGGCGCCATTGATATTGCCATAGTTGAAGTGTGTGAGAATTGAATTTACACAGAAAAGGTTGAATTTTCTAAGTTAATGTTCAAATGTTAGCTCTATGTAAGTTCAAAGTCCAAAGGTTAGTTGGCAGTAAATCTTGGGTGCATTATATTCTCAGTGCAGCCCTTTCTTGCCACTCTACACTTCCAACAGGAGAATTGAAGAAATCCTTGAGTTTATCACGCACAGCAAACGCTTCTCCCGTTGACCCCCCTCGTAGACGGAGTAGGTCTTGAAGACTGCAGCCTCTGCCAGCAATTCTGGAGCCTTCAATACCGTCATTGTTTTCCAATGCTGCCATGTTACTTCCTTCATTTTGTCTTATGAAATTGTAGAGGGTGCAAGTAGCTAGTATTACAGTTATGTTTTCAGGTTTTCCTTGTAACCGTCGAGAGAATGTACGAAACTTCTGTACTAAAATTCCAAAAGCATTTTCAGAAATCCTTCTCGCTCGGCTTAGACGATAGTTAAATATCCTCTTGTCATCTGTCAAACCGTTTCCTGGATAAGGTCTCATCATATAACTTTTGAGGGGAAAGCCTTCGTCACCTACAATGACCATTGGCAGTTCAACATTGGTTCTAGGTAGCGTTCTACTCCTGGGAACATTGAGCTGGCCATGCTCCAGAACTTCCGAAATTGGAGTTTAAAAAAAGTCCTCCATCCGAGTTTTTTCCGTAAGCTCCCACGTCTACTACAATGAAGTTGTAGCATGGGTCAACTAAGGCAAGAAGTACAATGGAGTATGCGTGTTTGTAATTCCAGTACAGGCTTCCCGATAACTTCGGAGCTTGAATTGTAACATGCTTCCCATCTAAGGCACCAATACAGTTAGGGAACTGCCACTTTTCCCAAAACTCAGAGGCCACAGTGTTCCATTTTGCTTCATCTGGCACAGGCATGACATCGTTTAGAATAACGTCCACAATTGCTTTACATGTACTGTGAATGATAGCAGCTAGACTCGATCTTCCCAACCTGTAGCTGAATGAAATAGTCTTGAAAGTATCACCAGTTGCAAGGAACCTGAAAAAAAGATATTTTGATAGTTTGTATCAGACAATTATTACCTGATAACAATTGTAATTGTAGTACTTTATTAATTATTCTATTTTAGACTGATGATAGCAGTAGTGACTGCTGACACCGGTCTCTGAAGTTAATAAAAAATTATGGAAATTTGACAACATGCTTTATCATTTATTCATTCATTACTAAAGAATATTGTTTGTTTCTAGGAGGGCCGGAAGAGTGCAAGAAAAGGTGGGCTTCAATTCGAAACCACTTCCTCTACAGAAGAGGAAGACAATCAGGACAAGCTGCAGCCAAAAAACAAAAGTACAAATACGAAGAAGTATTGGAATTTTTCCTTCCTCATATTGTGGACAGAGAAACCCTCTCAAATATGCCTTCATTGGAAGGCAAAAGGGATGATTCAGAATTTGACCCAAGGATGGAAGAGCCTGAACTTGATCCCGAAAGTGAGCCTGAGAGCCAAAACGAGGTTTCGCAGTATCCTGATACCAGTCCTCAGACTATAGTTCAGCCTGCTTCTCCAGTTCCTTCAGCTTGGTCCACGCAAGCCACTCCTGGAAAAAAGCACCACTTTACTAGGCCAGTGAACGTAAAACGAAAAGGCTTAAAAGGGTCCAATCTTGAAAACCCTGCTCACGAGTCTCCTTCGAGCCAACTTATGGCGTACATATTGGCCGAAAAAGAATCAGAAAAAACCAGAATAAACCCAACCAATCCTCCACAGCACCCTGTTGATATTTTTCTTGCCGGCTTGGCTCCTACCCTAAAATCTTTGGACCCTGTATTGTTGAGCCAGGCAAAAACTACAATCTTTGCCATTGTGCAAGAGTTTGAGTTGAAGCAGATATCGAAGAACGAAAGCCACCAATATATAATAACAAACCCGCTTCGTTTGGATATGGCGAACCTCGCCTCATTTTCAACAGCAACAGGCAGCAGCGACACGTCACATTCATCATCCACCAATGAATTCCCTCATTACAATTCTAATATGTATTGTTCTACATCGCTTTTAGAATTGTAAAAAAGTATTGATTTTTCGAGAATAAGTCTTATGTGTTTTTATTACCACTGGTTACACTGTGATATAATTATACAAAATACAGAAAATAGAACAGAAGAAAATTTGGTAAAGGAGCTAGGTTTCCATAAACTCTCTAATACTCTAATATAAACAAATATGTACAAAACAAATTTCTAATTCATTTTCAAAAAATTTTTAAGTTAAAATTTTTGAAACTATTTGGAAGTTTAGTGAATAATTTTCTACCATCTTCAATGGTACCTTATCATACAAATAAAGCCTGTGGTAGTCCAGTCGAATTAAATTTTGATTTCTTGTATTGTAATACAAGAAATCAAAAATAAATATACAATAAATAGCGAAAAAAACGTAATGTAAATAGAATCTAACTTGGTCATGAGTAAGGCAATATTTTTTAAGATCATGAGTTTTATCTGTAGGTAGGGCATGTGAATGAGAAACTTAAGTAAAAGTGATGATCTCATTTTCAAAATGTGTATTTAGTGAAAAAGTGTGGGCACTAACCTTAAGCACACAGCCAGACGTTCTCTTGGTGGAATACTTATCCTCCAGAAAGTGTCGTTCTTCTTTAGTGTTTCTTGCAACTTGTTAAGAAGGAGATGGAAGGTATTTTGTGTCATTCGAAAATATCCGTTAGAACTTGATTTCATCATCCGTGAGACGGGGAAACAGGGTATTAAATTCTCCCTCAATGGGTCTTGATTTCCATGCACTGTCTACCCAAATCCTCTTTCTTCGCCCCCTCAAAGTTTCCTCTTCCTGTAGAGCCAAGGCAATCATTGCCAAATCACTTTTCCGAAATTTTGAAAACATGATTGAGACAGAGAAACACACCGCGCTCAGAAGGGTACTGAGAAAGTACTGACGGCCGTTGCTCGGAGCGGTTGCGGGTAAGTGTGTTCTCCTACCACCGTACCAACAGTCGTCCGTGTCGCTGACTCTGCTCGGAGAGGACGCGGTGCGGCTATGTGTGTCCCGACCTTTAGTCCCACTACCCACCGCAATATGGAATATTGTGAACCGAGATGAATAATTAAAATTTGAGGTTGTTGCTTAAATAGTATTGACAAAACTTGGTATTAAAATGCATGTAAGCTACAGTTTACAAAATCAAATGAAGGGTTAAAAAGATTATTACTTTATGGGAAATTTCATACTCGTTATTTTTTAAAAAAACTCATTTTCAACAAAAACCCGAATAACTAAAAGCACATAGCAGCTATGTTATTTAAAAGCATCGAAAATTCAAAAATTGGTTATGAAATTAAAAGTCAAACTTGACAGTGACGAAAGTATGTAATTTAATTTTAATAATTGTTTGCTGGGTGTTTTGAAAAGGGCCGGAAAATTTTCATTTAGTGAACAAATTGACGTGCTGTTAATGTTAGCTTTCTGCGAAGTAAACTACAGAAGAAGTGTTACAGAATATCGGAGTAGATTTCCTAATCCTGTGGTCCCCCATTAGAGAAAAATTTTCCAAATTGAAAGATGCGCTTGAGAAACAGGCAAGTTTTCCAGTGACACTCGCATAAGATGCTGTTGCAAATCAGGGCACAAGATCAAGAACTTGTTTTAAATGCACATATCAGTTTATTTGCACCAAGAGATTAATACAAAAATCTTTATTGAGGAAGCTGGTATCACCTGAAGAGGTATTTTACATAACTTATCATGAGTAAATAACTCCAACGCGAGTTTAAAATAAATGTTTAGATCGGTGCTATTGAGTCGTACTTATTTGCTCCAGTTATTTTACCGAATCTACTAAATGGCGAAACTTATTTAGAATTTCTCCAAAGCACTCCCGGATCTACCTGACGAGGTGCCAATACAACAGACAGGAACATTCGTTTGTGCATGATGGAGCACCGCCTCATTTTAGTGTTATTATTAGAGATTTTTTAAACCACCAATATCCAGATAAATGGATTGGAAGAGGAAACACATATCCACAAGTTTGGCCTCTACAATCACTTGAACAAATATGACTTTTTACGGGGAACATTAAACAAATTTGTGAATTCCTTACCAGTTACATCTGGAGCATAATGGTTGAATGGCGTTACGTATAAAGGCACATTCATTAGAAACAATCAGCAGTTATTGGATAGAGTAAGCTTCAATCTATTACGAATAATAAACTTATGCCCGAGAGAAAATGGTGATCATTTTGAATAATTTTTATAACTTACCAGTGCAAATTGTGTTATTTCTGTTTAGCTTGTTTGTTCTTCTATTAAATTCTTATTCCAACCTTTATCGTGAAGTCTGACGTTTAATTTCATAGCCAACTTTTGAATTTTGATGATTTTAAATAACACAGCTACAATGCGTATTTTTAGTTATTCGACTTTTGTTGAAAAGTTTTTTGAAAAAATGACGAGCAGGAAAAGTTTTAGAGTTAAATTCCTTTTAAAAATAAGTTAATAATTTCTCTAATTTCAAGTAAAAGTGAGATACTGATTTTTTTTTAAATTTGAAACCTATTCAAAACCTATAACTTCTCAGGGGTAGGTACAACTTAGTATAGAGGTATGTTACGTTGTCAGCATATTTTGGGTTCCCCTACAAACTCTTACTCTGTGTCAGTTTTTATACGAATCAGCCTGTATAATTGTCATGACCTTGACCAGTTTTGAATTCTGAGAATTAGGGCTTTACGTTTCTCGAGCTCAATTAGAAACATGGAAGCATAGTCCTGTATAGTTATACTTTCGAAATGTGGATGTGTTTATATTAAGTTTTTCATTTACGTATCTGGTGGTTCATTAATACTAAAAAGTCTATTGACAATACATTAAAAATGGCTTTGGAGTCACATTCTGCATACCAGTAACTATTAGTAAATTTAAATATCTTGTTTTTTATATTTTTGTGTTACCTGCATTGTAATTGGTGATCTTTGTTGGTGAGTCATTAACTGCATTGATCCAAAAAAGGTTCTGTAATAAAAAATCTTTATAAACGTGTATACATAAGTATTAAATATATGCCCATGTCGTAATTCTTGAAGTTTAACGGAATTTTTTTTAAATGATTCAAGTTAGCTATTTTTATTTTGATTTTAATATTTTCTATTTATAAAGTTTTTTGTAAATTTTTTTTTTCTGTTTTGCAATTATAATAAGTCCATTATGAAACCCAAATGAGTTTTATGTTTTTCAGTTTATGAGACTGAACATTTCATATTTTGATGTTGGTAACATGATCATATGTGTTATGATTGGTGGATACTTACTATTACTAGTGACAATAGCAATGTTGTCAATGTGGAAAATAGAAAAAATATAAAAAAACTCGTTTCATATGACTTTTGTCGCAGTCGTCCTTTAGAAAACTCATCGTTATGCGTTTCGTTTTCTAAACTTAGACTCGTGCGTGCGCATATGAACCTTGTTTTTTAATATACTATTGTATTACAGATTAATAGGTGTAATTATTTTTAATTGAATGTAATAATTTTTAATTGTATAAAAATGAGAGTTAGCGACCTTGAATTATACCCTGTAACCATAAGAAATGTTTTTCTAGTCTTTCACATCGGATATACTGCTAGTAGGTATGTTTTCAAGTGGACAGACTACATGTTGATATGTTTCCGTGGTAACCATAGTTAAATTCTATCAGTAACGCATAAAATATAGTTTATTATGTTTAATTAAGTGATTGTCTTACTACATACCATTTAAGCTTGTGTTTATTCCCGGGACACACTTTCATTTTGACCAAACTCAAGCTTTGTTGCTTTTAGATAATACGACTCGAGTAAATAACAAAAGGTAAAATCGCGACACCGAAGGTAGAGCGGTTCTACCATGTTATTTGCTGTCTTCAATTACCAAACAACAAAGCTTTCGTTCGTTTCAAAATTAAAGTTTGTCCGTATAAACCCTTATGATATTACCCCCGAAAATATATACAGGTAGTAAGAATTTTTTTTGCAATTTCTGAATTACCATAACTATTTTTTTTGTAATATCACGAATTATCTCTTTACCTACGAGGGCACAAATCCGTGGAAAATGTAAAATTCCACACGTTACGAAAAAAATTTCAATATATTTTCCCTTAAGATCTGTATGCTTTTGCAAACCAATCTTTACATTTTTGCCACTGTAAGTTGCACGTCGATCTGATATAATCATTTCACGTCCAGCATCAATATTCTTTGCGACAACAGAAGTGCATGGTCGACCCTCGCGAAAATCGTCATCAAAAGTAGATCTTCTACGTTCGAATTCTGCAAACCATTTGTGGACAATGATGTTGGATGGCCCATTACCAAAAAACTTTAGTTTTTCCACACATTGCTGTGGCGCTAGACGGTATCGAATGCCATAAAAAATCATCACTCGAAAATCACGATTCGAAATATTCATTTTTTCACCAACTTACTATTAAAGTTCTACTGCAACGAAACTGCCCTATTTACAATCAAACTGTCAGTTGTATACAGATGGTATAAAATGTCAGATTTTACGATTATGACAACCGCAGAACCATAGCATTGCAAGGAGTACTTGATTTCGCGAACTTTAGCTGTGATCCTCTTACACACTTTTAGATACACTTAGGTTTTCATAAAGTTAAATTTTATTTCACCCAATCAACATTGGTTCACCACTTCTGTAATTCTGTTTATATTGGATATGGTCTTAAGGAACTTTGATATTAGATACAAAAAACACGTACGTTATAAATAAAAATTCACAGACAGTCAAATTATGCCAAACATATCTCATAGTAAATAATCACATTATGACTTCACAAAACAATATTAAATTTTTACATTTTTGTAATAAAGGAGACTAGATGTTTTGGAAGCATTCAAAATTTATAAACAGAAAGTACCTTTAATGAACGAACACGTTGATCTTATAGACTTACCCTTAACAGATATATTTGAAATATAGAAATATAATTTACATCAAATTTGCTGTTTTATGATTTGTTACCCTCTTACCAATATATTTTCCCTCGAGAATAATACATGTTGTATCGAAACGCGTTGAGAAATAAATACTTATATAAAATAAATTGTGGTATTATATTTTATTTAAAACATTAATGCTATTAAATATGGAATTCCGGGTTGAAATTTAAATAAGATTTTATTGAATGTCAGCTAGATCTTTAATACATTAAATATTGTTAAACCGTCTTGAAAATGACAAATCAGAACATACTCTAGCAGTAGAAGGCTAACAATGAAAAATGTCACAATCAAAAAATAAATTTAACCCTACAATGCATCGTGTAGCGTATCTGCTACACTTATTTTTAATTTCATTTGTTTGCCATCTTACGAGCAAATATTGAATTTGAATGATTGTTTTAGGTTCCATTATACATTTTTAGCAGAGATTTCAACAACTGATTTATAGGTAGCGCAATATCTGCATCTTATTGTAGTTTGTTTACAAGTTAAGAGGGCGAGTGGAAAATTTTTGTTGTAGCTAAATCAAAATTAATTGAAATTGTAAAAGACTTCAAACAAATTAACTTTTTTGGAGCATATAAACGTATGGTAAGTACCTAATCATTTTATATAGTTACATTTACATGGTCAAAATATGACTAAGAAAAATGAATAAAAGGTTTAAAAAATACGTATCAGAAATGCTACATCATGCAGTAACACGCGTATGAATCGCAAACGAAAAATAATTCTGTGTGGTAATGAATTGAATGAAATAGCTGAACATTCTGATGATCTTAGTGAGGATGAATTTGGATTAGACATAGAAAATGATAATCAGTTGGATATTGATACTCTGGGATATATCATTGATACCCAAATCAGGGAAATAGAAGAGACGATTGATGAAGGTGGGGGTGACAATACAATAATTGACAATAGAGAAAATGTACATATGAAAGATACAGAGACGGTCAACAACAATGTCTAAAATTTAAACAATGAAGAAGATTTTATGTTTGATATTAAGTTAGCCAGAAAAATAATTTGGAAAAAAAGGAACATGTGTTTGTTGAACAAAAATCCAGCTTCAAGGGTAATGCTCATTTGCCACCGAGTATAATGGAATTATCAACTCCTTACAGCTTTTTTAAGTAATACGCTCATTTTTTTTATTCTATATTTTTATAAAAAGTAATTTTTTGCAGATATTTTCTGGATGATCAAATTTTAGACATCGTAAACATAGTAGAGCAATCTAACTTATACTCTGTTCAAATTAATTCCAATGCACAAGCAATAATTATTCAAGAGTGTTACAGGAGTCAGGTCACAGGAGTATTAGAAAAAATTAGAGAAACTATGAGTGTAAATAGCTTTAAAAAAATACGACTGGTTCTACATTTCAATGACAATTCAAAAGCACTACTAAATACTGACGACAACTACGATCGTTTATACAATCTGAAACCGGTGATAAACTTTTTGCAGAACAAACTCTTCAGCATTCCATTTGAAGAATGTCTTTCTGTTGAAGATCAAATATGTGCAACGAAAGCAACACACCATTTTAAACAGTTTATGCCCGATAAACCCCACAAGTGGGGATTCAAGTTGTTTGTTCTGAGTGGAGTAACAGGATTTGCCTACAATTTTGAAATTTACAGTGGCCACGAAAATTTTTCCAAAACTCGACTTATTAACGAACCAGACTTTGGTGCTTCATCAAATGTAGTAGTTCGATTATGTCGTCCTGTTCCTATGAATTGTAATTATAAAGTATATTTTGACAATTATTACACATCGGCTAGTCCTCTCATGTACTTGAATTCTATGGGAATTCTTAATTTAGGAACTGTACGAAGAAATCGATTCAATTGTAAATTTCTGAATGAAAGAAGTTTTAAAAAGCATCCTCGAGGTACCTCGGAAGAATATGTTATCAGTACAGATGAGGTAGACATTTCAGCAGTCATGTGGCTGGATAACAAAATTGTAACGCTTGTGTCCACATTTTGTTCAACCGAACGAAAAACAAGTGTTGCTAGATATGACAGAAAAAACAAAAAGCACATACAGATCTTCTGTCCGAACATAGTAGTGCAATATAATAGGCACATAGGAGGAGCAAAGTTTAGATATGAAGTAGCAAGCTGATTGCCAAGCAGGTACAACTTCAGCGAATGGAGCAAAAAGAGAAAGACCAACTTCATTGGAAAGTACATTGGTTCCTAAAAAAAAGAAAAAACAAAGTGATCCAATACCTACCGTCGATGTAAGAACAGACCAAATAGGTCTGTTCATCACCAATCAAGGCAACGTTGTAAATTTCCCGGATGTTCCGGATTTTCCTTTATTTCCTGCAGCAAATACAATTTATCCTTTTGTCTAAACATAAATAAATTTTGGATTTTTACCAATAAACTATAAATTTAATTATTTACAAGTTGAACCATTTATTTTTCAGTTTCTGTACCTGAATGCATAGTGTTGCATATCTGTTACATTTTTTCAAATAACACAAAAATAAGAAAGTAATTTTTTTTAATTATTTTTTCCCGTATATTATACAACAAAACCCATACAAAAAGTTTTTTAAGGAAAAATAAAAAAAAGGGTTGATCAAATTATAATGTAAATCCAAAGTTGTAAAAAACTAATTTTAAAGTGGCAAAAGTATCAACAACTACAAACTTAAGCATGTCAATTAAATATCTAGTTAAATCGCAAATTCAACAAAGAAATAATTTTTGGTTAATGTATTGTAGTGAGTGTAATCTTTATTATACAGTAAAAAAATGATGTGTATCTTAATTTCAATTATATAGGGCGTTTCAGCGATTCCTGATCAGAAGTATCTGCAGAACCATGGGCTATAGATATCTGAAAAAATTACATAAATCTTTACCGCCCTGATCTACCTTTGTGGCACTTCCTGTTATACCAGAGGAAGTAAAGAAAACTAAGAAAATTTTGATAGCTGCAGTTTCCCAGCATTCCAAGAGGCCCTAATTTATTTATTTTAATTCTAAAGTCTTTCAAAACCCCCAAAATATGCTTCTGAAGTTGCATGATTTCAAACGTCCATAACTTGCTTGTGTCAAATGGAGTGCCCCGATTTACTCAACCGTTTCGTGTTCAAAACCCTATCCCTAAACGCAGTCGTTTCTAAGTTACAAAAATTGCTCGCTTTTTGGGTCGTCTAAATCTGTCGCTAGTCGCACCGGCGACGTAACGTTTGTCTACACACTGACGTTTTCTCTTCAAAATAATTGGCAGGTGCAAGTTTTTAATTAAATGGATCTCATTTGGCCGCTTCAATAGTTTAAGAACAATGGATCAAAGCAACAAATAACATTTGTTCTCAAAAAAAAACAAGCAAAAAAATGAAATCTAAACAATTAATATTAAGTGCTCAAACTGCGCCCCATTAACCTCCAAACATTTAACAACAAGTAATAGATAATTTATTAAATTCAGAACTGAGAATAAATGTTGTTGATTTTGCAAATGTTTCTTAGTTACATAGTGACGAATTAAGACTTGAATTTTACGTTTTGAATTTGAATTAAGAAGTCGTAATTCGTTACTATGTAAGTAAGAAACATTTTCAAACCCTTATTGTTAGTTTTGAACTTTAATAAATTATCTATAATGTACCCAAACGAAGTCATTCTCGATTTGTTTTGCATGTTTGGTATATGTCACAAGATTGTCGAAACACGTCGTGTGTATGAAATTTGTCGTAGGTTTTTTTTTTGTTTTTCGGTTAGTTAAAGTTAGGATTCAATCATCACGGGGAGTATATTGTGTTGTTATTCGTTGGTCAGAAGTGACATTTTTGTGTCCATTAAAGAAAACAGTTTTTATTTTAGTGCTTTCCTCGTTTTTAGAGTAAAATGACGCTTAAGCGGATTGTGATATCGTAGAATTTGATAAATTCACCTGAAGCAGTGCCACTAAATTCGTGTATACATAATTTAACAATTTTCGGATAGTTGAAATTGACAGTGAAGTTGCCGTAGTGGAAGGCCGTGTCCGTAGAAGGAGATTGAACAGTTATCCATCGGTCAATTAACAAAGGGTCAACTATATGGCAATTGCCTTTGCCGCTATGAGATGGAACGAAAGGAATTTAGATTGACCAATTTTGTGCGAATTACTGTTCAACTGTAAAATATTCATGAACTGTATATCATTTACTTTAAAATATTGTTGGCATGTTACAACCACAATTAGGAAAATTATTCTTAACAAAACTCAACATAAAAACCACATTTCATTCAAAAATTTCAATACAATTAATAATTTCCACATCAAACTTAAAACAAAAGTACCGATAGATAATAAATCTAACTTAGTTTACAAAATTGATTGCAATAATTGCCCCAAATCACACATTGGGCAAACTTCACAATTTATTAAGAAACGAATTAATCAACTCATTTATTCGATTAAAAATGAGCGTAATGATACTGCTTTGTGCAACCATCATTTACAATACGGCCATTCTTTTGATTTCAATAATAAACAGATTCTAGCATACGAGAGTAACCTATATAAGAAATTATTTATAGAAATGTTCTGTACCCAAAAACATAATACAGTCAATCACAAAAATGATGTAAATAATTTAAGTAGTATGTATCTTAATTTAATTAAAAATTACTAATTGGTTCTTAAAGGTATTGGAATAATAGGTTATTTAGAATATTAGGTTAGCACTACTTGCCTAGGTTAAGTTGCTATTACAATGTTGTAAAAGAATGTTCACTTTTTACAGTGATTAATAATTGGTACACGTTTTCCATAACTTTTTGATTGTTTATTACTTCATTAACGTATTATTTTCGCCATAATATGGGGGTTCATACTTTCCCCCGTAATAACGGTAAATACTAAAAATTACACTAAAATTGAAAACTCAACTTTCTTAATTTTTAGGGTTATAAAGTTGCAAGAAAGTTTGGGAAAACTTTTAAATCTTATTGTTAAAAAGTTTAAAATTTTGCATATAAACCTTTCAACACATTATGTTTAGGTAAGTTAATCTTTACACTCAAAAATCTCATTTATTTTTTTATTTTATTTTATTAATTTATAACTTTCCCGAAACGTGACGCATAATATAAAAGAAAAAATATTTTATTGACGAAGTCATTGTAACCTTATTTATTATGACATTCGTTTGAATTTGATTTTCGATTTCTTGTTCCTTTTTCAATAAGAACTGTTACTATGAAAAACATGCCAACAATATTTTAAAGTAATTACTTTTCTGTGATTATATTGAAGTTGTTTTTGTATTTATTTAGACGGATGAATACGCTTTCTTTTGTGTATAGTATTGTATAGAAGCCCTTCAGGCGGTTAAGATAATTTTACCGAAGTGTATTCAACCGTTTATCGTAATGTTACATATTGTATGTTTTTTAAATTCTTATTACTGTATATCAAAATTCATGTCACGAAAATTTGGCAAATGTATGTTTTCGTCATTATTATACTTTTACGGTGTCAATTAAATTAAGGTAATTACGATACGTGATCTTGGGAATGTTAAACCTTGCAAGAGTCTTCCTGAATTAATAGTTAGAATTTTACGTAGGAAATGTCGCGATTTACTACCTTCCGGAACTAAATGTATTTGTTTGCGATTTGATGACAATTGTTTTTTTTATTATAATATATAGATAGTGTTAATGAATTTGAACGTATTTATTGAGTGTAAGATTATATGTTATTTTTATCCTTACCCACAGTGTTGTTTTTAAGATATATAGTTTTACGCATGAGAATTAACGTAAATTAGAATAATTAAGGTTGGTGACAATCAGCTGGTCTATTAGCACGTCCTTTAATTTTGATTACGTGTAGATATTCTGAAGCTTTACAGTAAACGCCGAATCAAGGATTTTAATTTACTGATTTACCTGGTTTATGCGGCGTAAGGTAAGCAATTTGTTTTATTTTGAAGTTAGCTGTGGAATACTTGCATGTAGGTGTTTAGCCCGCGATATTGTTGATTATAAACGAACTGGCGCTCTTTCAGTTTAGAACTTTCCCCTATTGTGTCATGTATTACGAGCTATTCTAATCGCAAAATTAATAACAAGCTCCACCCCTTTGTCACTGAGCTTCCGGTCCCTTTCTTGTATGTTACTTCCGATTCTACTGCCTTTTTGACCCGTAACAAAGAGCGTGTCGACAATTCAACTTGAAGGACCGCAGTGGCCGAAAATGACTCAGAATGAGTTTACTAAAATTAGGCGAAACTTTTTAAACACTGAATCATGCAAGACGGATCTGCATCGTACCAAGGCATTTGACGACAAAGAAGAAAATTTTATAAAGTTTCTTGGCTACTTTAGTGCGTATCCTAAATCTTCCATCCGAGAGGCTGGTGCAGTGAAATAGTCGCCAGTATTTGTCCAGGAGGGTTAAAATTGTGCTATGTAATACCCTTGTTTTGTGTTTTAATGATTGTAGCATCATTTGCGATCCATTTATTGATAACCCGACAAAGAATAAAATTTAATAAATACAATATTCTTGCACACCCTTGATCTTTGGCATAAGAAAATACCAGCATGGTTCACACAAGCTGCAAAGCTTGAAATGGTTCAATGTAAATAAACGTAAACTGCGTC
This sequence comes from Vesta saturnalis, assembly GCA_036346205.1. NCBI lineage: Eukaryota > Metazoa > Arthropoda > Insecta > Coleoptera > Lampyridae > Vesta > Vesta saturnalis. Next base: position 1,406,974 of record JARFJB010001400.1, read on the forward strand.
GTTCCGTGTGCTTTAGTAAAGAAAACGCCACCGTATTTATATAACAAGCTAAAATTTCCAACTGACGTTCACACACTTACTTAGGTTTAAAGTAAAACTTACACCTCCTACTCATAAAAAATAATCCTTTAAACAATGTTTCTCATATCGAATAGGTCATATGTAAAATAAAGTATCGCAGTCTCACAAGCAACTGCCTTTAAATCGTTTTAAAGGAAATATCGAGAACGTAGAAGTAATAAAAGCTATTATTGTTATAAGTTGTTGTTATGAACGAATAAGTTCAAAAGTAAATATGTAATTAAATTAAAGGCTAGTATTATTATTATGATATACTTCGCAGCAGTTCCCGAGTTAGGAGGACCCGACGGGGTTTGGAGTGGAACTTTCGTTGAAGTACGGACATGCAATATTTGGCTTCAGATTTTGTCGAGTTATAACTGGTCCCCGTTAGGGAGGGTGCCGGGTTTAACTCGGAATTTCCGAGTTTAAGCCGGAGTTCCAATCTTGAAGTTGAATTTGTTGAAATTCTGTTGAAATGTAGTTAAAAAATTTCCTAGTTTAACCGGAATTAGAGAAAAATAAGTAGCTCTTCTAGGCTTTTGTTGTTACAGTTAAGTAGGTAAATAAAAATAATAATTTTGATGTGTTTAAGTCAAACGAAATTCTATTATATTCGGTTAGCTATGTGGTTACTAGTAACATGTAGAGACTAAAAGTATCACATACATACCTACCACGCCATTCACTTACGAGGTAAACGGAAATAATATTTTGCCTCATACTTACCATTCTTCTTCATATTGTCTTTACGTACTTTTTTAGCTTACGCAAGATTCATCCTCCGATTCTGACACGTTCTTTCATTCCCAAAACTCTGTATCTTAGTTATGTTAATTGTGCTTTCTACTGTATTCACCACCACTTCCGGGGACTGCGAGTTCTTCTCTCATACAGATACAAAATCGTCATGTTCACGCCTCATTATCCATTCTAGGTTTATCGCATGCGCTCCGAAAAATCACACGTACAGCATTTACGGTACTATCATGATTTTTATGGCATACCTAAATCTCACTTCCTTATAACACTGACGGAACAAACATCCTAATGTAAATCGCTCGTTCTCTAACTATCCTCATACTCTGATTTTTTGTAATGGTCCATATACTTCCAATTTCTTTCCTTCCTGTATTGACACGCCGCTCAATTTCATCACCCATATTACCATCTGCAGTAAACATTCTATCCAAATATACGAAACTCATCAACTTGATCTACTATCTTGTCATGTAGAGTAAATACATTAACCTTTTTTTCATATTCACTGTTAACGCTTTCACTGCCCGTGACGCACATGTGTGAGTTACTGCTGTTCTGTCCTGCAATGCCCGTGACTCACACTGTGCGTCAAATTATTTAAGCATCTTTATAGCGTGTTGTGAAGGCAGGAACTGCTCCTATCCTATTGTATTCGAGGACCAGTTTCTGTTTTTTTACACTTGCGTAGAGGGAGTCAGTCCTTCCTAACCCCTACCAGTAGTGTGATATCCCTTCAACTTTACGCTTATTTACTTATATTTAGGTTGTGATTCGTTATGTTGCATTTTTGGTAACAATACCAATCCGTCAAGTGTTTTATTTATTTTTTTAGTTTGTGAATGAATTTTCTTCAACCGTTATTGAATTATCCCAAAAAAGTAATTTTTGTCTCAACTAAAACACCCTGTATAAATGGTGTTGGAACCCATATCTGCTATCTGCTTTCGCAGTTTGGTATACCTCCTCGGGAACACCCTGTACCTATAACCGCCTTTTCTCAGTATCATTTTTCGCAGCAATCGTGCCCTTTGTCGTACATACTGCTTTCACTGCTTTGCTCCACCAAATGCTCTTTTCCGGTTACCCACATTCGCTCTTCCACATTTCTGCGTAGCGCAATTGATAACGGTCTCTTCCAAGCACATCTACGCACTTACAATGTCAGTGTTCTTCATTTGTCCACTACATATTTGATTTACACTCAAATCTTCGTATTGCATCATTCTCATATCTAAAAATGTTTCTGCTTTAATTCTGGACGTTCACACTACGTTCAACTTCTTTCTCCATACCAACTTTTGTCCTGAGTACTCTGTACATAAACCAAATCTGTTTCACACTCCGGCCCACGCGTTAATTTTTTATTCCTAACCAGGTTTCTAATTCCTTCGTCATAAACAATCACGTCAATCATGCTTTTAGATTCACTCATTTACTCTTGAGCCTTTGAACTTTCGTAAAACGCGTTCCGCATGCTCTCTCTATACATCGAGTCATCCTTTCAGATCTTCCCATACAATCACACTTACTCTTGGCTTACATATCTTCAATACGTTCTTTATATCGTTCTAGAAATTTTCATATCGTTGGTTGATCTCTGAATTCCACTTATTTTAATTTACGTTACCCACAGAATACCAATTCATACTGATTAATACACCCTTTTATTTTCACTTACAATGACTCCAATTATTTTCGATCCATGCGTTTCAACCCTTGACCATAGCACCAGAGTACCTCGTCCATTTCCATATCATTTCCTTTGTGGTTGGTCTCCAATATACACAGAATATCAAGCTGACTTTCATTCATAACATTCGTCATATACTCTTTCCCATACATACTTCTAACATTCACGTATCAACTCGCTATTCCATGTTCATGCATACTGGCCAGGCAGATATTACGAAAATAAAAAGCGAATTATACTGAAAATCAATACTTCCTTGTAACTGAAAATGTTTGTTGATAGTATTTATTGAAGTAATAACATCCGACGAACTCTTTCGTGATTGGTGAACATCAAATTACTTTTTATACAATTGCCATGGAGACACCGAAGACACCCGGCCACTTTTGGTAAGAAATACTGTCGTAATATAGCGGGACGACAATAGGCTTAGTCCAATAATTCTCCGAGTTTCGAAAACGGATTTTTTGTACATATAAAACATAAAGTTTAATCTTCAGCCACTTTTACCTTTACATTCAGTCATTTATGTGCAGTTCACTACTTGTTTGGCAACCCCTGATTTATGTCGCTATCAGTATCAGACATTTTTATTTTATACAGAATGAGTATTAGTGAACTTTTTGGAAAAAATAAATCTATAAAAATGAATCGTCAAATGTGTTGCTAAGCTCAAAACTCGAGAGCCGGCTGGACCAATTCTGCTAATTTTTTTTTTAAATAATAGTTGAAGTCTGAGGAAGGTTTTTATAAAGAGAAGAGTTGGAAAAATTTCCCGAAAAACGTGATAGCCTCATTTTTCTTTTTAATTAATGTAACACTTTGCCCGCCCAAGTTCTCGAATACTTTCTCTCTCACACTCCGACTATCTATCTCACCGCGAACGCACTAGGCGCGAGTAGATACCATGCATACTACACCATTCATCCGATCGCTATGCAAGGGTGAGGGAGAGGGCGAGGCAGAGGGAGAATGTGGTTTATATTTGAGCGCAGGAAAGCGCGCAGGGTACTACTAGTTTTTAATAAACATCCATTGGATTTTACCTCTTCATTCAAATATAAATATGAAAGGTTGGTGAAATAACTTGAAGATAGATGGCACCACCGACGACGGCAAATACCTTTAAAATTATGTTCATGAAAGACAGTAAATCAAAACATTTAAATAACCTTACACTTGCTTAAAACGAAAATAAAAAGCGAAATTATATTGAAAATCAATACTTCCTTGTAACTGAAAATGTTTGTTGATAGTGTTTATTGAAGTAATAACATCCGATGGACTCGTTCGTGATTGGTGAACATCAAATTACTTTTTATACAATTGCCATGGAGACACCGAAGGAACCCGGCCACTTTTGGTAAGAAATACTGTCGCAATATAGCTGGACGACAAGAGGCTTAGTCCAATAATTCTCCGAGTTTCGAAAACGGATTTTTTGTACGTATGAAACATAAAGTTTAAGCTTCAGCCACTTTTACCTTTATATTCAGTCATTTATTTGCAGTTCACTACTTGTTTGGCGGCCCCTGATTTATGTCGCTATCAGTATCAGACATTTTTATTTTATACGGAATGAGTATTATTGAACTTTTTGGAGAAATAAATCTATAAAAATTAATCGTCAAATGTGTTGCTAAGCGCAAAACTCGAGAACGGCTGGACCAATTCTGCTAATTTTTTTTTTAAATAATAGTTGAAGTCTGAGAAAGATTTTTATGAAGAGAAAAGTTGGAAAAGTCTCCCGAAAAACGTGATAGACTCATTTCTCTTTTTAATTAATGCAACACTTCGCCCGCCCAAGTCCTCGAATACGTTCTCTCTCACACACCGACTATCTATCTCACCACGAACGCACTAGGCGCGAGTAGATAACATGCATACTACACCATTCATCCGATCGCTATGCAAGGGTGAGGGTAAGGCAGAGGGAGAATGTGGTTTATATTTGAGCGCAGGAAAGCGTGCAGGGTACTAGTTTTTAATAAATGTTCATTGGATTTTCATTCAAATATGAATATGAAAGGTTGGTGAAATAACTTGAAGATAGATGGCATCACCGACGACGGCAAATATCCTTTAAAATTATGTTCATGAAAGACAGTGAATCAAAACATTTAAATAACCTTACGCTTACTTAACACGAAAATAACAAGCGACATTATATTGAATATCATTACTTACTTATGACTGAAAACGTTGCTTGTGATGAACGTGCGAAAATTTTGAAACTGTATTTATTGAAATATTAATGTCACATGAACGTCAAAAGTAAATTTTTGTTACACTTGCTATGGAGACACTGAAGAATCCCGAAATCAGCCACTTTTGGTACGAAATGCGTTTTATTTAGTGGTTGGTGAAATAATATATGATATACCTAGGCGGAAAGTGTTCAATTCCTGTCGAGAGAAGTATAGTGAACTAGTTCTCGAGACAGGAGAATGGTACATTGTCGAGGTTTATGCACGATTTTATTCACAATTAAAGAACAAACAACATTATACAGTTCAAATCAAAAAAATTTGGAACACATCCATCACGGCTTCTCGTTTAATATTGAAGGTCGTGACAATGCGACTTTTAATTTTCACTTTAATGAGAAGCCATAAATGTTATGCTTACTTTTTTCTATTGGTTTTGTTGTTACTCGTTATCAATAATCCACTTATTAACGAAAACGTGTTGTTTTTTTCCACCTATTGCTTGCGTTCACTAACCATCTACGCACGTGAGAAAAAATGGTTGCATACTCTTGACCCTTTATTAAAATTGGCAAGTTGTCAATTTGACATTGATAGTTTAAATCGAAAGTAGCTCCTCCACAGGTTGAAACTGACCGCTTCATCTCATTACGTCTTATTTTTTTGTTATTACTGACCGCTTAAAGTAAACCCGTAGAATCATTCACTTTTCAATCTTTAAAGGGTTAGAAAAGCGGTATGTTACAAAATAAAAATATATTCTCTATTATGTTGTTGCACAGTTTTCGTGCTACATAGAGTTATTATAAGTCCAATAAAGTGTTGCAAAATTAACAAACAAAACTAATCTGAACGTTTCCCTTTTTCTATTATAGATGTGTCCTGTGTTTTGTTTTCAAAAAGCCGACAGACTTCATCACGATGACTGCTCCCGGAAGTACATTGATTTGTGCATGCTTATTATAATACGATAAAATTATTAAAAGATGGATTTTCAGATAGGGATTCTGTTAAATTGAATAGGGAACCTAGCTGTCCTATGCAGAAGTCGTAAACTGGTTCAAGGAGAAACTTATGCACCTGTGGTGGTGATAATGAACTTATTTCAAGTAAACCAGTAGTTTATAAACCAAAGGAAATTAAATATTTTCGACTTAATCCTTTTAAGCGTGCTGCAATTCTTTTTCGCGGAAAATTACCAAAAAAAAAAAAAAACAGTTAGGTTAACAGCCCCATAATGTTTGTATGTAACGAAGGTGTCTGACTTCCTATAATTCGTTTTATGAAAAAAAAATATAAATTATACGCGCGAAGGACATACTAATTGGTAGTAAACAAAACACTTAATGCTTATAAAGAAATTGGGACCGTAACTGTAAGTTATTCCGATATTGTGGTATTTTCATTCGTTTTCTTCTTTTTCTTCTTTCTTTTTTTCTTTTGCTTTTCTAGTTCGTATGGTGCACGGCTGCTAGAGTCTTCATCAATAAATGATTTCAAATCGGCTAAAATACCGCCTAGTCCATTTTCCATTGCAGATTTCCAACCGCCACTCCCTAAAGACAATACGGTGTAATGGTTCTTGTATTAAAGTGTATAATGTACCTTGTCCCAATGCTGGTCGAATGCCTTGTATAAATTTACCTACTCCATCTGCAACTCCTTGAATGTTTGTAGGAAAATTATTAACCATAGAGTTAAAATGTCCAGCAGCATTTGTACTGGAACGTGTTTGAATTGCTGTTTCGTTTGATACATGGCCAATTTGGTAATTTTTCTAAGGATATTAAAATGTTAGTGGAAAACGTTTAAATAGATATGGTAGACTAATGAATCTGAGGTAGTCATTTATGATCTTATTTGGAAAATATTTCGTAATATATAACCAAATTTACCAACCTGTACAGGTGGATGCACTATAGATTTCACAAAGCGCTCTACATCTCCAAGAATATCTGAATTATTTAAAATGGAATCTTTGAGTTGATTTACAAATGGTTTTACTTCATCCCAAACATTAGTTGCAGTATTGGTGCTGTTTGGTTTATAAATTGCCACTTCTCTTCCCGTATGAACTGGTAATGTCAAAATCACCTAGAATATACAGTATTTAATGGGTTTTAACAAGAATTTAGTGACATACATGCAGGTTTACAACTAGTAAAATTGTAAAAGTTTTTGTAAACATCGCGAACCAATATGGGAAATATCAAACCTTACTACTACAATATATTTAAACTTTGATCTTTCGTTATCATTACATGCCTCAGATAAATTTTTCTGATTAAGATATTGACAAATATAATTTTTGTATTACACTAGACATTCCGTAGTTTATACACGGTGTCCCAGACTAATTCACCCATAAACGAATAGAGATATTCGAATGGGATTAATCTATACCATTCCTAAGACACTGCAGTATGACGTAGAAAAAATCATCCCCTAAATATTTACCCCTTAGCGGTATCCCCTAACTTTAATATTTTTAATAGCACCCTGTATGTATTTCCATAATTTTGGATTCAGTTTTCCATAATCTATCCAAGTTTCTCAAAATCAAAATAGGTTCATAAATAAGCAAGGAAAAGGTTTAATTGCTTTTTATTGTTAACCCAGGTTTCTATGATATGAATAAAGTCGGTTCATAATCAAGGAAGTCGTGTGTATTTATTTTTGTTTATTTAATCAAGATAGCCTTAAATTAACAATAAAAATAAATGTAAAAAAACTAACATTATTTACATTAAATGTTCGAATTCTACTCCACCTGCTGCAACACGCATTTCAAGTCGTGTAAGTAGATTTCTGGTACAGGTTCCATGAATCATTGCAGAAGTAATTCGGTCAAATGCCTGTCTATGTTGTCTTTCAATTCATCTACATTATTAAGTTTTGATTGGTAAACAATGTCTTTAATAACCCATCAAAAGAAAGAGTCGAGAGGTGGCAAATCACATGAACGTACAGGTCACACAATTTCTGGAGATTCGTTTAGTATCCAGAGGTTATTAAAACGGTTTTGTAGACGGTTGCTAACGATTGTAACATTATGTGGAGGAGCGCCATCTTATTGCCACCACATTTTTTGACGTTGATTAAGAGGAGTATCTTCTAGCAACTCCGGTAGTATGTTTTCTAAAAAATCTAAATATCGAAAACCTGTTAAAGTGCCGTCAAAAAAGTAAGGTCACATAACATGGCCATTAAATAAACCACACACTTACACCCCAAACATGTTGAAATTTTGTTTCCATCACCCAATGTGGGTTAATGGGAGACCAGTAATTCGCATTGCGACGGTTGACTACACCGTTATTGTGAAATCTAGCCTCATTGCTCCTTAGTTTTTTTGATAAAAAATATGGGTCATCATTAATTTTTAACACGACGTCTTTGGTCATCACCAGGTCGTAATCCTTGAATCCAGTGTATTTTAAAAGAATGGTAATTAAAGTCTTTTAAAATTCTGTGAACTGAACTTCGGGATATACCAACTTCATTGGCCAGCGTTCTTACAGACACTTTAGGATTAAAATTTACATAATCTAACACGTTTATAATATTTTGTTCACATCTAACAGTTCTTTCAATTGCACTACGTTTATTATTTGGGAAATGATCCTGCCTAAGAGAGCTCTTCAATTACTCAAACGTTTTTCACTGGGAATGTTTCGATTAGGAAACCTTTCATAATATAGGTCTTCTATTTTTTCAACATTCTCCATAAATAAGTATCATGTCAACGTACACTTCTGTGCAATTGTTGGTCATAGACTGACACCATAATCAAATCATGGCAACCTGGATTAACAATAAAAAGCCATTAAACCTTTTTCTGCCTTATTTATGAACTGATTTTGATTTTGAATGTCACCTCTCGACACACTCTTTTGCGGGGTTATTAACGACATTGTTAAAAGACAACATAAGACAGGCATGTGACCGAATTACTTCTGCAATGATTCATGCAACTTGTACCAGAAATCTGCTTAAACGATTCAATGTGTGTTGCAGCAGGCGGACTACAATTCGAACTTTTAAGGTAAATAATGTTAATTTGTTAATTGTTATTTTTTTCACATTTATTTTTATTGTTAATTTAAAAATAAATACACAGGACTTCCTTAATTATTTATAATATATACATAATCAAACCATACCAACATGGATTAACAATAAAAAGCAATTAGCCTTTTCTTGCTTATTTATGAACCGATTTTGGTTTTGAAAAACTTGTTGCATAAATTATGGAGAACTGAATTTAAAATTATGAAAATATATACAAGGTGCTATTGAAAATTTGAAAATTAGGGGATGCCACTAAGGGATAAATATTTAGGGGATGATTTTTTCTACGTCATATTGAAGTGTCTTGGGAATGGTATGGATTAGTTTTGGCCCAGTCGAATATCTCTATTCGTTTATGAGATGTAGCCTGGGTGAATTAGTCTGGGACACCCTGTATAAGGCAAAAAATAAAAATATCTTGTTCCTTTAGGACAATAGTTACCCAAGCTCATGTTTTTCATTCAGTCAGGTAAGAAAGTAGCTAACGTAACGTATGTCTTAAAAGTTCTGGCACAATTAATTTAATTAAATTTTTGTACACGACGAAGGTTTTATTTCAACTTTTATTAAATATTAAACGGTGGCATTTGTCTATTAATATTCATACCAAAATGTATTCTGTAAATTATTTATTGTTGTATCTTTTCTAACAAAACTATTTGTATTTGCAAAATCTGTACAAATGCAACATAAAGATATAGCGAAACTTCTCCAAAGGCACCATCCAATTCTAAGACGCCAAAAACTATCAGTAAGTATGGAATCGCTTATTTACGGCGAAAATGGTAAAGATTGGTTTGAGAAGTCAGTCAAAACCATTCCACCCTTAAATATCGATAAAAATAAAAAGATACTTCTCAATGAAGCTAATATCTCTTTGAAGTATCTTATTGAAATGTCCGCTCAACATGAATCAAGAAAGATGGATGCATGCTGTACTTCTCCGTTACCTACATGGATTATTTTAACAAAAAATAAAAAAAAAATCATAGAATAAATCTTGTATTTATTTACTAGAAGAATGAAAATTATGAAATTTAACTAACAGTCTTATCTATATACAGGAAATTTATTAACCTAAAATAAATGAAAAGTCCCGTATTCAAATACCTCGCATTAGGTTTTAGACGGCTTCGACATCTATATCTTGAATGTTTGTTCCCGTACTTTAAGAAAATTTTGTACAGCTTGAAAACTGAATTTTTGTGAGTTGATTTCGTTTGGAAGCAAGCGTGGGTGAAGTACACCACTTGTGCAACATGGCGTTCATGTTATATAGAGGGCGCAAAACGTTTAGAGGAAAAGTTTGAGTTGGAGGATACCTTTTGTTTTTTTGTCATTAAACCATTTAGTATGTCCGCCTTTGTAGCGAAACCAAACCTGGTTTGCTTACTTTGGATCGAGGATACCTTTACCTTATTGGAAAGTGTTGATATTACCATACTTTTATGTTGATGTTGTGTCTTATCGTGAAGTTTTGCAAAATTATACATCATCTAGTATTTTTCTGCAGCAAGATCGTTTGAACATAATGTATTATCTTTATGGTAGAATGTGAAAATAAACCGTAAAGCACATATCTGTGGTTGTGCAATTACGTTATTAAGTAGACAGATTAGATAGATTGGATAAGCTAGTCTAATATTGTTTCGGACAGTTCAATAGTATTAATGACAGGGAAACAACTGACTCCTAGTATAGAGGGCAAAATAACCTCTTTATATGTTTATGTTGCTGTACCTTAATAATATCTTAAATTCTTGTTTCTATATAACAATTTCATTTTAGTTGACTCAGATGAATATATTTTTGTTATAAGTTCGCTTCCGAGCAACAATTTGTATTTGATTCTTTATCGAAAACCTTTCTGGATTGGAAGTGCCCAGAAATCTTCAATCGGACTACCTGCGATAGCTTAGGAGGAATGTCACTTTTAGGTACAAACAGTGTGTTGTTAATGTTAAGTGAGTGGATAGCATAATGACATGCTGCCGAGTCTGGCCAAAATATTACATAATCTTTAGCATGATGCTCTCGAATAAAATCAGGCAATTCATTTAAACAATTTTCAATATACGATTGTCTATCCAGTGCGTCGTCCCTTACGCGTCCCACATATGGCCTGGATATACCCCTTGTGGAAGTCGCCCTCCAAATTAAAATTCTGTCAACAATCCCCTAGGTCGTTGATGGAAAAACCAATTTTTATGGTCCATAATGATGACTATTGTCGTAATGCATTTGTTTTAACGCTTGATAACATCGTGGTATTAGCACCAAGTGGTTTGTTGTATATTTTGGACATTTCCTCCTTTTTCTGCATTTCTGACCGTTTCGAGCTAATTCTTTTAAAGCAGTATATTTTGGAAATACATTATGTAAACTCAATACTATTAAGAGCAGTTAGTGACAATCCATAATATAGACACTTGTAATTAGAGTATAAACACCTATTTACTTAACTGCCATGTTTTTCTTAGTGCTAGGTGCAAGCGTATGATTTCATCGCTTACATTGAATATCCTTGCGAGTTTTAAGCACGTTATTTTGTTACACTACTTTTATGAGGTCCACGATAAAGATCTACAGTCTCCCAGAGGGTGCTTCACCCATCAAGCTATACTTTCACGAAGAAATTTTTTTGAAACACGTCTGCACTGTTCGATTACTTACGGCACCATCTTCGAATGAAGTACACACTATTCGCATGGTTTCAGCTGGTTTCTTGCCCAGTTTTTACCCATACAGTAAAAAAACCTTGAAAGTTTTATTTTTTGCCATTTTAAATTATTTAACAATAAGTTAAAACAATGGTCATTAACTTGTACGTATTAAATGAATAGATATATTAATACGAATGTATGTGTGTGTGTGTGTGTGTGTGTGTGTGTGTGTGTGTGTGTGTGTGTGTGTGTGTGTGTGTGAGTGGGTCGGTGAGTGCGTGCGTGTGCGTGTGCGTGTGCGTGTTATTATATATAGTAGCCAATCGTGAAGTGTTTATCTGTAATATATGTCATATAATTGGAAGTAAAATTAAATTACTGAATTGAGGACAAGTAAAAAAAAACGAAAAAAAAAAGGTAGATAAAGGCAAGAGAAGAAGGGAATGAATAAAAGGGAAGAACAGGAAGCGGAACGGCAAAGAGTATTTGGAAAAAGGAAAAAGCTAATAAGATCGCCAGATGTAAAAAAGTCAGAGCAGAAAAAAAGTGGTAACAGCGCAACAGTGAAAAGAGGAAGGAAGAGAAAGAAATCGAGGACGTAATGGAGGTAATCCGTGAGATGAGGAAGTAGATGGAAGAAAATATGAGGGGACTAAGGAACGACATAAAAGAAATGGAAGACGGAAAAGAAATGGAAAGTGGAAAAGCAAGAATTGATAGAGAGACTAAAAAAAATTAGAAAGGAAAGTAGATGATGAGGAGAGAAGGAAAAGGAAGAATAACATCGTGATACAGGGGTGGAGATGCAAGGAGCCACAGAAAGAGTTGCAAGGGATGATGGAAGAAAAAGTAAATGTAAGAGGGGAAGTTAGAAAAGTGTTGGTGATAAACAAGGACAAGGAAAATGAGATGGTGGTGGTGGAAATGGTGAGCTAGGTTGAGAAAAAAAGATTATGGCAGATTATGGTAAGATATAGACAAATGCAGATAGATGGGGAAAGATACGTATGGAATGAGAGCGAAGGAGCTAAGCAGAGAAGGAGGAGATATAAGGAACATACAAGGATGAAAAAACTAAAAGAAGGAGGGAGGGGGGAAAGGAGAATGACGAAACGGCAGCGAAATGGACAAAGGAGTAAAGTAAAGGAAAAAGAACAACAAAGAAAAAGGTACAGGAAGGGATGGAGGAACTAAAGTTCTGGAATTTGGTGGGAATAAAGGATAAAGATTAAGAAGTTTTTGAGTATGTCAGGGAGCAGAACGTGGTGGGATTACAAGAGACATGGTTAGAAGAAAAAGAACGGGCGTGTTGGGAAATGGAAATGCCAAGTGAACCATCATGGGTGGTGCAGTGCGTAGAAAGGAACAATACAGAAGAGCAAAGGGGGGATAGTAGTGGGAATCAAAAGAAAATGGATGGAAAAATAAGAAGAAGAGACAGTGCAACAAAGAAGAGGGATCATAGAAAAAACATACAGTGGGGTAAAGAAAAAATGAAAATAGTGACGGTATACAGTAGAAAGATAAAAGAGACTAGAGGGGGATTTTAACGCGAGGATATGGGAAGAGGGGGGATTACAAGAAAAGAGAGGGACGGGAAAAAGACAGACAAAGGATAAAGTGTTGAATATGAAAGGAAAAGATCTGTTAGAAATGTGCAGCCAGAGGGGGTGTGAAATAATGAATGGGAATAGAGAAGAAAGAGAGAGAGGGGGGTACTCGTATATAGGACCAACGGGAGAATATAATAAATTATGTAATTACGAATGCAGATACTGAGAAAAGGATGAATATATTTAGGGTAGGGGAGAGGGTTGAATCGGACTACCAACACCTGGAAATGATAATGGAAGGGGGAGCAAGAAAAGAGTTGAGAGAAGAAGAGGAATATACAAGTAAGAAGATTTGGACAGAAGAGAGTATAAAGAGGTACAAAGAAAAAATGGGAAAAATAAGTTGGGAATGTAATGGAGTGCAAGAAAGTGTGGAAAAAATGAGAGACAGAATGAAGGAAGCAACGGAAAAAGTCAAGTTTAGAATATGAAAGGGGAGAAAATGGGGTGGAAAAGATCGTGGGATAGAGAATGTAAGGAAGGCAAGAAGAACACTAAGACGGTGTAGAATGGAGAAAGCGGAAAAAGAAGAATATAAAGAAGCAGTAAAAAAAAAACAGGAAAACATGCAAAAGCAAAAAGGAAGAAAGCAAAATGGAACAGGAGGAGCAGATTAAGGAGATAAAAACAGAAGACGTATGGAATTTTTAAAGAAAGAAAAGCGCAGAAGGGATGGGAGAGGTATTTCAAGGACGGTCTGGAGGGAGAGCAAATACAGAAAGGAGAAGGAAGACGATGTGAGACAAGACACGAGATATGGGAAAATGTAAAAGGAATAGAAGAAGAGGAAGTAAGAGAGTCAATCAAGAAGGTGAAAAAAGAGAAAGCGGCAGGAGAACATGAGATACAAGGTGAGGAGAAAAGGTGTCAAACAGGATGAGGGAACTAATAAACAAAATATGGAGAGGAGAAGGATTCCCGGAGAGGTGGAGGGAAGGACATATTTTCCCAGTGTACAAAAAAAGGGACAAGAAACGGATGACAAATTACAGGGGAATTACATTGCTAAACACGGCCTACAAAATATACGCGAACGTTCTGGAAGAAGGGTTAAAAAAGGAGGTGGAAGAAAAGAAGCTGTTACCAGATTGACAGGCAGGATTCAAGAAAAGAAGAATAACGACGGATAACGTGTACATATTGAAGCACAAATGCAAACAAGGAATTAGGAAAGAAAGGAAGCAAAATGGTAGAGGTGTTTGTAGACATAAAAGCGGCATTCGATAGGGTGAACCAGCAATATTTATGGGAGTACATGAGGAAAAAAAAAGATAAGCGAAACGCTTATAGAAAGGATAGAAGAAATATACCAAGAAACGAGGAACAGAGTGAGTAAAGGATTTGCAACGAAGACGGGATTGAGACAAGGATTCCCACTGAGCCCAAGCCTGTTTGCGGTATATACTGGACACCTGGAGGTGAAAGTGTGGACGTTGGCATACTCGGATGATCTAGTGTTAATAGCAAGGGAGGAAAAAGAAGTGAAGGGGATGTTAAAAACGTTGGACAGATATTTGAAAAAGAAAGATTTGGAAGTCAATGGGAGTAAATGAAAGGTAATGGTATGGAGAAAAGGGGGTAGAAAAAGGAAAAAGGTGGAATGGAAATGGAGCGGTGAGGAGATACAGCAAGTAAAGGATACACAATGAGACAAAACAATAAAGATGGGGAACATATAAAAGAGCGAGTGAGAAAAGGGAATAAGCTAATAGGGGAAGTGTGGAGTGTACGGCAAAGACTGTTTGGAATAGGCATAGGGAAAAGAAAATTGTTATTTGAGAAACTTTTAAAAGGTGTGGTACTTTACGGGGCGGAAGTGTGGGGTGGAAGGAATACCAAGAGGTAGAGGGGCTGCAAGAAAAATATTGGGAGTGGAAAGAGAAACACCAGGATGCATTATTAGAGAGAAGGTGCAAGTAGAGAAAATAAGGGTAGAAGCGGGAAATAGAGCAGTAAAGGACGAGGAGGATATGAGTAGAAGAACGGAGTGCAAAATTCTACAAGAATGCTGGAAAGATATAAGAGAAGCAAGAATAGAATATGGACAAGAAACCAGGAAACAATATTACGAAATAAACGGATATGTAAAAGAAGAAGTAGAAAGGACATAATTAGAAGGGATAGGGATGTGCAAAAGCAGGAAAGGTGGTCGAAGGTTAAAGAAGGAAAATATAATGTAAACTATAGGAACATTACTCTACAAAGGATACTGTGACATCTGAATGGGGAAGGGAGGAGGGAAACGAAGAGAGGGGAAGCAAGTCCTGGAGAAAGGACGAAGAAAGAAAATGTAGACTGTGCGGAAAAGAGATAGAGAGGATTAAGCTCATGTTGCAAGAATGCAGGGAGTTAAAGGAGGAGGAGAGGACGGTGGAAGAGATATTAGAAGAAGGAGGAAAGGGAGCGGAGTGGATGCAAGAAACATGGAACAGAAGAAGACAGTTAATGAGAGAAGGGAAAAGAGAGAAAAGGTGAAGTAAAGAAAAGAGAGACTGTAAACAGTATAAATAGAGAATGTAATTAGTAAAACGCAATCACTTTGTAAGATTTTGTAAAATTAATTATCATGTAGGAAATATTTATAAAGTAGTTATTTAATGTATTTGCAATGATCAATAGAGTTTTAACCTCGACATTATTGACTATCAAGACATTTGTTACAATAGACCTGTTTTTATTAGCTTTTAAGGTGTTATTATTTATTGGCCATGCGGCTTTTGTTTTATTGTTCGGATTCTTAAGTTTATTATCAAAGTACACCCTTTTTGCTAACATTAGAATACTTCTGTAAATTTGCCTATATTTTCTGTAATACGCTTATGACACAAACCCCTCTTTCGATTGAATATAAAGATTCTTTAGTTTTGTAGACGATAGTTTAAAACCAGCAGTAATGCAAGGTTTGGTACAAGAGTTAGATATTTTTTGTACTTGTTTAAAAGCTGTGCTATAGCACCTGACAATATTATTTATAAAATTAAGAAAGTCTTGATTAACATCGTTTAGTTTATGTTGGCTATTTCAATTAATGTCTTACATAAGAAATAAAGGAGTTAATATTCTGTTGAGAAAAGGATTGACCTTGACAGTTTGTATTTACAACTTACCTGGTACCTAACAATTTAATTTTTTGCACAGAGTAGTCAGGAAGACCATTAAATATCACATTTTTATCTAAAACGCAACTATTAAAATTAGTCCAAATATAGTCTATACCAGTACAACTTGTTGGGGTTATTCGTGTTTTTTCCGAAACAACGGGATCCAATCCATGTTACACCCATTAAGTCAAATAATCTGTTTCTCGCATTAGAGTCCATTGGTATATCTATATCTAAATCACCACATATGCACATACTACTAATCTTTGAAATAAATTATTTTTGTTTAAATCATTCAAAACATGTTCCAGGTTCTCAAAAAAAAAAGAATTTAATGAGCTAACAGAGTTGTTGGGAGATCTGTAAATACACACAATTAGTAATGTTGAACTATTTACCCGTATCGCTGTACATTTATTTTTGTATTTTTTCCATACTATATCTTGCAGGACAGTTTATAGTTGACACTATGTTAACATGTTCTGATTTAACATAAATTAATACGCCCCCGCATCTAATATTTGGCCCGCAATAATAACTAACGATATCATAGCCTTCCACAGTGTATTGATTTGTTAGTGATTTAAAATTATATGTATTTTTTAAATTGCAATAGTTTATTGAAATATTTAAAAACTTTGCTGTTTTTGAGCATAGTAATACTTTTCCCTTCCTATTCATGTGACATCCATGTAACGTGGTAAATAATTATTGACCGATAAATACAACAGTACATCACTGTGATACCGCAGTGACCTTTCACCTGTATATTTATATAAATTCCCATTTGTATAGAGTTAAAAAGCATTTATTTAATTGGAAGTAATATTAAATTCAGACATTGGGGGCGAAATAAACGTGTAAGGCAAAAGCATATAAAGTCAATTGAAAGAGGTAATGAATAAAAGCGAGAGGGAAGAAGAGGAGGCGGAAAGGCAACGAGTATTTGGAAAAGATAAGAAGATAATAAGATGACCAGACATAAAAAAGACAGGGGAGGAAAAAGGTAGGAACAGCGTGACAGTAAAAAGCGAAAAGAGGAAGGAAGAGAAAGAAATGGAATAAATAAAGGAATTAATGCGGGAAATGAAGAACCTGATGGAAGAAAATATGAAGAGATGAAGGAACGACATCAAAGAAGTTAAAGAACAAATGGAAGAAAGGGAAAAGGAATGGAAGGTGGAAAAGCAATAATTCATAGAAGAATAGAAAAATTAGAAAGAAAAGTAGATGATGAGAGAAAGAAAAGGAAGAATAACTAAAAACAAAGTAATGGAAAAACGAGTAAATGAGATGGAAAAAAAACAGCAAAGGGAAAGTAGAGAAATAATACAGGATGAGGCGAACGAACTAAAGATACCGTTATGGAATGTGGCGGGATTAAAGAATGAAGATCAAAATTTCTGGGAGTACGTTAGGGAGCAGGAAATGGTGGAAATGCAAGAGACATGGCTAGAAGAAAAGAAAGGGAAATGCCAAGTGAATACTCATGGGTGGTGCAGTGCGTGGAAAGGAACAACAGAACAGGAAGGACAAAGGGGGGTATAATAGTGGGAATAAAAAGAAAATGGTTGGTAAAAGAAGAAGAGAAAGTACACCAAGAAAGGAACATACAGTGGGGAAAAGTAAAAATAAAAATTGTGACGGTATATAGCAGAAAGATGAAAGAGACAAGGGAAAACCTAGAGGAGACAATAGAAGGGAGGGGAGAAGGTATTATAATAATAATAGGAGGGGATTTTAACGCGAGAATAGAGGAAGAGGAGGAAACAAGAAAATAGAGGGGCGGGAAAAAGGCAGGCATAGGATAAAGTGTTAAATGTAGAAGGAGAGGAACTGTTAGAAGTGTGCAACGAAAGGGGGTGGGAAGTAATGAATGGGAATAGAGAAGAAAAGGAGAGGGGGGAGTACACGTATGTAAGATCAAGGGGAGAATCAATAATAGTAGTGATTAGGGGTCCTCTGCTGGTGAGAAATGTAAGCTTTTGGATCTCTTCAAGGTCAAACTTTTGGCGGGAAATTTAAATTTTTGGAGCTCGCTAAATGTAAAAATTGCAATGTTACCATCCTCATTATATTACAAGGTCACTCTGCGGTCAAACGTTTTGGCGGGAAATTTGTATGTGAAGGCAATGTCATCATCATATTACAATTCTTAGAAGTCTAAACATACAGTGGTCAAGGTCAAAGATTAATGACCAGTAGGGGTATCGTATGACATTTCTTAGATGTATAAAAATAAAATACGTTCATGGAAAGAAGAAGACATTTTTGTCTAGGTTGGTGGTTTTGAAGGATGCGGATTTATAATAAAAGGCTTCCTTGGGTGCGCACGATTAAGTATTATCAGAAATGACGAAAATGGTAGTATACAAGATAAGAAGCGCAAGAAAAGAACAAGTATTAGCTATTGTTGAGCGAAAGAAGAGGTTGGAGGTGTTGATACGAAAAATTAAAGATTTAAAAGTAGATTTAGGGGTATATGAAATAAATAGAAGAGTGAGGCAGCTTCAAGTTTGAAAAAAAAACATTTAAACATATTTGGTATTAATATGTTGTTGTGTTTAAATGAGTTATTGTATTTATATGTAATAAATAATAAAAATTGTAACGTTAGGAAAAGCTTTTAATTTTAAAATGCACACGCTACCCCTAGTAGGCGATAGAAATATTTTTTAAGCAGAGAATACTTTTTTCTCAAAAACGGGCCAAAATTTGCCAAAAATAAATTTAAAAAAACCCCAACACTCCGCGACGACTTTTAAGCGTATCTAATACATTTATCAAATTGGGGCAGCTACCCCTAATGTAAAAGCTACCCCTAATAGCCGATAGAAATATTTTTTAAGCAGGTAAGAAGAGCATAATAATAAAGTTTTAACCATGAAATGTTATGCAACTAACAACACTCTCGTGATACCTTGCATAAATTTGTATTCACATTTTAAAAGTGTACAAAATCAATAAATTCTGATGTAACATAAAATCCTTTATTTATTTAGGAAATATTTGTAATATTCGATATAAAACGTACATTTTTAATATTTTCCAAATTAATTGAGTATCAATAGGAAATGTGATATAATAAATCTTGAATATATTTGTAAAGTATTTGTAATATGTTTTTTTTTTCTAAAAAAGATTCTATCGATTTTTTTATGAAATAAAGTAATACTCTCACAATGTATCTTTAGACATTTTACATTTATATTGCAATTACAACCCATTTTAAATGAATTGTACTCGTAGTGAGTAAAAAGCTTGCAATTGCAAAATGCATTGCGCATATAGTATTATCAGTATGATTAATAATATATTATATTTAACTTGAAATACAAGTATTGTTCTAGAATGGAATGTATAATTGCAATTATTGCAATTATTGTTGTGACGTGTACTTGCATTATAAGTGATGTATGGTTAAAGTTGTGTGATGTAAATAAAGATATATGTGCATATCTATGGAAAGACATAAAAGATGACTCGATGTGGACGTCCGATTTCTCAGAGTGCAGGAGGGGATGTGAGGGAGGGTGAAAATAAAGTCTTATAAAAGATACGCTCCTGAAAATTTAAAATTTGCACCTAATTCTTAAAAAAATTGTTTTTTTCAACTCAGTTGTGTTTTATAAGTGAAAATTTATCAATTTCATGTATAAATTTATCAAAATCTGAAAAAAGGGCAATTCCATTTTGAAACAACAAAAAGCACTTAAAACACAACTTTTTATACTTACGTAAGCTCAGAAGAAACACATGCATGCAATTTATCCATTTCATGTACAAATTATCAAAATGATCCTTAAATTAACCAATTCAATTTTGAAACAACAAATAGCACTTGAAACATGACTTGTTTTGTCATTTACAATTTTCAATGGAGCGTGGATATTACTGCTTCAAGAATTGTAGGATAATGAACGCAGTTATTTTGATTTGAAAGCATTGTATGCAGGTGTGAATGAGAACATTCTATAGTTATTTCTATTTTAGTCTCCAATTCACATTACAATTTTGAAACGGGATTTGAAAATGTGTGAATGCAGTTATGTCATTTGTATTGCGTAAATACATGGCGTAAAGTTTTCAGATTGACATGCTTTTGGAAACTGTTTTGACTTTTATTTAACGCAAGCTTTTTTTTCGCTTTTAACTGTACTTATATTTTCACACTTTCTTTATATGCATGATATTTTACAATAAGTAAATTTGTAACGCAACATGCACTTAAAATTTGCAAAGAATGACTGCTTTACTTTGATGTAGAAATTTATACATGTGTACATGGGTAAGTCCGCCTTCCAGATGTTTTCAACTTTTTCCTAAACGTAGATCATTTCACTTTTCTAGCGCAAATTGAACTATCACTCACATTTTTTTTAGCTGTAGTAAAATTTCGATGTACCTATGCACTGTTTTTATGAAAACTCCAAACATGAATGCGTATGTATATTTCCAATAATAATACAAGGATGTTTTTTAGCTGTAGTAAAATTTTTAGGATAAATAAACCAAAAAAGTTTAATATTTATTCATTTATTGAAACAAAAAATACTTATAACTACAATAAATTCTATAAACAATACTATACTAAACAAATTATGTAAAAACTTCTTACTTACATATACCAATTTAAAACAATTCACACATCTAAAACAAATTGACTAAACTGCACTATACACACTGATTTAAATATTTACATCTAAGTCCTCTAACGTACGCAGCACGTTTTCTGTTTTTGCTCTGCTTATTCTAATTTTTTCTAACTGCTGGTTAGCCTGAGCTAACTCCACAGTTAGTTGCTCGACGCGAGCGACTCCCGACACCTCACTGTTTGTGTATTGTACCAAAATTTGATGTAACCATCTCACGCTCTTCGCCCTAAATTCTTGCAATGTCGAAGGACCTTACGTAAGATGTGTTGGTGGAGATGTTGCAAGGCCCTCCTGGTCATCATCCCGTTGTATGAGGGATAGATTCTTCCCTCCGTATTGGATTTGGCGAAGTGACGGTGGTAATAGTGGTTGTTGTGGTGTGCCAACAACTGTTGTTGCCGGTGTAATACTAGAAAAATAATAAATTACGTTAGTGATGTGTTAGTCAATACATAAATCAGTAAATGAAAACTCATTTAAGTAACGCATACTTACTTTTCAAAATATCGTAAAAAATCCTCCTCCACATCACTGTCTCTGATAGATATGACAGGAACATTTTCATTTGAAGGTGTCTGGAGTGGTTCTGCAGGCTGGTAACTAAAACATGGTTGCACCAAAATATCTTGCAGAATATTTGTCTTTTTTTTCATTGCTAGTTTACTTTTCTTTACTTGTTGAAGCCATCGTGACTACTAGGTAATGAATGAGTATTTACATAAAACTTTAACCCTATATACATGTAAATCTGTTAACGTTATCAAAATTGGTAACAGGTGGAAGTGGTTAGTACAATGAACTGACCTGAGCAAGCAAAGGTGACGAACTCTAATGAAAGCAGCATAATCTAGACATGAGAAGGCATTTCGCATGCTGTCAGCAAGATTAAGTTAATGCATATTCTTAGTAAACGCACAAAGTGCAATGTATGACCTCTGCAAGCAAAGGTGATGCAGCATAAGCCATGAGAACAGTATTGATGTCAAGGTTAATAGATGTTCCCAGTAAACACTACAAAGTGCAATCTATGAATCTGTCTATAAACACTGAATCTCTTGCAACAAGTTATAACCAGTTGTGACCTTAAATGCTGGGTTTATATTACCATATAAGCAGATAAAGAGCAGTTTTATACCAGTCAGTATATTGCACTCCCGACTAGAATTGCAATTGTATACCTAAAGTACATCTATAGTTACTTAAATTATGAATTTTTACATATGTTATAATAAATATAATATTTGTTTCCATTACTACATAATCGACAGCGTGTGTGCTTCACATTCAATGGTTTGTTAAAGAGTTTCAAAGTATTGCACATTGGACTACCGAAATAATCAATAAAGTAATTCCTATGGATACTTTAACTCCCAATCAGGTTGAGCACTTTGAAAGCACCACGATTTGCCGCATTTGCGGAAAACCATTTACGGATTATGATATACAAGTTAGGGATCATAACCATTTTACTTGTGCATTTCGGGGAGCATCACATCTGAATTGTAACCTAAACTATAAAGACTGCCTCATTCTACCAGTCCTATCAGCCATAATTTGTCAGGTTATGATAGTCATTTCCTCATTAGAGAATTGGCTACTGTTCCCGGTGCGATTTCACTGCACCCATAAACAAAGGAAGATATATTTCTTTCACGAAAGTAATACAATGCACTAAAATTAGGGTTAGATTTATTGACTCTTTCAGATTTATGAGTAGTAGTATTGAAAAGTTGTCGGACTATTTGGAAAATAGTAAAAAAAATGATTACGCACGGTAATTGTAACCGAAGAATTTTCGGTACTAGTTCGCAAATGTGTGTTTCCTTATGAATATCTCGATACTTGGGATAAATTAAGCGAGACCAGACTCCCTCCCAAGGAAGCGTTTTTCAGTCATCTCACTAATGAGGGAATCAGTGATGCGAGTTTTCCACATGCAGTTAATGTTTGGAACAAATTTAATATTAAATCGTTAGGGGATTACTCGGATTTGTATCTAAAAAAGTGGACGTTCTACTGTTAGCAGACATTTCCGAAAACTTTCGACAAGCTTGTTTAAGTACTTACAAACTTGATCCTCTGCACTATTATACAGCCCCCGGTTTGGCATTTGTTGCTATGCTACACAAGTACAGTTAGAATTATTTACAGACATTGATATGCTAATGTTTAGTGAGAGAGGAATTAGAGGCGGTGTAGCTCAATGTTCTAATTGATATGCTAATGCTAACAATAAGTACATGGGGAAAAAATTTAATCCTACTTCCGAAAGTGTGTATTTAATGTACTACGAGGTAAATAATTTATATGTAGCCACCATGTCAGAATTTCAACCATTTGGCGATTTTTCTTTTGTTGATAATTTTGAAACTTTGTAACACTCTAACTGGGTGTAGGATAATTGTTTTATTAATAGCCCTGGTTTGCTAGCTCAGGATCACAGGGGAGGTTCAGATTGCAATTTTCAACACTCCAATGTGTGTTGGGTTGCCTGGATTTAGAATCAAGTAACACAATGTATTAAGAATATAATTTGTGAATTGAAATAAAAATATAATACTTTTAAATAATAAAAAAAAAATAATTATTCTGGCTTATAAACTAAAATTACGCTCAGTTCGGTAGTTTGAGTCTGATGTCGGAATTTGTCTTCGGGTTTGCTCGCACCTGGTCGCAAGCTGTAACAAATTTCATTAAGCATGTGTCTGTTTATTTTCCGCGGGTTCTCTTTAAGGAAGTGTAGTAGTAATTAATTAACAATGATGACTTTCTGTCGGGTTACTGGTGGGTGTCAAGACAAATGGACGGAGTGGTTTTTATGAAAGTGCAGTAGCAACTTCAATCAGGCAAGACAGTGATTCTATTATGTTTCTTTGAGATAATGAATTTGTGGGTAATTACAAATATAGGGGTGAAATCTGTGTGACTTAGAGGAGGTTTAATCAATTAAATTTAATAGTTTGACATTGATGGGAAAGTTGCGGTACTTAAACAGGTTAGGATAACCCTAGACCTACACTAAAATTTGCAATTGTTATAATCAGCTGTTTGTTTGTGTTGTAGAATTTGGGTGTTTGGAAGGTGACTTGATTTTATTAAAATATATTGCACACAATGGTACTAAATGAACTAGTTATAATACAATGTAATTTATTTAACTGTTCTGGTGTATTATGATTAATCGGGTAACTAAATGGAGAAATTTTAATATAAAGTATAAATCATGTGAAATGGAAATAATTAGTACTGGGGCTAGACTAAATAGAATTTTTATGAAGTTTATCCTGGAGTGTTATCTTGAAATTATAGGACCATGTGAGTGGATAATTTTGTTTCGATAGCAGATGGTAGGAGTTCGGACAAGAGTTTGAGATGATTAATTGATTAAACCCCCTCTAAGTCAGATACATTTTCCCCTATATTTGTAATTACCCACAAATTCATTATCTCAAAGAAACATGATAGAGGGAGGATAAAGGGGTAAGTGGTATTCGGATAAGTGTCTGGTAACCCTATATGTTTTATATTTAGAATCCGGATTAAATGGGTATCTAACGATTTCTATACTCCCTTCGTGGTAGTAACACCGAACAGATGTTAGATAGGAATCAGGTTTGTACAAGGGTAATAGGGAGAATTATAGGGATGTTGCGGTATAGGATTACCTTATAATTGGGGTCGAAACCACTATTAATAAAGCAATTTTATTAACAATCTTTATCTATCCTTCGAGGTACGTACACCGATAGGGCAGATTTGAGATTGTTTCTCGGATACTAGGGTTAGACAGGAAAGGGGGCTTCGTAAAGTAGCCTTACTTCTTGGGGCCGAAGTCACCAGAAGTAGAAGCACATTACTGGTTAACTACTTACTACTCCTAGTGGCACAAACACCGATACAGTGCAAATAGCTACTTACGTTCCTGGATAATTATGTTGATAACTAGCACTAGGATATAGAAAGATCAGGAAATATGTCAGGCAGGTTAGGATGAAATTAATGACAGGCAGGTTATAATAAGCAGGCAGGTAATTTGATATTTACTGGTTAGGATTTCTAGATCAAGCTGAATCAAATTCGAATTGAAATAGAATAGAATGAGTGAAGGTGAGCGCGGATATTTATAGGGGATTTACTAGGAGAGGGAAAAGGAGTAGGAAACTGATAGGATTTATAAACAATACTACATTCAGTTTCAGGAAATAAATAGGAAAGAAGTTATGATAGGAATTTCTGTACTAGGATTGGATAATTAATAGGTGATGACTTTTAGGATCATTACACACCACCCTTACCTGGGGGAAGAGGACTAAATGGTGTGTGGGGACAGAAGGGTGTACGAGGGAAGCTGGAGAGAGAATTTCTTACTCTCGTCTTCTTTTTTGGCTGAGGAGTGGCAGAAGTCGAAGAGTCTGGCAGGTGGGAAAGTTCTGGTTGGATCTGGCGGCTTTGGGACGGTAGACAGTCTAACTGGCTGGTGTGTCAGGGTGCTGGCCCTGGTGTTCCTCTCTGGCTGGCTGGTTAGTGACATCGGGATGCTGGACCTGCAGCAAGTCTGTATTAGTTTAGATAGGTTTTGTTTTGGTGAGTGTGGGTCGGTCTAATTTCGTTTGGCTTGATTTCAAGACTAGTGCTGTATCTGGATAGGCGGTTCTTGATCTGGTAGTGCTGTCTATGGTTTTAAATGGTGGTAGTTCCTCCTGGTGGGAAGTTAGGGTGGCGTTACCTGAACCTGGAGGAATTGGCACCGGTAAATAGCTTGGTTCTGCTGGAGATTTACTCTGGAGTGGAATATTTTCTTGTGCAATCTCTAGCTGCGTTGGGTGAAATTGAATGGTTGCTTGTGTATGTGTCAGGAAATCCATTCCTAGGACCACATCGGTGGACAGACTAGCTATTCGAATAAGTGTCTGGTGACGGTATTAGTTTTATATTGAG
Organism: Vesta saturnalis; assembly: GCA_036346205.1. Taxonomy (NCBI): domain Eukaryota; kingdom Metazoa; phylum Arthropoda; class Insecta; order Coleoptera; family Lampyridae; genus Vesta; species Vesta saturnalis. Next base: position 1,432,734 of record JARFJB010001400.1, read on the forward strand.
AATCCGGATTAAATGGATATCTAATGATTTCTATACACCCTTCGTGGTAGTAACACCAAACAGATGTTAGATAGGAATCAGGTTTATACAAGGGTAATAGCGAAAATTATAGGGATATGATTTATACTAAGCTGGAAACGGTATGAGTATTATATTGAGAATCTGGATTAAATGGATATCTAATGATTTGTATACACCCTTCGTGGTAGTAGCACGGAACAGATGTGAGATAGGAATCAGGTTTATACAAAGGTAATAGGGAGAATTATAGGGATGTCACGGTATAGGATTACCTTATAATTGGAGTGGAAACCAACATTAATAAAACAATTCTATTAACAAGTTTTATCTGTCCTTCGAGGTACGTACACCGATAGGGCAGATTTGAGATTGTTTCTCGGATACTAGGGTTCTACACTACAAACACCGAGAAAGTGCAAATATCTACTTACTTTTCTGGATAATTATATTGACAACTGGCACTAGGATATAGAAAGATCAGGAAATATGTCAGGCAGGTTAAGACGAAACTAATGACAGGCAGGTTATAATAAGCAGGCAGGTAATTTGATATTTACTGGTTAGGATTTCTAAATCAAGTTGAATCAAATTCGAATTGAAATAGAATAGAATGAGTGAAGGTGAGCGTGGATATTTATGGGATTTACCAGGAGAGGGAAAAGGAGTGGGAAGCTGATAGGATTTATAAACAATACTACATTCAGTTTAAGGAAATAAATAGGAAAAAAGTTTTTATAAGAATTTCTGTACTAGGATTGGATAATCAATAGGTGATGAATTTTAGCATCATTACAACTTTAGATTTTATAAACCATCCCGATGATTCGGAAATTGGCTATATAGTCGAGTGTGATTTAGACTACCCCATAGAATTACATGATAGTCACAGTGATGTACCATTGGCACCCGAACATATGGTATCACCCGTATCTGATTCCAAAATGAAAAAATTATTGCTTACTTTCTATCCTAAACATAATTATGTAACTCATTACAGAAATTTGAAAGTATATTTCAAATATGGATTAAAGTTGATAAAAGTACACCGTACATTACGTTTTAAACAGCCCCCGTGGTTAAAAAATATATCTATTTAAATACCACCGTGCGCCAGTAATCTCAAAATGAATTTGATATAAATTTTTATAAATTAATGATTAATAGCGTTTTTGGGAAGCTAATGGAAAATGTACGTAAACATAAGGATATAAGTTTAGTAACGAAATGGGAGGATCGCTATGGTGCTCGCGCTTACATACCAAAACCAAATTTTCATGGTTGTACAATATTTGATAATGATATGCTTATTATTCAAATGAATAAGCTAGAAGTATATCGAAATAAATCTATATAAGCAGGATTCAGTGTTTTACACGTTTTAAAACTTTTTTATACAATTTTCATTACGGTTATACGCTTCCCAAGTTTCATAGGAATGCTAAGCTCTTGTACATGGATACGGATAACCTCATATACGCCTTTTCAGTTCCCGATATACATGAATGCTTTAAAGAAGATATTGATAAATTTGATACATCTGATTATAGCCCCAACAATATATTTGGAACTCCATTAGTAAATAAAAAAGTCCCTGGCTTAATCAGAGATCAAAATCATGGCGCGATTGGAATGGTTGGAATTTGTAGGACTTTGTGCAAAAATGTATGCTTACATGGTTGATGAAAAAGTTGTAAAAAAATCAAAGCAAGCGTCCAATAGATCACGATAGACGATTATAAACATGTTTTGTTTGATGGTGACATAATAAGGCGTTATCAGCATGTGATAAGATCAAAGAAATATGATGTGTTTACGATCAAACAGGATAAAGTAGTACTTATTGCTTGTGATGATGAACGATTAGTAAATTTCAATCTCACTGATACTAGACCTTGGGGATTTAACTTTACATAGCATTTTATTCGTGTTCTGTTTCAGAAAACAATTCTATCATTATGAACAGTCTTGAAAACAAATTTCAGGAAGAGATATGGTACAGTAGTGATAAAATCTACAGAAAATACCTGAAGCGTTCTTTGATGGGGAAGTTCTCCCCCGAAAGCTATTTATTTGTACTGAATATATTACAACATATTGTTATTCCTGATTAGTGTTTTTACTGGTGTGCTATAAACTCAAAGTGTGCAAATGAAGTAATTAAGACATTATTTGATAAAAAAATTAAGTTAGACGATACCGTTAAAAGTTTTATGAAATTGTGTACCGATAACGGCTACAATTCATTAACTTTTGATAAAGTAGATAGGATCTTAGACGATATGAGTGTACTTGCTGACATACCGCTTAAAATGTATCTATACAATTTATTATGGGTTGATAATTCAACATATGTTAAATCTACCTTAGAATATAATGCTTACAAAGATACTTTATTTATTATAACTGAATGTATTGAGAAAACGGCATATTATGCTAAGTACAAGTGCCTCGATATTTTGATTGAAATATTATTAGAACAAAATATCAACTATAAGTTTCAACCGTGGGAAAACGATTATCACCACAAAATTTATTACTGGATACTAGACAACATCAATAAAGGTGAAACAAATTCAAATTCCTGCTTGGGATGGAGGTGTGAGCCAGATTCGGGGATATGGCCTCCGAGAAGTACTTTAGGTTCACTTTATAAGATAATGAAATTTTAAAAACAAATGTAATATTTATATTTGAAAAATAAAATACTATTATTTTTTTTTGCGTTTTATTTCATCTAAGAGCTACATCCTTTTATGCAAACTATATAACTAATATAAGTAATTTATTTCACAAATTACAAGTTAAATGTTATAAAACAATATCATCCTTATTGATCCATGATCTTTCATCCAATCCCCACCAATTTACGAACAACTTATTATTCTTGGAGCGAAGCAATTTTTCTACTAGATACACATCAGGATTCCTTGTTTTCTGTAATTCATGTTCATAAAACCCTCCCTGTACAGGTTTTCCCTTCATGTCTTCCAGCATGTACGTAGTATGGTTAGTAATGCGAACTTTCACAATGTTAAATAGTTCACTAGACCAATTGGGTGTGTATCCTTTGGCGAAAATACTTTTAAATTTACTGATTCGTACTATGTCACCCACAGAATGTCGATTCCTAACGAATATTTTTATGTGAGTGTAAGCCTTGTATGATTACCGACATATTTGGGCTTCATTCCGATAGTTCTATGCTTACGATTGTTATAATCCATGGTTATGGTATCAGTTGTATTAATCCATTTGTATTTACCTTGTAGGCTGAATGACTTACATAGAGCACTCTTAATGGTTCTGATAACACGTTCCGCAATTGCAGCCTTCTTTGTGCTATAGGTGGAGTAATGATTGACTACATAACGCTGCATTAGTTTATTAAAATGCTTATTGTAGAATTCTTTTCCTGCATCTGTCTGCAAATTGGTAGGTTTCCGTCCTTTTTTGAATATTGTTTGCATGGCCTTGGTAACTTCTTGACTTGTTTTCGTTTTTAATCCTTTAGTCCATAAGTATTTCGAAAAACAGTCGATAACCACTAATATACTTATAGCCCTTATTTTGTTTGGCATGTCTTAAATTCAGCCAAATATGCTTGCCAAAGGTCATCAAAATCTCTAATTATTGTGCGTCTTCGTTTAAAATTTTTTCGTGCAGGTTTATGCAATTCGTTGACGAGTTGTAATTTGGGCATGGTACTAATTTATCTACAATTTCTTTGGTTGATGCAGTTTTTGCTCCAACACTAGATAAGCGTTAGAGTTTCCTTTAAAAGCTTTCTGAACTGCTTGTAGACAAAAATTAAGATATCCTTTACTTATAGCATCACCATCTTCCGGGTCCGCCAACTGTGTCAAACGGTATCCATTCAAATTGAATCTTGTTGATAAATAGTATTGCTTAGTGATGGCATCTTGAGGTCCAAATTAGTTATGATAAGTCGACATCAATGCATTCTCATTTATACTGTTTAAAAAACGGCTGTTTTGTTTTTCAATGTACCCATCCTCATAGTTCTTCTACAATTGATATTGTCATTCGCGACACCTTTATTCCATGTCAATTTTTCTGCCCACAATACCTCTAGATCACGAATTAGTTCATGTACATCATTCCAATATTTATATTCAATCGGCCTGTTTGTTAGTTCCTTAAAAACATAGCTCCACATCCCTTGGTTGTGGGTGATGATGATCATAGCAAGGGTATGCTATGTGTATACTTTTTGCTACGGCTCCCTCGAATTTGCCCACTTACGTCATAATCTCGCCTTACAACATTAGTAGCTTCTAAAATACTTCTATAATCTTTTCTATCTTTTGAATTTACTAGATTTAAATTGGGTTCATTCATAATAAGCAGATAATGTAAACCTGGAGCCCCTTTATTCGTGACACCTTTAATAATCATATCGTTTCCTTTAATTGCAACGGGAGTATTACCATTTGCCAGTTTTGGGATCATAGTGGACTCCATAAGTATGATCAATAACACCTTCAGGATCCCTCATAATACGTTCAACGTATATACGAGGTAATTCATGATACTGCTCGAGAAATTTTTCTGAGATGGGTTCATTACGGGTAGTAGAATCATCTGGACACTAAGAGGTTCTTCTTCTTCCTCAACATTAATCTCTCCTACAACGGATGTATCTGAGAAAGATGGTGTACGGTGTGTAACAACCCTTTTTGAGTTGTATTAAATGTATTCGTTCTGTTGTAAATATAAGAAAATTTATTTATTAACGATTTGTAGCTATGAGGTAGGCAACTTAATTTGCATTTCTTTTTAGGGGTTTATAGTGCATACTTCTTAAAGGTTTATATTCCCACTTTAAATTACTTTTTCTGCGCAATACGTTCGCGCAACGCGTCATCGTTGACTTATTGCTTTGCGCAAATTTTTCGCGCACGGCTACATCAATTGCCAAGCATCCATTTTTTACTTCCTGATGACTGTTGTGTTGGTAGGAAGCAATTTTTGGACTTCCCCCTAAATTTAGTGAAAAGTGACATTAATTTGATGATAAGATATTTTAACTCGTTATATTAAAAATTAAAACATTTGCTCTTTTCAGGCACTTTTATTTTACTTTCCTTTCTTTTATTTTTACTTTGATTTACACTTTAATTACATTTTAAGTACGCATTTAAGTTTACTGTTGGGTACGCTTTCATTTTATGATTGCAATTTTTATTTTAAAATTTCAAGAAAATGCATTAAACGGATTATTCAATTTCAAGAAGAAAATTTGTAAGGATAATTCCATTTTTGGGTGTGGCTTACAACGTAAAGTATTATTTCAAGATATTGCACAATATTGTGGCACAGATGACATCACCTTAGTTGAAATTTCCGTAATCATTTAGATACCAGAGGTTATTAAAAAATGTGTGTACAAAAATTTTACAAACAGGTATTTATGTAATGATTTTTTAGTAATTTAAGGCTAGTCTTAAGATATATCTTACATAACCCTAAATTTTACATTTTAATAAACATAGTCTGTATATTTCTTTATTTTTTGCAATTTGATAAAATTTTTAGTGTAAACCTAGGTTTAGTTATTTCGAGCATTATTAAAAAATAACTTGGCGACCGAGATCATTTTTATTAGTATTACATTGCATTTTCATTATTTATATTAAATGAAAATAACACAGCAGAAATTGTGGTAATTAAGCAAATCAAAAGATTTGAATCGGCCCACTTGAATCTTCCGACTGAGTGAAAGGCATTATTTTTGGTGAGTGGTTTGTATCTCCTGTTAGTTTAACCATTTGTGTTTCGGAGAACATTTTTACACTCATTTATTTTACACATTTATATTTCATTATTATATTATTTAAAATTTATACGATTACCATTACACCACTTTTATTTACAACTAATTAAATTATTAAATTTAGTTTTTATAAAGTGCAATAAAAAAATATTTTCATTTTAATAAAGACAACTGGTAAAATATCACGAGCCGAAAGACGTCGTTTCATCTAATCCTAAATATGTTTGGTCCACTTGGCACAATTTCATTTTTCAATTGTTGTTTGCATATCCTGTCCAAAAATCTTTGAAATCGGTCAGAAATAAAAAAAGTTATTTAACATGGAAAAATGAGCTACTTTAATTTGACCCGCATTGTAAATATGAAGTAGACAATGACAAGGTGATTCAATAAATTTCCAAAGGAAACATGAAGAGGCCGATACAAATATTGTCTATCATTCATGTAAAATCGATCCAGGAAGTAACGTTTTAATTAGATGTTCATACATAGACATTCTTATTATCATCCTTGGTAACATTCAATATCTTGGATGGAGGTTGATGTGGGAGAAATGTACTAATCTTGTAGAAAAAGCTTATGCAGTTCATTGCTAGGTTCAACTGAGTGCGATTTTAATCCTGTTTTTTTCAGAAAAGGCAAAGAACGGCCATTATCGATCCTATAAAGTTCTGAATACTACCAGAAAACATTTATAGCAAATCTGGCACAATGTGATTCGGAACAAGTAATGAACTTTGCATATGTTCGCTCTACGTAAACAACAATACTGGTAACTTCCTCAAGTCAATCACTGAAAATTTCGACGATTCTGCCCTATCACCTTGTCAATCCGAATTGCGCCATCAGCTTCAAGGGCTTCTTACATTTTAAAGGTTTGGACAATTGTTCATTACAAGTATCCAACGATTCTGCCACCTCTTGTTTATGGTTGGGAAGAGATCATTGAAAGATGTGGGCTCTATTAGTTTCATAGTGATAAGCTGCCTATGCTTGTCAACGAAGTCGTCATTCAACCAGATGAAGGTAAATATTTTCTTTGCGATGAAGTTTACAATAAACCTAAATAGTACCGATTAAATATAGCTTCACCCTTAACTTGAGATAGAATTGCATTGTCTTAATTTATTTATTTATTTACGCACAGGTAAAGACGGCGGCAGTCATGATGATAATGTTTTGGAGCTACAAAAGAACATTAGAATAGTGACAAAAGCTATAAGAAAGTTGATGCTGGTAACGAGTATCGTCAACAAAGTGGCAGTGAAAGTGAGGAAGAAGAATTCAATTAATTTAATTTTGTATACGCATTTCTGGAAGTTAGATATCAAATAAAAAATATTTATGATTCATTAGAATCAATGATTTCATAAATAATAGTATATTAAGAAACAAGTTTCATAAGACGCGTTTTTATCGCATGAGTCCAAGTTTAGAAAACGACCCGCGCAGCGGGGAGTTTTCTAATGGACGAATGCGATAAAGCGTCTTATGAAACAAGTTTCTTATACTATTTTTTCTATTTTGCGTATTTGCGTTGAAAATTTTGAAAAAATGTAAATTCCATTTGTCACCTTATTTCATAATTTTGAATGTAGGTTGGCAACAGTGGTATTTGTTTGTTTGAGTTCGATACAAATGTAGGGTATTAAAACTATTATTTCTTACTAATTCATTTCAAACTACCGTATAAATATGTTCTCAATAGAAGTTGTATACTATACACATTATAATAGGAATAAAATTACACTATACTATGTAAACTTAATAATTTACACTCAAGTGAAGTTAACAAGGTTAAATGAAGGTTATATTTTACGCAAAAGATGTAATCGGCTTAATTTGAAAGCATATTGACGCTTTATCTTGAAACACAATAAAAAAGAGAAATCGTCCATATTCGGTTTTGATCATCTTAATCATTGCAATACATTAATCAGGAATAATTCAATACAAAGGATATATACACATTTCAAATAAGAATAGGTTATGTTACATTTACGTTTACATACATCAATAAAGAACTTCATTAGTTTACATACCAACATCAAGAAAAAAAATGTTAGATACTTTAAAGTCAAACATTAAAACACCCGTTTGAGTGTCATAATGTACATATTAAACACGCAAAATAGAAAAAATATTTTTCAAGCTGACAGAATATAATTTTGTGCTCTATACATTGTACAGGGCGGTCGAAATTAGTCTGCATTAACAGGAAACTCTTGTTTCCTGACTAGATATAGCAAATTTGACTTATATGCCTTGGGCTAGATTTTTGAGAAATGTTGCATGGTAAAAACGATATGGCCATATCGCGCCTGCTTTTTTATCTCGAGGAATATTAAAATTCTACAAATACATTCTTAAGACACTTTGTTAAAGGCAATCCAGTATCGCACTCAGATTTCTTTTGTACTCGCTTATTTTATCGGAAATAAAAAAAATTTAATTATTTTAATGGAAATCATAGAAGGTTATCCCATTAAAACAATGATTATGTTTAGCCCTTTCCAACGATATATATATATATATATATATATATATATATTTGCGGTCATTTTGAGAACGGCGGAAATATCAGACTATTTTTTTTTATTTAACCTTCCTGTACCCTTCTCTCAAACCATTTAAATCAGAGGATCGTATTTGTATCTTTTTTCCTCCTCAACCCATTGAATTCCTCTTCTACTGTATATGAAATATTTCCTTAGAAATGCCAACTGAACAATTCGACCGAAGTATGCTAATACCAACAAATTCAATACCACCTGAACAAGCAAGTCTTGATTCCTTTTCAGCTGCATCCGGAATTTTTCTTCGAGCAACTGATAGCTATATACGGAACGTGGATTTATCACTTCACACTTCTAAAGCCATACTCCATGCAGTGGTATCATCGTGGCTCACCGCCACCTAGAAAATTCAAATGTGTTACATCTTCTGCCTTTTGGGATAAGGAAGGAATCGTATTCATTAATTATCTTTTTTTAAATAATTGCGGTTTTGAACAGGCTAAATTTAGCCTAAGATGTTACGTAGTCAGGTACACTTAGGAAGATCCATAAGGGTTTTTGACTGCCAAGAAATGAAATGAATTTTCATATCATAAGTGGAAATAAAACGGGAACAAGGGAAAGCCTTCCACGGTTCAGAAACCTTGTAGAAGATGTAGATTGCGCCCGTTTGGTAGGACAAGTTAAAATTTATACCACAAATTTATGATGTAAAGGAGCGAACCGAATAACATAGCAAAGATGGCCAGATATGGTATGAAAGAATGTAATTCAGAACCACAGAAGCCGTTGTAATACCGATAGTACAAAGACAGAGTTGGAACTATTTTTCTATGCGTGAAGGACTGTATGCCAGAAGTTAAGTACGGGTTATTTATAAGCCTAATCTCTCTACTTTGAATACGGTCAACGATATAGAGAGCGTATTGGGGAGTTGAAGGTACCAAGCATAGTAATAAAGTCTAAACCATTGATATTTACAGCGGACACTGAGTTTTGTTAGCATTAAATTTTGAATGCTTCTGTTGACTTCTGTTTTAATATCGGGTTAGTTGTTAAAGAAATAATATCATTCATGTATAGAAGAAAATAATGCAGCAGTTATCATTGATCGCTGTGGTATTCCCGCGCTTTTAAAACTTCTTCAATAAGAAGCCATAACTACGGCATAGATTTGTCTATTACCAAGAAAACTGGAAAACCATTTGGGGAGCGAATCAGTTAATCTAAGCAAGGTAACTTTGCAAGTAAACACATGCCAAACATGGTCAAATGCTTTTGAAATGTCTATAGTTACTACAACTATTCTACCGGATCTTTTTAGTACTGTTCCAAACTATGGTGACATATGAAAGAAGATCACCTGTCAAACGACACTGCCTGAAACCATATTGGTAGAAATGGCACTTTTTTTCCAGACACGAGTTGGGGAAAAATGAAGATGTACCAAAGTTTTCTCTGATAGTTTTTTGCTAAAAACCAAGATTCACTATTACCTATTCACTAATTCATTACAGTTTCGTTGTTTAACAACTTCTTATCTTTAGTGATAACATTTTTGCGGGTATTTCGAACGTTGTTTGGATGAATTTTGGCCATTTTATTGGACTTTCATTTGGTATAAGAATTCGTTTTCAAAGATATTACATCGTAGCAATCCCTAGTGAACCAGAGAATGACCTATACGATTTTGTTTTTTGGTAATGGATAACTCCATGCCCATAAGGATGACTTCAGATTCTGAAAAAGAAACTGTAACAAGTAATTAAAAATTTAACATTAAATAAAAGACACCATAATTTATATAATTATTCTTTGCAAAATAACATTTTGGCAATTTAAGTTGTATATCCCCAAAGCACTTGAGTGAAACATTTCTAATTTCAAAATTATCATAGAGATTATCCTTCGGATCAATCTCTAAAACACCTGTTTAAAATGTTCACTGTAGCATGACCTTTTTGTTGTTAGACTTAAAAGAGGGCAATTGCTAAAAGCTATTGAGTGGTTCTTAATTAACCATATATTAATCAGTTGTTTAAGGTATTTACACTCTTTAGATGTTTAGATTCCTACTAAGTGTAAAAGTAATTTGTCGTATATCATTCTTACGCTAATTGGATTAAAAGCATTTCTCTTATGTCGAAGCCATAACATATGGGTAAGCATTCTTTTCTTTTCTTCATTTGTCGTAATCTAATTCTGAAGACCTATAAATTGTAGTACCTTTCATTAGGAACGGCTGGAATCGCTCAATCCTTTGCGCACTTGCATGTTATTACTGTTCGGGTCCTAGCAGTGACTCGAATTGAGAAGCCGTCAACTAAAGGTTTGAGATATTTTAAGTAAGCTGTGCCAATAGGTTAGCAGAATCCACGTTTAACCAGTAATTCTTTGACGATTCATACATGTGCTATATTCATAGATTTGTCAAGTGCACTTGACAGTGTATCACATGACATACTGCTAACAAAATTAGAAAAAGTGTGTAATTTTAATAAGAAAAGTGTAGCATTGATAAAATCTTATTTATCAAATCGGTGTCCATGTGTAAGAATAAACAATGAATATTCTGCTGTTAAAAAAAGGTGTACCCCAAGATAGCATCCTTGGCCCACTTTTGTTTCTGATATACGTTATTGTTATGCCTAGTTTCGTATCACAAAGGTATAATTGTCTATTGTATGCAGACATTATTGGTTGCTGCAGAGCATTGATGAAGCTATGAAAGAATCTGAACAGTTGTTTAGAAGAGCTAGTAACTGGTGTCATATTAATCAACTCAACATTAATTTGAATAAAACAGAATAAAAGCATTTTATCGCTCAGATATCATGACTCACCAAACATTCCTTTTAAAAAGTTTGCATAGATACTAAATTAAATTTTTAGGATCATGCTGACTATATAAGCACCAACATTTGTAGTAAGTTATACGTTCTAAGAAGATTATCAAATAGTGTAACACCTACCGTTTTAAGGTCAGCTTATTTTGCTCTGATTCATTGTCATCAAAGAAAGACCGTAAGAATTGTAGCAAATCTTGGTTATAGGGCCTACTCTCATTTTCAAATTCTAACTGTACCTTCTATATTTATACTTACCTGTCTCTGTCATGTTAAGCGTAATATCTACAATTATACTTTACAGTCGGATATTCATTTATGAAATACTCGTTTTAGAAACATCTGTGTTCCATTTCTCATTAATAACGTGTTTTATTCTTATAAAGGATTTATAAACTTTGATTTAGATTTAATGCAAACGTAAGTGTAAGAACAATAAGTTTTAAATATTTTCATTAATTGTTTGACGAGCGAATATACATATTTGTTACAAAGCATAAATAAATTTATTATTATTATTATGCATGCTCGGCTTACTATTGATTAGTTCTAACGCTAAGGTCGATCGCTTTGTGAGATCGTCGGCACAGGGTGCGTCGCAATTGATTACAATAGGACCGGTACGACGTATTCGCGTCAGTTGATTACTCAGCATTCGGTTAGGTTATGTAACAAGTACGTATTGCAATTTAATTGAATATGGTTATAACCCGAATACCCCTAGCTTTATTCATACACTTCTTTAGCAGTATTACTTAATTATACTGGATAATTCAAACAATGTACGTTTTTAAATTAATTTATGTTTGTTTCGACTCATGGGAATTAGATACCTGGTTTGGCCCTCTCCACGGAAAGATAATCTTGTGGTTCCAAAGGGTCTGGCGCCTATAAAAATAAATACGGTTGAGCCTTATTGTCTCTTATATCATAGTAGTTTAAGTATTACCCACGCCGGACTGAGTTGGCTGGACGATTGTATGCTACCGTCCCACAGCGGAGCTGAGTTATTGTTGAGTTATTTTGTTTTGTGATATTATTCATTAGTTGTAAGAGCACCATGTACAAACACAAGGCCTGCTTAAAACAATATTCATGCATGGAAAGATTGCAAAGGAATCTCGCAGATCATTCCATTTAGCTGACTTAAAACTGTACTGGTTTCTATCAGTGTTGTGAACAGACGAATATATCTCATCGGGAGGTTAGTTGTGTATGAAATAACAAAAAGTTTTACGTGGTTTAAAGCCTTGGGTACCTGACAGAAGTCGAAGCGATAAATACGTCAAACCTAGATCTTTATCGTATAATCAATGATAATGATCATCCGATTATCGGGTTCAAAAGTACAGATTTCTGAAGGTTTGTTATGAAATGAAGATCAAAATCTTACTTACGAAGCCAACAATATTAGTTTTGAGAACATAAGCAGTGACATGACGGGTGTAAAAGGTTGGATAACTACCTCGTAATAAAGTGAAGCGTCGCTTAGTTCGTTATGCATTAAGCGAATGAGAAATACAGGGTCCGCCAGTGAAACTGGAAATTTTGAAGTACCTAATTTTTTTAGAAAATGTTTATTTTCAAAGGTTTTTTTTGCAGGTTTGAGTAGAGGAAGGTATGTCATTTTTTTATGTCTCAAATGGGAACCATGTCTTTGTAAACACTTTTCTAACTTACATTGAAAATTTTCGGTTATTGGTCGGAGCAAGACAGGTTGAATTCACTCAATTTCTTGTTTGATGTTCCTTGATAATTCTGGTAAGGAAAGTTTGCCGTCCGCTTATGCAATTATACTGTGGGCAAGAAAGTTTGAAGAAACTGGCTCCTCATTAAACTTGAAGCATAAAGGGGCAATAAGGTCTGTAAGAACGGAAGAACACATTGATAGATTGCGAGTGGCATTAACACGTAGTTCACTGCGTTCTGCAGCGAAACATGCTTCTGCACTAAACACTAGCGATACATCATTACGACAAATTTTACATAAAGACTTATCTTCCCACCCTTACAAAGTTCAAGTCGTCCAAGAGTTGAAAGATGGTGATATGATTGCTTGCAGGATTTTCAGCGAAGCAATATTGCGACGTGTACATGATGATGAAAACTTTATTCACCACATGTTTATATCAGATGAAACACATTTCCATTTAAACATATATGTAAACAAGCAGAATAGTCGCTATTGGAATGACGCAAACCCAGGAGAGATGCACCAAAAGTCATTACATAGTCAGAAACTTACAGTGTGGTGTGCAATTTCATAATATGGTATTATTGGGCCATATTTTTTCCAAGACGATGGAGGAAACTCCACAACTGTTACGGCAAACTGCTACACACACATGATCAGAACATTTGTGACGGAAGAGTTACCTAGGTTTCCGGACATCAATCATTTTCAGCAGGACGGGGCTGCTTCTCGCGTGTCTACGACTGCTTTAAGGGAACTTTTCCCGGGCCGACTCATTTCCAAACATGGCGACATTTCGGGGCCCGCAAGATCCCCTGATCTTTCAGCATGTGATTTTTTTCTTTGGTTATTTCTGAAAAGCAGGGTATACAGTAATAGACCAGAAAAACCTTACCGGAATTAGCAATAAACATTACACAAGAAATTGAGCGAATTCAACCTGTCCTACTCCGCCGAGTAATGGAAAATTTCAATCTAAATTAGAAGAGTGTTTACACAAAAATGGCTCTCACTTGAGTGAAATTATTTATAAGACATAAAATGGCATAATTTCCTCTACTCAAACCTGCAAAAAAAAGTTTTGATGATAAACATTTTCTGAAAAAATTGGATACTTAAAAATTTCCCGCATCACTGGCGAGCCCTGTATGTATATTATTTGTATTAAGTTCAACAAGTGTTTGAAACAGACCGTTCGAACTGCAATGTACAGGTTGTCCCATTTTTGTATGTTTTACGGGGTATCTCGCTTATTTTTTAGGTTAGAACCTTGCGGTTTTCGCGACACCGTGCTATTTTTTAATGAAACCAAAGATGCACTAATCAAATTTGCCATAGCCATCTTAGTTTGTGTGCTACAGGGTGATTTTGGAAAAATTGCATTTTCAGTCATCCCCTGTAACTCTGTTATTATCAGACATATTAAAAAAATAAAAACTGGTATTTGTAGATTTTTTTACGTAGAATCCAGTGGCGTACTCAGATTTTCTTTAGAGGTCACAGTTTTTGAGATATTGACATAACCTATTTTTTATGGGACATCCTACATATTTTTTTTAAATCTTTTTCCCCTTGCCAAGAGCTTTTCAAAAATATAGCATAGTCTATATTTATTTTTATAAATAACGTGACAAAATGATTTTTTTCTATAATTTACATTGATAATAGTGGATAGCCGTGGGTAACCATGGTAACGCAAAAAAACAAAATAATTAACGTTCTGCCATTACTTAGGTATTGGATTTTTGAAGTTTCTGCTTCTCTCAAATTATTTCTGGTTACATTTTCCCAAATTTAGTGCTGATATTTATTGTTATTCGTTGTTTTTGTTTATTGTTATCGTTCTTGTTCTTGTTGTTGTTGTTGTTTAATTATTTTTTAATATGGCTCAAAACCAAAAATTTGAAAACTTTGAGAAATATGATATGAATACCTGCTTCATATTATCTAATGAAAACGCAGACCAGGCCTTAGAACTGTATCTGAACAGGTCAGTTAATCTTTACCTTAGAATTTGTATTTATTTTATATACCTATTTTGTCATATAGATATCCCGAAAGAAGACAACCCGACAGAAGAATATTTCAAAAATTAAAATTTAATCTTTGCCAACATGGATGTTTTGACAAACCTCGACCCCGAGTTTACAACAAAGAGAACGAGAAATCAGAGATCAACGTTTTAGCAGTTGTTCAAGCCACTCCTGAAACCTCGTGCAGGAAAATAGATGAAAAGACCGGTGTGTCTAAGACAAGAGTGCAAAGGATTAAAAAAGAACATAAATTCAAACCGTACAAGTATAAACTTGTTTATCATCTGCACCTTGGTGATGCTGAACGTAGATTGGTGTTCTTCAATTGGTTTATACATATGAAAACTCAGGACAATAATTTTGAAAAAAAAATAATTTGGTCAGACGAGGCACATTTCACAAGTTCGGGAATTCTTAATAGACACAACTCGCGGTTTTGGAGTCAAGAAAATACCCACCTGATTTTTCCTAGTCAAGGCAGGTTCGGATTTAATGTCTCCTGCTTTATTTTTAACCGAAAAATAGTTTACAAGATTTATGAAGAAAACCTAAATTCTAATGGGTACTTACAAATTCTACAAGAAAAAACTATGAACATTTTAGAAGATATTCCACTGGCTCAACTGAACGATATATTCTTCCAGCAGGATAGGGCTCCAGCCCACAATGCTAGAATAATACAAAACTGGCTAGATGAACGTTTCCCCAGGAGATGGATTGGAACAAATGGACCTGTTCGATGGCCACCACGATCACCGGATCTCTCGGTTTTGGATTTTTTTTGTGGGGGTATTTAAAGAATAAAATTTATTCAAGGCAATATGCCAACATGCAACAATTAAAAATTGCAACGGAAAATGCTTTTGCAGAATTACGAAGACAATCATTTAATTTGGAAAATACTATTAAAAGAATTTATAAAGTTTGTGAAACTTGTAGGAGACATAATGGCCTGCAATTTGAACAATATTTGTGATTAATTAATTATTTTGTTTTTTATCAATGTAAATTATAGAAAAAAATCATTTTGTCACGTTATTTATAAAAATAAATATAGACTATGCTATATTTTTGAAAAGCTCTTGGCAAGGGGAAAAAGATTTTAACAAAATATATAGTGTCCCATTAAAAAAAAGTAGGTTATGTCAATATCTCAAAAACTGTGACCTCTAAAGAGAATCTGAGCATCGTCACTGGATTCTACGTAAAAAAATCTACAAATATCAGTTTTTACTTTTTTTAATATGTCTGAAAATAACAGAGTTACAGGGGATGACAGAAAATGCAATTTTTCCAAAATCACCCTGTAGCACAAAAACTAAGATGGCTATGGCAAATTTGATTATTACATCTTTGGTTTCATTAAAAAGTAGCACGGTGTCGCGAAAACCGCAAGGTTCTAACCTAAAAAATAAGCGAGATACCCCGTAAAACATACGAAAATGGGACAACCTGTACATTCCAATGTCAACTTTTGTAAAAATATAAATAAATTTCTAGGTCCTTAAGACAAATTTTTTTAACAGACGCCAACTAGACAAAATGACGTCAACTCACAAGAATCAAACGGCCTCTATATTTTCTAAAACTACCTTATATCCAGAGTTATCTTATATACGCTGTTGCCAGGTATACTTATATAGAAATAAATACGTTAATTTGCAAACTTCATTTACTCAATCAAAGTTAAATAAAAGCACACAACGATCTTTGGTTAGATAAAGAAAAAACTGGTTAAACACAACATCTGCATAAACCGGTTAAACTCGTTTCAAAATGACAAATTCTATAAGACTGTCTGTGCTATAGCCGTGAGTATCATATGTTGCCTACCAGACAGTAAATAAAATATAGTAAAACGTTAAATACTATGTAGTAAATTCTAAAATAGCAGAATAAAGAGAATAATGACAATGACACAATTAATAATAATTCACAATTAAGACCGTTACAACTATCAATCCGATACGAAGATTATAGTGAGAGCAAGAGGAACAATAAAATAAGGAAAAAATGACTTGCAGCCCTTACCGAGCTCAGAAAATCGGAGAATCAATATTAAGGAGCCCAAAGTAATGATCATAGTACTTACACATGGAGTACACAGGTCTCTTACTTTTAGCGTTCTAAGATTGTGATTTTGATTTGCTGCTCTACGTTCAAAAACTTTAAATTGGAGCTTACTGGTTGACGATATACCTCAAATGACGTCGTCAAACGACATTTTGCAGAAATTGACAAGAATTATTTTTTGGTGGTGTACAAATACAGAGTGATCAATCTCAAGTGTATACGTGATCAAAATATTTAAGTTGGTACCACTAATAGGTTGGTAAGAAGCTGTATTGCTCTAGCTACTCTAGAGCATGGTTCGAGTAAAAACTACGATCAGTTTCAAATCTGTATGAAGGTCATTAACTTATACATATTATAAAATATTATCTTAATTTAAATAATGACTATTTTGTATTTGATTAGACTGCATCCCTATAAAATACAACAATATAAATAAAATATTATTTAATGATTGGATTAAATCATTACAAAATAATGAATCTTAAGTATTTAAATGTTATAATTTCATTATAATTAAATAAAATTTACAGTACATGTTTATGGAATGACAATGTCTTTTACAAATTTTTTTAACTCCTTAAGTACACATTAGTTATCACACTTTGCTTTACAGCATATGTTCAAAATGACCGCCATTAAATTGTAAATATAAGTTCACCCTACGTTGCATATTCGCAAATACATTTTGTAACATTTCGGCACCAATATTATGAACTTCGTGAGTTATAGCATCTCGCAATTCTTGAAGAGTATGCAATCTTCTGCTGAACACTTTGTTTTTTAAATAACCAAAAAGAAAGAAGTCTAACGGTGTCAAGTCTGGTGAATTCGGTGGCCAACGATTTACAATAATGATTCTATCTTCAAAGAAGTCTCGTAAATAATTAGTTGTAGCCTGTGCAGTATGTGGGGTAGCGGAGTCATGCTGGAAATACCCATTTCGTAATTCACGATCATCCAAATTATTAATAAATGGTTCTAAAAGTATTTCCCTGTATCTTGCCGCAGTAATTGTGCCATCGAAAAATACTGGTCCAAATATTCGTTGTAGCGACGTTGCTATCCAGACACCGACCTTGATAGGGTGTAAGGTAGCGTCTCGAAGTACATGTGGATTTTCTGCAGACCACGTACGATAATTTTGGCTATTTATGTAACCGGACAGATGAAACCAAGCTTCATCAGAAAAAAAAGATACATCCAGTAAATCATTGTTCATCGTATTGTTGAACCATTGACAGTAGTTTACTCTAAGCTGAAAATCTCTATCTCGCAACTGTTGTAATACCGATACCTTGCACGGGTACAAATGTAAATTCTTCTTTACTGCAGTGTGGACACTTCCATAGGATACATCTAAAAATTATTTATGTAAAAGTATGTTTGTATGGTAAAATTTTTCATACGTGTTTGTGCAGATAGTTTTCGCAAAGATTTATTGGGGCTTGCATTCATCCTAGCTTGGATATCTGCTAATGTGTCCTCTGTTAAGACAGTAGACGAAGATTCACGTTTGCGTTTTAAAACACTACCAGTTTCCATGAATCGAGCTATCAATCGATTACGATGTTGACTAAATGTTTCGTAACTAATATTTTCATTTGGGTACTCAAGAGTAAATTGATCGATACATGATTGCAATGAATAATACCATTGCCCATTACCATCTTGGAAGCCGCTTCGAAAATGAGCCACAACAATGAATGTGTCGTATCCGATTGAAAACGACATGACGATTAAATTCGATATCACAATTTGAAATTCAGAATGCAGTAATACCCCGACTTACGCTACCGCGACTTCGGAGATACGCGGTTTTTCATTTTGATTGTTGCGCGCATCGGCTCTCTCGCTCCGCCCTCTCAGTGTTCAGTTTGCGACAGGTTTGAACGTGTTCCGCGTGGAATTGTTTTACGTGCGCAGTGCGTTTTACTTATAATCTCTAATTATGTCATGTAAAAGAACAAAAAATGAGTCATTTGAGCCTAACAAGAAAAGAAAAACACTGTCTTTGGAGTGTAAACTGAATATAATTAAAGACTTTGAAGCAAAAATTTAAATTTGTGAATTGGCAAAGAAATTTGACCTACCGGAATCAACAGTCCGCACCGTTATAAAAGGTAAAGAAAAAATTATGAACGCTGTGAAAGACTCTCAATCTTTGAATTCAAATATCATTCGTAAGCGTCACGGTATTATCGCACAGATGGAAACATTGTTACAGTCATGGTGTGATAATCAAGTAAGAGTGAAAAATTGTCCTGTTGATCAAAATACAGTGTGCTTTCAAGCAAAGCAGATTTTTGAAAAACTAAAAGAAGACGCTGGAGAGGCGGCTAAAAGTGAAGTGTTTAAAGCTAGTAACGGCTGGTTCGGCCGATTTAAGAGTCGCTGTAATTGGCATAGCATCGCAGAGAGTGGAGAAGCGGCAAGCGCTGATAAAGAAGCTGCATCTCTCTATCCAGAAAAACTCAAAACAATGATAGACGAAGGTGGCTACACTAGCCAAACCATTTTCAACGTAGATGAAACCGGTCTTTTTTGGAAGAAAATGCCTAAAAGAACTTTTATTGCGCGTGAAGAGAAAACTTTTCCAGGTTTTAAAGCCGCCAAGGATCGATTGACAGTGATGGTTGGTGCGAATGCAGCTGGAGATTGTAGATTAAAACCTCTCTTAGTTTATCGCTCAGAAAATCCAAGAGCCTTAAAAAATAAATCCAAAGCTGGTTTGCCTATCATTTGGAAGTCTAATACGAAAGCTTGGGTGACAGCTTCTCTTTTTGAAGACTGGTTTGGCCATCATTTTATTCCTGAAGTCGAACGTTACTGCCAATTAAAAGAAATCCCATTTAAAGTGATGCTACTAATTGTCAATGCACCAGGTCATCCTCCCACAACTCTAATTAATTTCGATCCACGAGTGGAAGTTGTATTTTTGCCACCAAACACTACCAGCTTGCTTCAACCAATGGACCAGGGAGTCATTAAAACATTTAAAGCTTACTACACAAGGCGATCATTTGCACATCTACATGAAGCTATGAGACAAAACAATGAGCTTTCTGTTAAAGACTTTTGGAAGCAATTCAATGTTTTAGATGCTGTAAGAATTATTGGACAATCTTGGAATGAGGTTTCACAAAAAACTTTGAATGGCGTCTGGAAAAAACTGTGTCCATTTTTTTTTCACCACTGAAACCCAAGGAGAATCAGTTTCAGATCCTGAACAAATCGATAGCATAATAGAAGAAGTGGTCGATATCGCCAAACAATTAAATTTGGAGGTCGATGATGATGATGTTCAAGAATTGGTAGATTCACACAATCAAGAGCTAACAATTGACGAGCTTATAGAAATGCGTAAGCATGAGCAAGACATTGAACAAACTGATTCGCTAGACCCAGTTGAATCGGAAAATCAAATGACAATTGCAAACTTAACAGAAGGCCTCAATTCAATTGAAAAGGGGTTACAAATTTTAGAAAAAATAGATTCTAATGAAGAACGCGCTTCTACTACAAAACGGGGAATAAAAAATTTACTGGTATGCTACGAGGAAATTTTGCGTGAGAAGAAGAAAAACTTAACTCGCCAGGCAACATTGTTAGAACATATGAAGCCTTCGACATCAAAATAACTTCGGTTTAGGTTACTTTATTCATAACAATGTAAATTGTTTTATTATCTTACATTTTTCTTCTAAATTATTGTTTTCTTTAGACTCTGGTCCCGATTAAACATACTTTATATGTATTTATATGCAAAGTTGAATCCCGACTTACGCGAATTCGACTTACACGGCAATCGCTCGGACCCAGCTATCGCGTAAGTCCGGGGTATTACTGTATATAATTTGTCTTGATATAGACAGTTTGTAAATAACTCAAGAAAATACAAAAGTGAAAAACGAAGGTATAATATGACATAAACTAAAACGACTAAAACCACACCAAAAATCCAAAGCAGCCAACTGCAAAACACAACAATATTAACAACTAGGAATTTTCGTCATACCACTACAGTACACTTGAGATTGATCACGTTGTATTTTCTTGGTGAGGCCACTAGTTATTGAATCAGTCCTCGTAACCTTATATTTTCAATTATACTAAAATTCAAATTAAATAGGGACCAATACATATTTATAAAGGACACTTTGATAGTTACAAGTGTCCGCATTCGTTTTTTTAGTTAATCTTTTCTTATCATGGTATCAATTTTGAAAACATAGATTTTAACAATTTAGTAAGACAATTTTAAGGATCTCACACTTCTCAGAGTGGCAAGACCATTTCGTACTATCCTCCGTACTATTAACAGTACACTCAAGTATAACACTTTTACTAAAAAATATGGTATTTTATTAAATTGTTTTTGGATAAAGAAAATATTCTACATGATATTATAACTAGATAAGGTAATTTTAATATTTAAAATAAGTATACAAGCACACTCTATTAATCTTGATTCTATCCAATCAAGAATTAATATTTACAAGTCTTTAATTTACAGCAAACGTTCTCGTTCTTCCGTGGTCAGAGTATCATCATCATCTGAATCTGTATACAGTTCTTCTTCTTCATCCCCTGACCAATGTTCAAATTCTTCTTTATGATGCTCCAATGCCATCAGAGACGGAAATAGACTATCACAAGCTGAACATCTAGAATGAAAAACACCAAATTAAAGTCTTTCAATATAACCATTTTATGTTTCAAAACCTTAAAATAAAGAAAACTGTATTATATTTTTGTATATTTGCAATATTGCTTTGTGGCAGTCAAGCGTTTTATGTTACACACAAGTGTACAGTTTTTTTTATTTCAAATAAATAAACCGAGTTATTTTATCAACGTAAATTTAAAAGTCAATCCTCTTTATCACCTTATCAAGTTACATGTGACATAAAAATGATGGATAATCTGGAAAATTGTTCAAACTTTTCTTATATTCTCTTACATGAAATCGGAGTTTACAATTCTCAACGGAGATTTTGTTAGAAGTTACGCAGACAAGTTTCCAAAACTATAAAGTTTCAAGACATTTTAATACACTTAACGTTTAAAAATTTTGTATAAAATCTCACAATATACATTTTGAATAAAATTGTTTAAATTGTTAAAAATACTGAAGAGTAAAGAAAAATGAAAATGAAATAAAAAGAAAATTAAATTAGGGTAGAAATTAAATTTTTTTCTCGATTAATTTCGTTTTTGTAAATATTTAAGAACGGTAAATTGCATTTCTTTCCTTATTTTAAAGTCTTTTGAAGTGTTAATTTGCTACTTTTATCAAGTTTTAATAAGATTTGTTTTCTTTTTCCTTTATACGGGGGTAACCCAAATGAAATTAATTTGAAACTTGGGTCTTTCTTTCATACTTTATGTATTGAATAAGTTATAACGATTTACATTTTTCACACAATTAATATATTATTTAACGCCAACAAAAAACATATCAGACATTTTCTTACTAATGTTATGTTTATCTTTTATCGATCACGATGTAAAAGGTTTCTTAACAAACTGAAAAGTTGGCATGTTACGTACCGGGTGGCCAACTAAGAGCGGCCGTCCATTTTTCAGTAATGGATTATAGCACAGGTTCGGGAAAAAAAATTGTATAACAAAATTGACCTCGAGAAACGCCCAGAAATTATTTTCAGAATTGTAGGTCCACCGCTAGAGGGCGTATTTGACAGTTAAAATTTTAAAAAGCAAAATTTTTCAAAATTTACTCAATTAAGGGGCATATTAAATATTATAGTCAGATTCCTCGACAAATTCTGCATATTTTTTATTTGACTAGTTTTAGTCTTCAAATAAGCGGTGGGGGAGAGTGGGAACCTTGTTACGAAAAAACGCCTTTAATTCAGGTTCTGCTTGACCGATTTTAATAAGCTTGATGTTGTTTGAAAGAGCTTTTGTTAAACAATAGAAAATTTGTAAATTTGAAGCAATCTGATTAATAACATAAATGCTAGAGGGCGCTGTTTAATATTTTTTAAATAGTGTGTTTTCTCTTTACAATTTTAAATGGAAGCATAAAAATTTAAGTAGGTCTTTAAAAAGTAGACTAAATTAGTAATAAAACAGTGAAATCTGCAAGTCGATATCATTTTCCTATACTGAGATATCGTGAGAAACAGGTAAATGGCGGGAATTGTTCTTCCAACGTCTAGTAGGCTAGTTCGCGTTAACGGAAATTATTAAATTTAGCCTGGATGAAAAGATCTTACATTGGTCTGTAGTAATTTAAACTGTTATCATACTAATGTTATGATTGCCGCTAGATTACCTAAATGTAATGCTGTCGCTACTAACAATGAGAACAAATTATAAAATAATAATGTGATAAATCTAACAATTAAAACCTTAAATAAATAACTACGTAATTAGTGTTGCCCTAGATGTTCGAAATGTCGTCCATCATTTTCAATGCATGAAATCAATCGCTGACGGGTGGAGAGAACAGCAGTTTCAATTTCTGCCCTTGAAACACTTCGTATTGTCTGTCGTATTCTTTCAATCATGTCAGCTCTTGTTGTGGGTCTATCGACATAAACGAGATCTTTTATTCGCCCCCACAAATAAAAATCTAAACAAGTTAGGTCTGGAGACCATCTCTAGAATAATGTGCCGAGGACCCATCATGTTGCAAGAACATGCCACGACGAATGGCCAAGGGTACGTCTTCTAAAAGAAATGGCAATTCGTCGCTTAAAAAATCTAAATATCTTTCTCCATTAACAGTCTCATTAAAAAAAAGGCCCAATTATTTCTCCACCTAGAATCCCGCACCACACATTTACAGACCAACGGCCTTGATGTAGGACCTCCTGCATCCAGTGGGGATTCGTTTCAGACCAGTAGTGCATATTATGTCGTAGCGACAGCATTACATTTAGGTAATCTAGCGGCAACCATAACATTAGTATGATAACTGTTTAAGTTACTGCAGACCAATGCAAGATCTTTTGATCCAGGCTAAATTTAATAATTTCCGTTAACGCGAACTAGCCTACTAGACGTTGGAAGAACAATTCCGCCATTTACCTGTTTCTTACGATACCTCAGGATAGGAAAAAGATATCGACTTGCAGTTTTCACTGCTTTATTACTAATTTAGTCTACTTTTTAAAGACCTACTTAAATTTGTATGCTTCCGTTTAAAATTGTAAAGAGAAAACACAATATTAAAAAATATTAAACAGCGCCCTCTAGCATTTATGTTATTAATCAGATTGCTTCAAATTTACAAATTTTCTATTGTTTAACAAAAGCTCTTTCAAACAACATCAAGCTTATTAAAATCAGTCAAGCAGAACCTGAATTAAAGTTTTTTCGTAACAAGGTTCCCACTTTCCCCCACCGCTTATTTGAAGACTAAAACTAGTCAAATAAAAAATGTGCAGAATTTGTCGAGGAATCTGACTATAATACTTAATATGCCCCTTAATTGAGTAAATTTTGAAAAATTTTGCTTTTTAAAATTTTAACTGTCAAATACGCCCTCTAGCAGTGGGCCTACAATTCTGAAAATAATTTCCAGGCGTTTCTCGAGGCCACTTTTGTTATAATTTTTTTTTCCCCGAACCTGTGCTATAATCCATTCCTGAGATATGGCCGACGGCCGTTCTTAGTTGGCCACATCATAGCCACATTGTAACTGAATTGTGCTGACCTTTACTTGATGGAAATTCATATTAACACTTAGATGAAACAATAGTTTCTAATTTCCACAAACTTATTTATTGAATTACAATTGTTTCGACACACAGTGTCTTCTTCAGGTTCAATCTTAAACTACTTACAACGTAACAAAATACTTAACCTATACTAATTGTGGTGGGAGGTTGACAACTAATTATGTGATGAAGAGGGAAGGTCAAACAATGGCGAATAGAATAAATCAATTTGATCGTTTTATAACAAATCTGTATTTTTGTTTATAAAAATTTCTAATTATTCTAAAACGTTTAATCCTTTACCTTCATTTTCAACGAACAAAATTACAAAATTTTTATCTAAAATGTGAGTTTCTCAGTTCAAATGTCACGCAAAGTTAAAAGTTTCAGTATTGTTATTATATGAACTAACATGTTCGGAAATACGTTTACTAAAACTTCTACCCGTTTGTCCTATGTAGTATTTATCACAACTCCTGCAATTTAGTCTACATACTCCTGAATTATTTCCCTTCTGATTTTTGGATTTATTGTTTGATAAATTCAAAATTTTAGCTTATTATTGCATTTGTTATTGTTAGGTCTAAGAAGTTAATTGGAGTATTATTTTCAACTTCTGCTGTAAATGAAATATCTGTATGTAATGTGCTTAAGTAATTCAAAAAGTTTTGTAATTGTATATTAGAACCATTAAAACAAACTAATATGTGTTGGTATTGATATGTTGATGACATACAGATATTTCATTTACAGCAGAAGTTGAAAAGAATACCCAAATTAACTTCTTAGACCTGACAATAACAAATCAGTATAATTAACCAAAATTTTCAACGTATCATAAACCTTCACATTCTAGTATAGTTATTCATAGCAATTCTTCTCATCCTTATAATTACAAAATGGCGGCTTTTAATACCTATATTCATAGACTTCTAACTATTCCGATGTCAAAAACAAATATTTTTAAGTAGAAGTAAACGTAATTAAACAAACTGTCGTAAATTATGTTTACACAGAATCTGATTTCAATAGAATTCTAAAAAAAAAGGGAGGCACCACGGGTTTACAGTCGGTCAACGTACAGCCCTCGGGCCAAAGGCCCTCGGGGGAAGTACACTGTTAACCTCGGGGCATTATTATGCTGTAACACCCTTGATACCTTAATTACTATAATGTCCTTATAGTGTGTTATTTTCCAATAATGCACCTATTTTTAAACACGTTAGAACCTATATAATGCCCTAGGGCATTATGAAATTACTATGGAAACAAACCCACTTTGTGTATTACTAAAAATACGCATGACAATAATGTCAAAAATACAATTCAATATCTTTTTTTAATTGAATAACACACTAAAAGGACATTAATTGTAGAAAGTACCACGGGTGTTACAGGAATAATGCTCTCGGTCAACGTACATCCTTCGGGTTTCTCAGGGTATTATTATACCCGTAACACCCTCGATACATTAATTGCTATAATTATAACCTTTTAGCATAATTGCGCAACCACTTTTTTATACGTTCATAACGAAAACAGGCAACTTTGTAAAAACAAAAACAACAATCTATGTCAGAATGACGTTTAAAACTTCATGTCAGATAGAGATTTATAGACATAAATACATGTTAACTTAAAAAAAAATTCCAAAGCAGCCCGCTTCTATAAAAGATATCAGTAATACGATATAACCAATTTCATTCATATTTAACTAACTTTTAGACTTACCTTGCGTTATATTAAAAAACTTTATGAAGAAAAATTATGTAAAATTAAATTTTCAGTAATACCACAAGAGGTTAAACTATTTCCAGAAACTTTTTCTAGCTCATGAATATTGTTAGCAAAACGTAGATTCTATACAATCACGAGAAATTGAAGTGTCAGCTTTTAAAGTAATCATTAATTAAATTTAGAAGAGAGTATTGCGTCCTCTTTAGTTTAAAACGGCTCTACATCTAGGCATTGACAGAATTAAATTATCTATTGCATTTTATGGTAACTGTTGCTAGTGTCTTACAAGGGTATCACGAGTCTGAATCCGTGTATAAATTTCACCAAATTCACTTTCAATGCTTCTTCCCCAACATCACCCGCAAACCCGGGATGTCCTAACTGGACGTGATTGAGCACTAGCCGTGCTCTAATACCGCAACCGCGAACTGTACTTCAGCGACTGTAACAGGTTGTGGTTAAGGAAGGAACGTCGTACAGGTAGCGATCGGTGGCCTAGCTTAATCGCCTGGACTGCGAGGAAAGTAACCTCTATAAAGGATTCCCAAATCCCGTTTGGCAATTTTAGGTGCTGAAAGGATTCTGTGAGGGGAAGCCTGAGCGTGGCCAGGGGGAAGACTTGTCCCTTGCGTTAAAACGCCTGTGGAGAATCAGGCGCCTCTCCATACTATCATGTCCTGCTGTAGTATGTCTGCTCTGCTTCATTTGATATCATTTCAGCACAATACAATCTTCACTCTAACTATCGATACAAAGAAGGAGTGTGTGATAATATCAATAACAACATCGCTTGCAAGAGGATTTCTTCTTTGGAGAATAAAAAATTTGGTGTATCTGGTTAAACATTCTGGTCCAAAATTTGTGAAATTCTACTGTTGCATTCATAGCTCTCCTAATGACACTAACTTTCAAGACTTCTTCGATCATGTTAGTTTGAAAGTTGATTACCTCCAGTCACAGTTTCCATCTTGCGATGACTCAATTTTGGGAGATTTTATTGCTCATAATTCTATTTGGATCCAATATTTATCTACTACTAATCCTGCATACATCCTGTCACATTGCAGAAACATTTGCTGTTTCATTTCATCTCACGCAAATGATTTCTGAATCCACAAGAATCTCTGATAACCTTAACCATACTCCACATCGTTTTCATCTCTTTCTTACATCAAACCCACTTGTTTATAAAACTTTAGTTGTTTCACAACTAGGTCTATCTGACCATTGTCTAATAGAAATAGCTGTTACTGTATCTAATTCTTCTGTTGTTCGCAACACTGATAGAACCTTGTGGTGTTTTAAGTCAACTAAATGGACTGGTTTATGGGATTTCATTGCAACATTTCCATGGCATGATATTGTTTTAAGTCGTCCCCATTGTTCTTTCAGTATCTGAAGTCATCATCTTGGGCATGGAGTTATACATTTCCAAAACACAAAATCGCACGTCATTCTCGTTCCCAGCCCTTGTTCAGTAAACATTACGCTGATGCAAGTAAATCTTATACAGAGTACAAATATAATAAAACGGTTGAGAGACATGCAGACTACGTTGTTGCTAGATCCCTCCAACTACTGACCAATTGCCATCACTTATATTTTGTCCAAAATCATGGAAAAAGTCATAAATCATCAATTGCTCGCTTTTCTTGAAACTAACAAATTCCTTAGTGACCACCAATATGGTTTCAGGCAGAATCGTTCAATTGATGATCTTTCATATAAGACCCAAATTTGGAACAATACGAAGAAACAGGTGTAGTCTCTTTAGATACCAACAGCATTTGGCAAAGTTTGGCGTAAGTGTTTACTTGCCAAACTCACCCCGTTTGGGTTACATAATACGCCCATCAATTGGGTTTCTAGTTTCCTTGATAAAAGGCGAATACGTATCGCAGTTGGTGACTATCTTTCAAAAGAAGTTGGCATTATAGCGCCTATGCTTTTTCTGCTATACATAATTGATCTTATTTCTTCAACAGCTAACCCGGTTGATTCCTTACAGACCACTGCACTCTGCATTGTAGTTCTTCTCAGTGTACGCATAATGGTAATCCACCTTCTATTTCAAATCAAGACTTTCAACGTATCCTTGAATGGGTAAGTAATAATCTAGTTAAATTTAGTGCTAATAAAACTCAGTGTTGCCTTAAGTGCGCCAAAAAAGATCAATCATTTTATGATGTAAGCATGAATGTCTCAGATCTTAAGTTTTCAGACTGTATTACTATGTTGGGAATGACTATCTTCAAATCTATCATAAGTTGACCATTTTCTGTCAAACAGTTGCTCGTAAAATAGGCAAGAATATATTTCTCACCTCTGGGTTGGTGCTCCCCAATATGCTCTCGATATCGTTGATCGTATTCAAATAAAAGCGATTAGGCTTATAAATGGTAATAGTTTTTTAAACAGCTCAAGTATACATCATAAATTTTTAATGTAAGAATTATTTGCCAATGTTAGTATGTAGAACACTTCTGGATCCCAGTGACCCCAGAGGAACCGGAAAAGATCCTAAGCGCTGGGCTGGACACTGGCAACTGGCGGGCAGTAGAAAGAAAGAGGGATCCACTGATTGTCCTAATGGATGTAACTTCTTGGGGGAAGATGGGAACCTCACTAAACCATCGACCCTACGTGATTTTCACAAGGGTGAACTTCAAACTCCTCTCCAACCTGAAGGAGAAAGGAGAGGTGGAGCAGGCTCCTATGGTGAGGGGGAAGCTCCATCGGCTATTGCGGGACCCTCAAAGGAACCGCCTGTGAACCACATAAAACTACATCAACCTCACTGATGGTGAGGGCGATCCTAATAAACCTGTACCACAGTAGGGCTGCCTCGAGGCAGCCCTACTGTATGTATGCCTCGGTGTGTTAATGACGAAACATCAGGTTGATGTAGCCTTAGTCCAAGACGCTCGAACCTACAAAGGGCAAATTAAAGGACTTGCGATGAATGGAGGATGGATTATTGCTAATCGATCTGAAGTCCATGTAAGATCCTGCCTTATAGCCAGAAATGGCGTGAAATTACTGTCTACATGGGACTTTTGTTACAGAGACCTGGTGGCAGTAACACTGACAGTGGAAGGAATAGGGAGTAGAGAAGAACTGGTGCTCGGATTTGCATACATAGAACCATTATGGATTCGTACCAGGTAAGCTGAAAGAAAGGAGAGCCTCGACTGTGCCTTGGTGGCACGAGGGACCATCTCGATTAAGAGCACAGGCGAGAAAGCTTTTCATCCAAGCGAAAAGCACCGGCAACAGGGGTCTATATAAAGCCTCACTTACCGAGCATAGTAAGGCCATAAGATGGCCATACGGGACTCATGGAGGAGGTATTGTGAAGAGATTGAAAAAATCCCTGAAGGAACAGAGTACAGTATCGGTTCCTTGCTGAAAGACGACGGGTATACAGAAACGGGGAAGGGAACCTTGGAGCTAACGCTGCAATCGCACTTCCCCGGATTAAAAACCCTAACTTTGACGGATAGAAGTGAAACAACAGTTCTGGATCCCATTTGCAGGGGAAAAAGAAGTGATTATGAACTTGCCGTCAGGTTATTAACCTAACAAACATTAGGTCGGTGGTAGGAGGTTTCCTTCCACACAAATCCCCGTGAATCTACACTGTGCACAACACTAAGGGCAAGTCTTGCCCTGGGCTACGTGCCCAAAGCGTGGAGGGACGTTTTCATAGCAAAACTTGGGCGAAATTCCTAAGACCATAATTCTGACGTCGTTATCTTCTTGATAAAGATATGAGAGATGCAGTATTGGGTCAGAATCGAATCAGTAGACACCAAGTACCACTCCAGCAATATGCGGATAGGGTACAACTTGTGGTTTCAGAATGTCTCTTACGTATCTCTGACCTGTCAATCGTCCTGGATTTATTATCACCAGTTCAGTTCGGTTTTTTATAGAAATGCCACCCCATACCATAACTGACCCACCGCCATAGCTCACAGTAGGTACAAAGTTGCATTGAGCGTATCTCTCTCCTGGCCTTCTGTACACCATATTACGTTTTCCATTAGTAAAAGACAAAATCTAGACTCGTCTGAAAACAATACGTTGGCCCAGTCCTCCTCTTCTCAATTCTGGTGTTCAAAAGCAAATTCTAAGCGTTATCGTCTGTCCTTTGGTAAGTGTTGGACCAGTGGCAGCCTTATAGGGTCTTATTTGATTTTAAGCAAGTGTTCTTGTTACTGTACTTTGACTTATTGGAAAATTGTAGCGTTCTATGAATTGACGGCGTAATTAATGTACTGCTCGAAAACCTTGTTCTAATAGCCAGTAAACGGTCCTGCCTGTGATCAGTTAGTCGGGAACGACCTTGCTCACGTTTTCCCGCGTTTCTTCCAGTTTCCCTAAATCGCTTTAAAACACGAAAATTGTTTGCCTGAGAAACCGCAAACCGCTGAGCTAACTTTATTTGAGTATATTCTTCTTGATAAAGCGCAACAACTACCGCACATTCAGCTTCAGATAAATTGCTTTAAGCAAAGCATGCTAGATAAGCTAGATGATGTTTTTTTCATATTTTTTATTAAAAAAATCATGTAAAGACAAAACCCTCTGATCAACTTTAATAATAAAGATAAAAAGGTGATTCAAAAAAGAAAGTGCTACTAATAAACGGTTCTATTGAGCAGTTTTTGTAGAAAGTTCGTAAAAGGACCAGTTCACTCCATAGGGTGTTACAAAATTTACCCTAAAATTTGCTTTAAAGGGACTCATCTTGTATATAAATAAAATTAATTTTGGAGCTAATCGATAGTTACTTGGCTGAATAACCAGTACTATAACCTACAATTTGATAAAAAGCTCGAGAAGTGTATATTCTGTGTTTTCAAAATAATGTATGCACGGCTCCCGAAAACGTAAGCCAAACAATACAAATTGCAAATTTTTTTGGAATTCTTATTTTGCCTTAATTAACGACGAAGAACTGCTCCTAAATAGGATGCTGTAAGTTACTCAACGCAAAATAGCTTTATTAAGGTTCATATTGTAATATTGTAAAGTTTAAATTGATCATTTTAACGGAGATCACTGTATACTATTCGCTTATCATACTCTTGCAACAAGGCCATAATATTAATAACTGGAAAAGTTTATTGGTTAGCGTATTAACTAAATCACTTGCATTCTTTTACTTCTAAGCTGATGTTCTTTACCTAGATGGATTTGATAAGACAGGGATAGTTAAATAAAGACCAAACTATTATTGTTAATATATACTGGTAAATGATGTCCATTATATAAGCCGGACGATTATGCAGAATTTCTAATAAACGCAGAGTGTTATGTCAATACATGTTGTATTTTACATTTAGAACATCTTCGATATCTTTATAAACATCCTTATCATCGAATTGTTTTGTAAAATTATACAATTTTAATGCACAATTAATTACATATTTTGAACTAAATAATTCCTTAATGATATGAATGTTGAAAGTGCACTAACGGTAATTGTGATTTTCTATTACAACAGTTTTCAGGATGTAATATCTTACGTAATTTCTCAATTGTAACATACACCTATAAAAGCAAAAATTGTGGAAATAGGCTGATCAACTGTACTAACATGAAACCACTTATAATACACAATGATCATTTTGTAGATTCTATGAATGGTACATTTTTCCTGGAATTACGGTTTTGACATAAATCGACTTGACTGTGTCATTAATTATTATTATTACAATGAACTATGTATTTTTAAGAACTGGAGATGACCTTAAAACAGGTGAATCAACCCTCTCTTCCGGTATCAGGTACATAAACCTAGGTTCTGTCTTCAAATTTCTAGGAATTGATCAACTTCCAGTTTGACAAGGCGGTAACACTAAAGAGGTCAATAAACTATGGTCTAAGTCAATGACCTAGAAGAGGTAAATGTACATTGGTTCTTGGATATCTAGGAATCCACCAACAGGTCAATAAACTTTGTGGTCTGTTTCTTAGCTGGTGGCCTGGAGAAAGACAGGGAACTTTGGACTAACACACCCTACCGTTTCCGGGAAGTAGTCCTAATTCTATATTTCTAAGAATGAACTAACATCCGGTTTTGGTCAATACACTTTGTCTTAAGTGAATAACCCCGAAGAGGTCAATGAAGTTTAAACTGGTACCATACTTTGATGTCTAAAAATCAATGAATTTTTGGGTTTCCAAGAACTAGTTATATTTTTATATTTTTAAGGATCGTAATATAACACACGTAAAAGCCAATGAACTTTGACATTGAAGATGTTACACTGTATGATCTTTCCCGCCAAAAAATACATAGTCTGGAACTTAATACATTATCTCTCTTCGTCTCTTTCACAAAGAAACACAAATATTTATTTGTATATTTCCCTTTCTACTTGTTTCTTTCTTGCATGCGTAAATTTCCCATGTGAGCCATATCTACACTACTTTCTGACTCACACACACACACACGCACACGCACACGCACACGCACACGCACACGCACACGCACACGCACACGCACACGCACACACACGCACACGCACACGCACACGCACACACACCACACACACACACACACAGTACACACACACACAGCACACGCACGGACACAAGCACACCACACAGCACACACGCACACACGCACGCAGCACCACACGCACACCGCACACGCACACACACACACAGCACACGCACACGCACACGCACACGCACACGCACACGCACACAGCACACGTACACGCACACCACACGCCACAAAACACACACAACCACACGACACACGCACACGACACGCACGCACACACGCACACACGCACACGCACACGCACACCAGCACGCACACGACACACACACACACACACACGAAACACACACACAGCACACGCACACACACGCACACGCACAGCACACACAGCACACGTACACGCACACGCACAGCACACCGTACACGCACACGCACACGCACACGCACACGCACACGCACACGCACACGCACACGCACACGTACACGCACACGTACACGCACACGCACACGCACACGCGCACGCAAAACATACATGCACCAGGTGAATATTCCTTTATCTTAACTAAGCAAGTAGTTTGTTTGGTTACAGGGATTAATATTGTCTATTTGTAGAACGTTTTTAAAATACTAGTGTTTAGACTAACCAGTGCTTATGAAAGTTTAGTTAGTTTTCTTGTCTTTAAAAGACTATTAATTACGTTCACTGTTTATATATTAATGTTAGTTTTGTGCATAATCTAATTACCAAATTCTATTAGCTATACGTAATTAAGATACACATTTAGTGCGAATTGTGAATATGACAATGAACATTTTTATTCCTAATGGTCTCGTTGGCTAAACGCACGTCGCGTGTAATAAATACGCACTTTTTGCAGTTGTTACATAAATAACTGATATAGTATTGTAAGTGTAAACATTTTATATATGTATATAACACTGTAATAAAATTATTACATTATCAAAAAATTCCACACATTAAGAAATCTCTGTTTCTTTATTGCAAAATTTACCGAATGCAAATGAACTTGTTCAATTATTATTCAGGCAAAGGCATAACCGCAAAACTTGATTTTCTCTCTCACTGTGCAATTAGTTTGCTTACAGAGAATAAATGTGTAATATTTAGATATGCTAACGAACATAATGTACTTTTCTAAGTTGTTCGTTAGATTGCAGCGCTGCAGTGTAAAATTTGTAATGGATTTTCAAGTAATTTCTCTAGTGCTTTTGCATATTATCCTAAATCGAAATCCTCATATTGCAAGTGCTTTTAGATAATCTCATTTGTAATCCGGCTAAAGTCACGTAATCTGTTTATTCAAAGAAGAACAAAACCATTTCTTTAGTAATCTAGTAAAAGGATAGGAACTACAGAATCTAGTAGTTTACTATAACACATTATATAAAATGTGTATAATTAATTTTTGTTTGAGGATTAATTACTGACTATAATAAAGGAGAAGTAAATAAAATGAAAGAGAATGTGAAGTTTTTAAAAAGCTTTCCTACAGAATAGTCTGTAATAAAGAACCCTTCATCTTAACGTTTGATATACCGATGAATAAAAAGTTAATTAGACTACTTTTGTTATTTTTAGATACAACAAAATAAAAATATTTGTTACTAATTTTTGATTGAAAATTAAATAGCACTAGAGCTCAGATATAAAATTTTGTTCCCAAACTTACAATATTACAATTTGTGGGTGTCCTAATGGATATGGAACAACTTAGAAAAAAAAAATATATATATATATATATATATATATATATATATATATATATATATATATATATCAGGGTCCGGCAACAAAAGCGCCTTCTTCTATATCTTCCGTTTCATATAAGCAGGATTAATAAAATTTGGGATAGGGTTATAGTTTAGTTGTGTGCATATTTTAAAATTATTCACGTGTATACAGGTTGTTTATTTAAAGATGACCAAACTACAATAAAAAAAATTTAAATGGAACACCCTGTATATCATTACTTTTTTTTAATTTTACACATTGTTCCTAACAAATTCGCAATATATTTCCCTGTCCCTAAATATAGCCGTTTTTGAGCTATGTCGATTTTTATAAAAAAAATTGAAATTACAGAGATAGTTTTGAAAATGTACCTCCTTAACCGTTGAAAATCAAAAGTTATCTGATTTATATCAGAACAAGTACACAGATAGAGCTTTCTTATAATGTAAAGAAAATGTCATAATTGCATACAGGGTGTTTACAATTGACTTACCAATCAGACATTATTCCAACTAGTAAAAGTTTACTTTTTCAAATAGAACACCCTGTATATTATTTCGTTTTTGGTTTCTACATATTAACCCTTATCCATTCGATATACAATTCCCTATCCCTAAATATAGCCGTTTCCGAATTATTTTCAATTTTTCAAGATGAATAAGATTATTGGAACATTTTTTTAAATCCATGGCCTCGTATAAATAGAAAAAAAACAGTGGAAAACAATTGTATTGTAAATTAAAAAACGCAACAGAAACTAATACTATACGATTACGCATATCTTCGGCAGTGGATGGTGGTTCCCTATAGACAATACTTTTTATGTATCCCCATAAAAAGAAATCTATTCTTGTCAGACCAGGGGACCTAGCTGGCCACCTCACAGGTCCATTTCGCCCAATCCATTTATTTGGAAAGACTCTATTGAGATAATCTCTTACATATCCAGAGTAGTGAGCAGGAGCGCCATCATGTTGATACCACATTGCGGCTCTAATATCAAGAGTAATATTTTCTAATAAGCCCGGTAAATCGTTAGGCAAAAAGTTAAGGTACTTCCCACCATTCAAGTGTCCATCAAAAAAGAATGGACCGATGACATAATCCCCAACGATGGCACCCCAGACACTTAAAGGCCACTTATGTTGATTATTAACTTGTCTTAATAAATGTGGATTTTCTGAGGAATAATAATGAAAATTATGTGTATTAACAAATCCATTCTTATGAAATGTTGATTCGTCTGTCCATAAAATATTATAAAAAATTTGGGTTTTGAGTAATTTTTTCTCTGGCCCAGTTGCAAAATCTTACTCGATGATCGAAGGCTGCATGACTCAATTCTTGGTGTAACTGAATACGATAGGGATGTAAGCGATTCTTCTTTAAAAGACGGCCTATTGATCTCTCACTTATACCAACTATTTCACTTATGTCCTTTTGGCTTCTGTGATGACCCTCTTCGATGGTGAGAAGAACCCTCAATTCATTATCTTCATTTGTAGAAGGTTTAACACGTTCATGTTTGGAGTAATTGGCACATGAAGTTGCAATAAATCTACTCATAACTTTCTGAAACGATCTTGCGTTTGGATGTCTTCTATCTGCATATCTTTCAGCATAAATTCTGCTGGCCAATAAACAGTTTCTTTCTGCAGCACCCAACACGAATATCATATCAACTAACTCATTTTGTGTAAAATTCATTTTATAAAAATTTTGATTACTAACAATAACACTCATAAATGGTTAATTTATTTATTTACTTCAAACATTCAATTTTTATAAGAAGCACACTTGATTTTAGAATTTTACTTGAAATTGAAGTAAATATTTGTCAAATTCTTGTTAACATGCAATGCCTCCAGCACAAAAATTGTAATTAGTCTTCTATCATAATATATTAGTTTCTGTTGCGTTTTTTAATGTAAACATTCTTAATAGATATGAACAATGCTTATTTAATGTTTAATTTAATTGCATTCCATAATTTTATTAAGGAAAAGTTATTTTGATAATGTGACTTTAATATCTTTAAGAACAATAGAATAATAAAATAAGTTACTTTTGTATTTAATGACATAGAAAACAAGAAATTTCCTTGTCTTTGATTGGTTTAAAATCCTGTATAAGTTTATTCAATGCATTGTAAGTATTTAGTAATTCTTAATACTTTCTTTAAGAAAGATGGCTCTGAACTTCGTTGATAGTGAGAAAGGCAAGAAAAAGTTAAATGTTGGTGGTTACCTATTTGTCAAAGACAAACAAGTCGACGATAAATGTTACTGGAAGTGTGAGAAATTTCGAACAACTAAATGTAAAGGTCATGTTATATCAATTGGTGGGGAAACTGTTAAACAAACTGTACATAACCACGTTGGTGATGCATCTCGCGTTGGGAGTGTTAAAGTTTTAAATAAAATCAGAGATGGTGCTGCAATTACACGAGATGCACCGCATTATATTGTTTCAAGTGGTTCTCTTGGAATTGGTCCAGCTGTAGCAGCTCAACTTCCATCGATAAATACCATGAAGGGAACAATATGAAATTTCCGAACTCCGAAGATCGCTTGCTTGTTTTTAGCACTAGAAGAAACATGCAATTTTTGGCGCGTTCCAGGTATTGGTATGCCGACGGAACCTTTAAGACTGCTCCATCACTTTTTCATCAGCTATACACGCTACACGGCCTACAAGATAATAAGACATTACCGTTGGTAAATACACAAGATGTACCGCATTATATTGTTTCAAGTGGTTCAGTTAGGATTGGTCCAGCTGTAGCAGCTCAACTTCCATCGATAAATACCATGAAGAGAACAATAGAAAATCTCCGAACTAAACATAATCTCGGACCAACAGCACCGCTACACCGACGAGACATTGTTTTCCAAGAAATATATACGCCAACAGAGAATGGTGAACACTTTTTATTATTTGATTCCGCCCCAGAAGAAGATCGCTTGCTTGTTTTTAGCACTAGAAGAAACATGTAATTTTTGGCGCGTTCCAGGTATTGGTATGCCGACGGAACCTTTAAGACTGCTCCATCACTTTTTATCAGCTATACACCCCACACGGTCTGCAAGATAATAAGACATTGTCGTTGGTATATGCATTATTACCAAATAAAACGGAACATACATATATACGTTTTCTATGGAAAATCAAAGTTTTAGAAACTACAGCGGATCCCTCAAATATAATGACAGATTTCGAAACTGCAATGATAAATGCTTTTGGAACGGAGTTTCATCGATCGATACAGCGTGGATGTTTTTGACACTTTGGCCAATGCAGATTCCGAAACATCCCAGCGAATGGATTACAACGGTAATACGAAAATGATGCAGAATTTGCACTAACCCTTCGCAATCTTGTGGTTGAAAGCTTCGAATACCTATGTGACAACCACGTTTTTCCTCCGGAAGCTCAACCCGTACTCGATTATTTTGAATACAATTGGATTGACGACAACGACGACGACCGAGGATTCCTATTTCGCTATAGAACTGTTACGATGCTGCACTTCAATAATTGCCAAAAAAGAGTAATTCTGTTGAAGGTTGGCACCGGGCGTTCCAACAACAAGTCTCTGGAGATCACCCAAGTATATGGAGATTTATAACTGCCATAAAAAGGCAACAAGGTATCAATGAACTGCGTATTGAGCAATATATAACTGCCTCCTCAGGGTCGCAAAAATTACAGCGACTGTGCTGCAAGTATTACACGTTTAGTGTTGAATTACGACCCAACAAATGATGGGGATTATCTACGTGGAATAGTACATAATATAGCATACTAGATTTTCAATTTAATCTTATTGTACACAAACATAATTTTTGTAACTATTGAACATTGTATTTATATATAAATTTGCTTTTCGAAAAATTGTAAATTCGAAGAATTGGTTTTCGACAAATTGGTTTCGAAGAATTGCTTTGAAACACTTTCCCGTAAACCGGTTTAATACCCCGTTGTCAACAAGATGTGTGAAGTTGGCCGGTCTTTTTTGAATAATGTGAAGCAAACTTGTGTATTATTAGGTGCGGATTATGTGTTACTTTCAGACATTAAAAAAACAAAAATTCTATAAACACGGCTAACTTTACAGAGGTGCAAATTTTCGTATTTAGTAATTAGGCCTCAATTAGACACCATTTTGTGCCGTTAAAATCAAATCGGATCATCAATGATAATCCAAAAAAGAAAAAATCATGATGACCACTAGCCCATGCTTCAACATCTACAGCTAAGCCTAATATTAATATTGTTGTATATTTGGTGGGATCAGTTTGGTGTCGTGTAATATGAGTTTGTATCTTTGCAATTTTGTGTGTTTGTGTATTTGAGTGTTTGTGTGCTTGTGTGTTTGTGTTTGTGTGTTTGTATGTTTGAGTGTTTGTGTGTTTGTGTGCTTGTGTGTTTGTGTGTTTGTGTGTTTATGTGTTTGTGTGTTTGGGTATTTTTGTGTACGTGTGTTAATGTGTGTTTGTGTGTTTGTGTGTTTGTGTGTTTGTGTGTTTGTGTGTTTGTGTTTTGTGTTTGTGTGTTTGTGTTGTGTTTTGTTTTGTGTTGTTTGTGTGTTTGTGTGTTGTGTGTTTGTGTGTTTGTGTGTTGTTTTGTGTTTGTGTTTGTGTGTTTGTGTGTTGTTGTGTGTTGTGTGTGTGTTTGTGTGTTTGTGTGTGTGTGTGTGTGTGTGTGTTGTGTTGTGTGTTTGTGTGTTTGTGTGTTTGTTTGTTGTGTGTTGTGTGTTTGTGTGTTGTTTGTTTTGTTTGTGTTTTGTGTTTTTGTGTGTTTGTTGTGTTTGTGTTGTTTGTGTGTTTGTGTGTTTGTGTGTTTTTGTTTGTTTGTGTGTTTGTGTGTTTGTGTGTTTGTGTGTTGTGTTTGTGTGTTTGTGTTTGTGTGTTTGTGTGTTTGTGTTTGTGAGTTTGTGTGTTTGTGTTGTTTGTGTGTTTTGTTGTGTTTTGTGTGTTTGTGTGTTTGTGTTTGTGTGTTTTGTGTTTGTGTGTTTGTGTTTGTGTTTGTGTGTTTGTGTGTTTGTGTGTTTGTGTGTTAGTGTATTTGTGTTTGTGTGTTTGTGTTTGTGTGTTTGTGTGTTATGTTTGTGTTGTGTGTTGTGTGTTTGTGTGTTTGTGTGGTTGTGTGTTTGTGTGTTTGTGTGTTTGTGTGTTTGTGTTGTTTGTGTGTTTGTGTGTTTGTGTTTGTGTGTTTGTGTGTTTTGTGTGTTTGTGTGTTTGTGTGTTTGTGTGTTTGTTTGTTTGTGTGTTTGTGTGTTGTGTGTTTGTGTGTTTGTGTGTTTGTGTGTTTGTGTGTTTGTGTTGTTTGTTTTGTGTGTTTGTGTTTGTGTTTATTTGTGTTTGTATTTGTGTTTGTTTTGATGTTTGTGTGTGTAATGTGTGTATGTGTGTGTGTGTGTGTGTGTGTTGTGTGTGTGTGTGTGTGTGTGTGTGTGTGTGTGTTTGTGTGTGTGTCTGTCTGTGTATTTGAGTGTGTGTGTATGCGCGCGTGTGTGTGTATCTGTGCATGAGTGTGTGTGTGTGTGCGTGCGTGCGTATGCCCGTGTGTGTATGTATGCTAATACCCACGATAATTCCGCAATGAGAACAAGTACGTACTTAAAATTTTGTATTTGAACTTGTTTTCATATCTCCTGGAGCTGATTAGATTTTGGGAGGAATTCACGGCGGGTGGGGGGGGGGGATATTAGGCATTATTTTTTATCAAATATTTTTTAAACAGTTGTATATTTCAAAGATATAAAAATACCAAAATATATACCTTAATCATGTAGATTAATGAAGTTTTAAGCAATTTTTTGATACGACGCGTAATTTAGCGACAAACAAATTCCTAATGCAGAATTTAAGTGTTAATTAAAATTTTACAATATCTGAATAGTGATTAATTTTATAAGAAGATGGGTAGATATGTTTTCAAGTTAGCGTCTACATTTTGTAACCTCTATTTGACTTGAAAATTTAAACGTCCAACTGACATAAGTTATTGTTGTTGTTTTACAATGTTGCGACTCATGAAAGAAGAGACATTAATTAGTATCTGCTTCAATCCTGTTTAATATGTAATACACGCTTACGTATTATCGCTCTGCACGGTACATATGTTACTTTGGCTTATGATACAAACAATTGCACAAATACAGGAAACCAAAGAATGCAATTCTACTTACTATTAAAGTAAGATGCAACACTACAAATATGGTAATAGATTAAAAATAGCCGTTCCCCGACTGACTAATGTCATTTTATAACGGTGTACCTAAAACCATTGATTAAAAAATCATAAAGTTTACTCAATGCTAAGATGTTCTCTCTTCGTTTTCATGTGCTGCCTACACCGAACTTTTATAACGTACTCACTTGTAAAGTTAACACATTATTAAAAGGATGTTCATTTTATGATCTTGGAAGCACATTAATTAGAACTTGTCAATCAGTTAAACATTAACAGTACTTTATTTTTTGGACTGTGAATAGTAACAACGGTTTTCATTTACAGGATACAGGCACACACACCCAATATATTCTAACAAAGAATAAGAAAGTACGTTAAGTTAAATAAAAGTAAGAATTAGTTCTACTTGGCTATGTGTTACAGCCGTTTTTCAGGTTGCGTCAAATCACTTTTCTTACAATCTGTTTAATAAACGGATTCGTCATCCTGTACATGATATAAATAAAGGGCTTGTTATTAGTGACCTTATTAAATCAATCAACCAATTCCTTGTTATAAATAGACTAACACTAAAACTTTACACTTACCCAAAATGCCTTTTCTTTTGCTTATGTGAGGAAAGTTGTTTCGGACAAGCAAAAGATCTGTCGCATACATTGCACGTTAGTGCTTCATCTGTAATGAAATAGTAATTAATATTACTGTACATAATACTTAAACAATGACATAATTTTGTGGAAGTCATATTACACTAATATGAAAACCGCGTTCTATATTATCATAAAGTTGATGAAACTACAAACAGTAAATTGAATTTCTGTTTTCAATTAAGAATATACAGTTTAAATTCCACAATTAACGTCTCTAGCATAACCGCAAAATAAATGTAATTGTCGTATGAAACATTTTGGGAATATTATTAAGCCATTGTGTTTACCATAATATAAATTCAAGAGTATGTGATTAGTATTAAGCCACTTCTGCAGGCTTAGTAGGTTTATGTTAAATTTCGTAATAGTAGGCATACGGTGTGTATGTAAGACCTGAGAAACTACTTAAGCTTTGTACTATATATATATATATATATATATATATATATATATATATATATATATATATATATATAGGTTTAGTTTTCCACGAGTATTTTTATTTTTGGTAATATTCATATTCTGGATTTTCTCGTGTTTATGTCGTAAAATATTTCAATTAAAGAATCGGACGAGCAACAACAACAATTTCAGGAAATCAATAACACTACCTCTCTTGGACCCCATACTCGTAGTAGAACACGTACTTTGACACAACCTATATAAAACTAGATGGCATAATTCACATCACATTTGTCATTGTTCTTGAAAAAGAAAACAATGATAAGTTTCTGAAACGTAGAAATAAATATTTTACGATATAAACACGAGAAAATCCACAAAATGAATATTTCCAGATATATACATATATATATATATATATATATATATATATATATATATATAGTTTTCTGTTTCAGTTCGACTACGGCCCATTTCACTGCTCTTTCTCCTTTCTCCTTTGACTTTCCCTTTATAGTTATTTGGCCGTTATTCTGTGTAATAGCTGGTTCGTGCTTCTTTAGAAGCAGCTTCCAGGTACTAGGTAACCTTTGTGCATCATGCCGTGTGTTAGTGCTCAACGTGCGTACGTAGATACGTCAGTTGGTTTGTCCTATGTAGATTTTTGCACACTCTTCATATGGTACGCCGTACACTCCTTGCTCCTCTAGTGGAATTTTCGTTTTCGAGTTCTGGAGCATATTACCGATATTCTTGTTGGTGGTAAAAATGGTTTCAATGCTTTGTTTCTTTAAGAGTTTTCCTATCTTATCTGTAATACCTCTCTACTATCTCTGGCTTATTTTCTTTTTCGGTTTCACTAGTTTTTTTTTGTGTATTTGCTGTTTGACAGTTTTCGTTTGATACTAACTGCCTGGAACAATTTACTAACTTTAGTGCGGAAACAGACACAAGGATAATAAGTTAATAACGAAAAACCAAAAAAGAAAGTTCTAGAAGCTGCACTAAAAACACAAATCAAGTCAAAATCGACATCAATCGAACATGGCACACAACATTCCTAAAATGAAACTTGATGAGACAACAAAATGACTTTTGGCTGAAGGATTCAATTATGCGCTAGCACGACGACTCCCAATGGCAGACATCTGCATGATTGAATCATCGATTACAAGCATGGGAGATGACACGGCGGAAGCGATACGCCAAGAGGTGACCAAAGTAATGAGTAATGCCCACCTGCTAAACATGAATTTAACTGAAGAATAAATCAAGGCATTAAAGACTTCAAGGACATCGTAATATTACCCACAGGCCAAGGAAACGCCACAGTCGTTATAGATGTCGAGGACTACAAGTTTAAGATAAACCATCTTCTTCAAGACCCAGAATACCAAAAGATCCCGACAAATCGTACAATACATTTGAAAAAAACAACAAAAACGAGCACCAAGATCGATCCAAAAATTCAACAAAAACTTATACCATGTAAGAAGTTATCGAAATGCCTTAAATATTCACAAATCTGGGGCACTACTGAGACCAACAGTGAGTTCAATCGGATCACCTTTAGAAATTGTAAAATACGTTGTCAAACAGCTGCAACTATACGCCGAAAAGTCAGAACCATACGTAAAAAATTCGAGCTACTTCATAAATATAATTAAAAACGAAACAATCAACCATGGCGATTAAGTAGTAGTTTCGATGTCGTGTCACTATTCACCAACGTGTCGATCAAGGAAATAATCGACATAATTAAAAAGAAGTACCATCCACAAGAACACAACATCAGCCTAACGGAACACTGCGTCAAAAATACTTACTTCATCTATGGAAGCCAGAAGTATAGATAAATGGAAGCAGCACCGATGGGTTTACCACTATTGCCAGTTTTAGCTAATTTATTTATGAACAATCTAAAAATGACAAGCGACAAGTCACAAACCCAAGTTACGGTTAAGATATGCGAACGACACTTACTCTGGACACATGGACGAGAAATAGAAGACAATGGAACACTGCCGTTTTTAAACATATTAATCTGAAGGAAGGGAGAACAACTAAAACAGACAGTTTATAGAAAAAACACACACACACCAACTGATACCTGAATGCTCAATCCCATCACCTTCCAGCACAATTACAGACCGTGGTCAAAGCACTAATTACGAGATCAAAGAGACCAACAAAGCATGAAGGACGAAATCAAAACACTAAAGTTAGTTTTATTACAAAACGGATTCACCGTAAGACAATCGACAAAGCAAAAGCAAGAAGAAAAAGAGGAGGAACAAACAGTGCACAAAAGGAACAACAGACCAGATTATCAGAATTAAAAAAAAACATCACAATGATATTTAAGACACATGAAAATATCGGAACCATATTACCTACCCCATAAACCAACATCAAGCTACAAGATCACGATACATACGAGACACCATGTGGAGACTGTAACCGAACGTGCATAGGTCAGACGAACAGAAGAATCGATGCTAGGTTGGAAGAACACCAATTAACAGTAAGGAAAAACATCACAATATCACCTTTAACAGCATGTTCAATCGACATCACACAACATCAACTGTGAGAAGCAGAACGTCTAACCAATAGAATAATAAAAGAAACTGTAGAAATCTAAAAAGGCCCAAACATTCTTAATACCCGAGACGACGCGTAGATGTTGCCTAATGCATGAAAAATGGTATTAAACAAAAAGCGTCAACCAACGACCCACAATAAAGATCTCATAAAATCTACAGAAAAGCTAGTGAAACAGAAAAAAGAAAGTAAGGCAGAGGAGATAATGAAAGCCAGCGATGGGATAATTGACAAAGAACGCAGAGCAGACATCAATTGAACTCGAATAACGTGAAGCAGAACATGACTATTAGTG
Source organism: Vesta saturnalis (assembly GCA_036346205.1). NCBI lineage: Eukaryota > Metazoa > Arthropoda > Insecta > Coleoptera > Lampyridae > Vesta > Vesta saturnalis. The sequence continues at coordinate 1,477,560 of JARFJB010001400.1, forward strand.
ATCTGAAGATGGCTAATGAGAGTTTATCGAAACGTTTATTGACTGATAATTATAATATAAGTTTATTGGGGAATGCAGTAAATTACGTAGGCCAAAGGTAAAAACCCTTTGTTAATCTGTCAAGCTTTCGGAATGCTTTATTCCTTTCTTAAGACAAGCTACAAATATAATTAATTAATGGTATTTATAAATTAGACAGTAATAAGAACATACCTAACGTGAGTTGAATAATAAAGTTAAAAACGAAACTAACAACATGAGATATTGAGAAACTAAAAGGAATTGACAGTGTGTCAATAGTAAATGTTAAATAAAAGCTAACCACAGTTTAGAAAGCAAAAAAAAAAAATTTTAATTATTAGTTGAAATTTGATTAAAACTATGTTCATAAGATAATACTGCTAAGTTTGTTAATATCCGATATCTTATTAAGAGTATTACTGTTTTCATTAATGCAGACCATTTCACGAAAATGGCGTTTAGTAAAATTATTTTCTTTACATAATATAGTAACTTTGTTAAAATCCATGGCATGGTTTTGTTGGATAACATTCTCAGCTAAGCTACATGAAGAAATTTTTCTTTTGCAGTCACTTTTATGGGATGTGATTCTCCCTGATAAATTTCTAGATGTTGGCCCTATGTACACCTTAAAACACTCCTTACATGGGATAAAATAAACCACATTTGAATTTTCTAAAGTTGTTAAGGGAAATTTAATTTCAGTGTATAGGTTATTTAAAGTTTTGATGTTACTTGTGGATATCTTGGCATTGAGTACCTTGACCACTTTTAATATCTGTGGAGTAAGAAGATGTACGTAAGGTAATGAACCATCAACACATTATCATTGCCATCAGGATGAAGATCACTATTTATTAAAAAAGCTTGTTTAGAATTATTAGGATGAGGTCAATTGAAAATAAGTTTATTAAGTCAATATCTTAAAAAATAGAGCTATACATCTTTCTCATATTAATTACCTTAAAAATGGCCTTAATGCACTTGGAAATACGTTACTGGAAAATTCTTTTTCTAGAATTACTTAGCCACTTAGCGTTGTTAGTGTTTTTAATACGTAACTACCCATATATTATGGCACATTTGATTTAGTTTTACTATTGGCACACTGTCAATTCCTTTTAGTTTCTCAATATCTCCTATTGTTAGTTTTTAACTTTATTACTCAGTCACGTTAGGTGTGTTCTTATTATTATCTAATTTATAACTACCATTAATTAATTATATTTGTAGCTTATTATAAGTTATTGTTATGAACGAATAAGTTCAAAGGTAAATATGTAATTAAAAATTATTATTAATTTTATTAAATACATAAAGACAAAATTTGCATCGATTAGGGCTTGAACCTTGATGGCGCAGTTGGTTAGCGCGGTACTCTAGCATAGTACAGGTCGTAGGTTCAAATCCTACTCGAGGTAAACTTTTTATTTATGTATTTAATAAAATTAATAATAATTTTTAATTACATATTTGTAGCTTGTCTTGAGAAAGGAATAAAGCATTTCGAAACCTTGACAGATTAACAGGGTTTTTTACCTTTGGCCTACCTAATTGACAGCATTCCCAATAAACAATATATATATATATATATATATATATATATATATATATATATATATATATATATATATATATATATATATATATATATATATATATATATATATATATATATATATATATATATATATATATATATATAAACAAGATGACCGGAAATAATGCGCAACAACTTCCGGCGTTTATTGTACTCGATAAATTAATGCCACAAGCTCCTATCACGTTTTTTTGAAAACTCAAAAATAACGGAGTAATAATCATTTTGTTATTGGATCGATTCTCTTGAAATTTGGAATATATATTTTTAATATTTTATTAGACCTATTATGATCCATATCTTTTTTTTAAATATTTTTTTAAATTTTCCTTGCATTCATTTAAAGAGAACCAAATATTCTTTCAAAATGGTTACCTTGTTGCATGAAGATGAAATGAATCGTTTTCGAAACAAACGTCTTTAAAGGTTCCGACAAGCAAGGTGTGATAAATTTATTATTACATTTACAAACCGTGCCATGTATAAATACATTTAACAAAGCGTGCTATGGATAAACCATAAGAATTGCTTAAGAAAGTAACAAATGTTTAATTCACAGCTGTCAACAACAGTAATAGTTTGTTAATTTTTAAAATAAATAATTATTCTAATGGAGAACTACGTGACCTACACTTTTATTATGGATTAGCAGGCGGAAATGCACTTAGAAAAAGGCGCTTGTATAGCGAGGCATTTCCGAATAGAATGACACCACAATCACGGATGTTCAGTACTGTTCATCATAGACTTGGGGAGTATGGATCCTTTAAAACTTCACGTTTTGATTCAGGACATCCACGAAGAACTCGAACTGCAGAAACAGAAGTGCGTATTTTGAATTCTTTCGAAAACGATCCAAGCAAGAACTATTACTATTGAGGAAGCTCAGTACATGAGTTTTACGAGAGCGACAGATCTATCCTTATGACTATCAAAAGATACAAGCTGTTACTCCTTAGGACTCTTTGACTCGGTTGAACCTATGTAATACGATTAGAAATCTCCATAATGGCAATCAAAATTTTGCTTCATGTACTCTATTCACGGATGAAGGTGGATTTGGGCATGATGGATTAATTAATATTCATAATTAGCATTACTGGTCTCAAGAAAATCCCCATTTAGTGATTGAACGTGGTTTCCAAAATAAATTCTCTATGAATGTGTGGGCTGGCATTGTGGGTGACAATTTAGTTGGGCCACATTTTATTCCACCAAGTCTTAATGGTAGAGTTTACTTAATTTTTTTAAGAAACGAGTTGCCCACTCTATTAGAAGAAGCACCTCACCGAGTGAGACATGCAATGTGGTTGCTTAAAGGTGGTGCACCTCCATATTTTAGTGTAAAAGAATTTTTAAATAAAGCTTTTTTTACGAGGTGGATAGACGCAGTGGATTTGTGCAATGGTCTCCCAGATCACCTAACTTAAATACAATGGATTTTTTCTTTTGGGGCTACTTAAAATCCCTTGTGTATAAGACTCCGGTGCAGCACGTTGAAGAATTGAGGAACAAAATTATAAACTACTTTTGATGAAGTTATACAAAAGGAAGGAATTTTTTCAAGAGTTCGTTTAAACTTCTTAAGAAGGGCTAATTTATGCATGAAATGGAAAGGCACCACTTTGAAGGCTTATGAAATATGCAATTTAACAACAAAATTTGTAAATTTCCAGAACAACTCGTGCGTTTTATACGGCACGCTTTGTTAAATGTATTTATCCATGGCACGTGTTGTAAATGTAACAATACATTTATTACACCTTTCATGATAGAACTTTTAAAGATGTTTTTTTGAAAATGATTCATCGTTATGCCACAAGGGAACCTTTTTTTAAAGAATATTTGTTTCTCTTTAAATGAATGCAAAGAAAATTATTCAAAATATTCAAATAAAAAAGATATTGATCATAATACATAGTTTCAGTGCAGACTAGGCCATTTGGAATTCAAATATTCGCATCAAATTGGGTACAATAACGTCCTAACATAAAAAACGCTGCAAAGTCTATCAATACTTCCACATCAAAAAATCGTTTTTTTGTAAGTAACTCGAAAACCATTAACTTTACAAAAAAAAAATTAATACCAAAAAAAGTCGAGTGGACGGGTTCCAAAATCGAGTTTTTTGGAAATATTTCGAAAATTACAAAATTTTGGAAAAAATTGCAAAACAATTTTTGTGAGAAATTTTCTTTCCTGTCTAATGGTATTCTCACTTTTTGAATATATTAAGTAGTTCCGGAGATATTTAGGAAAAACCAGTTTTATTAAAGTGACGGTTTTTTGCTATCTTGTAAACCGTTTGTTACACAGATCACATATCAAAAGTAAAAAATCTAAAAAGATAAAAATTTGCAAAAGGGGTAATTACCCCCCAATTTTACCCCTTTCCCCATACCCCATTGACCCCAAAAGCAATCAGTCGTTTTGGATAGTTGACATCTATATGGGAACAAATGGACCAATCCGATGGTCTCCGAGCTCACCAGATCTTACGCCATTGTACTTTTTCATATGGGGCCACCTCAAAGAAAAAGTTTATAAAGCGCCGCTGACAACTAGGGAAGACTTGGAAATGAAAGTTAGATTAGCAATAAATAAGATTACTGCACTGCAGTTAGGCAATGTGCAAATAATGGTCAACATTTTGAAAATTTGTAAACTCCAAAGTAGATAAATAGGATTATTTGTGTTTATTATTTTTTAACATTTTGTTTAGCGGTCAAAATTGTGCTTTAAGTTGTTTATTTTAATTTCCACAGACTACTAAGTATTTTTGTTAAAAAATAAAAAGAATATTAGGAAACATGCATTCTAGAACGGGATGCGAACTCACGGTACGTCTGAGATTATTGAGTTCGCATTCTGTTAGAGTATACCTTTTTTCTAATACTCCTAATTTAAATTAATGTTTTTAATTCATAATGTCCAAATCCGGTAACAATGAGCAGTAGTAATAGTCACAATTCAAATCATAGCCAACTGTACTAAATACAATAAAATGGTTTTCAGTAGCCATTCTAAAAACAAATGTTATTCTGGTATGCATGGTTGAAAAGAGAAATATAAATAAATAACAAAGTAGAGGGTACTTCCGGGGAAGTTTTTGGACAAAAACAAGGCCAATCACGTATTATACGAGCCTACTAAATACTATAATAGCATATTTCTAAGTAGCTAAGCTACGGGGAATTTGTGTCGCCCGTATATATATATATATATATATATATATATATATATATATATATATATATATATATATAACACACACACACACACACACACACACACACACACACACACACACACACACACACACACACACACACACACACACACATATCACAATGAACCCAGCAATACACAAGTGAATTGCTAAGGTCCCATATAAGAACCTTCGTTGATTCACCGACGTTTCGGCAAATTCTCATTTGCCAACTCCAGGTCACTACTAATCTTATTCTGTATCGCGTTATTCGAATTCAGCTGTTGTGCGTTCCTTGTTTACCATATTTTCGCTGACTTCGAGTTTCTCTACTTTTGTGTCTTACCTTGTTTTTTCCATTATGAATTTGTGCCAAAAGTTGTTCAAAATCTATGTTTATACACCAATTTCGTTGAGGTCTGTTAGAAGAGAGAAAAATCCGCTCTGCTTGACTTTGACCATTTTTTACTTATGTAAGTTATGGTGGCTAAAGACACACGCAAACGCACACTCGCACACAATCCCCCACCCACTCACGCACACGCACGCACGCACACACATGCACGCGCACAGATACATAGTTGAAAATAGTCTACATTGTTTTCAAAATGCTGAAAATGCGGAAATCCATTGAAAACGCGACGTCGATTATTATCACAACAATTGTACTTGTGGTACATGTGGAAGCATGTACATTGTAAAAGAGTAAATTAATTATTTAAAAACTGAAATACAAAAAAAAGCGCACTGGAATTAAGAGTGAAAGAATTTCTGAGGTTCATTAAAGTAAATATACGTTCACGTTAAATATACGTTAGCATTTGGTTCACGTTAGAATGTGACAAATCAGAAACATGGTATCTGTGTCAGAACCTGTAACAAAAAATACACCCACAGAAAATAAACAAAACCACCGAACGCGTTTCAATAGGTAAACTATCATCATCAGCGGTCGACTATGTCGTTTGATGATGCAACGCGTTCGATGTTTTTTAATTATTTGTATCATGTGCGTGTACTCTGTCGGTTAACTTAAACCGTATAACTTCGTTTAATTATTACAATGGAATTTGTATACTCTAAAGACATACAAACATGTATGCAATTTTTAATTTTTTGTTAAAACCTTTGAATTACGATCTCAATATATTTTAAATGTACTAACAGGGTTTATATACAAATGCGAATTACTATAACTATAAAAAAATAACCTTGACTTATACTAGGATTAAAAGACAAGATGCACCAAATTTTTGAATTGCAGATGCAGGATTAACGGCTTTACCTCTCTTCTGGTAAAGTGCAATGGTTGGTTAGATAAAAAAACTTCCCTGTAGTGTAAAAAACCAAAATTTTAAAGAGTAACGCGACGCCCCCTTCTTTTACAGTAAACTGATATTATCAGTATTGTATAGTCCACATTTTCTAATGAGTTAGATTAGATATTTATGTGCCGGTGTAGAAAATTCCATGTTTAGATGATTTTGGGGTGGGAACAGCAACAACCAAACCTCCGCCAGACAAAGTAGCAACTTCGCCACATGCCGAGCCCGCAGAGACCCCGCCACCACCACTTGTCGAGACCGAGCACCCTGCATTAGCGCCGCTGGTCAAAGGTGCTGCTAACGAAGGGACAGGTGTACTACCTGCCTGGATAATAACGCTGTAAGGCGGGTCCGAGGTTTCGCCACCAGGACGAATACCGCAAAACGCTCAACCACCCATCCAAGTAACAAAAACGCCATTTGGCAAATCTGGTAAGTTACCGCCGGCCGAGACTATTCAACCGCCTGCCAGGGTAGCAGTACCGCTGGCCCCGGCATTGAAAGCTACAGCGCCAGTATTTACGAAACCCGCCAAACCGTCTTTAGCGGGAACCACAAGATGGACGCACACTTCAGCATCAGTTGAACCGCCGTGCAAGTTGAAGGCCCAGAGAGCTGCGGGACTCTATCTAGAATATCTGAATCTATGAGAACAACTAGTTCATTCATTAAAGGTACTTTCTCCTTATGTTTATAAATTTCGGATGCTTCCAAAACATCTAAGTTGTCTTATTTACTACAAAAATGTAAAAATGTAATGCTGTTCTGTGACGTCATAAGGTTATTATTTACTATTAGATGTTTGAAATAATTTGATTTGTCTGTGTATTTATTATATTTATAACATCTAATGTATTCTTTGTTCTAAAGTCAAAGTTCCTAAGTGTTTGTCCAATATAAACAGAAATACATAATTTGCAGTTAAATTTAAAAATTCTCGATTTCAAAATGTCGTTGCTTGAATCTTTGACATTGAATAAACATTTAGGAACATAGGTATTAGTTTTGATACTCTATATTTCACGTTCTTTTATAATACTTTTTCTGTTATTTTTCCAAAATATGAAACTGAAATACATTTATTTTCTGTCGGTTTTGTGTAAACACTTTTATAGAAAATGTGTACTATGGATTTTTACCTAAAGTGTTAATTATATTTTAAATGTAACCATTTGCTTGTGCAATTTGTTTTATTATAATTGGTAATTATTTATTGAAATTTGTTTGGTTTAATGGAAATGACATTGTTCTATACACTAATGATCTATATTGTCACGTGTCTAACCTACCACGTAACATAAATATAAATGAATGAGTGAACTCGGCTAGTAACTCAGTCAAACGGTCGAATGACCGTTGAGCACTTGGATAGCATGGGTGTTTTGGAGCGTAGATAGTTAATTTAAATTAATAATAAACAAAGTTCGAGCGCCTCAAGCTTTAATAAGAGACAATTATGATTTTATGAGCGAGAGCTCCGTAAAGCTTGAAACGGGAAGAAAGGAAGCAATAAGAAACAAACGAAAATTACCCTGCTAACTTTATATTCAATAGATTTGACCAAACGGTTACCACAGTTCCAATATATAAGTAATTAACACTTTATAATTCATCACAGGTCAAGGCGAGTTAGTTATACGCCTTTAAACAATTCTTCCTAAACCCCCCACAAATTTAGCATAATTACTAATTAATAATTCACAAACAATTAACAATTAATAATTCAATACTGTAAAGCGCCAGTCGCCTTAACCAAATTTTTCCTGTCATAATTTCATTATTTGGTAATTATCCTGCGTTAATTCACAGATTTTCATCAAATAATGAATTGTATAGCCCCTCCGACGTTAATTTAAAAAACATCGAAAGGACTTTCCGCCAATCCTGACCTGAAGACCTCAATACAGAAGCCGTCCCCGCCTTTCGCGGATTCTCTATATAAGACCGCGAAATACCAGCTACCGACTTGCTCGCACCGACGACTACTCGGCTAGCTGCGACCACTTGCTACTCGTACGCCGAACCATTCCATTGTCTACTGCTACTTGCGTGTCGGACCGAGCACTTGCTCGTAGATCCGTTCCGCTGACATCTGATTGTACGCATATCGGTTACACCGACCTGTCTACTATTGTAAGTGTCGAACCGTTTGTCGTGGTTATCCTGCACCGCCATCATAATTATTAAACGCGATACCGCCCCATAAACATCATCCACGTACAACGGGCCTAGAGCTGCTGAAATCGAAGCTAAACGCACGTAAGTCAATATACACAATCTTACACATACGCCGACTGAACGATGTTACGAAGGGATGAAAACTCCGCATCATCTTTCATTTACTCCGTTGACTATAAAGGTGCTTGCCTAAATTCTGTCAACCCCAGAAATATACCTTTTCACAGCACAACGGGTTCGTCCCAGATTCTTGTAACGGATATTTCACTTAAACATAGCACACAAATACGCCTACCCTAGGCCAGATAATTAACGTGCAGGAAGCAGCAGATTGACTGCAACAAAACACCCGTAGGTCGATCACGTTAGACCACCTGGTGATTAAAAGAAACTCCGCAAGTCGTGTGAACGCGGAAGTAATATGTGTTAATTAGAACACATAAATAACCGCCGTCCTAACTACTCACCCAGCGGAAGAGATCCAGAAATACCATTAGTTTATTCCGTTTTTAATAATTAGGATAATTATGTAAATCCGTAATCGTAGTTATAAAATCTCGTGTAAATAAGATTTGTACGTGTTAAATTATAAGCGAAATCGACTTGATATAGTAAAAGCGTGTCTTTCTTAAAAAGTAACTATTTAATTTAATGTTATGTACATACCTAGTTTTTAAGTTGAAGTAATTTAGTATTGCAAACAATAGGCCAATATACGTTTAAACCCTTATAAGTCTCTGGTTCAGTGTAAGATTTTACAAAGTGAGCAAACCGATATAATCAGAACGAACCACCCTTTATCTTGCAAGTACAAAATACGATTAAGCTAGTTCCGAGGCATAATAAAGTAATCGCCACTTTCTTCAAAAGAAAGTGTGTTATACCACAGGTCAAGGCAAGTTAATTAAATATGCCTTTAAACAATTCTTCCTAAACCCACCAAAAAATTAGCTCAATTAATAATTAATATTTCACACCGAATCAAGTACGCAAACAAGTTAATTTTAAACTTGAAAGGTTAAAGACCTTTTAAAACTGCCTACCCTGGTTTGTTTGCAGTACTTTCAAGGGTTAACCTGAAAAGGAGAAATTCAACCTATCTGGTTATACTTTGACTCAAACTCTGTTTGATTAACTTGTAACGAATCTTTTACGTTCTTCGTTCATTTAGTTGTAAAATATAAAAAAAAAGGGTTTTCGATAATTAATGATTTATAAGTTGTGGTGGGCAACTTAATTTGCATTTTGGTGTAACTTAAGTTGCATATTTTCTTAAAGGTTTATACTTCCATATCGTGGAATTATTTTCTACACATATTTCTCGCGCATCGCTACATCACCTGATACCGTGAGGGTCCTTTTTAGCATTGCTGATGTACGATTTCTTCAAGCAAGAAGCCATTTTTGGTTTCCATCTAAATTTTGTGTAAAGTACCATTGATTTAATGGTAAGACACCTTTAACTCGTATTATATTAAAATCTGATACATTTGCTCCTTGCAGGCACTTTTAATCACTTTTAATTATACTTTTACTCGCACTTTTTAGTATAATTTTATGTACACTTGTACTTATACTTTTGCTATTTTTGGGTGCTTTCATTTTATGATTGCATTTTGCATTTAATTCAGATCTAAATTTAGATCACACCTTTTATTTGAACCTTCAAGAGAAAGCAATAAATTCTGGATTATTCAAATTGCAATGAATATAAATTTGTAAGAAGTAATTTCAACTTTGGTATACTTTACAACGTAAAACATTGAAAATACGACATATTGCGCAACATTGGTACGAAGATTACATCATCTTTGGTTCACATTTCCGCATTCCTTATGATAATAGAGGTTCTCAAGAAGTTGTACAAAAATTTTGTAACAGTTATTTATAATAAACATAATTTGTATACCTTTTATTTTGACATTTTGGTGAATGCTTTATTGTATCCTCGGTTTAGTTATTCCGAGTGTAATAAAAAAAAATAATTTGGCGTCCGAGATAACTTTTATTATTGTTACCTTGAAGTTACTATATTGATGTTAGGTGGAAATAACTAAGAAGAAATTTGTTGGTAATTAAGCAAATCAAAAAGCATGAGCCAGGCCCGATTTAACCTACCTACTGAGTCAACGGCATTATCTTTTATTGAGTGGTTGGTGTCTCTAGTTATTTTAATGATTTGTATTGAGAACGCTTTAAAACATTGATTTCCACCATTATTACATAGTATACCTATTTTTATACCACATTATAAACTGACTTGCCGTTGTTTCACAAACAAAAACCTTAATTTACACAAACCCATTATAAATAATCGATAGTAATTTAGTTATGTAAAATATTTCAAAACACATGCTTAAATCTAAAAAAGTAATTTTAAAGAATTATGTTTTCCGACTAGTAATTGTTAAATACATATTGCAGCAAAATGACAAGAATACAAGGACAACAGGACTAACAGCTTGTGCGCAAATAACAGATAAGACTCGTTAATATACATTTTTGGGTGTGGTTCTAGAAATCATAGAAAAGTAAGCAGGAATTAGACTATTTTAACTAACCCAAAAAAAAAACCAATTAACGTTACGATCGTTTTTAATACAATAAAATCACAGACATTTTAGTAATTCTTGAATTGTGAGGGATATTCGAGTGCAATACACACTATAACCTTTATCTCAGTTCATAACAAGAAAATTCTAATAACGCAACTATTTACTGCTGACTGTCGAGGTATCGTTTATTAAAACGCACTTCTAGGTTGTAGCAGTACGTTGTACACGAAAAAAAGGCAGTGTTGTGGATTATAAACGTCTATCGTACCCACTTTGCATTGTTATAAGGGACGCATAGTATATTAAAATAGCCTGACCTGGTCCCATGAGTAAATAACCTCTATCTTTGGCTATCCTCAAGATTCACCCTTCGTTACGGTGTGTATAGGCGAGTACAGATCCGAACGATGCTATCTCGAACATCTAACAAAAAAGACCGGAAGAAGGAAGAAGCTTTATGATGTAAGATCACATATTAGGCCCTATTGAATTGCCGGAAACACCTAGTGGATATTACATTGAAATGACTTTATTTTGAATATATGACCATTTTCGACACTTATTTTTTGAGGAGTGATCTATTTTCATACAATCAACGTTTCTTAATTAATTTACAACGATGATGGATTTTTTTCATTTAAATCCACTAGTAGATTAATTTTAATTTATTTTTTATTTACGATAAATAAGTTTCTACTATTATTACGTACTTATACAATAAATTAAACCCATTTTTCACATGAAAATATTTTATTTTATTAGAAATCTATCTTAAACTATAGTGTTATTATTATTTAACAAGTGATAACGTGTATTTCAATATTATAATTTACTAAATATAACCTTAATTTTTATTGTTTTTTTTACAACTATCTATATATAAGGACTAATATATAGGTTTAATGACTAAATTCTTCAAATTACTTATAGGAATTGAGTAAGCTGAGTCTAGTTATCTATAATTTGTGAGATATAATAACGGTACTTCAATGGATTATTAACATTAGTACTCAAATGTACATGTTGAAATTAGCATAAACGTATAAAAATATTACTTTTAAAGTTAATCAAATGACTATTGTTTAAAAATGGCAATAAAATTTTAATTCTAATAAGAAAAAAATTCATTAACTAGTACTTTAATCAATTTTTTTATGTAACTAATTATAAACAATATAGTTAAAATGTTAATTATTTACATTGTAAATTATTTTACACTGTATTCATAAATAATTGTATTGCTAATTAATTATTTAAAACCAGTTCTGTTTGTAAAATTTTAAAATTAACAAAGATTTTAAATTTTTATGATTACAAAGATATAGGAAAATTTATTGTTTTTACTTATTATTAAATGTCATTTATTATAATTTTAAATTTATCAATTAATTGTTAAATTGTTTTAAGTCATTTAGATTTGGTTGTTATTGTTTTACATTTAATATTGATTAATATATATAATTTTTTAATTAAGTTTTATTTTTTTTAAATATATATAACGTTTATCTTTTTTTTTTCTAAATAATTAAAGATTAGTCAATTTTTTTATTATTATTAATTTTATTTTAATTTTTTTTTAATTCAATTTTTTCTGTTAATATTTTATAAAATACCAATATGATATAAATTACGGAATTTATTAAGATAAATTCTAAATAAATTTTATAAAAATTCGTAAGTTTTAAAAAGTTAAACTGTTTATAACGTTGCATAAAATTACAATAATTAATTGCACTCCCAACGTAATCCCAAAACGTTTAAAGTTTGTATACGTAGGCACTCCAAAGGCCTAAACTCATAAAACTTTAACCACCCGAATCCATTTTTTTTTTTTTTTTTTTTTTTTTTTTTTTTTTTTTTTTTTTTTTTTTTTTTTTTTTTTTTTTTTTTTTTTATTTTTTTTTTTTTTTTTTTTTTAAATTTTTTTTTTTTTTTTTTTTTTTTTTTTTTTTTTTTTTTTTTTTTTTTTTTTTTTTTTTTTTTTTTTTTTTTTTTTTTTTTTTTTTTTTTTTTTTTTTTTTTTTTTTTTTTTTTTTTTTTTTTTTTTTTTTTTTTTTTTTTTTTTTTTTTTTTTTTTTTTTTTTTTTTTTTTTTTTTTTTTTTTTTTTTTTTTTTTTTTTTTTTTTTTTTTTTTAAAAATTTTTTTTTTTTTTTTTTTTTTTTAATTTTTTTAATGTTAAGAAAATTTAATCACAATTAAAAATTATAACTATAAAAAATTACTGGATTTTTTTAATTATGACTAAAAATAAGGTTCTATAATTAAATTTTACTGTCATTCAAATTCACATGATTAATCCTATCTGCTTATCTCATCTCCATTAGAAACGTTTTCCAATATCATTTAATTTAAAGCAATAGACAAATAATAATATCTTATTAATTATGCAATTATTGTTGCAGCTCCAGGGTTACAACCAAAAGGACCTTAATTAGGTTGAAGATAATTACTAGAAATAACTCTAAACCAAGTCCAAGTCCTGCCCCAGGTCCAACCCTAAATACAGTTCTAAACCCTAGCACCACCAAGACTAAACCTAGCTCCACCACCAAGGCCAAACTCTAAGACTTATCCTAGCTAGCACCAAGACCAGGACCAGTTCTCACGTTAACAAAAGTCCTATCCGTCAAAAGGTCCTTAATACAGCCATAGGTTTAACCAAAAGAAATAATAAAATTAGGTAATACATGTCCTAACGTAAGCGAGTAAAATAATTAGGGTTGAAAACACGGTGTCACGTGGATGTGTAAAAATAGTGAAAATCCGGTCTCACACGTGGATGTGTAAAAATAATTAGGATGAAAATATGGTCTCACACGGGATATAAATAAGGGTGAAAATCCGTCTCACACGTGGATGGAAAATAAGTGAAAATCCGGTCTCACACGTGGATGTAAAAATAAGGGTGGAAATCCGTCTCACACGTATGTGCGAAAATAAGGGTGGAAAATCCGGTCTCACACGTGGATGTGTAAAAATAATTAGATGAAAATCCTGTCTCACACGTGGATGTTAAAAATAAGGTGGAAAATATGGTCTCACACGTGGATATAAAAATAAGGGTGGAAAATGTGGTCTCACATGTGCAAAATATGGAAACACGTCTACACGTAACGCAAAATAAGGTGAAAACGCACGTATCACAGTATTGAAGATTCTGTTTATGTATTAGAAAACGTACTACAGCCTCGAAACAGAGTGCAGATAAAATTGAAGAAAGTGAATACGGTACAACTTGACTAGCAGACTTAAAGGTTTTAGTACAGCATTAGAGCGGCGTTGAAATCATTTAATTTAGAGCTAACCTCGTGTCCATGTAATAATGTCTATAAACTATTAGGGTTATTAGCTTGTTTATAGGTTACAAATAATCGTTCAAGGTGCAGGTGATGAGGCGATTGTATCTCAAAATCTCGTTTGATCTCGTGAGATGTGTATAGCTTTTCTTAAAAAATACTGAGGCTGTCTCATTCAAAAATCTCATGCAAAAACATCAATAATCGTTAGCAATGTAGCTGTATCCGCTATTATCTTACTTAATGTATCACTAGTATAGCTTTTTGATATCGCAGAAGAAGCAAGATTTCGAACTTGTAGAACGAAATCAATTAAATTTAAGAATAATCCCATCTCTATGTAATAATAGACGTCGATAAAGTTACATATTTTAAGTATTTAATATGTAATCACTGTATAATGAGTTTTTATTATTATGATGCAACATTAGTGGTATTAGACGTTTTAAAATATTTGTGTTTTGAATGTAAATTTGTAAGTACAACATAATTATTAAAATACGAATTCAGGTTTTTCTGTATTACTTTCTAAATAGTTAATGTCCGATATGTAATGGCTGTTTATAGCCATTCACAAAGCATGTTTTAGTGAGGTTTGTATAAAAATTCAGTTTAGCATATTGAAGAAAAACTTTAAAGGTGAGCGTATTATTTTAATCTATGTTTTTACCTGATATTGCTAACAAAATGCCTATAAAGATTTTTAAAATGTATTATCATGCTTATAGGATAACGACATAAGATCAACTCTACAAAATAGTAGGTACGCACGTTTTTAAACTTATAGTTATTGTTAATTCATGTAATAATAAACCATTAAAACCTTTTGCCTTTTATTTCCGTTATATCAACCTGATATTCTTAAACATGTTAATTTTAATTTAACTCTATGTTATATAGTAATAATTACTTTTAAGGTTTTACAGCTGTTAATGAACACGTTACAATGAAATAGTTTTGTGTGTATGTAATTAAACATGCAATAAATCAGATATGATGTTTAATGTATAGGTGGTTGCTGTTTAGAGGATCTGCCTATACATAAAGCATCATTCCATTAGGGTAGAAATTATTTATTATTTCACGTCATATTAATTACACTTTAATGCATTCAGTTTGAACTGTAATCTATTTTCCGCAACTGTAAGACATAATTTCGGTTGATTGATTGAGTTTTATCTGATGATCGAACGTGATTTGTTTGAGATTGATTAATTAATTGATTGTTTGTGAGTGTGAGAAAGAGAGAGGAGCAGGAAACAGATAGAGCTGGAGAGGTGCATCATCAGCTTCTGTTATAGAAAATGTTCATTAGTCTTTACGTCGCTAGATGGCACTTAAATCAATTTTAACTCAAAGGGCCAGGGCGCAGACCCTGATACAAGTCCTGCCTTACAAGAACCCCTTATTAGAATACAATTTTGTATGACAGCGAAGGCACAGCTGTAAGAATAAGTTAGAACACATATAATTGCAAAACGATAGCTAAGTCACACTTGTCTTATAAGGTTAGGTTCATACCACCTTCCAGCAAGGCCAGAAAGTTGAATACACGTGTCACAAGAACCTCCTTATTAGAATTACAAACATTTGGCCATTTTAAGAATAGCACGATAATTTTAATAATAATATCTTATTAATTATGCAATTTCACATTGTATGTGTGCATTTGCCTAACCTCCAGGGGCACTGTTCTAATATAATCAGAAGGTCCTTAACACCACCAAATAACCCTAAGAATAACCCTAGACCAGCCCCACCCTAAGCTCCAACCTAAATACAGTTCTAAGCCAAGACCAGCTCCACCTGTCCTCGCGTTAGCAAAAAGTCCTAGCTGTCAAAAGGTCCTTAATACAGAAAGGTTTAACCCCAAAGAAATAATAAAATAAGGGTAATACGGTCCTTAAGCGAGTAAAAATAATTAGGTTGAAAACACGGTCTCACACGTGGGTGTGTAAAATAGGGATGAAAATAGATGTCCTATACGTAAGCGAGTAAAAATAATTAGGTTGAAAACACGGTATCACGCGTGATGTAAAAATAAGGGTGGAAAATCCTGTCTCACTGTACGCGTATAAAAATAATTAGGGATAAAATTTCGCATTGAAAATACGGTCTCACAGATGTAGAAATTAGTTGAAAATGCGGTCTCACGTATGTCAAAAATAGGGTGAAAATACGTTACACGTAAGCGTGTAAAAATAAGGGTGAAAATGGTCTCACGTGGATGTGTAAAATAGTGAAAACACGTCCTACACGTAAGCGTGTAAAATAAGGGTGGAAAATCCGGTCCACGTGGCGGACTTGTGACGTCAAAATCATGGTGTTTTACTTTCATACCTGCATTTTTTGCAACATGACTTGTTTAATCTTGTGAATGATTTGCCATTAGATGTCAGACAAAACCTGTATTTTGTGCAGGATGGTGCTCCTGCTCATTTCCCCATAGCAATTTTCTAAATGTTGAATTTCCACAACGATGGATAGGACTTGGCAGTCCGTTTCCCTGGCCCTCACGTAGTCCTGATTTTAATTTTTTTTGTATTTGGAGCGACCTCAAAACAAAAGTTTACTACGCCGTGATGAATACACGCTCATTAAACGTATTAGGTGTATTGATGTAAATGTAAAAATGTAAATTGTAATTTAATGTTATAACGTTTTAATAATAACCATAATTTTTCATTGTTTTTCATTACAACTATCTCAGTAAATATCAACTTTTGGACTAAAGTATGCTAGGTTTAATCGACTTATTTTCCTGTAAGGAATCTAGTGGTGCTCTGTGTCCCATTAATTTTGGGAGACCTTGCATATATCCGCCCAATGGCATTATTTAGTACCTCAACAACATGTAGAAATACATAAACTATGAAAATATCTCTTGTATATCCGAAGATGACATAGATTTAAAACAGGAAAAGAGATTTCTCTTGAGAAAGCTCAATTTCATTCCAAAATGACGAACTCCATACGTTATTCAATCAATTTTTTCTTCATATTCATTGTTATCAAAAACTATTGTTAAAATGTTAAATATACAATTTCCAATAAAAACGTAAATTAATTATACCATCTAGCGGTAATTCAGCAAAGTAACGGATATCTGCAAGTAAATTATTTTAAACTAACCAGAACCCTGAACGTTACCTGGTTGGCGCTAGTATGAAATTTTAAAAAACTAAAAGCAATGTAATCTATACATGAGGCGGTAAACAAAGAAACAGAGGATGAGCGGAGGATAAGGATAATATCGATGTGTGACGTCATCATAGCTCATTTAAACAGGTATTTTATAAATGGAAATATCAAACAATTAATTTTAATAAGTTTCACGCTTTTTTTCATTTGCATTTTTTTCTTAGGTTACAGTTTTTGTTTATCTTATCTAATTATTTGTTACAGAAGTTTTGTTTTTTGTTAAAAATACGTCAAATAAATCCAGTTTTTGTTTCCCTCTTCATACAGTAAAGGACGCCAATGTCCAAATTTGTTATTTATTAATTAGTTTCCTAAAGTTTATTAGCAAGACTCCTTTTTCAAAATTTTCCTGTCATGATTAATTATTTGATAAGTAAAATACCAGTACTGATATAATATTCACGGAATTTATTAAGATAAATTCGCAAAGCCACCAAAAAAATTAAAAGTTTTAGTAAAAGAAAATTTTCATAACGGTTTGCACAATCATGCATCCTCCTCCAGACGTAAAAAAAACGTTTAAAGTTTGTATACGTCAAGCATCTTAAATGGCCTGGGAATTTTAAACCCTCGCGAATTCTTTATAAAACCGGGCGCTGCTAAAAGGTAATCAATTAAAAGGCACCAGAAAAGAATAGAAATCGGTTTCTCATCCGTTCCGCGATCACCACAAAAACGTGAAGTTAGCTGCAAAATGCTTGTACGATAGAGCAAAACAATATAAACAAGAGGACCTGAACAAAGAAAAAGAAAATATCGCTAGAACACTCAAAGAAAATGGCTACCAACGATCTAAGACCTCACCTAAACAGGGAAAGGGTAACCGAAAAAGAAGAACCTAAATATACAGCGATAATACCATATGTACAAAGTACCTCAGACAAAATACAAAGGATAGGCAGCAAGTACAAGATACTCACTGCCTTCAAATCGACCAGAACGCTCAGGGGAATACTAACCAAATCCAAACCATACAATGGTAATCGGAATTCCAAGAATTGTATATACACTCAAACTGAGAACACAGGAATACAAGAACAACGTCCGCAAGGGCGAAACAGAAAGATCAAGAATTGCCGAACATGTCTGGAACGAAGACCACCGTATCCAATGGGATAACATACAGATAGTGGCAAAGGACGAAAACACAACTCGTCGGAAACTCAAAGAAGCCACATTCATCGCTCTAGCAGAAAATCCAATAAACCAAGTTAGTCTAGAAATGAAACCCATATGGATACCAATAATGCGCGAAGAGCTTAAGCGCAATATACCTGCGCAAGAACTTACGGCGCAACATGCGCAATAAACTTCTGCGCAACCACGAAAAAGTTTTATATATATATATATATATATATATATATATATATATATATATATATATATATATATATATATATATATATATATATAATAAACATCAAAACCAAATATGCCCATTAGACCAGTATTTTCTTACATCCAATTACCCAGTCATACCATAGCATATAAACTAAACCACATAATAAATAATAATTTAAAGTACAAATGGAAACATTCTATAAATAATTCTTTAAAACTTATGAATGAACTACAAAGCATAAAGTTACCACTACTTTCTAAAATACCCCCTCAAGAATGTATGTGTTTATTAAATAATTTTTTAATAGTAATGTTCAATTAGTTTCAAGAATGGATTTAATTTGATCTCTGTGCTAATCAAAATTATTTCACATTGATGATAAGATTTATCTGCAAAAAATGATTTACCTAAGGACAGTCCGATTTCGCAAACTTTAGCTAATGTCTTTATGGATAATCTAGGAGATCAAATTTTTGAATTAAGTGTTTCTGATACGATTGTACAGAGTGATCAATCTCAAGTGTATACCACGTGATCAAAGTATTTAAGTTGGTACCACTGATAGGTTGGTAAGAAGCTGTTTCGCTCAAGCTACTCTAGAGCATGGTTCGAGTAAAAACTACGATCAGTTTCAAATCTGTATGAAAGTCATTAACTTATACATATTATAAAATATTATCTTAATTTAAATAATGATATTTTGTATTTGATTAGACTGCATCCCTATAAATACAAAATAAATAAATATTATTTAATGATTGGATTAAATCATTACAAAATAATGAATCTTAAGTATTTAAATGTTATAGTTTCATTATAATTAAATAAAATTTACAGTACATGGTTATGGAATGACAATGTCTTTTACAAATTTTTTTTAACTCCTTAGGTACACATTAGTTATCACACTTTGCTTTACAGCATATGTTCAAAATGACCGCCATTAAATTATGAACATAAGTTCACCCTACGTTGCATATTTCGGCACCAATACTATGAACTTCATGAGTTATAACATCTCGCAATTCTTGAAGAGTATGCACTCTTCTGCTCAACACTTTGTTTTTTAAATAACCAAAAAGAAAAAAGTCTAACGATGTCAAGTCTGGTGAATTCGGTGGCCAACGATTTACACTAATGATTTTATCTTCAAAGAAGTCTCGTAAATAATTAATTGTAGCCTATAGTATGTGGGTAGAGTCATGTGGAAATACCGTTTCGTATTCCCGATCATCAAATTATTAATAAATGGTTCTAAAATATTTCCTGTATCTTGCCGCAGTGATTGTGCCATCGAAAATACTGGTCAAATATTCGTTGTCGCGACATTGGTATCCAGACACCGACCTTGATAGGGTGTAAGTAGTTTCTCGAAATACATGTGGATTTTCTGCAGACCACTTACGATAATTTTGGCTATTTATGTAACCGGACAGATGAACGCGTCATCAGAAAAAAAAGATACATCCAGTAAATCATTGTTCATCTTATTGAACCATTGACAGTAGTTTACTCTAAGCTGAAAATCTCTATCTCGCAACTGTAGTAATACCGACACTTTGTACGGTACAATTAAATTCTTCTTTATACTGTGGACACTTCCATAGGATACATCTCAAAATTATTTATGTAAAATTATGTTTGTATGGTAAAATTTTATCGTGTTTGTGCAGATAGTTTTCCAAAGATTTATTGGGGATTGCATTCATCCTTGCTTGGATATCTGCTAAGGTGTCCTCTGTTAAGACAGTAGCCGAAGCTTCACGTTTGCGTTTTAAACACTACCAGTTTCCATGAATCGAGCTATCAATCGATTACGATGTTGACTAAATGTTTCGTAACTAATATTTTCATTTGGGTACTCAACAGTAAACTGATCGATGCATGATTGCAATGAATAATGCCATTGCCCATTACCATCTTGGAAGCCGCTACGAAAATGAGCCACATAATGAATGGTCGTGTTCGATTGAAAACGGCATGACGATTAAATTCGATATCAAATTTATTCGAATTTGTCTTGATATAGACAGTTTGTAAATAACTCAAGAAAATACAAAAGTGAAAACAGTTAATATGACATAAACTGTTAAACTAAAACGACTAAAACCACTAAAATCCAAAGAGCCACTGCAAACACCACAATATTAAATGGTTTTTTGGGAATAATTTTAACCAAAAAAGTAAAAGAAATAAAAATCTGAAAAAATTTTTTTCGGAAAAAAAAAAAAAAACGTAAGTTTTGCAATTTAAAAATTGACCGAAACCAAAACCTTTTATTTGGGTTTAAAAATTAAACAAGAACCAAAAAATTACTTTAAAAAAACATTTAAAAAAACCCAACAAAATTTTTTAATTTAAAAAAAAAAAATAATTAAAAAAAAAAAAGGCAAAAAATACAAAAAAATTTAAATTTTAAAAAAAAACTGAAAATTTATTTTCATGAAAATAATTAAAAATTTAATTTTAAACCGAACTTTAAAATATATTATTTCTTTAAAATTAATCTTTTTTCGCGGTTTTATCCCTTTAATTTTAAATTTTTTAAATTCAAAATATTTTTTAAAATTAAAACCGGAGTATATGTATACGATCTGCAGAAAAGAAATCCACACCGTAAAATATATTTATATGTATTATTAAGTAATTTAAATAAACCATATAGATTTGTAAAAAGTAAATAAATAAATTATATAAGCTTTTTTATCTATTTGTTAAGATTGAGAGCCTGAATAACGAACGATCCTTTTTGCAAGTACAATTGACTGAGCTGAAATCAAAAGTGATAATTATTTAGTATTAATACATAATGTAATCCATTTGTTGACAAAAAGGAGTAATACAAAGAATTAAGTAATTTATAAGGTAAAGTATATGAAAAATTCAGATAAGCTATGTTAAGGAATCGACAAACATATTTATGTAAAGTAATTTTTCAATAAATAAAGAAAAGGTATAAAATCGATACGAAAACCAAATCGATTTTTGAGTTTAAATACAGCTAACTATGTGTTTTATGGTGACATGAATTATGGAATTATAAAGGCTCTATTTGTTATTTTCAATGTAAATATTATGTTGGATGTAAATTATTAAATTAATTAAAAACCTTCAAAAAATTAATTACCATCAAATTAAAAATTATCAATAAAAACCTGAATACAATCTTATCAAAAACATTTAACACAAAACTTTGATCTTCAAAATTAACCATAATGGTCCTTGTAACTAAACTTTAATTTTTTTTAATAATAATTTTTAATAACATATTTACTTTTGAACTTATTCGTTGATAACAAAAACTTATATTAATCCTTGTAACTAATTCAACATTATTATTAAATAAAAACTTTTTTAGTAAACGCATACACAGTTGAGAGAGTACTTTAGAAAACATACAATTATTATCAGAAAAGTATATTTATGTAGTGGTAATTTTATATTTTGCAGTTTATTAATTAGTTCTAAAGCATTCTTAATAGAATGTTTTGATTTGTACTTTATATTTTTAGTTATAAAGTCGTTTAGTTTACTTGCTAAAATATAATTAGATTTTAAGTGTTGCCCTTTTCTTATATTTACCAATAAAGTTAAAGAGATTTTAGTAGTAGAATGCGAGACGCATCTCAGAAATGATATTTATAACTTCAAATTGAATTTCAAAGCTTTGTTAATTAATATTTTGAAAATGTAAACTTTCACCATTATTACACACATTATAATACTTATCTTGTTTGGGTTTTTTATATAGTGTATTTGTAAATTTAAAGTTATACAATCTAAACGTTTGAATAACACTTACAGTTATATTCGTCAGTAGTAATATTATCTTCCAAAATTGTTACAGAAGTTGAAACAATTTTGTGAAATTTGAAAAAACCCTAAAAAGATAAGTATTTTAAATCTAAAATCAGTTAAGAATAAATTAACAAAAATAATCTAACTTCTGTTAAAGCAGATAACGGTAACACTTTATAAATTATTTTAAAAGATAGTTACATCAATGGTTATATGCAGAATGTATTTTTTTCCTTTTTCCTTCGGCTCCGTCTACCTAACTGGTTCCACTGCAGTCTACAAGACTTATTGTGTGCTTCCCTAGCGGTTTGTTAAACCTAGTCGTGATTTTAATACCATGTATCAAAGCGCACAGGTCACTCTAATTTCGGTTCTATTGGTGGATATTTTATGACAACTTTTCATATCCGTCAAGTACTAACCGTACCCGACGTTGCTAACTTGGATGATCGGAAGAGACTATTCGATCACTGAAGAAAGTTAATAATTTCATTAATAACGAACAATGAAACATTTAATACAAATCCAGAATTTCAAAGATGAAATAAGTTTAAAACTTAATATTTTATTATTTACAGTTTTTGCTTTTTGCGCGCGACGTTTCGAAGCGGCTCTGCTTCATCAGGCTTAGTCCTGAAAAGGATTGTTTTCGCACTTGAGTCGAATTCATATGTTATATATAATTTTTCCCAAGCACTTGACTACTCTCAGATTCGAACTTGATACCTTTCACTTACAAATCTGACACCTTTACCACTGAGCCACCGAGTAATCCAATACATATTTCTTAGAACTTTCTGTTTCGCCCTTGCAGACGTTGTTCTTGTGTTCCTGCGTTCTCACTTTGAGTGGTCCACTGGTTTCTCCGATGTGTGCTCTTCCGTATTTGCATGATAGATTGTATATACAATTCTTGGAATTGTTATCATCAATGTATGGTTTGGTTTTGGTTAGTATTCCCCTGAGCGTTCTGGTCGATTGAAGGCAGTGCGTACCTTGTATTTGCTGCCTATCCTTCGTATTTTGTCTGAGGTACCTTGTATATATGGTATTATCGCTGTATATTTAGGTTCTTCTTTTTCGGTTACCCTTTCCCTTTCTAGATTAGGTGTTAAATCGGGGTAGCCATTTTCTTTGAGTGTTCAAGCGATATTTCCTTTTTCTTTGTTCAGGTCCTCTTGTTTTGAGCATATTGATTTTGCTATATCGTACAAGCATTTTGCCACGCCTAACTTCATGTTTTTGTGGTAGTTGGAGATGTAGTGTAGGTACCTCCGCGTGTGGGTAGGTTTCCGGTATACACTTGTCGTGAAAGTGTTGTCATTCCTGTGTACCAAGTACATCCAGGAATGGCAGTTTTTGTTCCGACTCCAATTGTATTGTGAATTTTACGGAGGGTGCGCGGCTATTTCGATGATCTAGGAATTCATCTAGCTTATGCTTGCCGTGTTGCCAAACTA
Organism: Vesta saturnalis; assembly: GCA_036346205.1. Taxonomy (NCBI): domain Eukaryota; kingdom Metazoa; phylum Arthropoda; class Insecta; order Coleoptera; family Lampyridae; genus Vesta; species Vesta saturnalis. The sequence goes on from JARFJB010001400.1 coordinate 1,501,545, forward strand.
CGAAAGTATCGTCCACGTATCTAAGCTACGTCCTTGGTTACTCTGTGAATTCGGATATGGCTTGGTCTTCAAAGCTTTCCATATATATTACTCTCTATGGGTGATAGCGGGGAACCCATCGCCATCCCAAGCTCTTGTTGGTAGAATTTGTCTTCTACCCGAAAATATGTAGTTCTAATGCATATTGTCAGAAGTTCCATTATTGTGTTTACCGAGAGTTGCGTGCGTTGGTCTAACGTTTCATTCTTTTCCAGCTTATCCCTTATGATAGTTAGTGCTTTATCGGAACGCACATTTGTGAATAGACTGACAAGATACGCACTGCCTTCAAATCGACCAGAATGCTCATGGGAATACTAACTAAAACCAAACCATACAATGAAGATCAGAATTCCAAGAATTGTGTATATAACCTACCATACGAATGCGGCAGAGCAGGAAAGAGCAGTATACCACTCAAATTGAAAACGCAGGAACACAAGAACAACGTCCGCAAGGGCGAAACAGTAAGATCAAGAATCGCCGAACATGTCTGGAACGAAGAGCAGCGTATCCAATGGGATAACATACAGATAGAGACAGAGGACGAGAACACAACTCGTCGGAAACTGAAAGAAGTCACATACATCGCACTAGTAGAAAATCCAATAAGCTAAGCTAGTGTAGAAATGAAACCCATATGGATTCCAATAATGCGCGAGGAGCTTAAGCGCAATACACCTGCGCAAGAAGTTACGGCGCAACCACGAAAAACTTTAATGTATTATATATATATATATATATATATATATATATATATATATATATATATATACATATAATATAATTAAAGTTTTTGTTACAGTCTCAGCGTAAAGGTGTCAAGACTAGTAAGTGAAAGGTACCAAGTTCGAATCTGGGAAAAAATTACATATAACATATGAATTCGGCTCAAGTGCGAAAACAGTCCTTCTCAGGACTAATCCTGATGACGGAATCAGGGTCCGCTTCCGAAACGTCGCGCTCAAACAGCACAAACTGTAGAAAAACGCCGATCAACTCCACTAATAGGGAACCATAGTTACAAAACACTTATCTTACAGAATTAGTAATTTGGTACGGCCCCGAAGTCAAACAACTTTTCAGAAAGCTTGAAACATCAATATACAAGCTAGCACTAGAGGAGAACCACCTAACCTTCGTCTGCAAAGCCCGTTATAACAACGTAATACCCTCCGGGCTCAACATCAAAACTCAGATACACAGCCGGAAAATATCACTAATCGCAACGAGAGCTAGCGTAGCGTTAGTCAAAGAACGAAGCAGACATCACCGTTTCAGAAAGCACCAGCTCGAGCATCAATCCAACGAGATTAGAGAAACCATTCCAAATGTGAACAAGACTTTGATAGGATAAATACGGCTACCAGAAGTAAATATTCGAAGACCAAAGCAATGCACAAGGAAATTCAGCAGAAGAAACTCGAAAATCCAATTAAGGAGAAGGAAGAACCAACCAACATCAATCGAAAAAACACTGTCATAAACGTCTCTAAACGACAGTTGAACGAAAGCGAAATGCGGGTTCTGGACAAAGGCTTGAACTATGCGATAACACCGAGGTATATTCCGAAAGTAGATTTAATAACCGCAGATGAAGAAACTGCTATGAAATTAGATCCTGAAGAAGCCGAAGAATACAGAAGTAAGGTTAGACCAGTCCTAGATTCATCTAGGCGAACTAAACCTAACCTCTCTAACCTAGAAAGGAGAGCGGTCATTTCCCTTAAGAATGATCCAACGATCAAAATTCTCCCGGCAGACAAAGAAACGCGACTGTGGTAATGGATATGGACACTTCAACAGTAAGATCCAAGAACTACTAGACGGGGCGAGTACAAAAAAATACCAAAAGACCCCACACCATCAATCCAAAGACGATATACTTGACGCTGGCAAAACATAAGGGGTAGTTCTCCGATTATCAAAGAACTAGACTTACCCCACACTACAGAAAACCTCCGCATCTGTACGGCCTACTAAAGATTCACAAGGAAAGAATTGCTCTGAGACCAATTGTGAGCTCGAGAAATTCACTTTGTCACCTATTAGCACACTATCTGAAAGGTATCACCACACCCTTATCGGGACAAGCTGGAAAAGGATGAAACGTTAGACGAACGCATGCAACTTTCGGTAAAGACAATAATGGAACTTCTGACAATATGCATTAGAACTACATATTTCCAGGTAGAAGACAAATTCTACTAACAAGAGTTTGGGATGGCGATGGGTTCCCAATATCACCCATAGTGAGCAATATATATATATATATATATATATATATATATATATATATATATATATATATATATATATATATTATATATTATATATATATATATATATATATATATATATATATATATATATATATATGAAACCAAGGAATGTGGCTTAGATACGTGGACGATACTTTCGTGGTTTGGCAACACGGCAAGCATAATCTAGATGAATTCTTAGATCATCTAAATAGTTGCGCACCCTCCATAAAATTCACAATGGAATTGGAGTCGGAACAAAAACTACCATTCCTGGATGTACTTGTACACAAGAATGACAACACTTTTACCGTATACAGGAAACCTACCCACACGTGGAGGTACCTCCACTACAACTCCAATCACCACAAAAACGTGAAGTTAGGAGTAGCAAATGCTTGTACGATAGAGCAAAAACAATATGCTCTAAACAAGAGGACCTGAACAAAGAAAAAGAAAATATCGCTAGAACACTCAAAGAAAATGGCTACCCCGATCTAGCACCTAACCTAAGCATGGAAAGGGTAACCGAAAGAGAAGAACCTAAATATACAGCGATAATACCATATATACAAAGTACCTCAGACAAAATAATAAGAAGGATAGGCAGCAAATACAAGATACGCACTGCCTTCAAATCGACCAGAACGCTCAGGGGAATACTAACCAAAACCAAACTATACAATGAAGATCAGAATTCCAAGAATTGTATATACACTCAAAGTGAGAATGCAGGAACACAAGAACAACGTCCGCAAGGGCGAAACAGAAAGATCAAGAATTGCCGAACATGTCTGGAACGAAGACCACCGTATCAAATGGGATCACATACAGATAGTGGCAAAGGACGAAAACACAACTCGTCAGAAAATCCAATAAGCCAAACTAGTGTAGAAATGAAACCCATATGGATTCCAATAATGCGCGAAGAGCTTAAGCTGAATCTACCTGCGCAAGAGTTACGCGCAATATGCGTAATAAACTTCTGCGCAACCACGATATCATATATATATATATATATATATATATATATATATATATATATATATATATATATATATATATATATATATATACATAAACATCAAAAAACCAAATATTGCCCATTAGACAGTATTCTTACATCCAATCACTAATTATACCTTAGCAATATAACTAATCACACATAATAAATAATAATTTAAAGTACAAATGGAAACTTCTATTAATAATTCTTTAAAACTAATGAATGAACTACAAAGCATAAAGTTACCACTACATAATATACTTGTAAGTTTTGATGTTACTAGTATACTTTTTAAAATACCCCCTCAAGAATGTATGCGTTTATTAAATAATTTTTTAATATTAATGTTAAATTAGTTTCAAGAATGGATTTAATTTGATCTCTGTGCTAATCAAAATTATTTCACATTGATATTAAGATTTATCTGCAAAAAATGATTTACCTAAGGACAGTCCGATTTCGCAAACTTTAGCTAATGTCTTTATGGATAATCTAGGAGATCAAATTTTTAAATTAAGTGTTTCTGATAAGATTGTATTTTGGTTTCGTTATGTTGATGATATTTTAGCATGTTCTGATAGTTCAACAAATTTAATTTATGAGTTCTTAACTAATATTAACAATTTAATAACATAAATTTACACTAATGGAAGAACAAAATAAAGTCATTGATTTTTTAAATTTAAACATAAATATATGGTATGGAACAACTCACGGCCTTACAACCCACAAAGTGGAGATTCTAATAAATCAAATAATTTTACAATAACATCGCGCGCGGTAAAAATTATGCCAAACATCTAATAGTAAATAATAACCTTATGAATTCACAAAACAATATTAGATTTTCACATTATTGTGATAAAAAAGGCAAATTAGGTGTTTTGGAAAAATTCGAAATGATAAACAAACAAGTTGACCTTATATACTCATCCTTAACAGATATTTTAGACATAGAATTATAATTTACATGTTGGCTGTTTTTGATACCATAACTACTTATTGTTATTTTACTATACTTATATATTTTCTCTCGATAATGATACATGCTATATTGAAATTCCCGTTACCGTCTACCCTGTATGATGTTTTTTCAGGGTGTTTTCCTCATACACATGTAGCGACATGGTCACTGCGTAAATGCATACCGTGTGCGGCTATTAGGCGAATTCTAGTATTTCCCCCTCAGAACCCTAACTCCGTCCCTTACGATCCTATCCTAATCTCACCATGCATATACAATGTTGCATATTATATATATATATATATATATATATATATATATATATATATATATATATATATATATATATGCTGGGAATCCATGATTATGGCTTGGAAAGCTCAAACAGCCCGTTCTACCCCATGGGATGGGAATGAATTACGTGGCCTTCTCCTTCTTTTTCTTTTCATATTGAAACGCATTGAGAAATAAATAACTAGAGAGCGGATTTTATGCATTATAAAATGCCAAAATGCCAAAATATCAGAAAATGTGCATTATTTTTCGAAATATGTAAAATAACTACTACCAATAAAAAATGTGATTTTTACATCTTTAATAAAAAAAAATTTAATACATAATATACAAAAACTTTTACAAGAAAGTATTTACATAAAATTGAAACTATTAGTTAAAATAATACATAATTAACATAATACGTATTAATAATAATATATATACTTATTATAAACAAAATTATTTAGATAAAGGGTGGCATTGGAATTCTGAACGTACGTTGCATGATTGATTCAAATCAAACGGACATTTAATTGACATGTAGAACCAACAACAAGCTGAACCTATCAAAGCCAGTGATTTTGTTTACCGTGGACCTTATCTAAATAATTTGTGTTCATATGGTATTATAAATTTTAAATTATAGGTACTTAATACTCCTATACTTCATTGCGTTGATTTGCAAAACGATTTATAATTATATGCTTTTCTATATTTTTTGGTAGAAAATTTTGACGTCTATCAGAAAGTATATAGTTATAGGCGGAAAACTTCTTTCCACGTCTACAGACGTTATAGGTGCATTTTTAATGCCGTTAATATGGACAAATCTAATTGTACATCCAGATCTTCCCGATTTTTGTCCAGAGTTAAAATTTTCTTAATTTTAGTTAACAGCTAATAACCACTATTTTTTTTGTAAAATTTCTTTAAACGACAGTATTTCCTGGGGCAGTATAAATTAATTTTTGAATATTATTTACTAGTTCTATCGATGCGTTAAGTGGCAATGCTTCCGTTTCCAATTTACAGATAGTCCCGCTTACAAAATAATAATGTGCTTTTATAAATGCTAATTGATTGCGTAGTTCTGATTTCTTTAAAACCGATTGCGCTTTATTGATACAAGCACTTGAATTATCAGACAAATCTAAAATTAATTCCTTAATTTTTTCCAAATTTTCTGCATAAAAAAGAGCAGCATTATTTAGCGACGTTCCCAAACGCGTAATTACAGATTCTGGTGGTAGAGAAATGTTAGGTAGTTTTTCTTTGTATAACTGTACTCGTGTCGGCGCCTTTACAAACACTTTCTTTACGCTACTTATTAAACTATTTACTAAAGGAAATTCATTTCGAATTGCTTCGGCCACTCTATTTATACCATGCCAAACATGTTACGTGAATAAAATTTTCGTATAATACCTTCAATTGTTGGCCAGCCTTTACCATATATGTCGCAGCATCAGAAAGCATCAAAACAATTTTATCTGTTGGAACAATATCGGGAACAAAAAACTGCATGAAAGTCTCATTTACAAATCTAACTATTGTTGCATTATTGGTTTTATCAAGCACTTTACAAGAAATCAAATATGATTTGGCAGGTTGTTCTTCGCTTAAATAACCTAACATTAAATTTGCAACATAACGTCCACGACAATCTGTAGTTTCATCTACTATGAAATAAATATATTTATTTTTAACAATTTCTTTTTATATGTGCTTAAGGTTTCAAGATATACCCTATTAACATAATTTTTTCTAAATATGATTTCATCTGGCACTTGCTTGTTACTAATTTTTTCTAAAAAAGATCTAAAAGTATGGTTTTGAAGCTTTTTTAAGGGAATGTTAGCCTTAACTAGAGCACTGCATAATTCAGAATTCTTCTTGGTCGTTTCTTTTGGATGTTTCACCACGTAAAGATTCTTGCAGAAATGTTTGGGAGAGCTTGGTTTTCTTCTGTGTTTCTAATCTTCCCTTATGCAGAGCGGTCTCAATGTGTTGCGTAATTTGGGATTTTCGTTCGCATGCGATCTAAACCAATATTCCCAATTTAAAAATAAATCAAACCATAATCGATTAGGTTTCATCGTTGAAATTTTAAATATTTCCCGCGTTATCTTATAAAACGATGCATTTAAATGCAACGTTTGAATAGAAAACTAATACCTGCTCTGTATTCACTAAAGGCCTCATTCATTGTTGTCAGTGTTTAAAAATATTTTAAAACAGTATTCTGAATTGTCACTTATCGCTTTTCCACACGTTGTACAAAACACCTTTTCAACGTCCATTCGGAGTGCAGGGACATTTTTTTCCATACTGGAACTAAATTATTCTTTACTTTTGGCATGTTAAATATAATTCGAAAACTAAATTCTGCAGTCTGCACTAGTGTTCACTTGCACGTTTTAAAAAGGAATGGGCAATATTATTCCTTATTTTAAAATAGGGGGTTTCCACTAAGCAAGGTCATTTGGATGTTAGGGATTATCTATGTATATTTTACTTATCAACTCTTTCCATACAAAAATTTAAGAAGCACTCAAACACTCAACAAAAAACCGTATTACCTCTTTGCAATCCGGAAGTATTAGGATTTAGGATAGTTGTCAACTCAGACAATAATTAAAAGTAAACAACTACCTGCCGATGTTAGACACCACATTTTGAAGATATTTGTTTTAAAAGGATATAAAAATGTCTAACTTTGAACAAGAGTCCCGAAAATATTTGATAACCAGAGTTTCAACGCAAAAATTGAAAAAAAAAATGTTAAATTATGCAAAAAAGTGCAAAACATACGTAAAACATCAAAATATGCAGTATTTGGCCAAATATGCAGCATTTGACTAAATATGCAAAAACTAATTAGTGCCAAATAATTATAATTAATGCGATTCGTATAAAAACCGAAACTCGTGGGTGGTACTATAAAATATAAGCAATATGCAGTTTGCATAAAATCCGCTCTCTATAAATAACTATGTAAAGAAATTGTGGAATTGTATCGCATTTAAAACATTAGTACTGTTAAATAATTTGTATTTTATATTTAATTTAATTTAATTATCGGCATATTCCCAAAAACTAACAGTTAGTAACAGATTGCACGAATTGATATCATCTATAAATATGTACTTACTTTATTATATACAAACTCAATATAATTAAGAATCACTCAAAGGGTTTATATTCACAGCAAACATACGTACAATTGAAATGACATTTTTAATTAAAGAAGTATATTTATAGAACCTTCCAATAAGCAATCCAAATATTTAATAATTCTCTTACTATGATTTTAGGTATTATAGTGACATTTATTTTTGACTTTTGTAGCTGGCATGAGAAACATAAAATAAAGAGAAGGTAATCCTGTCGACATTTGTCACTACGGTTGTTGGTTTTTATGGACACAAAGCGCGTTTTACTTTTACCCATAATTTATACAAGTTTTCTTGCCATTTTACCTTCTAATGCTTAATCGATGTGTTCGTATGCCTAAAACATATGTGCAGATTTCAATTATTAAAACTTGAAGTACATTATTTCATTAGTTTAGTAAGTTTAGATGTGACGCTATAAAAAAGCATTCATTAAAAGCAGCACTAAGTATAGTTTCACATTTAACAGCTTTTTAAGCTTTCCTTTTGTTAATATTATAGTGTAATAAAAAATATTATGGTGCTATACTATCTTTTGTTATAGGAAAACATTTTTCATGAAAAGAAACTTACTGCTCAAATAAAATATACAACTTATTAGTGCTATAAAACATAATGAAATAAAGGCGATTTTCACAAAGGTACCACGGGGAGATCTTAATAAATAAAAGATCTTAAATATTAGGTAAGATAAACAATTTTGCCTGTGGAATGATGATAACTTTATCTGCATACTGTTACCCTAGCATAGATCTATCATATTACACCAAATTCGCCTCAGGTAAACGCTGCAACCCTGAACAATTGTAAGGTAGTGTTATTACGAAGAGGAGTTGCCAATCTTTAGGGCTGCTAAAATTACCAAAGCGCGAAGAGCACCCTCACTAGTCATTAATTCTAGGTATAGAAACCGTTCGCAGTAATGAAACAAGGGTACTTTTAATGTTTTCCATTATTATTTGTGAATTGACCACCTGGTCCTGATTTATAGCCGCGATCGTGTTCCCTTTGGATTGTTTCCAAATAAGAAAGGAATTTTAATTTGTGACTGTAAGGAGGTTTTTGAATTTTTTATCTTTCATTTCATTGATGTTGGAGAGGGATTTGCTTATTTGCGTTTAAAGATAAGAAGTCTGCTCACACAATGTAAAATGAATTCATAAATGTCAAAATTCCTGTTTGATAGTTAACTTTTTTGCAACATGTGTTATGAACGGATTCCTAACTTGAAAAATTGTAACTGGTTTAATATGGAAAATAGAATATTTTTGCGAATTGCATCATTTCTTACTAAAATACAATCCTCTAAAATTTAGAACAAAGGCTCGGGATTTGTGTCTTATGTTTGAAGACCTGCTAACCCCTTCTATACATTCAACCGCCTCGTTTGATAGAAGTCTTTCTTATTATATGACAAATGTACATAACACCATTTGAAAAAATAGTAAAAAATAATAAATATTGTATATGTACATGTAATACTGGTAAGAAAGGTTCTTGAACGTAAGATGGAATATGTTTCTTCATAATAAATAGATGATTATAATACAAATATCTGGTGTGGAACACCACATGACATTCCAACCTACAAAATAGAAATTAAAAGAAACTTCGTTTATAAGAAGCTCATTCAGAAAAACAGCAACATTGTAACGCAATAATAATAAATAATCTACGTCGAACAGACGTTTAAAACTTCATGACAGAAAGGTTAATAGATATCTAGATGCCAACTTAAACTGAAAGAAATGAAATAACTTTAATTTAAATTTTTATAGGATAACCTCCTTTTTACACGTTCTATAAAAATATCGATAATACAGTTACAGCATTTTCAATCACGTGTCACGATGTTCGTTTACGCTAATCTCGGAAACGGCTGAAAATATTTAGATGAAATTTTGTAAATTTAAAGATTTCTTTTATAAAATAGAAGTGAGGAGAAGAAAAAGAAGAAAAGAGAGAAGGGAAGAAGAAGAAAGGGAGAAGAAAAAAAAAAGAAGAGGGAGAGAGAGAGGGAGAGAGAGGAGAGGAAGAGGGAGGAGAGGAGAAGAGAGAGAAAAGAGGGAGAGGGAAGGGAGAAGGGAAGGAGGGAGAGGAGAGGGAGAGAGAGGGAGAAGGGAGAGGAGAGGGAGAGGGAGAGGGAGAGGAGAGGAGAGGGAAAGAGGGAGAGGGAGGGAAGGAGAGGAGGAGAGGAGAGGAGAGAGAGGAGAGGAGAGAGGGAGAGGAGAGGAGAGGGAGGAGGGAGAGGGAGAGGGAGAGGAGAGGGAGAGGGAGAGGAGAGGGAGAGGAGAGGAGAGGGAGAGGAGAGAAAGAGATGTGAGATGAGAGTTAGAGGAGGCAGAGTTGAAGTTAGAGATCGGAGAGGGAGAAGGAAGGAGAGAATGAGAATGAGGGAATGAGAGAGACTTTGAGGGAGAGAAGGGAGAAATCCTGAATCACTAATATTATGAACTTGTATGACTTGTTTCTTTGTTTGCACATATGTCTAAGATTTTACGAGCAGATTATGCAATTTGAGAACTATGTACTGACAAAGTTTCATAGTCAATTCGAAGATACCTCATCTGATGGGTAATCAATAAAACTTTAAGTAAACCTTTCTTCCTTAAAACTGAACTTGTACTTGCCTTCTTTATTTTCTTTGCATTATGGGCCACATTAATGTTACTACAAGGATTTTTAGCAGCTAAGATTTGACAATTATGTAGTTTCCACTGACAAAGTTTCATAGTCAACTTCGTAATCGGTGCTTTCTACACCATTCATCTGATGAACGATGGCCATCATGAGTCATCATGAATAGACATAATAAATTTCGCCGTATGTTTCAGTTATAACATCAAGATGTCCTTCTAACTTAATTTCGATGTGTTCTTTATCTATTTGTATGTTCCAAGGCTGCTTCTTTCAGGGGTTCATGTAAGAATTTATGGCCTATCAGTCCCTGCTTCATTCACGACGATTGTCACATCTAGCGAATGGTGCTTCTATAAAGGTATATTCGTTACAAACTATATTCTGGTGAAAGCAATTGTGGCAAATGAGTTAATACAGAACATCATTTATTTGTGTTAGTCGAATTTTGCAAGCGAGACTGAACCATGACACAACTGTTTCGATGGTGAAGTTCTTGCAGGTAATGGAGTAGTTGTCCGGGTTCTTCAATTGATGTTAAAGGAATTTATGGCCTATCAGTGGCACTGGCTGTATCAAACTGTACATCTGCGAATGCGTACTTTCTATCAAAAGGATATATTAACCCGTAGTTTGTGAACACAAAACATATATTCAAGTATAGTGTCGAAAGCCTATTTTGAAATGATTTGCTTGCCAGATCAAGCAACATGGTCCAGAATGATCGTTTTGACAAGAGCTCATTATTAATAACACCAATTTCAATCCGAGGTTGAAAGTTTTGTTTGCAGTGAATGGATGCTTCTGTAGAGCTCGATTATAGTTTTCATAAAATTCCTTGACTGTTGTCTTATTGAAACTGGTGGATCGTGCGATGCTTGTACTTTCTTGTATTTCCGTAGAAGTTTGTATGTTAACCCGTAGTTCATGCGTGAACATTTTAAAACATATTATACAAGTATAGGCGAAGGCCTATACCTGTCTTATAAGATTAGGTTAGAACCCACATACAATTGCACCAAGGGTCCACGACAAGAGCTATTTGTCTTACAAGGGTCTCATTATTATTAAAAACAAATTCAAATCCCCCAGCGCAAGATCAGTTCCTACACTTGTCTTACAAGAACCTCTTTATTATTACAACAATTTCAAATTTTCCCGCGCAAGTCCTGGTCCTAGGCCAACCACTTTCTCAAGGTAAATAAGTGTCTCAAGGCAAACAAATTTCTCAAGGTCAACCAGTTTCTAAAGGTGAACAATCTTCTTAAGGTAAACAACTTTCTCAAGGTAAACTACTTTCTCAAGGTTATAGAAAACATTCATACAACACTAGTTGTCACCACAAACAAAAACAAACAGGTCCAAGATATAGTCCCCACACTTGTCTTACAAGAACCTTATTATTAAAATAATTTCAAATTTCCAAGGCAAGACCAGGTCCATAAGATAGTTCTTACACCCGTCTTACAAGAACCTCCTTATTATTAAAAACAATTTAAAATTTCCTGCGCTGGTCCAGATTCAAGGCCAATGGATTTCTCGAAGTAAACCAGTTTCTCAAGGTAAACAACTTTCTCAAGGTCAAAAGTGAAAGGCGCCGTCATCGGAAATTCCTCAGATCCAGTTACGTCATCGAAAATTCCCAAAGCTGAATAACGTCATCGGAAATCTCTAAACCGAATTACGTCATCAGAAATTCCCAAAGTCAAATGACGTCATCGGAAATTCCAAAGGTCAAGTGACATCATCGGAAATTTCCGAGGGCGAATGACGTCACAAAAAGTGAAAGGCGAGGTGCTCCTTTTCTACCGCTGTGCTTCTATGTCACAAAAGCACACTAACAGTTTACAATCTATACGCATTTTTGGTATAATTCACAACTTTATACTTATCCGTGTTATAATTTTTAACGGCAAAATATGATTCTCGTTTCATAACCAAACAATCACGTAACTGACTCAAACATCTGTTGACACATGTTCAGTAGGGCATATGCAGCGTTGCCAAACCGACAAAAACCGGTATCTTATTTCCACCACGGATTACTTTAACTGTTTAAATGTGCCTTGGTTCACCCCTATTATCTTTTCTTTAATCAATGCGTTATTACAACACAGTTATGTATTTCACAAACATATACCAATTAATTGAATTAAAATTTATTTAATCATCTGAAAGGCCGCAGCATTGCTACTTATTACAATTACAGTTTACATATTCGAAGATCTTCGAAGCTCGTAATTACATAACCTGCAAATGTTATAATAATTACTAATCACATGTAAATGTTTGACATATACCTTTGTAAAAATCAGCATTTTACATTAATCTCATTTTCAATTTTCATCCACCTGTGGGTCAAGGTGGTATTTTTGAAACCATATTTCATATTATCACCTGCAATTGCAATTAACGTTAAACACCTTTGTATGTATAATAACGTCTAACACTTACCGTGGCCTTTAATTTTTACGTTACGATAAACCTTTCTAATGCGTTTTAACAAAATTACAATTCAATAACTTCAAAATATTTAATTTTTTAAGTTTTTTGTTGTTTTAAAAATGAGATTTGGAAACATTACTACATTACTGCCATCTAAGAGACGATTTATTAAGTTTGATTTTTAATCATTTATTATTATGGATATAAGTTATTTTTCATATTAACCATATTAACCATTAGATTAAGACAACTCTTTGGTGGCCAAGATTGTATTGACCGATTTTTTTACATAATCCATCAATTACTTTCATTCGTTTTCTTTAATTAAATTTCCAATACCGTTGAATAAAATTTGAAATTTAGAATTTTTTCCTCTTTATTGAAGAAAAACGTCATTTCAATACATAACAATCCTGTTAAAGTTTTATTTAAAAAAAAAGAACATAAAATTGTATTCATGTACACAGCTTCGAGTATTAAAAGGATAATGCATCATTAGGCTTTGGAAAATATTTTAATAATGTATAGGGTTGTTTGCGTAACACGCATTTCAATTTCTCTGTGTAATGCCATTTTAAGCGTTCTAATTTTGAGATACAGAATCGTGCAGTATATATTAACTAATGAAAATTTAATCGCGCCACAAGAAAATAAATTATATTAGCACCGGGATATCGTATTATAAAGTTATCCCTCTGTTTTATTAGCTATTAGGTTCACACTAGGAAAAAAATTATTAAAATGTTGGATATGAAATTATTTTCAGCAATCTGTTAACTTAGCAAAATTTGTATATTGGGACCGGGTTCTTTATACATGGAAACGATTTAATTGACTACAACGAAATTAAATTTGCCATGCGGATAACGGATTGATTTAATAATTATGAGACGAGTTGTTGAAGTAAATGAAACTGAACACAACGTACAACATAATGCCTGTCTTCAATGTTTGATTTATTTAATTATATGTTTTTGAATTTGTAATCAAAAGTTGTATAACTTCAATGATGAGTACTGCTCATATTTTTTATGAGAATTGTGATTATTAAAGAAAAACTATGCCAGATTTGTGTCATCTTTCGAGAATGGAATGTTTGTAAAGTACTTCAACGTCATAAAGTTCTGTAGCTGTCAGACTCCGTAATATATGTGATAGACATTTAGCTTAATTAACATAATAAAGGAGTATTGTATAACTTTGAATGTTGTCATAAAATTAAATAAATCACTTCAAAGCAATCTATTGATGTTAGGTATATAAAACACTATCCAACTACAGTGATTGTGGTTTGTCGTAATTCCATAAATTAAGATTTAGTTATATTAAGTATGTTAATACGGTAGTAAGAGAAAGTTTATTTCTCTGCCGACGAAGCCTGTAGCACTAAAATCTTATTCCTAATTAGAAACGTAAGTTGAGTTGTTTTCCTTTGGGATTACATTTACAGAGCGTGTATACAGGGTGTTAGGTAAACATGCGGTAAAAATTAAAGGGGTTATTTCTTAGCCTATTCAAAGAATATTTTGTCCTACGATGATTTTTGAAAAACCTCTTTATTTTGAAGATACAGGGTGAACAATATTTACAACAGTAACAACATTTTATTATCAAAAAGTACATGTAAAGTTGCTCAATCTACAATATATGTTCGAAATGACTCCTCCAGCCTGGATGCAAGCATTCAATCTTCTCGTCATTGACTGCCGAACTCTTTCAAACACACCAGGGTCGTTTCTAATTGAGTTTTTGAATTTTTTGCCGCTAAATTACGCGTCGTATCGATAAGTTTAAGGTCTATATCTAGGTATTTTTATATCTTTGAAATATGTAACTGTTTTAGAAATATTTGATAAAAACAAAAACTGAACCTAATAACCCCCCCCCCCCCACGACCGCTGAATTTCTCCCAAAATCTAATCATATCTAAGCCAAATAAAAACAATCTTAACTATAAAATTTTAAGTACGTACATATTTTCGTTTTGGAGTTATCGTGGATACTAGCATACATCCATACACACACACAGACAGACAGACACACACGCACAGACATCCAGACATGATGGCCGATTTAGCAATCGTGAAAAAAATGTCTATTGCAGCAAATATCGAATATGGTTGTCGCAAATTTTGTTCACCCTGGATCTTCGAAACAAAGGGGTTTTTAAAAAATCATCAAAGGACAAGATATTCTTAGAATAGGCCAAGAAATAACCCATTGACTTTTTGCCGCATGTTTACCTAATACCTTGTATAAGCGAATTCAAAAATATTGTGTACTACTAAATTCTTTGCACTGGTTTTGTATTTCAAAAAATCAAGAAATTCTTATTCCATATAAAGTCAAATATTCACAATAAATATTTAATCGAAATTATATTAGCATTTATTATTTAAAATCCGAACGCTAATCCATAAAATGTTGCACTCATTGAATAGGAAGTGCCAATTTTAAAGTGTTTAGGGCAATATCTAAAAGATTGCCTATGAGTAATCTAGCTCAACACCTACAAATTGTAACGGTCTTATGTGATTTTTGGACTATTTGTGAATCATATTTGCACATTATTTTACCATTTTAGAATTCTTGGTTGAATTTTGTATACAGTCAAACTCACTCAAGACGATACTCTGGATATAACGAGCGTTTCGTAGGTAAATGATTGAAATTGTATTAGTTTATGTACTAATTTTTCTCGCTTATTACATTCACGTTTCACGGTAAAGACGAGCAAATTTCAAATTTTGTAGTAGTTTTTATATACATACTAAAAGCCGTTTCAAGTAAATATTTGTTAAGAATTTTTGGGATTTCCGTAATTACGTTTCACAGAAAAGACGGACACATTTTAAAAGACTTAAAATAGATTCAAAGAGATTACATACTGCTTAGAATTCGCTTATGCCTTCCGACTTACCAATTGTACACATTGTACCTGTTTTACAAATGAATGCAAGGTAGTTTCTGGTCAGTTGTCACTTTTGCAGCAAGACGTTAGGTTGAAAAATGGCTTCAATAAAACGCAAAACACTTTTAATTCGCGAGAAAGTTGAGATAATTTGGGAACTAGAAAATGGTGCAAAAAATTCCGCGACGTGCAAAAAATATGGTTTACCATCATCTACCGTGTCAACGTTGTGGAAAAACAGAAGAACTGCACTTGCAGCATTCGGAAACAATTTAACTGACGTGAAAAAATTAAAAAAGTGTACTAGAGATGATATTGATAAAGCGCTAATTGTGTTGTTTAAAAACCAAAGAAGTGCCGGTTTGTCCATTAATGGGCCCATTTTAAAAGCGCAGGCTGAGAAGTTCGCGGAACAATTAAATTATACAGACTTTAAGTGTAATAATGGGTGGATTGATCGCTTTAAAAACCGCAATAACATTGTGTATGGAAAAATAAATGGTGAAGCGAAATCAGTGGACACTAACGTTACAGGTGAGTGGTGAAGAAGTGTTTGGCTGGAATTACGACGAAAATTTAAAGATGAAAACATATACAACGCCGACGAATCTGGATTATTTTTCAATTTAACGCCACATACCACTCTAAAATTTAAAAATGAAAAATATATTGGTCGAAAAATGTTAAAAAATCGTCTCACTGTTTTAATTTGCGCCAATATGACAGGAAGTGACAAAAAAAATTGTTGGTAATCGGAAAATCACGAAATCTTCGCTGTTTTAAAAATATTAAGTGCCTACCAGTTGACTACACCTCTAACAAGAAAGCTTGGATGACATCTACAATTATTAATGAGGAAATTAGAAAATGGGATGATAAATTACGACATAACAATCGAAAGATATTATTATTGGTTGATAATTGCGCAGCGCATCCTGAATTGCAAAATTTAACCAACATCATCCTTATTTTTTTACCACCAAACACAACGGCTTTCCTTCAACCCATGGACCAAGGGATTATCAGGAGTTTGAAAAATTTCTACCGTCGCTTATTAGTGTTACAGTTAATCGATCGAATGGAAAATAAACAGGATCTTAAAATAAGCGTGTTAGATGCAATTCGCCTAATGAGTGATGCGTGGACTAATGTGACATCCACAACAATTCAGAACTGTTACAAAAAAAGCTGGTTTTGTTTCTGCTGTAAATGAAAGTTTCGAAGAAGAAGACGATCTTCCTTTATGTACTTGGTTAGAAAGTAGAGACATCAATAATTTTCAAAATTGCGCGTCCTTAGGTGACTGCGTAGATATTGATGCCGATGTGATTACTTCGGGTTTAAAAACTGACGAAGAAATTATAGCTGAAAGTGATGTAGACAGTAGTGAGTGTGATAAACCCATGCCTGTTACACTCGCTAAAGCAGGCGACGCATTGGTATTATTGACGCGGTTTTTGAAGAAAACCGTAGTAGTGAGCAAATATTTAAATCTATAAGTGTTTTAAGAGGTAGTCTCAATGATGTTAAATTTAAACCAACACGTCAGCTAAAAATAAATGAAATTTTTAATAACTGTCCTAATGCTTAAGAGATATTCCGCTTTTTAATGCAAAGAATGTATTTGTATGTGTAATAAACAATATTTTTAGAAAGGTATCCTTTTTAATTTTTAGAGTTTCTCGGATATAACGTTTAACGGATATAACGATCAAAAATTATCAGTCCCAGAGATCTCGTTTTAACCGAGTTTCACTGCATATTGTTTTGTGTATTAAAAAGATTATGTATTGGCTGGTAGGCAACACACAATATCCATGCGTATTACATGTATAGTTTTATTGAATTTTCTATTTGAAAATTAGCTGCTTTGTGGAAAAGTGGCGTTTAACTAGTTTTTCAACCAACCGAAGGTTCTCGGATGCTGTTGACTTAAATTAACCGAATTCACAAAGTTTTCTAATAAACGTATTTAGCGTTATAAAAACTGGACGTCGCAACACCGCGTATAATATCATTCACTTACATCATAACTTGATTAAATTTTGTTAAGTGTGTTTTTCGCTGACATTTTTCACTGTTAGCCTTCGACCGTTTAGAGGGTGTTCTGATTTGTCATCTTTAAGACAGTTTAAAAATATTTAATTTTAATGACCTAGTTATTACTTACTAAAATTTAATTCTATAGTTGGCTTTATACGTTTCTCTAACTGTTATATTAATAGAAGGCTGATGTCTATGTTTTAATTTTTCAACTTTGACAAAATTGTTTTCAATATCTTTAACAATTTTAATAGATATGACTACTGACGAAGATAACAGTAAGTGTTATCGAAACGTTTAGATTGTATAATTTAAAATACACCTCTAAAAAAACCCAAAAAAGATAAGCATTCTATTAGCTATAAATATGGATTTCCTTTTTTTTTTAATAAATTGTGCACCTGAACAGCCTAAATTTGGCTCATCATGCTAAATCACTCAAGAACACTTAGGAGGATGCATAGAGGGACATTGAATTGCCAAGAGATACCTATGAACAGCTACCTTAAATTTTTTCATATCATAAGATAGAGGAAAACAGGAACTAGGGTGATCATTCTATAGTATATAAACCGTATAGAAGAATGTGGATTGCGCCCGTTGGGTACGACAAGTGGATGTTTGTACTGCATACTGATGATGTGGATGAGCGAACCGAGTATTCCTGGCAAAGGTAGCCCGAGATGGTATCAAAGAATGTAACTCAGCAGAGCAATAGCCATTGTAATACCGATAATACAAAGAAAGAACTGAAACGATTCCTCTATGCTCAAGGGACTGTATATCAGAATAAGTTATTTATAAGCCTAATCGCTCTCTTTTGAATACGATCAACGATATCGAGAGCGTATTGGGGTGCACCAACCCATTTCTATTCTAGATGAGGTCGAATTTGTAAGAGTTGTCGGGAGGCAAAGTACTGCTTAGATTTGTACAAAAATCCTATTTTACGAGCAGTTATTTTGGTAGCTGACTGAAGATGGTCTACACATGATAGATTTGACGATACAGTCATTCCCAACAGAGTAATATGATCTGAAAACTTAGGATTTGAGCTATTCATACTCACAACAGGAAATGATCTTTTTTGGTGGACACAAGGCAACACTGGGTTTTGTTAGCATTAAATTTAACTTGATTATTGCTTCCCCCTTCTAGAATACATTGAATGTCTTTGTTGATTGAATTTGCAATTTCAGATTGAATGTCTTGAGACATAGAATGTCTTTTGAAAAACAGCTATCAACTACGACACGTATTCGTCTTTTATTAAAGAAACTAGAAACTAGTTGATGAGCGTATCATTTAACCCAAACGTGGTGAGTTTGGCAAGTAAACACTTATGCGATACTTGGTATCTACAGCGACAACAACTGTTTCACCGGGTTGTCATAATGTGTTAATCCAAATGGGTGACATGAAAGAATATCACATGTTGAACAACTTTGCCTAAACCCATATTGGTGGCCACTAAGGAGTTTGTTAGTTTCAAGGAAGGAAAACAGTTGCTGATTGATGGCTTTTCGCATGATTTTAGACAAAATGGAAGCGATAGCAATTGATCGGCAGTTCGAGGGATCGGTCTTATCGCTTTTTTTGGGAATAGGTTGAACACTAGCTAACTTCCATGATGAAGGAAATTCCCCGGAAGACAGAGATCGAATAGAGCTTAGATAGGACTGGTACTAGTTCGGGGCAACATTTCTTTAAGACAATAGCTAGGATACCGTCTGGGTCAGTCGCCTTATTGAGATAAAACCTACTGATAATCAGCAACCACAGATCCGTCACAATATGTCAAGGGGGGGGGGGGGAATAAAGATGTACCAAAGTTTTTACTAATGGCTTTAGCTAAAGACCAAAATTTAGGGCTACACACAGGAGATGTAGCTAGTTCATTGCATTTTCGTTGTTCAAACAATTTTTTTTGTTTTAGTGATGACACTTTTGAAGAAATTTATTGCAGGCTCACGTTCCACTAAGATAAGTAATTTAACTCTAATCTCATTCTATTTAGAATTTAAATTTGTTCTACATACATAAAGACAAAATTTTCATCGATTGGGGCTTGCATCTCGATAGCTCAGTTGGTTAGAGCGTTACTCTAGCAAAGTAAATGTCGTAGGTTCAAATCCTACTCGAGGTAAACTTTTTATTTATTTATTTAACTTACTTAACTTAACTTATGTCCTTCACGCCATTCCCTTGCGGGGTGGGCAAAACAATCCCTGCCTCTTATTTATTTTTCATTCACAATCTTTCTCTATGCTTTACTATGTCCGCATACCTCCCAAGCTTCCGCAAGATTCATACATTGTCTCTGATATGCCCTTTTATTTTTAAAACTCCTTATCTTTCTTTCCTTTAGCATACATTTTACTACATTCAGCCAAGTTTCACGCGGCCTACCAGGCCCGGCCTTTCCTCTAACCTCACCCACATATATTTGTTTCGTTAATCTTGCGTTATTCATTCTCTCAATGTGACCAAACCAACGTAATGTACTACTTTTATATCTATCCATGATCGTTTTTTCCTCGCCACACTCATTCTTTGTCTTATCCCTTCTCGTTTTACGTGCGCTTCTCACGAATCTCAAACCCACCGTATTTATTTTTCTTTCGTGCTTTTTTTGACGTACCCATCTCTCAATTCCATACAGTACTGACGGGACGAACACGCCATTATAGATTGCTCGTTTCGCAGCTAGACTCATGCTATCATTTCTCATTATCGTCCACATACTTCCAATCACTTTTCTTCTAGCATTGACCCTTCGTCCAATCTCACCGTCCATTGTACCATATGCAGTAAACATTCTACCGAGATATACAAGCTCGTCCACTTGCTCAACAATTTCATCCTGCAGAGTAAATACTCTACTCTCCTTTCCACCTTCCCGATTGAACTCCACAATCTTAGTTTTGTTCACGTTTACCTTTAGGTCTATGCTCTCACAGCTTGTATCAAACTTCTTCAGAGCAGTGTGCAGCTCATCCGCACTGTCACTTAATAAGACTATGTCATCTTCATACACCAGAAGTCGTACCTTTACGTCACCAACCATTACACCATTTGTATCGGTACATGTGTATCTAACACATTTATCCATGTATACATTGAACAACCACGGTGACATCACACAGCCTGTCGCACTCCTTGCTCAATATTAAAGTATTTACTCACACATCCTCTCACCCTAACACATACATGCACGACTACCGTTGTATACTGCCCTTATTCCGTTTATTATACCATTATTTACGACAAATTCATTTAATATTCCCCACAGCTTCTCCCTATTCACTCTGTCGTACGCTTTCTCCAGATCTACAAACGCACAGTACAACTTCCTTTTTACCCTTAAACACTTTTCGATCACCTGCTGGAGAGCAACCATCTGATCGACACATCCTCTCCCTGGTATGAATCCACCTTACACATCCCAAATCTTAGTTTGTGTAGTTTCTCGTACTCTATCAATCAGTATTCTTCCAAATGCTTTACCAGGCACGCTGAGCAAACTTATTCCTTTGTAGTTTTTACAATCTACCTCATTTATCCCAACATCCTTCTCAGTTTCATTCATCATTCCTTCTATATTCTCCTTATTTAACCCTTCAGTCTTACTTTCCTCACTACTGTACAGCTTTCCGAAATATTCTTGCCAGCATTTCCTCACTTCACAATCGTCCCATACTATTTCGTTGCTAATACGATATTCATCACTCCTGCAGCGTTCTGTTTTGGCCCACGTTTTGTATTTTTGACCCATTTCTAGAAGAGTTTTTGTTTCCCTCAAAATCATTCTGCATTTTCTCTCCTTCCACAGCCATCACTTACTCTTTACTTATTCTCACTGCATCCTTCGCTTCTTTGTTTCTTAATCTGTACACCTCATACAATCGCTTCTTCTCAGTCTCATTTTTTGCAGCAATCATTGTCATGTACGCATCTTTTTTCTTACATACTGTCTTTTTTATCTACTCATTCCACCAAGCACATTTTTTCTGTTTACCTACAATCGCTCTTCCACATATTCGCAAGGCACAATTGACAACAGAGTTTTTCAAGCTTATCCATGCACTTTCAACCTCAGTGTCTTTTATTTGTTCGTTCCACACTGTTTCATTCACATTTAACTCTTTACTCACAGCATCTGCGTATTGCATTCTCGCTCCATTATCCACTAGTTTGTCAACCCTAATTCTGGACGTTCGCACTACGTTTGCTTTCATTCTCCAGACCCACTTTTTCCCTAAACACACTCTCGATACAACCAAAAAGTAGTCCGATCCACACTCTGAACCGCGCATTACTTTTGTGTCTTTCACCAGGTTTCTAAGCCGTTCATCATACGCTATCAAGTCTATCATACTTTTAGATTCACCTCTTTGTCATGTATGCATATGCACATTTTTATGTTTAAGCCACGTATTGAATACAAACAGGCTTCTCTCCGCACAGGTGTTCAGCAGGTGTTCACCATTCTCATGGACTCTTTGGTGTCCGAACTTTCCTAGAACGCGTTCACTATGTTCTCTCTGTACACCCACCCATCCGATCATATCACCCACTATCATCACTCTTTCGTTTGGCTTACATACGTTTAACACGTTCTCTACTTCATCCCAGAAGTTCTCACGCTCCTGATCTCTTCGAAACCCCACTTTCATTCTAACCCATATTATCCGGGGAGATACCAATTTGTACTGTTTAACAAATTTTTTCGCTCTTTCACTTATGATCACCCCAACTCATTTTGCGCCATGCACTTCAGTCTCAACTGTTGGCCATAGTGCTAGGCCATCCTTTCCTTTACACACAGAATATCAAGGTGTCTTTCGTGCATTACATTCGCAATTTCAAGTTCTTTACCATGCATATCTCTAACATTCCACGTACCCACTCGCCATTGATTCCTTGTACAGTCGTCAGTAACGGGGCCTGTCTGTTTCGACCTTGACCGCCCCTTGTATCCAGGTCGATTCGAGGCAAATTGTATTGTTTTCTTGAGTAATATCGTAGCGAGCAGACCGGTTACTGGCCAAATCGTGCCCCGGACGATGTAGCATTCTCTACTAACGTATCGTCCTACTACCGGACAGTTATTTGTCTACTTCCACGACATGTAAGGAAGTAAGAAGTAGAAATATAGGCAAAGTCAGGAAAGATATAACTAATATAGCGTATGCTTACTGTATGAATCTCAAAATGTACGTATATACATGTACATTTTTCTCTCACATACCCTTCAATCACATCACGTTTCAACCATATTGCTCCCTACGCGATTCCTGGCTCCGCGCCACTCACCAGACTTGCTGCTATTTATTAGCGACCAAATGATTCAATTATTTTTTTTAGCTTTGCGAGTTATAGTTATTTCTTTGTCATTTAATATTTATTTATCAAATCTGTTTTATTATTGTCGCGAACCGTGTCAACTTAAACGTTTCCATCCTCTTGGTTTTTTTTTATTCCATCGAAAGGTACCCATAATGGCTCTGTTAGCTCTCCCGACATTAATAGTTTACTTTTACGAATAATTAATCACAATTAAGGTCAAACATAGTAACAAAGGTAAAAGTTAGCTTAAAATTTGAATTTTCAGTCAAGGAAAAATATAGTATAAGACAATATGCAACACAATGTTACAATTAAACTTAAAATCACTCATAGCACCAAAAATAAAAGTTGGATCAACCTTCAAATTTAAACAAAGAAAAAATATATTATTAGTTCTCTATGAACCATTGTTATTCTATAATCAATCTTTTTATGAAAAAAGTTGACAATAATGTATTTCTCCTAATTTTTTTTCCATCTTGAATGAGTGTCGTCTATCTGAGAATATGTGTTTATATAGAGAGAAACTGCGCTCAACTTCCACAGACGTTATTGGAGCATATTTAAAATATTCAGTTTTTATAGTGATTGGTAGTTCTTCTGTAAAAGTTTTAGTTAAAGCCGAAGCAATATTTCTTAGAACCAAATAGCCAGGATTTTGAGATAAAACGTCATCTAACTTTTTAGATACGATACTTAATTTTCTACTTGAAAAGGTATAAATCATAAGACAGCTCACGTGATTATTACCATACTCAATCCAAATGACAATTTTTGATTATTGATCTGACAGGAGTGCCTTGTAACGTCAAATAAAATATTACTAACAAATTCTAAACCTTTATTTAAACATTTTTAATTTTATAAATAAATATAGAGAGTACAGTTAGTCTTGTTGGATATATTAATTTTAGTTTTAGTTTAGTTTTAGTTCTTATATCAATTTTTTCTAGTAGTTATGATTTCAAGGTGCACCAATAAAAAAAACAGCGCAAAGTATTCGTGGATAACTGGTATTTAAAACACTTACTCTATTTCGAGCACTCCGGTTACGCCGTCGTGCTCGAAAAATCGTGCGTAATTTAAAGACTTTGTAACAAACTTTTTACGTTTGTAATAAAATTTACGTGTATGTAGACAATTGACGTGCATTTCGTGCAACATGTGTTGCATATCTAGTTGCATAAAAACATGCATTTAATTTTTTAGTTAGAACTCGTACGCATGGTGTTCGCACATTCGAGTTTCAGACATGTTTATGCGCAAATACCTTTGGAGAGCGTCGTTTTGGTTGGGTTAAGAAGGCATCCATTTCTGCTGTTAAATAATTTTTATTAAAAGTGCTATAAATTTTATAGTGAGTTGATAAAAAAAATTATTATGTTGAAGTTTGAGACGTTTGCTTTTTTCAGGCACTTTTTATTTTTTAATTTTTCACCGTTACTGATACTTTTCACACGTTATATACATTCACGCACTTAATTATTTTACTGTTAATCCAAGTTACCGTATTTGTACGATTAATCAAGAGTGAGGTAATCACCTACGTTAATGGGAAGTGTAATTTTAAAACCCCTTAATGCTGCAAATTTATTCATTTGGGAATTCTAAAGCATACAAATCCAGATTTATGTATTTAATAAACTTAATCATTTTTAATTCTACAAAGTATCTATAATACATTAATATTATATAGAATAAAATTGAAAACTGCAAGAAGATCTTAGAAAACGAAACAATATTTAATTAAATAAATGCAAGTCTATGCCTTTATCAAAATTGGGTATTAATTTGATTGCTACATTTTATTTTTCTATTAAAAGTCCAAATTCTCGTATAACTAAAGTACCCTGTGGTAAAGTAAGTAAATATTGAAAACTCGGAAGACGATTGAGTGAGTGTTTTTGTTATATTTAATCGTTCGGAACGTTTTTATCCCAATCGAACGTTCTTGTTTTTCTTACATTGTTTCGAACTCTCTTTTTTTTGCCTCAAAAGTGTTTAGATATTGTGAAAAGTTTTCAGATAATTTCACAGCTTTTACCTTAATTACGGACTTCATAGTTTGACAAATGAAAGAAATTTTGTGTTAGCCGACGCTTGAAGTAAAATATTGCTAAGTTTATACTTACGTTATTTTAAAAATTAAAGTGTATAACGCCTATAACCGTAATACAGAATATTTAATTATTTGTGCTTTTAGCAGCACAAAAATTTACATTTTAATGTTCGACTATATTGCGTTCTGATTGAATGTACTATTCCTCATTTAATAGAAATAATGCAAGGAATCGTTCGTTGTTTTTTCAGTTATAGCCTTCATTAAATAAAAATTTATTCAAGATCATACTCTGTTTTTGGTATAATATAGAGTAGGTATTTTTTTGCATAAAACTGAAATACCTTTGAAGTCTATGCTAAATGAATAATTTTTAATACTTTCCGTCGTTTTTTTTTACAAATTTTCTTTAGTTACTTTTGCTGCGCTTTTTATTAAAGCATTCACGCCCAAAATAGTGTACAAAACATAAGATCTGATGTCGACTTTTACCGCAAGAAATATTAATTTGACTCCAGTTAGAGATACAACTATAATATGTTTATGGTGTGGTATAAATGGTATATATAATATAGGTGTAAAATTTAAAAAAATGGTGTAAATAAATGTTTTAAAGCGTTCTCTATACAAATCGTTAAAATAACTAGAGATACATACCATTCATTAAAAGATAATGCCGTTGACTCAGAAGGTATATTCGTGCTTTTTGATTTGCTTAATTACCACAGATTTCTGCTTGGTTATTTCCACTTAACATCAATATAGTAAATTCAATGCAACAATAATAAAAATTATCTCAGAAGCCAAGTTATTTTTTTGATTATGCTCGGAATAACTAAACCGAGGATACAATAAAAAATTCACCAAAATGTCAAAATAAAAATTATACAAATTATGTTTATTAAGCATTTAAATTTGATATTATATAAAATAAATCTTGAAAATTACCTTATACTAAGAAATCATTAAGGTTATAAATACCTGCTACAAAATTTTGTACAACTGCTTGAGAACCTCTGATTATTATAAAGAATGCGGAAATGCAAACCAAAGATGATGTAATCTTCGTATCAATGTTGCGCAATATATCTTCAGTGTTTTACGTTGTAAAGTATACCAAAGTTGAAATTACTTCTTACAAATTTATATTCCTTGAAATTTGAATAATCCAAAATTTATTGCACTCTTGAAGGTTCAAATAAGAGATGTGATCTAAATTTAGATCTAGCAAAGTATGAGTACAAGCGTACGTAAAAGTAGAATTAAACGTGTAATTAAAATAGAATTAAAATGTGCAATTAAAAGTGCCATTAAATCAATGGCACTTTTCACAAAATTTAGGTGGAAACCAAAAATGGCTTCTCTCATGAAATAAACGTACATCAGCAATGCTAAAAAAGACGCTCATTCTATCAGGCGATGTCGCGTTGGGCGAGAACATGTGCAGAAATTTAATTCCACGATATGGAAGTATAAACATTTAAGAAAATATGCAATTTAAGTTACACCAAAATGCAAATTAAGTTTCCTACCACAACTTAAAATCATTCATAATCAAAAACCTTTTTTTCTTATATTTTACAAAGAATGAACGAAGAACGTATAAGATTCGTTACACAACCACAAAGGCATTAAAAATATTACAAATTTACATTTTATTACAAAAAATCTAATGATTTTAGTGATGTGTAGTTCGGGACCGAATCGTTTGCATGAACTATTCATTTAAGGCGAACTGAACGAACTATTTCACTTCATACATAAGTTCATTTTGAACTATTACAAATTTCTACCTTAAATTTTCTCATATCATAAGTGAGAGGAAAACAGGAACTAGGGAGATCATTCCAGAGTTTAGACGCCGTGTAGAAAAATGTGGATTGCGCCAGTTTGGTACGACAAGTAGAGATTTGTACTGCATACTGATGATGTGAATGAGCGCACCGAGTGTTTCTCGCAAAGATAGCCCGAGATGGTATCAAAGAATATAATTCAACAGCACAATAGCCGTTGTAATAACGATAATACAAAGAAAGAACTGAAACCATCCTTCTATGCTCAAGGGACTGTATGTGAGAAGTTAAGGATGGGTCATTTATAAGCCTAATCGCTTTCTTTTGAATACGATCAACGATATCGAGAGCGTATTGGGGAGCACTAACCCAGAGGTGAGAATATATTCCAGATTAGGCCGAATATGGGCCTTATACAGCAGAAGGAGTTGTCGAAAGGTAAAGTACTGCTTAGATCTGTACAAAAAGCCTATTTTACGAGCAGATGTTTTGGTAGCTGACAGAAGATGGTCAACCCATAAGAGGTTTGAAGATACAGTCATACCCAACAGAGTAATAGAGTCTGAAAACTTAAGAACTGAGCCATTAATACTTACAACAGGAAATGATCGATCTTTTTTGGCGGACACAAGGCAACACTGAGTTTTGTTAGCATTAAATTTAACTAGATTATTGCTTCTGGATGTCTTTGTTGATTGAATTTGCCATTTCAGCTTTAATTTCTTGATTTGACATGGAAGGTGGATTATCACTATGAGTAGACTGAGATGAACTATAGTGAAGGGTGCTATCGTCAGCAAAGCAATGCATGGGGTTAGTTGTTGAAGAAATAAGGTCATTTATGTACAGCAGAAAAAGTGTAGGCGCTATTACGGATCCCTGTGGTACGCCCGCGTTCATGCTAACTTCTTTTGAAAAAAAAGCCATCAACTACGACACGTATTCGTCTATTAACAAGGAAACTAGAAACCCAGTTGATGAGCGTATTATTTAACCCAAAAATAATTGAAATGTATTTCTATTTATAGATTGTGAGATTTCATAGAAAAGAAATGCGGTGGTCATATTGACGTATTCGATACACATCAAATCAAACTAAATGAACTATGCTCATTTTGAACTGTAAAATAGAACTATTTACTTTGGTGAACTGTTTCGGTGAGAACTATTCACCAAAGTGAACTGGAATGCATATCACTAAATGATTTGCATTTACGGACTCCATACTACTTTAGTAAAGAACATATGTATAGGGGCATCGACAGAAATTTTACTTACACTTCAATGTTGAGGTTTTCGTGCTGAGGTCTACGGTTAATTTCAATAAATTTTTCAACTCCTATCAGGGCCGGCTATAGGCCGGTGCAACCGGTGCTGTTGTATCGGGTGACAAATTTTAGGAACGGCATTTTAACTGTCAGAATGCATATTTTTTGAAACATATTTTATTTAGGAATGAGAAAAAGCGCTTGCTCCCAAATTTTCTTAAACTTAAAAAATACATACAGCTATACTTTGGATACATGGCAGTTGGAAAATAACTGATTTGTATAGAATGCTTAATACGTCGAACATTTTTAGTCCAATATAATAAAAAAAAACAAAATAAAGGGTATTTACAAAGTTATATTATAGGTCCAAATTAGAATTTCATTCCATTCAGTGATGGCCTTTCAGATACCATTCTATTACTTATGTGTTAGTTGTTGTATTATGGACTATTCAAGAAATATATATTATTTCGTTATTGTAGAAATCTGTTCTCTACCTTTAAAAACGCAACAAGTAAGGACTTATAATACTTACACTTCTATCGATTCTGTTACGGGCAAAAATAGCAGTAAAATCGGAAGTAACAGATAAGAGGGGGGTGCTGGAATCTCGGTGGCGAAAGGGAGTGAGCGTGTTATTAATTTTGAAATTAGGATAGTTCGTAATACATAAGTCACAATAGGGGAAGGTCATAGATTACCTTACGCCGCATAAGAGCCTTTCTCCGGCGTTTCCTGTAAAGCTTCAAAATAGTTGCACGTAATCAAAATAAAATGACGTGCTAACAAACGAGCTCATCGGTCATCGAACGTATTTACTCTAATTTTACTTTACAATAAATATTATCATTGAAATTTGATATCTTAAAAAAATAAATTAATGAAAAAGTAGCAAATAACCTAACAGAGAAATGCCTCAGAAATGACTGCATTAAAAGCTTTCATCAAAATAAAAAAATAAATAAATACACGTTGTTGCTGTAAGGTGTAAATCAAAAATTTCCATAAACAAAAGAATAGACAGATCAGTAAAATGTATGTAATCACACTATCTTATCTTCTAAATTTATGTGATTCGTAAATAATGATAACGCTGTGAGGTAGTACGAAAATTACATGTAAAATTAGGAGTAACGCACTCAAAATGCTGTAATACGCTAATTATATTGTCATGATAATAATAATAAAGTAAATCATCAGAGGATTTGTACAATTGCTTTAAAGTCACAAACTAATAAATTCACTTACGATAGGGAAAAAAGGTATAACCTTACGTATATAACATTTTAAATCTTACTTCGTGATGAATCTTGCAAGGTTCAGTATTCCCACACTTATCTGTATACTTTAATTTTACTTAACTGTATCTTAAATTGAAATTTGGTAAACTTTACAGTGTAAATATCAACACACAACGCAATAAAAAAATGACAATAATATACCACAGTAACATAAAGGTCAATTGCAGAATGAATGCGCTTTCAGTAACTGATATGATCGCCTATCGGCCTCTACTTAAAATATCAAAACAGAGAAAGCGGGTTCATCCGCGGAATCAACACAGTTTTAGACATTTATCCAATTCAAAAATCACATCAAGTTATTAACTTGAATGGTCACAGATTCTGGGCTAACCCTTTTCAGCCTAACTCACAGCATGGTGGTGCCTATTCCCCTTCTATTTACCCTTAATGACTAACGGGAAAACACCAATAAACCTCTACTCTTCTTAAGCATGATACAGTATTGCAGCGTTATCACATCCACACAACTAATTGCTTCAACTCGCAACCTTATCAGCGAAAGTTCAAACCAGGTCCAGGCGGCTAATATTGACTTCACCTGAGTTTATCTCCACACTATTAATTTATTTACATAATTTTTTTTGTCTTCACATACACAAAATTTGTTGTAGCGATTTATTTATTTATACGTTGTAATGTGCTTTCTCGATGCAAAAACAAATTTACCAAAGTAAAGGGTATCACAATCTGCTTAAGCGCGATTTTACTTCAAACATTAGGAAGACACTAATATAAACACTGTTCCTCTTCAATGGAAACGAAAAACATATTGTCAATATGCACTAAATCGTAATTTTCATTTCAGAAAAGTGAATGACGTAATTACATAACATTGGAAATACCAGTTATCGATGGTGCATATGATTACTTGATACACTTCTACGTTTAGTGGATTAATAATGTTACTCAACCAATGACAATTTGCCAATTGTGTTTTAAAATATAAAGCACAAACGTATAAAGTATCGAATATGGCTTGTTTTAAAACTATATAAATTTTAGATGAAACATATTTCATAATAAGCTATGTGATTTTTGTTACAGTTGATTTGGTAGCAGTTATTTAGTAAATAAAGGATAAGTTATTAGGTAACAATTTTGAATATGATTTAAACTAGCAAATTATTTAGTTTAGTTATTTTGAAAACGATGGAAATAAGTAAAGCTACATACCTTGGTACATTAATTAATTATGTTATTCATTACATATTGTTTCTATAACTGTGTTTTATTAATTGAAATAACAGTAACCTTTGAAGGAATTACTAATTTCATAAATGAGGTAGGTACTGCATTCCCAATATTTAATTTAATTTAACTAGTAACCAATTATTAATAAAGAAGTCAATCACAACAATTAAAGTAGGTACTTAATTTCTCACGTTTAAGTAATTTCGACGTACTTGATTAGATCAAATACACTAGGAGTTTTCAAACAATGAACACTTGTAACTGGGCATTTTTAAGGACAATGTATCCATAACTTTCATCTTATGAAAGTTTAAAAAAAATGTAAGTGAACTTTGTTTATTTAACATTCAAGTATTAAAAATTTGAATTAAAAACTTATGTTAGAACCGTATTTTATAAAAAAAAGCTCAATTGTTTATAAGAACTTTAAACCGTTGTAACTTCCTTAGTATTTTTTTTAAAACAACTTCATTTTGATCCCTTCTACTTCCCTTTTAGTTTCCTTCGTAGGTTATAAATCACCCTGTATATCAGTAACATCTTTACATCCTAGTTATAAGTACCTACTTCTAAGCTTAGCATTACTTAAGAACAATAACTTCCGTTAATTAAAGAAAGTTTAAATTATGACAAGTGCTCGCTTGGCTCGCTCATACTTACACTCAATCGTAATAGGCTACTTACCACCTTAGTAGTATACTTATTTATTAATGTAAGTGCCAAATGGCGACTTCGTCATTGTTTGACAAGATGTGACAGATCGTTATGGAATGCAATCACCTGGAATCCTACAGTACTAATCAGTTTTTAATTTGAATAACATTTTTCATTATTACATTTCCCAATCCGATATTGCTGTAATATTAGTTTAATCATCTCTCAGTTTAATTTTAAGTCAAAGTGAATAAAACCGAATATCTAACTGTTGTAAAATTCGCCAAAAAACAACGAAAAACTCCAAAATATTTTTGATATGTATACGAACACGAGTGTACCTTCAAGATAACAATTTGCTAAATCAAAGTTATTATTTAAAAAACCAAGCGTTTAGTGCTGCAAGACGCAATAATAGAGAAACATCAAAGACGACAAAGCCAAGATTTTTATAACTCCATACGGATGCCTTGGAACGATAAAGCTTAGTGCGAGATGTATGCCGTGAATAATTTCGTCGTTTCAAATACGCTCTCGAATAGAGGTGTAAAATTTGTTTGACATATAATTTGTTCTTTGAATCTAATAACCAAGTTCCTAAGTGTTTGGGCACTATGACCTAACTTCATAATGCCGCTAGTTAGATCTTTGACATTACATAAACGTTAGGAACATTGGTATTATGTTTGAATAGTTTTCAATCTTTTGTAATATGTGAGCTATTGTATCTGATATTCCTCCAAAATATGAAATTTGTATTCTTCTTTTTTAATTAAGATGTCAGTTATACTTGAAACGTATTTTTTAAATATGAAGAATGAAATGAAATTTGTTCAGTGTACTAATTTTTATGTTTAAATCTAGGGCAGAACACCCACGGCCCGTCACGAATCCAGTTTTCGTCATGATTTTGATTTATGTGCAAATGTTTACATTATAGGTTACAGAAATTATTAAATTGTACAATTTCAAAATTCTAGTTATATTTGGAGATGTTAAATTGGAATTACAAAAATTCCGCGAAATCTAGAAGCAGTTGAATGAGTTAAGGTGGTGACTGTGTTATTTCACTGTTCCTTAACAATTATTTTAAGGTAAGTATACTATAAAAAGTAAGATTGTCACGTGGCCGTGATTTTATCAAGTATTTGCCTGTAATACCGAAATTATAACTTATTTGTTAATAGGGTACATCTGAAATGTAGTATAAATTCATGTAACTGAACTTGTTAACGCATAAATTTTTGGGAAGCTTTTCGGTTGTAACATTTCGTTTTGTCTTTTATGTATTTGGAAGGTATTCGAAATTTTTACAAATAGTTATCGCATTTAGAATCCTTTTTTTCTAAAAACGTAATGTACCGTTTTGTTATTTATCAAATTAAGATGAAAGTTTGAATTGAAAAAGTGATTTACTTATTGGTAACGATTATTAGTGAAACCCTTTTACTAATTTGAGAGGGAAAATTAATTAGTTGCTTTGAAAATAATAGTTGTTCGTATTTTGTAAATTTTGTGAATCATAATAAGTATTGTCGTTAAAATTACGTTTCGTTTTCGCACGTGAATACTTTTATTTTAGTGAAAGAGAGGTAGGCAAATAAATGTTCTCGCTATTTTAAATTTAGGCGAATTTTGTTAAATGAAATTGAAATTGCATAATGGAGACATATCAGGTATAAAATTATTACGTTGTATGGTAATCTTTTGTGAATTTAAGTTATAGCCATCAAACTGTCAGCTTTTCTTTTTTGATAAGATTTTTTAGTTTTAAACAAAGAGTTTGGGTTTTATATACGTTATTTTAAGATTCATTATAGTAGAGTTTCGTTATCATAGACAAACATATTATACGTACCTTTTTGGAACACAATTTTGATGGATGATGCAACTTTTTCAGTTCGACTCACGATTTCAATTCGTTTTTGGGGTAATTTGGCAGTCATGAATAAGTACCGTCCTTAATTCCTTCTGAAGTTTCATCGCATCTTGTGTGCGGATTAATAGTAATATAGTTCAAGTTTTATTTATTGACTGCTTTGTGTGTACAGCTGACCCAATAACAAATAACTCGCTGTACATAATAGTACATTATGCAACGATCATGTAATGATGGCCATTGATACACGAACATGTTGTAGGATACGAAACAAGCCGCAGGCGAGTTTAGCATATAACATGTGAGTGTATTAATGGCCATTACATGAAAGTTGCATACACTATTTTTTCTACGACCTTTAATAAACTAATAACCGAAACAAATATTTATTTTAAGAGTATTACATATTATAAATGAAAATGAAATTTTTTATAACAATGAAAAGGGACGTTTTTTAACATATTAATTAAGTAGTAACCTGTTTAATAACACATTGATTTGTTAATCTTTTTTGTAAATATACATATTATTTACAGTGCAATTTGTAAAATTTATTTGAGCGGCTGTTCCTGTTCGAATGGTTGTCGAATTTGAACTGGAGGCCATGTTAATGTTAATTTCGTCACTCATATTTTGGATAGAATTCAAAATTTGATTTGAAATATTTATTTTATTCTGCACACTATTTTCAATGTAGCCCTCAGCCACCGTCGTGGACTTCCAACCACCATGTCTTTTTAAAGTAGTAATATAAATTGCAGACGTTCTAAAGCAGCAACATGTCTTTTTAAAGTAGTAACTATAATAGGTCGCAATTTGCTTGCCTAAGGTTTCAAATTTATCGATGCCAACGAAAAAAGATGGAGTAGGACAGATGGAAAGATGGAGTAGGACAGATGGCCGGTAGAAGATTAATATATTGGTTGCAAATTTTGTAATATTTACCGGTAATTGTAAATGTTCTTTGTATTTTTGTTTTAGTCTCGACTATATTGACGATTAATATTTCCTTTGTATCTTGAACATTTTCGATGATAAGTGTAACGTACAACCAATTGTAATATCTACCAAAACTCAACTTGAAAGAGAAGCATCCACGAGCTAAGTCATAATTGGAGTTCGAGCGCAGTTTCAACCTTGATCATATTCATATACCAATTTCTGTGCATTTTTTTTGCTGTGGTTGACAAGGTTTAATTTTTGTGCGTATTTGATTATTTTGTTGTGTATACTAACGGTTGAACACACTGTCTTTGGACATTAACGTCTTATTATTTTATCGTTTAAATTTTAATATAACCGTATTTGAGTGTTTTATTTAGTTATTATACTTGACAAAATTGTATCGAAATTAGGTGTCTAATGCGTTACAAGGAGGACGCAATTTATTTGTTAAAACCATTCGTTATTTTGGCATATAAATAAGATTTTAGTAAAGGCCGACGTTGAAACTAGCTAGTATCACCGCCTATCAGATAAAATAGGTGAGCATTCACTTTGAAGTTGAAATTTATCGAAATATTTAATGAGTTTTAGTTTTATTTTCGCAATTTTGCGGCTTTTATATAAAGCTTAAGATTTTATTGAAATTTTCCACTATAAACATATTTAACAGGCTGCGCCTTTTCGACATTTTCTCTCGATTTTCACGATTTTGGAGTTGTAACTAGTACCCTTTCGCAGAATTAAGTAGGAATCCCGCCCACACCACTGAGCAATGCTGTGCGCACAATTGCCCTTACGGGCTGGATGTTCTAGTCAGTATTTGGTCTGTAACAAGATATACATAAGTAGTATAAAAGTAGTTTGCGCTAGGAATATGGTGTTAACCGATAAATTATAGGCTTGAGACGTGTTAATTATTTATTAAATTTAAAATATGACATCTTTAGCCTAACTTTATTTTATTTGCCGGGTGACGAAAACTAGTGTTTTATACCCACCACTGATGCACCATATTCGTCATGGCTGACGAGGACTAGTGCATTGTGTCAGTATATTTATATTATCAAATTGTAGAACCAGTATTTGCCATACAGTATTTTATTTTAAAGTCTAGCGCGTAAACTATGACGATTATTGGTACAAAAACGATGGTAACGACGGTCAATATTTTCAGATGTCCCAAAATCAGTATCCGGAAGAAAACAAGGAAAATGCGATAAATGCAGTAAAAAATTATGGGATGAGTATCAAAGGTGCTGCCATACATTTTAGAGTGCCTCGGATGACTGTCGGGCAAAGGACTTCAATAATCAGAAAAATGGGCCCATCTACAATATTACGGGAATACCAAGAGAAAAATTTAGTAAAATGGATTTAGCATCTAGGAGAAACTGGATTTCCTGTCACCATCGACGATTTGCTTAACAATGTACAAATGGTAATGAACAAACTTAAAACAGATACCTCTTTTACAAGTGGCAGGCTTGGAAATCGTTTTTAAAGCAACATCCTTCTTTAACACAAAAGTTATCTCAAAATTTGCCAAGAGCGAGAGCTGGAGTTACAAAAGTAAATATTAAAACCTGATTCAACGAAGTTAAAGGATACCACCAACTTCGAGTTCCTTATAATAGTTTTCTTCAATGGTCACGTTTCTCATTTAAAGTTGTCACTAAATGAATTTTGTAGAAAAAAACATAGAGTTCATTGATTTATACCCCAGCTCCACCCTGTCACCGTGTGTTGAAACTGTAGGAGAATATTCTTAGTTTTCTGGTATTAGATCATTGAAAATCTAGGTATATTCGATTATGAAGTTTGGGAGGCACTAATTTAATTATGAATTTTTGGTATATTTAGCGATGTAAATTGATGTAGGATATTGGAATTTAGTTTTGTGCGATTGGCATATATTTTTTGTTTGTATATAGATTAAAGTTTTAAAATTACGATTATGTTTACACGTATTGATATATATATATATATATATATATATATATATATATATATAACATTTTTAGTAAATAGGGTATAACCTTATTTTCAAGTAATCGTTAATTTACAATTTAGTTGAAATTACATCATTGGAAATTGCTTCTTTGTACTTAAAATTACTTTACAAGAGCGGCGATTCGCAGACTCAGAACGTGGGTGACCGATTACGGAGAATTCAGTTCTGATAAAACATAATAGGTAAACTGTGGTTTTTATAATAGTTTAAATTAGAGTCGATTTTTCAAAGTTTAGTGGGCACGAAAACAGATCTTGTTACCATATTTTTTTTTCGTGACAGCTTGACGGTGCAAGTTGTTGCTAATGACGTATTTTCTAGTTCCTGTTGCCGAAACATTTATCATTTTTACCACGCTTACGGTTTGAAGGGCGTAAAGGGTAAGATGGAAGGATCGTCAGAGGAGAACAGTGATTAATTAGGTAAGGAGCCTTGATTTGAGGGATGCGTGCGCGAAGACGCGTTAAAGCGGCGACCTCGTTAACCTCCCTTATGTCGTATATATCTGAATAACGTGTTGAGAGTGAAGTTATAGGGGTTACTATCTCGTTTCGCAAAGCAAATTTTATGATAGACTTTGCAGAACACACTTTATTGTACTAATTTTGTTTTCCCGGTACACTAAAATCACTTAGGGGAAAAATACTCATAAATGGCTTAGCTAAAGACTGATGACGGCGGTTTTATACAGCCTTCAGCTAATGTAGTAAAGTATTGGGGGTTATAAGGAGTCTAGCTGGTGGCGGCCGACATCGTGCCAACTGAGGAAAGCGAGAGCGAGATCCAGGCATCCTGCACTATTTCTTAGTGATCTGAAGATATCAGGTAAACCTATTCAAGTGCTATTGTTATTTTTTTTAAATAAAAATAAATGTTGTTTTAAGTAATGATATTGAACTTCTTTCGTCTCGTCACCAGGTCTTTATATTTTGTAAAAGTTACATGTTTATGTATGGTACAATCTATTTTTGTTTATTTGCCCCCTAGATATGGAGTGTTTTATTAATACACGAAAAGTATGATGGTATTAGACGGGTCTCACTAACCTCAAATCTGATTATATGTCAAAATTAATTTAACTTTTGACACATTTAATTGAAATGAATAGTAACCATGGAGCACTATATAAATTAATATAATGTTTAATAACGGATAATAAAATACTTACCTTTTTGGGGTTTTTTAATGGTGTATTTTCATATTATCCAATCTAAACGTTTCGATAACACTTACAGTTATCTTCGTCAGTAGTAATGTATATTAAAATTGTTACCTGTGACCTATTGGTCACAGCATAATATTGTGACGATTTACCATACCTTCACTTCTAAATGTAGCTTTATCTGATCACAAAATACGTGACTGCAATTGAGGTTCGTCACACATCATGTCTACCAACCCGTTACAATAATTCAACCTTCTATCGTAATCCCGATCGTTCAGTCTTTGATGCAGTACTACATGATATGCATGTAAATTAAAAGAAATATAACGTCCTAATAAATATCTTTTTCGACGACTGTTAAAAAAAGTGTACTATATTTTACCTTTTTGCGTTCATAAAACGTACCTTTATGGCAAGGACGAAAAAAAGCAAAAAATCGTTAAAAAAATGCCGTAGCGTCTCATTATTTCACTTTAGCGCTAATTCGAATTATAAGAATGCGTTGAAAACAATTAAAAATTGCGACGCGACGTTTACTTTGGAAACGATAAAATTTGTAAGTAATTAGTGTTTGACTTTCGACAGACGTCGTAAAGCTTGATTTAAAGGTTAATTTGAACCAATATGGATATTGATGAAGATTCCGATACAGCATGTACACCAGAAGAAATTGTAAAACAAGCAAATGCAGCGACTCCAGACTTATTACTGACTAAATCTAAAGAAACTTATGTAAAAGAATACAGCACGTTTATGGAATGGCGTAATAAGCATGGAGTTCAGAGCTTTACAGAAAGGGTATTGTTAGCATTTTTGAAGAAAAATCGAAAAGTTCCAAATCACCAACACTATGGTCTACTTATTCAAAGTTAAAAGCAACATTAATTATTAATAATAACATTGATATAAGTAAATATTCGAAGTTAATAGCCTATTTAAAACAGAAGGCGGTAGGATACAAACCAAAAAAAATCTCAAACATTTTCAAGAGAGGAAATAAATAAATTTTTTTATGGAAGCACCGGACAACAAGAATCTGATGTTTAAGGTAAAATTTCTACTTTTTCATTACATAGAGTATGTATTTATTGATGGTTGGTCAATTTCTAGGTTGCATTGATATAAGGAATTGCTGGGGCTTGTCGGAGAAAAGAGTTGTATAAGATGCTGATATTGTTGATAAAGGATCGGTTTTAATTGTAACAATTCCAGATTCACAGACGCATATTCAACGACGCTTTACTGTTATTGAAAACACAGAGATTAGTAGAAGGCCGACACCCTCCCCACTCCTCTTTTTTACGTCACAAGCCCCGCCCCCTTTCACTTTTTTATATGCCCACGTGGGAGACCGGATTTTCCACCCTTATTTTTACTCGCTTACGTGTAGGACGTATTTTTTCACCCCTATTTTTGCACATCCACGTGTGAGACCGCATTTTCAACCCTAATTTTTACACACCCTCGTGTGAGACCGTATCCTTTCTTTTCGAAGGCCCTCTTTAACACCTATTTTTACTCGCTTACGTATAGGACGTGTATTTTCACCCCTATTTTTACACACCCACGTGTGAGACCGTGTTTTTTCAACCCTAATTATTTTTTACTCGCTTACGTGAAGGACCGTATTACCTTATTTTTATTATTTCTTTTGGGGTTAAACCTTATGGCTGTATTAAGGACCTTTTGACAGCTAGGACTTTTTTGTGGTTGCTAACGTGAGGACTGGGGTGGGGGCTGGTCTTGGCTTAGAACTGTATTTAGGGCTGGAGCTTAGGGCTGGGGCTGGAGCTAGGTATAAGTCTTAGGGTTTAGTCTTGGGGCGGGACCTGTAGCTAGGTCTTAGGGTTATTTCTGATGGTATTAAGGTCCTTTTCGTTATAACCCTGGAGGTTAGACAATTGTGCTTTATGAAAATTGTATCTTGTAAAATACGCTATCTCTCTCTCTCTCTCTCTCTCTCTCTATCGCTCTCTCTCTCTCTCTCTCTCCCTCTCTTTCGATTCTCTCGCTTATTTCGCTTCACACAACCACAAGCACGGACACTCAATACTCAAAAACACACAAACACCCAAAACAAAAAACACGAAAACGAATCAAGGCTAGGAGCTGGAACTCACCCTCAAGGAGTTGGGGGTTTATAAATAAAATAATTCTACTATTTTATCTGTTTTATTCTTTATATCCAAATGGAAGAGTATCAAAACTCTCAATTCTTCGTCGTTTAGAGTAACTTATTCTATACGGCTTAGATTCCGGGCCTACTTAATATATTATAACAACTATCTCTAACAATTTTTCTGTCATTATATACAAACAAAGAGTCTTTACTATTACTAATTATAATTTAAGGTAATACCCTTGACTTTACACACGGATTTAATTATTTGTTCACTGGTTGAAAACACATTATAACTATAGTTT
Source organism: Vesta saturnalis (assembly GCA_036346205.1). Classification (NCBI taxonomy): domain Eukaryota; kingdom Metazoa; phylum Arthropoda; class Insecta; order Coleoptera; family Lampyridae; genus Vesta; species Vesta saturnalis. The sequence goes on from JARFJB010001400.1 coordinate 1,541,345, forward strand.
TTAGGTCCGGCGCTAACAAATTCGGCTATATAGCTTCCGCCACCGTACGCCTCCAGCTCGTCGGTCATTTGGCCAAGAAAATCCCCACATGCTGGATTCCAGTCGTCGGGTTTTGCGACAAATATAACACTGTCTGTATCGTAATACAGAACGCGGCGGTCTAGTTTCTCCAAGTAACTATATAGCTCTAAACGAGCATGAGCAGTCGTGTATGCGACTATGGACACATTAATTGTTTTTTGTGATTCACCCTCTCCCTCCGGTCTATCCCAATTCACCATTACAACATTATCATTTATAGGTATTATGGATTGTACCTGAACCAATGGATCTGTGAGCAATTTGAAAAAGTCCTTTGGTTCAGATACAATACTGCACTGCGTTAAATTCTCGCGTTGACCAAACTTACCCCAAAAAGAATTCAGCATAAGTTTAGCCAAGTACCTTAGACCGGGATTTTTCTTAATATTACTAGGGTCTAACCGAATCCCCTCTTTCTCATAATACTCTGTCACGTACTGTACTTTCTCGACTTCTGACGTACAATGACTAGGCCACCCTGAACATTCCTGCTTGAGTTTTAAGAAATTATCTATGTAACCGCTAAATAACCCTCCCTGTTTAGTTGCTCTGTCATATGTGGTTACCTCGTATTCCCAAACTTCAAAAACATCAAGGACTTTATAGTTTTTAGAGATAGCTTTACTCAGTTCGTCAGCTACAAATGTTCCAACGAAACTGCGCTCAGCTTCACTATGTCTACATTCCCCCTGATTTAAATCAGCACCGCACGTCCTACACAACACAAACATCAGCTTACCGTGCATTTTTAACGGTAAAACAGGATGGTAGAGATTAGAGGGCGGTAGTACTCTGCATTTAACTAAACCCTCCACCGTGTCTAATGAAATGTTCTTACAATCTAACCCTACATGAATTTTTGGATGACCTATGGGATATTTACAATATTTATTTACATATGGGTATAATGAACACGTCATAATACATAATTTTCTCAGTAATACCGTCACATTCGTGATAAAGCTTACTGGCATTAGTGCGACTCCGTAAAATGCGTCACGTGGATTTAAGGGTTCGTCATCTTGTTTGCCTAAACCTTGAATAAACGCTTTTAATTCGTCGTTAACGAGTATTTGTTTTTTAAAATTACATTCACGCACCTCAACTAGGTTATAACCGCGCTCGCGTATACATTGAGAGCGCGCCACCGTGTTCTCATTCCGTGCAAGCATGGAAGTACTTACACCAAGTTTAGGATCCATGTTGGCCTGATTGGGGAAACATTCCTCGCAGCCGTGCCAGTAACAGTTATGCGCAATGCATGTAACTTTAAATTTTCTTGCTCGCTCGGCAACATATGACAGAAATGATTGAACAGGATCGTCCCTGAAAATGTGCACTCTTTTACTACATATTGAGCATTCCTCATCTAAATTGTCAGCGTGTTTGATACAGACCGAGCAAACATTCTCGGCCAGGCATAGATTGGGCTCATGCAGAAATCTATCATTCGTTCCCTCAGACACCTTCTCCTGCATGCACTCCAAATCGTAAAAGATAAACATAGATGGTTTACCATTACCGCTGTCACGTCGAACTTTGTTAACGGCCATGTAGCAAAGATGACCGATAGGTTTTTGACTCTGGCACGTGGAGCAGTAGCTGTATCCGCATCTATATTTACCCTTTACTTCATGGGTTTTAAGACATTTTAAACACCTACGCAATTTTTCGCATACTTTAGCTTCCTTGTGGTTTTTAAGACATTCACTACCATAAAAATCTCTCCTGCAATCATTGCAAGCAATTTTAGGATTTTCAATAGAACATGGCGGCTTTTGATGACACGCGGGACACTGGTACATACATTTCATGTGATCTTTTTTCTTATTATAACGTTTTCTGCATTGTTCACAGTAATAACCGCAAGTGAATGCTGACGTGAGACTGGTAATGACGTTATAATGCTCGTCTTCTAAAATTAAATTTAAAACTATTCTACCCGGTTCCCTAGGACCCTCAAAATAAACCGAATCACCTATACGCGAATTACAAACTACAATGGTATATGAAGCTAAATGATTTTGAATTGCCTGAATATGCTCGTAACTACCACCCTGACTAAGATCTACACCACCGTTTTGACAGAGTTGTATAGCTCGTTCTTGAAGTAAAGGACAACCCATTTCCATACTATGACGCAATGTATCGTTATTTTTAAATGCAATAGCTATAACTAGAGCCCGAGCTAAACAATTATTTTCGTTAATTTCTGTCGGCACTACAATAATACCCTGTCTTTTGGATTTGCAAAAGTCTGCAAATTTTAACCCTGTCAAGTTTTTGCGTCCATAGCCTACAGGCATAACCACTCTATCAACGTTTAACACCAACAAGTCACTTGAGAAAAAACTAGTATTGCTCTGCATTACCTTTTCCAGCAGCGACATTATCACTTTCACCGACAACTGGTCCACTCTTCTAAACGACAAGCCAATTGGTTTATCGGGGAAGTTTGGATTTCTTAGCGCGATTCCAACACGATCTGAAGGAGCTGCATCCTTTACAATATATGAATACAATTCATCAAATGCACTCTGTAAAAAATGTGTATTAGATAAATTTTTAGTAAAATGGTATATTTTACCTGTAGCCACGTTAGGGGATTATCCTTGCACGTCTCGTCATTGAAGTTAAACCGTAGCGTTTCACAGGTTGTATTAAATTTTTTAATAAATTTACTATTTGATTCACCTATTATATTAATATGATTGAACCCTGAGGATGGTCCGGCCTGTTTCTGCAAGCCTGAACCCGATTGGTCTTGTACCTGTAATGTATTCGTTCAGTAATACAATAGAAAATTAAAAAAAGATATACCGTTATCAGATCCTCCGCATCTGTAGTTTCCATAATCTCATCATCGTCAAACACCTCCTCTAGATTTACTTGAGCAGGTCTTAAAGAAATGTAATTAAAAATCTTAAAATAAAAAACAAAATATATACTTACACACCACCAGCTAGTTGTGCAGCCGCCACAAAATCATTATAAACATCTACCGAATCGATAGTGTCATTTTCGCACATCTTATAAGTGATGATATTGTATGCGTTTTTCAAACCCTCGTCGGTTAACGCACCAGCACTGAATAAACCCAAAATTTGGTTAACAGTTTCCATAGCTATGCTCTTCAAACAAGAACTAAATTAACTAAACCCTGGCGTACGCTTTTATACTATTCTTCCAGGTCCTGAGGCTAACTTCAAGGCTATCTTAAAAACCTATGACTAACTAACTTCAAGGCCAACTTGTTTCTCATAGTTAACAATTTTCTCAAGGCTAACTTCAAGGCCAACTTGTTTTCTCAAGGCTAACAATTTTCTCAAGGTAAAATAAGTATGATATTTCATCTTCGAATGACCTGAAGGTGAAGTCAGGTAATAACATAATTGTGCATACGAAGCAAAAATTGGCATTAAAAGAAATGTAATAATTTTAATTTTTATTTTAGCTAAGAGTTTGTTATTCATTATGGTATAAAACATTTATTGCTAAACTAGACCAGTCGTTTAAATTCATTGGAAAAAATAATTTTAATTAAAAATGTACAAATACACGTCAACTTAAAAATCTAAGACCTTTTTATTTTCATCGTTTTTATTACAGAACAGTCTTTGATAGTAATCTTTATATACACTTTTTTATTCCTTATATTTCCGGGTTTTAAATGGATATAATTAAAAAATACTGTTGTCAGGACTGATTCTCATAATTCTACAGTTAAATTTAAATTGAGATATGTATATTTTAATCGTTTATTAATATCAAATGATTATGATTAGAAGATATTTTTTGAATCAAAGTTTTAAATCTACGTTATATAACACAATATGTTAATATCGTCACTTCTAATGAGGAAAAACAAATTGTTAATTACTGTTAACAATTTTGTAATATAACATTATTTTAAAGGTTTTTTAAACTATTAGGTCAGTATCGATGTGACAAATAATATTTTTTTGTTAATGATGATATCAATTCTAATGAGGGAAAACAAATTGTTAATAAGTTTGGTTATTTCCAAAAACGTACGTAGTAATTAGGCTTACGTTATTTATTAGCGATTTTAAAAATGAAGATAACAGAAAGGCCTGTTTTATTTTTACCTGGACCGTTTCTACAATCAACTATTAAAATTAATATACAAAGGCTGATCTATATACAATAATGTAATATAACATTTTGTATTTTAATAGTTGAAAGTGACTACATAGAATAATCGATAACAGAAAATCATTGTCTTGTACATATGAGATGGGTATGTTTGCCCTTAATTAAATTATGATTCAATTTAAAATATAAATAACAGCTTACTTAAAGTAACCCTATGTTTAACATCTAATAAGTCCAACGCATTTAACATCAACTGTATTAATATATACGTATTACATGATAACAGAATACACATTGCCTTATTTTGTTTCATTAGCAATCATCTTATAGCATTGGAGTTTAGCATAAACAATATAGCTGGACAGTAACAAAAAATGTGATTGAATTAGTCTTATAGATGACTAACTTTGTTTGTACGCTCATATTTTTGCTTATTCGATTTAAAAAAAAAGCCAATCCTTTTTGAGAGTTTTTGACATGTATTCTGTGTTTGTAAGAAATTTAAAATTGTTGTCAATCCGGGTACACAGATATTTGATGTATTTTACATTTTGTATATGATTTCCCTAATATTGATAGTGTGTACCAATGTGTTTTATTTCATTTTGTAGATACTGTGATCTTAACAGCGTAATCGATCATTATTTGAAAGCAACTTGCGTCTATGTACAATATAAATTACCCTTTGAAAACTGTTGTTGTTTTATTTATTTATAATACCAAGACGATATTTGTTTACATAATATAAACTATGTATGTGTGCATCAGAACAACCCTAATAATAAAACATTAATGACCTATTGGTCATCCTTGTTATATATCGTTAAAAAATATATATGTGTGCTGATTAAGTATTAAAGGTTTTTACATATACAATATGAGTACTTTTACTTTCTAAAATTAAATTACGGGAAAACTTTAATAGTTATTATACGTGTAAACGTAAAACAGAAAGTTGTTTTTAGTGTTGCCATATGTTTAACAGAAATCAGTTGTTTGAGGACATGTGAACCATGCCTCTAAAATTTTCAATGCAGAATTAGCGAGTACGATTTAGTCTTTGTTTTTTATTTATTTAAATGTACATGTTTAATTACAGCTGATACAAGCATCATACCTTTTTTAAAATAATAACTGCCTGGATACCTGGGATCTGTGTGTGTGATGATACTTCAACCCAATGCAGGTAAAACTACTATTTTTTAACATCGATAATAAAGCCTTAAAACCTGTTATTGTTTTATTACCGTCACCTATAACAATGCGAATGTAAGTTATGACCCACTTTATTGATTTGGCTGATTGATTGTTAATTGATTTGTTTGAGATTTATCTGGTTAATTACTTAATTGCTTTGTTTGCTTTATTTTGGGAAAGAGTCATGCGTGAGATAGAGAAAGAGGGAGAGACCATTAAGCATGTCATTTTATTACCGTTATCTATATAAGTGTGGTTGTAAGTTATGATCCCCATTTTAATCATTTTGATTGGTTGATTGATTGAGCTTGATTTGTTTACATGTGTGTGAGTGAGAGAGAGAGGCCAGAGAGAGAGATAGCGTATCTTACAAGATACAATTTTTAAAAAGAGCACAATTGTCTAACCTCCAGGGTTACAACGAAAAGGACCTTAATACCATCAGAAATAACCCTAAGACCTAGCTACAGGTCCCGCCCCAAGACTAAACCCTAAGACTTATCCCTAGCTCCAGCCCCAGCCCTAAGCTCCAGCCCTAAATACAGTTCTAAGCCAAGACCAGCCCCCACCACAGTCCTCACGTTAGCAACCACAAAAAAGGTCCTTAATACAGCCATAAGGTTTAACCCCCAAAAGAAATCATAAAAATAAGGGTAATACGGTCCTTCATGTAAGCGAGTAAAAATAATTAGGGTTGAAAAAACACGGTCTCGCACGTGGGTGTGTAAAAATAGGGGTGAAAATACACGTCCTATACGTAAGCGAGTAAAAATAGGTGTTAAAAAGGGCCTTCGAAAAGAAAGGATACGGTCTCACACGAGGGTGTGTAAAAATTAGGGTTGAAAATGCGGTCTCACACGTGGATGTGCAAAAATAGGGGTGAAAAAATACGCCCTACACGTAAGCGAGTAAAAATAAGGGTGGAAAATCCGGTCTCCCACGTGGGAATATAAAAAAGTGAAAGGGGGCGGGGCTTGTGACGTAAAAAAAAGGAGTGGGGAGGGTGTCGGCCTTCTACTGAGATTAGTAATTTGGATTTATTAGATATTTATGGAAAGTATGCTAATCTTAGGCCACAGAACGCAAATAATAGACATTTCCTTCTGTCTTATAAAAACGGAAAATGTACTGAACAAGTAGAGGGAGTAAATACTTTCTCGAAGATTCCGTCAATTATTTCAAAGTACCCAAATTCATCACAACCAGATACATATACAGGGCACACATTCAGACGTACGTCGGTATTGCTTCTTGTTGATTCTGGGGGTGATATACTTAAACTGAAACAGCACGGCGGTTGGAAATCCACTGTCGTTGCAGAAGGATATGTGGACAACTCCTTCAATACTAGAATGGATTGTGCATCAAGAATTTTAAGTGGACATGGAACTACTAATAACGATATTTTCAACCAACCGTCTACCTCAACCAGTTATGTAAATGAGGGCAGTTTAAATATTGCCACCACGAATAACAATCAAGAATTAGAGTGTGTAAACAAATTGGAAAATACATTATGTGGATCAAAATTTAACATTAACAATCCTAGTAACTGTACTTTTAATATTACAATTGCTAAAGACACTTTATAAGTTACGCAAATTTTTTGTTAGTGTTCAAATAGAGAAATTAAATTTTCAGATACTGTTCTAGTGTTTACCACAAATAAAGGATTGAAAAATATATTTTAATTTTTTTGGACAAACGTCGAAAAATTTTTGTATGCAACACTTGTATAAAGTGTCTTTTTTTCTCTCATAAGATTCTTATTCTTATTCGTGAAAAAAAGTATCACTTTATACACTTGTTGCATAAATAACTATTCCAGAGTTATAAAATAAATAAATTAATATGTTACAATATATTCATGCTAACAAATATTGTGTAGGTATTTTTGTTTAAGAAACATATATTATGCAGATGAAAAGGTACCTATTTTTAATTTTACATCTAATGAATTTACCTGCGTTCTATCAAAATACGGTGAACGGTGGTTCTGCTTATTCTCAAGTCTCTAGCTACTGTTCTGATACTTACATGGTGGTTAAATTGCACAAAACACTTTTTGTGTTTGCCTCTGAGCGAACTCTGCCGCGTCTATAAACAGGAAGATTTACATTTCCCATCGTTTTTAAACGGTGTATGAGTCGGCGAAAAACTCTACTATCGGGATGATGTCTTGGGGATATACACCCTAGCTACAACAGTTGCATTTGTCATGCATTCAAAATACGTGCATATTATGTCAAATGCTTCTTGGTTCGTAAGAATCATCTTTTAAAGTAAATTTTATATCGAATTTAATTCGAATAAATCGCAATGAAAAGTAAATGAACGAATTACTATGTTTAATAATTTGACACGTTTTTTTTTTATTCTTTCCATGGCCCACTACTTGTATTGATATATTGAAATTATAATTGATATCATTATCTATAGGACAAAGACAGTAAATTTTAAGGAGTTAAAAATTGTTAAAATTCATTCAGTAAAACCCGAGTAATCTATATTCAAAGGAAAATGCTTAAAATTTACACATTTCTTAAGATATCTCAGGATAGGAAAAAGATATCGACATGGTGTTTTGGCCATTCTGTTAGTAGTAATGGGGCACCTTGGCCGCCATCTTGGATTTTGACGTCACAAGACCGCCCACGTGGGGGACCGGATTTTCCACCCTTATTTATGACAGCTTACGTGTAGGACGTGTTTTTTCACCCCTATTTTTGCACATCCACGTGTGAGACCGCATTTTCAACCCTTTTTTATCCCTAATTATTTTTTATATACCCTCGTGTGAGACCGGATTTTCCACCCTTATTTTTACTCGCTTACGTGAGAGACTGTATTTTTTACCCTTATTTTGAGATGGTGATCTTTTAATTATTTTCATTAATATAGGATGATGATCTTTAATTATTTTTATTAATTAATTATCCTAGGGAGATTCTTAATCTGATAGTTTATAAGAAGATGATGATCTTTAATTATTTTTATTAATATAAGATGATAATCTTTAATTATTTTTTATTAATTAATTATCCTAGGGAAATTCTTAATCTGATAGCTTTAAGATGATGATGATCTTTAATTATTTTTATTAATTAATTATTTTTAGCCCCTGGAAAATGATGTAAAAGATAGTTTATTTAATTTTGTGTTTTACTATTAACATTTATTAGAACTTGTTTATCAGATATTATTTAAAGAATTGATTAGATAATAATAATCACGTACACATTGACTGTATTTCCCTATTTTACTTTATTAGCGTATTTTTTTATCAAATGAGATTGTTATTACATTTATTTTAATGCCTATCTACAGGTTGTATTTAGGGGTGGGGCTGGTCTAGGGATGTCTTAGGGTTGGACCTGAGGGCTGGATTTGGACCTAGGTCTTGGACTTTTGAGTTGGTCTTAGGGTTATTTTTGTTGGTATTAAGGTCCTTCTGGTTATATTAAGAGCAGTGCCCCTGGAGGTTGGGCAAATGCACACGCATACAATGTTGGAAATTGCATAATTAATAAGATATTATTAAAATTATCGATCCTATTGCTTTAAAATGGTCACATGCTATTGGATGATCTTTTACCTATACGAGCAAACGTTGTATTTCTAATAAGGAGGTTCTTGTAAGATACGTGTAGGGCTTCGCAACTTGCTCTCAGGCCTGCGCCCCCTGACCGGAGATGGTGTGGGAGCCTAACCTTGTAAGACAAGTGTAGAGATTAGCTCCTATCGTAGTTCCCTTGATGCAATTGTGTGTTGTTCTAACTTAAGCTTACAGCTGTAGGCCTTCGCCCTGTCATACAAAAATTGTATTATAATAAGGAGGTTCTTGTAAGGCAGGACTTGTATCAGGGTCTGCGCCCTGGCCCCTTTGAGTAAAAATTGATTTTAGTGCCATCTAGTGGCGTAAAGACTAATGAACATTTTCTATAATAGAAGCTGATAATGCACACCTCTCTTGCTCTATCTTGTTTCTTCCTCCCCCTCTCTCTCTTTCTCACACACACACACACACACACACACAAACAATTCAATTAATTAATCAATCTCAAACAAAGCACGCTCGATCACCAGATCAATCTCAACCAATCAACCGAAATTATGTCTTAGAGTTTTGCGGAAATCAGATTACAGTTGAAACTGAATACATTCAAGTCTAATTAAATATGACGTGAAATAATAAATAATTTCTACCCTAATGGAATGATGCTTTATGTATAGGCAGATCCTCTAAACAGCCACCACCTATACATTCGGAACATTATATCTGATTTATTTGCGTGTTCAGTTACTTACACACAAAATTGTTTCATTGTAATGTTAACATTTGCAAAAACCCATTAAAAAGTAATAATTACTTATATAACATAGAGTTAAATTAAAATAACACGTTTTTAAGAATATCAAGTTGATATAACGGAAATAAAAGGCAAAAGGTTTTAATGGTTTATTATTATATACGTGAATTAACAATAACTACAAATTTAAAATCCACGAATGCGTACTTACTGTTTTGTAGAGCTGATCTTATGACGTTATCCTATAAGCATGATAATACATTTTTAAAAATCTTTATCGGTATTTTTGTTAGCAATATCAGGTAAAAAACATATATTAAAATAATACGCTTACCTTTAGAAGTTTTTCCTTCAACGCTACCATATATGTAAACTGAAATTTTTTATACAACGTGTCTCACTAAAACACGCTTTGTGAATGGCTGAATATAAACACTCGATTACATACCTGTCATTAACTATTTTAGAAAGTAATACAGAAAAACCTGAATTCGTATTTAACAAACATGTACTTACAAAAAAATTTACATTCAAAACACAAATATTTTAAATTTTCTAACATACTTTTAAATAATTGGATCTTCAGGTGACGTAAAAACTCATTATACAGTGATTACACATTAAATACTTAAAATATGTAACTTTTATAGTACGTCTATTATTACATAGAGATGGGATTATTCTTAAATTTAATTGATTTCGATAGAGCTCTGGAAATACTACAACCGTTCGAAATTTTGCTTCTTCTCTCGATATCAAAAAAGCTATACTAGTGATACATTAAGTAAGCATAATAGCGGATACAGTTACATTGCTAACGATTATTGATGTTTTTTTGCATGAGATTTTTTGAATGAGACAGCCTCGCAGGTATTTTTTAAGAAAAGCTATACACATCTCACGAGATCAAACCAGATTTTTTGAGATACAATCTCCTCATCATCTGCACATTGAACGATTATATTGTAACCTATAAAGCAAGCTAATAACCCTGATAGTTTATCAGACATTATTACATGGACACGAGGTTAGCTCTAAATTAACTGATTTCAACACGGCTTTGGAAATGCTGCACACGCTTCAAGTCTTTCAGGTCGTTCGCAGAAGTTGTATCGTATTCACTTCCTTCAATTTTTATCTGCATTCCGTTTCGAGACTGTAATACGTTTTCTAATACATAAACAGAATCTTCAATACTGTGATACGTGTAGTAGCTAGTTAGTTTCACCTCTATATTACTTTACATGCATGCCTGATCTTATCATAAATAAATACATCTGTCAAAAAAAGCTAATTAAACATAACTCCATGGACTGGGTATAGCAAGCAACGTTGCCAATTATAGCTTTTAGTGAACACAAAGTGCCTACAACTACATACAATCGACTAGCATTGCTTTAGCACGAGGATCAAACGAAAAACACGCATGCACGCACGCACGTACAACCGCACGCACGTACGTAAGCTCGCACGCACGCACGGGCGTACGCACGCACGCACGCACGCACGTTCGCACGCTCGCACGTACGCACGTTCGCACGTACGTACACTCGCACGTACATCGCACACGTACGCTACGCACGCACACGCACATCACAACACACACACACACACACACACATACACACACACACACACACACACACACACACACACACACACACACACACACACACACGAGCGCGAAAACGCAAACGAAAACACACTAACACAAAAAAACACTCAAACACGCTAACACAAAAACACACAAACGAAAAACGCTACCACGAAAACACAAAAAATACGCAAACGCAAAGACATACAAATGCGAAAATACGTAAAAACGAAAACACGCAAATACGAAAACACACAAACGAAAACATGCCAACACAAAAAACACGCAAAACGAAAACACGCTAAAGCGAAAAAACTTGTAAACTTGCAAACATGAATCAAGACGGTGGAACACCATTAGGAAAAAAAAACAAGTTTATTAACAAAATTGAAGGAAAGCTTAACGTTTGAAAATATATTATTATTGTTATTATAAACAAGAATACATCATTATTATTTAATAACATGCTTTATCGGTTTTCTTCTTCTTCTTGAACCGTGATTCGTTGTCATCATCATCATGATTTTGAGATTTGCCCTTCACTCCTATGTCATCGCTCTTCTTTCCCTTCTGTGAACCATCACCATCATCTTGAATGTGAGTTACGTTCAGTTCAATTACGTCATCGCTTTCATCATTATCTTGAACGGTTATGTTGTAATAGTTTATTAACAAGTCAGTAAAATCTTTAATGTCCGCTGATGTTGGCTCATAAACAGGAGAATACATTATAGTAATGCTCACTCGATGACAGCTACACTTTAAAGAGCGAAACACACGAGAAACGAGAACTCAGCTAGCCTTGGGTCTTGTGCGCAAGCGTGCACTTCAATGTTCGGGTAGAAACGGTTATCTTCGGGGGATGTCTGAAGTATTGACCGCACTCTAACGTACCCCCTAGGGGCATGTTTTATAAATCTAAACGTTTCTTTTATGGTCGAGGTATTTTCTCCTAAGACGCCGTCTGGTGATCGAGAGTGCTTTGTTTGAGATTGATTAATTAATTGAATTGTTTGTGTGTGTGTGTGTGTGTGTGTGTGTGTGTGTGTGTGTGTGTGTGTGTGTGTGTGTGTGTGTGTGTGTGTGTGTGTGTGTGTGTGTGTGTGTGTGTGTGTGTGTGTGTGTGTGTGTGTGTGTGTGTGTGTGTGTGTGTGTGTGTGTGTGTGTGTGTGTGTGTGTGTGTGTGTGTGTGTGTGTGTGTGTGTGTGTGTGTGTGTGTGTGTGTGTGTGTGTGTGTGTGTGTGTGTGTGTGTGTGTGTGTGTGTGTGTGTGTGTGTGTGTGTGTGTGTGTGTGTGTGTGTGTGTGTGTGTGTGTGTGTGTGTGTGTGTGTGTGTGTGTGTGTGTGTGTGTGTGTGTGTGTGTGTGTGTGTGTGTGTGTGTGTGTGTGTGTGTGTGTGTGTGTGTGTGTGTGTGTGTGTGTGTGTGTGTGTGTGTGTGTGTGTGTGTTTGTGTGTGTTGTGTGTGTGTGTGTGTGTGTGTGTGTGTGTGTGTGTGTGTGTGTGTGTGTGTGTGTAGTGTGTGTGTGTGTGTGTGTGTGTTGTGTGTGTGATGTGTGTTGTGTGTGTGTGTGTGTGTGTGTGTGTGTGTGTGTTGTGTGTATGTGTGTGTGTTATGTGTGTAGTGTGTGTGTGTGTGTGTGTTGTGTGTGTGTGTGTGTTGTGTTGTGTGTGTGTTGTTGTGTGTGTGTGTGTGTGTTGTGTGTGATGTGTGTGTATGTGTTATATATGTTTTTTTATTGTGTGTATGTTGTGTGTGTGTGTGTTGTGTGTGATGTGTGTGTGATTATTTGTTGATTGTATGTGATTAGTGTGATTTGTGATGTGTGTATGTAGTGTGTGTGTGTGTGTGTGATTGTTGATTGTTGTTGATTGTGTTGGTTGAGTGTTGTTGTTGGTGTGGTTGTGGTGTTGTTGTTGTTGTGTGTAGTGTGGTGTTTTGTGTGTTGTGGTGTGTGGTGTGTGTGTGGTGTTGTGTGTGTGGTGTTGTGGTGTTGTTGTGTGTGTGTGTTTGTGGTGTTGAGTGTGTGTGTGATGGGGTGTTGTGTGTGGTGTGTGTGGTGTGTGTGTGGTGTGTGTGTGTGATGTGTGTGTGTGGTGTGATGTGATGTGGTGTGATGTTGGTGAGTGTATGTCGTGAGTGGGTGAGGTGTGGTGTGATTTATGTTGTGAGTCGTGTTGTTATGTGAGTGATGAGTGTGAGTGTAGTATTGTGAGTGTAGTGATTGTAGTTTTTGTGATTTTGATGTTGTGATTGTCTGTGAGTTGATGTTGTGAGTGTATTGAGTTGTGAGTGTATTGTTTATGTTGTGATTGTTTGTGAGTGTGATCGTGATGTGTGATGTAGTGTGAGTTGTTGAGTGTGTAGTGTACTGTGAGTTGATGAGTGATGAGTTGAGTTGATGCTGATGGTGAGTGTTGATTATGTATGTGATTGTGTGAGTGATAGCGTGATGATGAGTGTGAGTGTGAGTGAGTGTTGAGTGAGTGTGATGGTGAGTGTGAGTGTTATTATGATTGATGAGTGTGATGTGTGATTTTGTGTGTGTGTGTGTGTGTGTGTGTGTGTGTTTTGTATGACAGAGGCCTACAGCTGTAAGCTTAAGTTAGAACAACATACAATTGCATCAAGGGGGCTACGATAGGAGCTAATCTCTACACTTGTCTTATAAGGTTAGGTTCCCACACCATCTCCGGTCAAGGGGCGCAGGCCTGAGAGTAAGTTGCGAAGCCCTACACGTATGTTACAACAACCTCCTTATTAGAAATACGTTTTCTCGTATAGGTAAAAGATTATCCAATAGCATGTGACCATTTTAAAGCAATAGGATCGATAATTTTAATAATAACTTATGAATTATGCAATTTCCAACATTGTATGCGTGTGCATTTGCCTAACCTCCAGGGGCACTGCTCTTAATATAACCAGAAGGTCCTTAATACCATCAAAAATAACCCTAAGACCAACTCAAAGTCCAAGACCTAGGTCCAAATCCAGCCCTCAGGTCCAGCCCTAAGACATCCCTAGACCAGCCCCACCTCTAAATACAACCTGTAGATAGGCATTAAATTAAATGTAATGACAATCTCATTTGATAAAAAAATACGCTAATAAAGTAAAATAGGGAAATACAGTCAATGTGTACGTGATTATTATTATCTAATCAATTCTTTAAATAATATCTGATAAACAAGTTCTAATAAATGTTTATAGTAAATCACAAAATTAAATAAACTATCTTTTACATCATTTTCCAGGGGCTAAAAATAATTAATTAATAAAAATAATTAAAGATCATCATCATCTTAAAGCTATCAGATTAAGAATTTCCCTAGGATAATTAATTAATAAAAAATAATTAAAGATTATCATCTTATATTAATAAAAATAATTAAAGATCATCATCTTCTTATAAACTATCAGATTAAGAATCTCCCTAGGATAATTAATTAATAAAAATAATTAAAGATCATCATCTTATATTAATAAAAATAATTAAAAGATCACCATCTCAAAATAAGGGTAAAAAATACAGTCTCTCACGTAAGCGAATAAAAATAAGGGTGGAAAATCCGGTCTCACACGAGGGTATATAAAAAATAATTAGGGATAAAAAAGGGTTGAAAATGCGGTCTCACACGTGGATGTGCAAAAATAGGGGTGAAAAAACACGTCCTACACGTAAGCTGTCATAAATAACGGTGGAAAATCCGGTCCCCCACGTGGGCGGTCTTATGACGTCAAAATCCAAGATGGCGGCCAAGGTGCCCCATTACTACTTCTGTTGCTAATTTGGTCTACTTTTTTAATCTATAATTAAAACTGCATACTCCTATTTAATATTTTCCAAAGAAAACTAGATTAAAAATAAATAAATAAATAGCGCCCTTTAGTCTGCATGTTCTAACTAGGTTGTGTCGCAATTATTACTCTTACATTAGTGGAAAAGAGCTGTAGCCAGCATGACTAAGTTTGCAAAGATCGATTAAGCATAACCGGAGTTACAGTCGTTTTTTCATGATAAGGTTCCACTCTTTCCCCCCTCTTATTGGACTAAAACAAATCAAATATACGCAGAATTTTTAGAAGAATTCTAGATCGTATTTTCAATGCCCCTTAATTAGTCGAAATTTGTAAAAAAATTATTTTTAATTTTTAATTTTCAGTTACGTCCTCTAGCGGTGGTCCTACAATTCTATAAATAATTTACAGGTTTTTCTCGAGGCCACTTTTGTTATAAAAAATTTTTTTCCAAAGCTGTACTATAAGCGGTTTTTGGTATATGGCCGAGAGTCATTCTTATTGGGACACCCGGTATTTTAAATTGTTAGTTTTTGTGTGGTTCAGTTTATTTAACAGATATGATTAGGTGGTTGAATGTAAAAAAACTACTGGTGTAATGGGCATACTAGGTTTGTGGGTTTTTATAAGATCGTTTAGTTTAGGTGCTTGTAGACTATTGTTTAAAACGTGTTGTTGTTCTAAGTTTGTAAAACAGATATTACCGTTTTGTAAACTTTGTTTCACACTTGAACAAACATTTCAAACATAGAATTGTAATTTACATCAAGTTTGCTTATTACCTTAATTATGTGTTACCATAACTATCTACTTGTTACTTTACTTATACATTTTCTCTTGATAATGATATGTACACAAAGGAAGGTTGAATAAAATAAATTTAATTACATTAAATCTTTTGTTTATGGAATATATGTTTGACAAGAAATAACTATTTCAATATCAGGAGCAAGAAAAGTTCTCTTCAACTGAACGTTGTTTTTTCTGCAACTTCTGTACATATTTAAGTAACTGGACAAAGTGTAGAAATTAAAATTTGTTGTAGTTTAAAATATATTCTTACTTCTGATGTCACCATCTTTAGTCAAGAATTCAAAAAACCCTAATAAAAAATAATAAAACCCAAATCTAAACAATGATGTATGAAAAACATGAATTGTATTTTATTACTTTTTAATACTGCCGTGCTTATTTTTCATTTTGAATTAATTTCAAGTTAAGGATATACCGCCTTTACAAATATACCGAGTTAATTATAAACTGCGTTGTTATTTTAAAATACATTAAAATTTTTGTAAGCCCAGCCTAAGGCTGAAATATTTTTTATACAAATTTTAATTATTTGGATACAAAAAGTAAGGTAAACAAGAGATTTGATGAATGTATTAGTGGGTATACGTTCTAATATCATATCCAAATCATTTAAAGAATAGATTAAGTCCTACCTTTATTTTGTTACTAATTGTCGCTTTTTAATCCGTAGTAATGGATTGAGTCAGAAACAATAAAAATTTCCTAAATAAAGATTATTTTTAATCACATTTTTTTTAATTTGAGATGGCTTTTCAGTACTAAAAACCTTACAAAATAAACATAGCTAAAGTTACATTAAGCATCATTCGTATTAATAGGCAAAATGAATTTACTATTTTATGTAAGATTTGTGTCATTACATACACAATTATGTAAATATTGCTGGTAAAACGAGGTAACAGGTACACTTGGCTTTTGCGCGACTAGCCAGCGGTCGGGGTGGGTAAGATGTTAATTAATTTTGCACATCGTAGAGTGGCATACCATACATAAGTCAAAATGAGGAGATGGGCGCCAGAGTATCTGAAAAGTCGCAATGGGGGTTGATTTGCCTAATTACGTAAGTTCACACCTTGTCTAGATACTCAAATAACTCGCTTACCTGTACGTAATGGGTCACAGGTGGGCGAGGGCCAGCAGATCTTCGCTACACATGAAAAGTTACAAATATTCTCGCACGATTTGTAAACTAATTGTGTGTCGCAATAATAAATAAACACAATCGTTATTCAAACTAAATCAATGATTGTCATTACGTTACTTCACTTAATCTGTCTGAATTTGAATGAAACTTATATCTCAAAAAACTATTGCATTCACTTTACTCTAATCTGCAACCCGCTGGAAGGATATTAATCAGATCGCTATCGAATATACTCAAACCAAAAGTAAACCACGCTAAATATTTCGCTTAGTTACCGCAAAATTAAATTCAGTTACTGATCATCAGGCAAACTCTATCATCAATTGAACTCAAAATGAAATAATCAAGTATAGACCAAACACTCGTCGTTCAAAATTCTGTTAATTATTCCGTTAAACAAAGTAACTAATTAATAACATACATCGCTACTTCATGAAATTAAATACGTCAACTTTTGGTAAATTGTCACTGGTCACTTTCCAAACTTTAAATCAATAAGATTAGCTACTACTAAAATCTTTTGGTTTTAGTTCTTACAAATAAGGCTATCAAATCAAAAAAAAAAAGAATGCGTCAATGCAACAAACTTTGAATACTACGTTATAAGAGTTAATTACTTAAATCGTTGTCGAACGTAACTACCTTGCTTTCTCAAATAAACACCAAAATTATTTACGTTAATTTCTAGGATCTCATTAAAATAATCAAACACAAAAAAAAATTCGCAAATAGGTGTTGTATAACAAACGAGTTCACAACTGGAATCACTTAAAAAAAACAATAGTTCGTATTAACAAACTGTTGTTTTTTTTATTTCTAGATTACTAGAGATGTATGATGAACACTTCAACCTCGGAAAATTTACATAAGTTAAAAAATTAAAGCATGGAATTTCCTTACTCGGCGAAGGTACTAGCACTAGCCTCCTTTATATCAGCCTTTCTAAAAATTATTGTAAATTTTGTACTCAAATCAGCAAAACAAGTGATTATTCGCACACAAAATTTCGTCCAGAAAATTCTTGACACGAACTTTGTTCAATGAAACATAATGCATGAAGGAAAGAAAAAAAAACACAGAAACTTTATTATCGTTAGTCGGTCATGAAAAACCAACAAATGCACCATAAGGGTTACCTTAATTTAGGTTCACTTCTCCCATATGTTATTCGAAACACCTAACACCTAGTGGAGTCCGGCAGATTGACCTCGGTGATCGCAAAAATAAGGTAGACTGTGGCAGCTACGATCGAAATTCCCTCGTGAAAGATATCGGGGCGTCGATTTAGAAAGCCAAATTGCGGTTGATTATCTTCCAACTTGGGTGTACGATATATCACAGTATACATACATACATCATACATACATATATATATATATATATATATATATATATATATATATATATATATATATATATATATATATACACTTATAGACAAACGTTACTGTACGTTACGTTACAGAACTGCTTATTTGTTAACATTAGACGTGAACGTTATACGAAAATTTTAGTTATTCACTGCAAGTTAATTGTTCTCGGCGAGCTGTGAACTATTGTCGGGCAATAGGAAAGAACGTTGATTTTTCCACATAAAAGCGATGACTACTCCAGAGGATTACGAATGGACTAGTTAAAACACATTACATTGGATCAACGGCACTAAATCGCTACGATAGTTTAAACTCGTGATGGGTGAACAATTCAAAAGATCCGAGCAAAGGTTAATCGGGAGGAAACTACCACTTTACAACGAAGGTTCGAACACCAGGAGCTGGGGAAACCTGCTTTCGCGGGATTGTCCTAACGTCGCCGGACAACGTGTATACGCAAGATAGTGTCTGAACTAACTGTCTCTACCTAAAATTATTCATTATCCGCCGCATTGGTTTATTAAACTCGTTCTATTAATTAACTATTAACTAGCCTATCCTAAAAAAAGCGTCGCTTAAATTTTTCAAGCGTGGGAAACTTCGCCCCTTCTGAAAACTGCATCGCCAGCTTTTCCGGCAACTCATGACATGATCTCACGTAGTTTGTTTTTACTTTAGTTCATATTGTCGCCCATAGAAATTATTCGTTTTAATTTTTAAACCTTGAAAAATTAATACGATATTTCTGATATTACTTTAATTTACTTCTACTAAAAAAATCCATTTCTACTCAATCTTACAAATTCTAAATCCAAAAGATACGCCTGCTTAACTACATATTTATTATTTACACGAATTAATAACTCTCGACAAACTAGTAAAAGGACTTCACGATAGATCAATAACATGTGAATCATATCTAAATTTTACATCTCCAATTCAAACTGGTCAATTAAACCAAAAGCTTTATTTCATTATCTAATTACAAGACGTTTAAATCGATTTAATTTTAATACGGCTTTCGAATACTTCCTCGAATGAATGTGTTATTCAATCCAACTATGAGAGTTTACACTGCATCTAAGATGTCCGGTACTAACAAATAATTGGTAAATTCGAAATTTATCGGCAAATCTTTAATAAATCATGGACACATGATCATAGTAGATTATTTTATGTGAAGGAGAAGGGTTACTTTTCATGGCAAGCCATGAAAAGTAACTACTACAAATAAAATATGCTATTTCTTCTTCAAACTTCCGCAAATTTACGTAATTGCTTTACAAGTCGAGAAATGTACTAATACTTTATCTACGATCACGTATCTTCTGTCAAATAAACGATCTTTAACTTCATAAGATTTGTTTCTTTATGTATTTGAAGTGGCACATTTAGCGCAAGAAAATACAATTTTACAGAAAGTAAACATTTATTATTGAAATAATAATACAAAACTGAATGTTAATAAAATGTTATTGATTAAAATAATTATTAATTGTCACTAAAAATATTGCATGATTTATCAGTTTTATTCAAACTATCGTTTGTTGAGTTTATTGCGGCAGAGTTTTCACTTATTGCTGATTATGACTGAGGTCGCACTTTTACTTTGGATCGAATTATCGACGTACCCATCAGCTGCAGTTGACGATCGCCAACTACCATGTCTTCTTAATGCTAATAGATCTCCACCGGGATCAACAAGAATAGTGGCTGACGATCGTCTCACGCAGTGGCCTATATATAATTTAGGTTTTGGTAGCTCTAAATACTCTGCAATTATTTGTGGTACGGCTCCCAACGTCTAGCTTCCGGCATGCACCAAAGGTTTCAATTATAAATGTCCAAGTATAAGTAATCCTGTTGCCATAAAATACGAATAGAAAATATTTTACCTTCAGAAATAAATATTTCCTATCAGGGTCTTCTTCCAGAAATCTACTCATTTGTTCAGCGCTTAGAATTTTCGATTTTTTGCTTCTAAATCCATCGGACTTTCTTTAAGCAAAACTAGCAGCTTAGAATAATTAACGGTGCTAACGTCGTGATTTATACTGATTGTTATCCGCAATGGTTTGTATTCATTTGAAAGCTCCTCAAAATACGCCGTAAATACGTCCTTCGACCAGTAATTTACATTATGTTTCATTTTCCAATCCCTTAATTTTTTTTTATGCTACTTTATGTGGAACATTTTTAATGATTCATTTTATCTTTTTTATCACATTTCTTCTAGTTATGTTCAAATAATTGTTTTATGTTTTTCATTTGTTATTATGCTCTCAATTTTGTTATCTTCTTGTTTTATTTCATTGTTTTAATATAATAGAAATTGTGTAGTTTGAATTAAGTTCATTTTATTTTTGAAAAACACTTCAGTTTCTGTCAAAAATCACATTAAAGTAGAAAATATTAATTAACAAGAAAATTGTCGATAATAGGTATAGGTAGTGTTATAGCCAAACGATGCATAACTAGATGCTGCATCTATTCATCCAATAATATACAGGGTGTCACATTTGAATTAAAAAAGTTTTTCAACTTTGAAAATTGTTTAATAGTTCATCAAATTTTGAACACCATGTATGCAATAAATCAATTGTCAATGAGTATTTCAAAAGTATAGTTCTTATGCTTCTGTCTACTCCAGAAGCACTTTCCATCAGTCAAAAATAAGTAAGACAAGCAGTGTTGAAAATAGGGTTACATCTTTCAAAATTTTGAAAAATCAAGATATCTAGGAAACAGTTGAAAAAGGTATAGGAAACCCTTATAAGGCTTATCCTAAAATTTTGTCAAGAATCCAAAATAAAATAATATACAGGGTGTTCCATTTAAAATAAGGAAGTTAGTGGCGACTTCCGGTATAACCGGAAGTAACATGACCTTGAAAATATTTTGAATGAAAGAGAATCTTAAATAACCCTTAAGTCCAAAATTCAGATTTCTAAATTGTTTCTAACCACATAAACTTCTAACGAACGCTTACCGTGGAAAACCGGTATATATATATAATGCGTGTCCAAGATACGGAGGGCCAGTACAGGGATCTCGAGAACCGTAAAAGATACGAAGTTGGTTAAATGGGAAGAAAGTTGCGCATTTTGGTGCTTAACAAAATGCTTTTTTGAAATCTAAAAAATTTCGATTGGTTCCGGAGATCCGCAGAAAACCGAAATTTTGCAAAATCGTTTTAATTTTTTACTGGGTTTGTTTCAAGAGCAATTTTAAAATAAGTGGCACTTTCTCATAGCCACTTTTTCCTCTCTATAAGATGGCGTTATTGAATTTGAAATCCGACGTTTCGTCTTTGACCGACCATCATCAACTTCATTTTTTTAAATACGGTTCTGATTTTCTAATATCATATTGTTGAAGCTCTTT
The DNA here is from genome assembly GCA_036346205.1 of Vesta saturnalis. NCBI lineage: Eukaryota > Metazoa > Arthropoda > Insecta > Coleoptera > Lampyridae > Vesta > Vesta saturnalis. The sequence goes on from JARFJB010001400.1 coordinate 1,563,156, forward strand.
CAATTCTGAATTCAACAATGTACCACACTTCACGGTTTAGGTATGTTTTAGACCTTATTTGAGTATTATTAAAAGTTTTACTCGAATCGAAGCTGCCTTGTAAATTTCATTATTTCAGCTATTCAATTTATCGAAAAATCACTTTTTTTTTGAGGTTTACAAATAAATTAGTTATTAACAATAGTTTTTACAATAATAAGTATTTACAACAAAGGATATTACAAAAATAACAACGAAACTAGTATCAAAGGGTAGAATTTAAGTTCATAGGAAGTGTTCGAAATTATTGCCCTCATTCTCTAAACATAAATAGCATCTCATAACTGTAGCTTCTAAAACATTAATCAGCATAACTGGTGTTACACTTTGAAAAGCTTGAAGCACCAATCTTCTGAGTTCTTGTTCTGTTTCAAAGTTTTCCTTATAAACATAATTTTCGACATATCCCCAAGCAAAGAAATCTAATGGAGTAATGTCGGGTGAACGTGCTGGCCATGGCGTTTCAGAATACGTGCTTATAAGTTTTCCTGGAAATTTATTTAAAAGGTACTCATTAACAGCCCTTGAATTATGTGCAGGCGCACCGTCCTGTTGGAACCAATGGTTGCGAATTTCTGCTAGAGGTAAATTATCCAGGGCTTCTTCCAAGTAATTTTGTAGTAAATTGAGGTAATGCTCAGAGTTTAAATTATGATGGTAAAAAAATGGTCCTATAATTCGTGTTCCCACAATTTCGGCCCACATATTGAATCCAAAACGATGTTGATATCTTGTTTCTTTAAGTAAATGTGGGTTCTCTGTGGCCCAGTAACGAATATTTCGTCTATTAAAAATGCCATTTTTAGTCACCATGCTCTCATCAGACCATATTATCTCATAAGCAAAAGCTTCATTTTCCTGACATTCTCGTGTGTACCATTCACAGAATGTTCTACGCCTTTCTGCACCACCGGGCCTAAGTTCTTGACAAATTCTGTATTTGTAAGGATGAAATTTTTGTTTTTTTTAAAATAAATTGTGCTGTCGATTTCGCCACACCAACGTTTTGTTCAATTTTCCGAGTTGACATTCCGCGGTTCTCAATAACTGATAATAATACGTTGTTTACTTTTTCTTCATTACTAGGCTTTTGTCGAGAAAGTACAGGTTTCTTAAACGCACCGTATTCTTTAAGATTAACTACTAACTTACTAAATGTCCTTTTATTTGGCTGCCTGCTTTCCGGATATTTATTTAAATACGTATGTTCCGCTGCATAACAGTTTCGGTTACTTAAAATGAAACAAGTTATCATATCAAATTTCTCTTCATTTGAATAAAGTTCCATATTTCAAACAAAATGCAAGAAAAACGTTTTTAAAGAAAATAATTTCACAGTAAATGTCAAATTTAATACATCTCTGGGATGTTCATTTTTTTTCAAAGCCTACTTTCTTTCAAACAGATGTAGAAATGTGATAGATACCTGAGACATTGAAACGTACTAAGATCGATGCAAAATTCGACCCCTTGATGTTAGATTTATTGTTATCTTTTTATATCTCTTATTGTTAATACCTGTGCTTGTTTAATACTTATTAATAATTATTGATTATCTGCCTTATTTATTTGTAATCTTTAATAAAAAAAATAGTAAATTTTATTGTTCTTTATTGTTAATATCAGATATCAGTAAAGGAGACGTATTTCTTGCCGTAAATGTACAGATTGATTGAAAAGTGAGGGACAAATCGTCAATTCCCATCTACTCTACCATATTTTTTAAGGTAATTTTATGCTCTAAAAGTTTTTCCTGAGGTGTATTCCTGTAACAATTCAGTAATTAGTACGTCAACCATAAGTTTTTTTATATCGTTGTGAAGCTTATGAAAAAAGGAAGTTTTACCTTTATCGGCCATGTATTAAATCCATCTCTATTGGAAAAATATTCCTCTTGGGATTTGAAAAAAAATCATTTCTGAATTCATTATGTCATTAAAAATGTTGAATGATGAGTTTGTCTCGAATGAATTCAATATTCTTTAAGGCAATTTCATCTTCTACAAATTTCTCCTAATGTGTTTTCTTGTAACTCTTCTAGTTTGGAAGATACAGCGTGATTTAAAAAATAAGTCCACGAAATAGAAAAAATTAAAAAAGAGTTAACATCTTGGAAACCATCAACAATAGACACACCCTGTATTAACAATTTTTTGTTCCTTTTGGCCAGAGGAATCAGCTGTTTTCGTTTTGGCCATCGAGTTTGGGTCACCCTGTATATACATATATATATATATATATATATATATATATATATATATATATATATATATTATATATACATATATATATATATATATATATATATATATATATTATGGATAGAATTCTGTCCTTACTAACCGATGTTTTTTGAATTTTTATAATAATTTGTCACTTTTATTTGTTCACGGCTAACTTGTTATATTACAAATTTAAAAAAAAATCTCTTTCAGTTATTAAATTGAAAATATCTCTGAAATTAACGATTTTAGGGAGTGCTTAATAAAAATGAAAGAGCATAAAGTGTATTTTCACTTTTTAAAATAAAATACAGGGTGATTGATTTGACAAAATCATGTGTTCGAGTTTTGGCTCGCTCTATATTCAATTGGTGCAATTATAAACAAATAGCACTTTCTCGTAACACTGTACCAATGTCAAAAAGTTATGCCTGGAAAAATTATTGTTAGGTTGTTCTGTATAGGGTAGACAGGACGTTGAAATGGGAATGATTTTCTTGTACAATTGACCATAACTTTTGAAATACCCTGTATAAGGTAATGAAACCCTATGTTGGAAGTATGGGGAGATGAGCTTAATCTAAATTTGAAATAATGTATAGGGTGCCCCATTTCAAAAAAAGTATGTTTAGTTCACCCTGGTAATATGTAACACCCTGTAAATACCAAAATAATTTTTTAATGTGAAGTTTGAATGCCCATAATTTTTGTAAATAACTTTTTTTTGATATCTCCTTTAATAACGGATATATCGCACTAATGCCGCCCCCTGTTATATACAAGGGGCGGCATATATATGTGTGTGTGTGTGTGTGTGTGTGTGTGTGTGTGTGTGTGTGTGTGTGTGTGTGTGTGTGTGTGTGTGTGTATATATATATATATATATATATATATATATATATATATATATATATATATATATATATATATATATATATGTAGGATTATTTTTTAACTACACCATATACATATAATAAAAAATAATTGAGAATTTTGGTTTTGAGTTTTTTTTCCACTTCAAGTGTAGGCATATTTTTTAAAGAAAATTTAATTTAGATGGATTTTGTTTACAAAGTTTTTTAATGTACAGCGTAATAAATATCAAAATTAAATAAATATGATTGAAAATGCTGAAGCTGTAATATCGATATTTTTATAGATGCGGGCGGCTTTGAAATTTTTTTTACGTTAACTTTGTGTCTATGAATGTTTATCTGTCATGAAGTTTTAAAGCTTATACTGCCATAGATTACTGTTTTTGTTTTTACAATGTTGCCTGTTTTCGTTATGAACGTATAAAAATAAGGATGCGTGGTTGTCCAATAAAAATTGAAATTAAAATTATTTCATTTCTTTTAATTTAAGTTAGCATCTAGTCTATTAACCTGTGTCTGTCATAAAGTTTTAAACGTCTGTTTGACATAGATTATTGTTTGTGCGTTAACAATGTTGCCTATTTTTGTAAAAGATGTTGCATAGTTATCCTCAAAAAATGTTATTAAAATTATTTCATTTGTTTTAATTACCATTTTGTAGGTTGGAAGGTCGTGTGGTGTTCCACAGCAAATATTTTAATTTTCAAACAATACCTTTCTGAGGAAATTAAAATGTGCTTTTTCCTGCTTGTGTGTGCGTGTTTGCTTGCTGTTCCTGTACTGCAGGCGTTTGATGATGATGTTAAAATTATAGGAGTATTGCGATTAGGACAGCATAAGAGTGAACTACACCACATTGATTTCCGATTACAATTATTTAAAAACTAGGTATTTCTGGTAACGATTTTAAATTTGTAGCATTATTACTATCTTACTGTTATGCTACCCTGGTTGATGAGTGGCACAATTTGAGTAAACTTCGAAGTGAATGAATGAATGAATGAATAATGGAATTAATTCAACCAAATGGATTTATATTTTTTGTCCTTCCTTCCTTTACTAAATAGCATTTTCTGGAGTTGTTTACATTTATTTATTTGCTTATGGAAAATATATCACAAAATAATAATTCTAAAATTTTTGGTTGTAAATAAGTACCATACATCATCATCATTCCTAATGATTAAATGTCTCAGATTTCTTTCTAAATTCTGTATGGAATGTGTCCAAGGTTGTTTATAATTAAGATGCCTTAACAAATACAGTGTATTATTTACCACATTTACCAGTTTCAAATATTTTGATTGTACGTTGTTGTTGGAATTTCACATTAATTGTTAATTGCTACATTTAATTAGCACCCACCCACACTTACTCAAACATAAGAAAATTGTGAAAAAGTATTTAGTTCCAGTCTGTTTAGAAGAATATAATTCATTTCTATGTGTGATAGAATTGTGAACTTATTTCGTGAAACAGAAAAGAAGCGAACTGGATTTTTTTAATTTTATTTTTTATTGAAAATGTGAGGATAATTATGCAAGATGCATCACAGTAAACCATTTGTCTTAACAATCAAATTATGTGAGGAGACCATATTGGAAAATAATCTGCACCGCATAACTTCAAAAATGATATGAAATGGATTATTCGGAAAGGGTGACCTACAATAATTGGTTTAGGGATACACTTACCGATGAATTATTAGATGTCAATTTTTTCAGGGATCACACTTGGTTTGAACTAAATTAGTATGTTAACTCACAACACATCAGAATGTGGAGCTCCGGAAATCTTGAATTATTAAGCCAAGCTACCTTCAATCCTCAGAAGGCTAGTGTGGGCAATAATTAGTACATGTCGATTTATTGGACCATTCTTTTTTCAGTCATGTGTGGTCGTTGTAATGGTGTATATTTAAACTTTTAGGATCAATTACATCAACATGGTGTAAAGAAATATTAGCTGCGTTTATAAATTCACTACACGATGATGATCTTACGTTGGATTATTACCAACAAAATGGGGCATTTCCGCAATCTGCTGCTATGCTCAATACGCTGCATGAATTCTTTGACAGATGTGTCATAGGTAGAATTTTTTTATACAGGGTGCCCAGGATATTGTGACATATTTGAAGCGCTTATAACTTTTAAACCAATTGAGATAGAAACGAGAAGTTTTCTCAGGTATGCTTTATGTATCAAAAAGTTTTATTCTGACTTACAATCAATTTTTTTTCATTTATACAGAGGGTTGAAAAAAAATGGTCAGTTTTCAATTTAAATTTTTGATTCTTTTTTTAATGGAACACCCTGTGTGTTGTGGCATCTTTCGACAGAGGTATTCTTCCACTTTCTAAAAATGTATAGTTTGCTATGCTTATAAAAAAAAACTAACACAATGATTTAAATTTTTATGGCAACATGTTCGATACAAATAAAAATTCAACAAAAAGCAGCAAACGTTTTTAATTACCATAGAAAATACATAACAACATTATTATCTTTTCAAACTAAATTGCTGGATGTGTCCCTATTATTATCAATGAATTTTTGAAATCTAAACTGCAAATTTTTTAAAGCATTTTCCATTTCCTGAGTAGTGCTTTCAAAAACATTGATTATGTTATTTTTGAGTTGGTCCATAGTGTGTGGAACGGGCGAGTAACAACGATCAAGTAGGCAAGTCAAAAGTCAAAATGACAATTGAATTACTATTTTATTTGTTACGTTCTGCCAAATCATTTATTGACATTATTTTCTCGCTGTCTTTATCGGACACTTTTAATTAAAATGATATACACAGATCAAGAAAAAGCAGAAGCTGTACTTCTGTACAATAAAACTAATTGTATAACAATAACCAGAAGAAGGTTTAGTTTGAAGTTTGACAAAGCGCCTTCATGCAGAAATGCCATCATAAATTGGATCAGGAAGTTTAAAGACACTGTCTCCATTAAAAGAAAATGCAGATCTATAGTCCAACAACATCCAAATTATTTCAATCGCCTGTTGCAAGTAAGTCATGTGTTAATACAAAATAATTACATGATTTCTATCAGAAAAATATCTGCTAATGTGAACTTTTCTAAAAGTGAAGGTTTAAAAATTCTAAACCTTGCTCCTTACAAAATCCAAACCTTCCAAAAGCTTCAACTGCGAGATATTGAAAAAAGATTATTGTTGTATGAGACCTTATTGGACTTGTTTAAGTGCCAACCTGGTATTACTGTTATAATGTCAGATGAAGCCGCTTTCCATGTAGATGGAAAAATTAATAAGCATAATTGTAGAATTTGAGGAAGCGAACATCCTAGGCGATTTAATGAGTTTGAGCGGGATACACCAAAAGTGAATGTATGGTGTGCTGTTTCAAAAGAAAAATTGTATGGACCATTCTTTTTTTCCAAAAAAACTATTACTGGAATTATTTATACGGATGTGCTCTAAAAATTTCTTTTACCCACTGTTGGAACAAGATGAGATAATACAAAAAGAATACTTTCAGCAAGACGGTGCCCCTCCCCATTTTTCTCAGATAGCCAGAGAATCTGTAGATAGAATGTTTGGTCAGAGGTGGATAAGCAGAGCCGGACCAATAGAATGGCCGACACATTCTCCTGAACTAACTGTGCCTTACTTTTTAAAAGGGGGTATGTTAAGGATCGTTGTTACTCACCCGTTCCACACACACTATCGACCAACTCAAAAATAACATAATCAATGTTTTTGAAAGCATTACTCAGAAAATGTTGGAAAATGCTTTCAAAATTTTGCAGTTTAGATTTCAAAAATGCATTGATAATAATGGGGGTATCCAGCAGTTTAGTTTGAAAAGATAATAACGTTGGTATGTATTTTCTATGGTAATTAAAAATGTTTTCTGTTTTGTTGAATTTTTATTTGTATCGAACATGTTCCCATAAAAATTTAAACAATTGTGTTAGTTTTTTTTATAAGCATATCAAACTATACATTTTTAGAAAGTGGGAGAATGCCTCTATCGAAAGATGCCACAACACACACGGTGTTCCATTAAAAAAAGAATCAAAAATTTAAATTGAAAACTGACAATTTTTTTTCAACCCTCTGTATAAATGAAAACCAATGATTGTAAGTCAGAATAAAACTTTTTGATACATAAAGCATACCTGAGAAAACTTCTCGTTTTTATCTCAATTGGTTTAAAAGTTATAAGCGCTTCAAATGTGTCACAATATCCTGGGACACCCTGTATATTATTCTGCAAGATCGTGTGATTTAGCTCCACGTGACCTTTTGTTGTGACCTTTCTTACAAAATATTGTTTTTCAAGTGCCATTAAATAATCTTGGATACAACAAATTAGAGAAAAAAACTGTTGACATAATTGTAAATCCTTATATTTTTGAAAATGTTAACATCAATTTAAAACGATTAAAGCCATATGCAATTGCTGTTTTTTTTAGGTTATTTTATCTCTTATCTGATCATGTAAAACGTATGTATCATTGCATTTAAAATTTCTGACACATTTTGCAAAAACTTAACCTATAGTGGCATTAGTAAAAAAACACTATTTATAAGGTAAAAGATGAGGCACAGAAATCTCATCTAAACGGGATCAATTTCGGTTAAGTGAAACTAGAGTTATGATTATTTTTCAAAATAAAGATGTAGCTTTACTCCACTACTTTATTTGACAAATGACAAAAATGACACCTGAAGCTTTTTAGTTGAGAAAACTCTCAACGTTACAACAATATTTTTGAATGTGCCTTTACTCGTGTTTTTTTTGAGAGAATAACATTTGCTGTTTTGAAGTCACTATTACGCCCCCCTAGCGGTCATCTCAGTCCTTAGAGGCTTGAAAATATTTGCCATGCATTTCTTTTTCCCACTTTTATTGAAAATATTATTTTCTGGTGTGATAGCTACTTTCGAAGATGCAGCCGGATACTTCTTTAAATGGGACACCCGATACATGTGAAGGGAACAAATGAAGAAAAAAGAGAAAAAAATTCTTCAACAATTTAGTTAAAAATTCAAATAAAAAGTTGTACATTAGCATTTATTTGCTAAATTACACCGTAAAATAAGGATAAAGGATATGGGAAAGTCCTTTGCCCACCAGGGTAAAATTACAGCTCATGCAGGTGTGTCCGTGTGGGGGTGCGCGAGTGCGTGCGTGTGTGTGTGTGCGTGCGTGCGTGTGTGTGCGCGTGCGTGTGTATATGTAGGAGGGGTGCGTGCGTGTGTGCAGGAGTGCGAGCGTGTGTGCGTGTGTACTTGCATGCGTGTGTGCTTACGTGTGTGCGTGTGGATGTGTGGGCACGTGCGTGCGTGCTTGCTTGCGTGTGTGGGTCTTTGTATGTGTACGTGGGGGAAGGGTGCGTGTGCTTCGGTCTGGGCGTGTGTGAGTATATTGTATATAAAAATTACTTGCATATATAAATGTAAGAACCTTAAGTACAAGATAATAATCATAAAATTTAGTCATTTGACATTGACGAAAATACAATTTTGATGCTTTGTATTGTGTGAAATTATACTATAGGACTTTCTAAACAGAAAGTTATAATTTACCTTTTGCATTTTTATGATTTTTCAATTGTTTACCAAGGTGGACATAAGATGTAAGAAATTAGTAAGACCGCTTCGTATAAAGAAGGATATGAATTAATAAAAATTATTCATCCCTCTTGACTATATACGCTTTGGTAACACAACATGGACACAAGCATAAGAAATTCATGAGATTTTTGGTTAACGTCGTACAATTTTAATTACGCTATGTAATCGTTATCTATTATTTAACTAAGTACCTACTTCACGTTATAAATTCCTATTAAATATGTATGTATATGTTATGATTATTTACATTTGTATATGTATTTCTGATGTTAATCTTTATGTAACTATTTTGAGGGCTCCCCTGTAATAAAGTTTTTATTATTCCGCACATATTCTATATTAAAAGTATTAGTGATCGATTCTTGATCTGTGTGCGTAATTCGAATACAAGTAAGTGATGTACCGAAACCAAATCTTTTAATCCGAAAATAAGGTATTAAATAAACCCCACTAAAATATTGCTTTCTTCAACCACCTAAATAAAGACGCTATATTGTGTCAGTATTTCATACCAAAAGTGGCTGATTCTTCCGTATCTCCATGGCATTTGTATAAAAAGTAATTTGACCTTCACTAAACATCAACATCGTGTTAATGACCGTTCATGGGATGCTATGACTTCAATAAATACAATTTCCGAATTTTCTGCTGTCGGCGGTGGTACAGTTCACATTAATTCACCATCTGTCACATTTGAATTAAATTTATAGAGCTAAAATCCAACGAATATTAATTGAAAACTACACTAATTTTTTTCTCACTAAAAACCAGAATAATACCCTTTTAGTATAAAATGACCTACATGAAGTTAGCGAAACAAAGTACCAATGTTAGATGTTTCATAGTTGCCAATTAAGTTACTACACAAAACAATTTATTGATGCATAAATAAAAAAGATGTAGGGTGCTTCGCTAACTTCCTATTAACTTAGCGAAGCACACCTCAAAAGTTGCATTATTCAGAAAAACCGATGGAGCATTATCAATCCCTACATAAATTGCTCTTAAGTTACCAAATACACCAGTCGGTAATTTCAATATTGAACAATGTACACGGTCTTTCGCTAAGTTCATATGAAGTTAGCGAAACACATGTTCTAAAATTTTAACTACACAAATTTTAATTAGTAGCAATGTTAGTTGCTCCATAGTTGCCAATAAGTCACCAAAGAAATAAATTTATTGCTGAATGAACTTAGCGAAACATACCATCAAAAGTCACGTGATCCAGAAAAACCTTATAGCATTATCAACCCTTGCATAATAAAACAGTCGGTAATTTCAATCTTAAAAGATATACGGGGTGTTCTGCTATCTTCAATTCAGGAAAATTATACACCTACCATTCTCAAGTCTTACATAAATTGCTCTTAAGTTACTAAATAAAACAGTCGGTAATTTCAATAAAAGGGTGTTCCGCTAATTTCATATGAACTTAGCGAAATACCGTCAAAAGTCGCATGATTCAGAAAAACGATGTAGTGTTATGAATCGTTACATAAATTGGTCTTAAGTTACCAAATAAAACAGTCGGTAATATTGAAAAATATACAGGGTATTTCGCTAAGTTCATATGAAGTTAGCGAAACACCCTATATCTTTTTTATTTATGCAGCAATAAAATTATTTTCTTTGTAACTTATTGTCAACTATGGAGCAACTAACATTGGTAGGAATTAAAATTTGTCTAGTTAAAGTTGTTTCGCTAACTTCACGTAGTGAGTATTATTAATGGATACTGATTGCGACATAAATAAGGGGTTTATAAAAAACGTAGTAAACTGCAAATAAATGACTGAACATGAAGATAAAAGTGGCAGGAGAAAAAATTTTCTTCGCAATACTGCTGGACTCCGCTTCGCGTCGTAGATTAACTTTTTTCCTTCTCCCGAAAATTGACAGTTTTTGTACTAATAAAATAAATAGATAATTTTTACTTGTTGCGTTGAGTTTCTTGTGTTGCGTCCGCGCCGTATTATGACCGAGATGTTAAATTATTGGATATTTGCTATTAGGACACTATAAGAGTGAACTACAACAAACAGAAAATATGTGAACATGCAGCTTACTTTGTAAATTATACAGCATGCTATCTTACTTTTATGCTACCCTGCTATATGAGTGGTACAATTTTAATATGCCGTAAGTAAGTGCAGGATACATATACAAATAAATACGTAACATACACATATTGGGTTTTTCACAATGGTAGTGAGAGTGATTTTCCAATATGTACTTAAAAACTATATTTGAAATATTATCAAAAGAGTGTATTTTGTTATATTGTTGTTGGTTGTAGATAAACGAATGACTATTAACTAACTCATTGAGATAAACACATCTTGATAATTATTATTAGTCTTTCATAAAGTTATAAAGTTATGAAGTTATAAAGTTACAATGTTTATACTATAATGCTATGGCAGTTTCTCTAAATTCTATTTCCCTGTTATTTAAGTTACAGCTTTTCAAGCAACCGGAATAAACTCTTTCCATCTATTTATTGTTTATTTACTGACAGCATTTATTTACTTAACAATTTTCATCTGTTCAAGGGCTCTCCTCTACATGCAATTTCTAACTCTTAGAAGTGACATGTCCAAGATGAAACTCTTACAGTTATAATCAACATTACTTTTCTGAGCAATCGTAGATACAATATTATTCCAATGTAAGTGCAAAAAACATGGATCAGGAGTATGATTCACCTTTTGTACGCGTTGACCCAGCATGATAAAAACTGAGCTGGGCTAAGACATGTGTTGAACTTGCCAGACTACTATAGTAAACTAACGGTGTTATACTATATAAACGTTATTGCTCAAGATATTGGATACTTTACGTGGCAAAATTTAATATTATTTACAAAGTGGTTGATGGTGAAATAGCCCAATGCAAGTGCCTATTGCTTATATTTGTTGTTATTCTTTAATTACTCAATATTTATTTATTACACAATTTTATGCTGTTACTAGGCTTGAGGACTTTGTTTTTTAACAGAGCCTATTTGTACGTCATGGTTTCGTGATTACTCAAAGTAGTAAACCTCAAATATGTAGACCTTGGGACAATATTATTTAGAGGACCAACGTAAAAATATGTAACATTGTACCAATTAAAATCATGGCGGTGAACAGATACTTCAGGCTTTACTGGAAAGTAGGCGTCAGCTTGCTCGCTTTAAATGGAACTCCCTGTATATTATTAAATTTGTGGATTCCTCTTTCAATTTTAGTCTAACTTTATGACGAAGATATGGTTTTTTTGAAGTTTGAAAAAAAGCGAAAAAAATACCTGTTTTTGTTGTATCTACTTTTCACGTGGAATCGAAATGTGAAAAAATATACAGGGTGTTGCATTTGAAAAAATTGAGAAAAAGTTCATTTCGCGTAAGTTAATCATTCTGTATAGTTTTACATGTTTTCGATAAATTTCCCAGTTTGTTTGTTAGTAGACTATTATTAATAGTCGGTGGTATAAACAGATTTACAAAATCGTGGTGACAACGTTCGTATCGTGGTTCCAAAGCAAACTCTATTTTGGTAGTAAAGTGACAATATCTGCAGAACGGTTAGTGATACAGGTACAATTTTTTATACTGTTATGCTAAATGTAACAGTGAATAAAAAATGCAACAATATACAGGGTGTTCCATAAAAAAAGGTTTGGGTTGGAATATTTTTGTCAATCACCCTGTATATACCTAAATATTTTTAGAATGTAGGTCCAATGATCTTGTATTACCACGTCAAAATTGATTTTGATATCCTAATAGTTAAGGAGTAATCCTCCGTCCACGCAGTAGACACCCACCCTGTATATATACAGGGTGTCCAGAAAGGTGTAATCAAAACTGTTAGGACGTATAGAGGGGCTCAAAATAACCCTAGTCTTCATTTGAATTGTTTTCCTATCTGTCTTCGTTATGTAGTTATCGGCCTTCAAAGTCAGAATTTAAAAATTGAATTTCAATGATAATTTTTAAACCGCTTCTTTCATTACTATGAAATTATATACCCTAACTACCTCATACAAAGGCATTTTTTTGATACTTAACTGGAATTAAGTTTCGAACGGTTTCGAAAATACTATTTTGTTTAAAACGTAAATTCTGAATAAAAAAACAAGTCGCAATTTACATGGATTCACTAAAATGCATTTTTCTTGAAAATGGAAAGAGATATCGATTTCGCACAAGAGTACCTATTTTGTTGCTAAATGATAGGGGAATGAAACTACTACTGTAAAATTCCAAAATTGTCAATACTGTCAAAAATTGAGTTAATTTAGAATCTCTATTTTGGCTTTACCTGTACAATGAAGGTACAATGAATTCTAGTTAAGCGTCAAAAAATGCCTTTCTACGAGGTATATATATATATATATATATATATATATATACAGGGTGATTGGTCGAAACCATTCATTAGAAGTATTAGGAGTTCCAGCCATGGCTGATTTCTGAAAGTTTGTATCTGGACTAAGTGATTCATATTCTATTTAAGGAAAATATTTTCATGATGATTACACTTCCGGTTATACCGGAAGTAGCCATCAACTTTGTTATTTTAAATTGAATCGTACCATTATTATGGCATATTCAAATTGTACTCGCCATTTTAGTAGAAATTTTATCAATGTTCCCTATACTTAGATTTAATATTTTTGAGATTTAAATTTTTTCGAAAATTTTTGGTTGAACACTATGACATTTGACAATGCCTACTGGCGCCATTTTTAGTACGAAGCAAGCAATATTGACGTTATGCATAGGGGTATCCTTAAGCTTTACGCTGATGCTTCTGGTACTGCCGAATTATCTACAGGGTGTTCAAAATGTGACTTCCATCTTTTGAAAATAAAAACCATAAAAACTTAATTTTTTCAAATACAATGCCCAATATTTTCTTCCTTTAACGGATGCAAAATAAAATTCTGCATTGATTTGTATTAGCATTCCCTATACTTATCTTCAACAGTTTTTCAGTTATTCAGGTATTTCTAAAATCTCGTCCGAAATTTAGAAAAATTAATTCGATTTCTCCAGGGCCGAAGCCTACTAGAGATGCAGAAACCAATTACATTAATGTAGTTTATCAAAGCAAACAGAACTGTTCAATTTCGTCAACAAATAAGATGAGAATAAAAGTAATATGCAAATAATAACTATTAATATTATTGAAAGTAAGAAAAACAATTCAAAATTTTATAAATGTTGTATGTGGCCTCCATTTTGTTGAAGACAACCTAAAAGTCTTGACTGAACTTCTTTCGTGCAAGCTTTTTTGACGTGATGACGATTTAACTGGCGAAATGCCGTCGTTACTCTTAAGCCTAGGTCTTCTCTTGTGTGGACTGGAGTGGCGTATACTTGATTCTTGACTTCGCCCCACACGTAGAAGTCGAGTGGAGTTAGATCGCGAGATCGGGGAGGCCACCGCCATGGTCCGTTTCGACCGATCCACTGATCACCAAACATAGTGGTGAGCTCTTGATCAACGTCACGCGTTGAATGTGCAAGAGCTCCGTCCATTTGATACCAGCAGTATTGTAAAATATTAAGAGGCAGATTTTCTAAAAATTCAGAGACATCCGTTCTGAGAATCTCCAAATATTTTATACTTGTCAAATTTTCATCATAAATTTGAAAAGAGACACGACCATTCATTACAAGACAAAACACATTAAAACTAAATTTGTTTTGAAAATTTGATTTTCGCTTGAAATGTGGGTTTTCCGACGCCCAATAGTGCCAATTATGTCGATTAACAATTCCTTCTCTGGTAAATTTTCTTCGTCCGTCCAAATTATTTTTCGTAAAAACAGCGGGTCTTCCTGAATTCTGATTAACATTTGCTCACAAAATTCCACTCGCTTGAAATTATCGCCTGGATGAAGTGCTTGAACCAAGGTAAACGAATAATCATGCATTTTATGCTTCTTTAAGATGTATTTTATGGAATAATAAGACAGGCCCAAATCTTCTGCAGCAGATCGTATCGAGCCGTGGGGATAGTTATTAAAATATGCTAGGACATTAACTTCATTAGGTTCTTCGCCAGTAATAGGCCTTGATCGTGTTCTGGCAGCCTTCTCTGTTCCATACCGTAAAAAGTTTTACTCTATTCGCTTAAATTTGTGCTTGTTCATTGGTGTTAAATGAGGATATCGATCACTAAACAAACGGCAAGTTCTGCTAATAATCTTATCACATTCTCCATGAATATAAAATAAGTTCAAAATATCCCTGTTTGAATACTTCCCAATTTCCATTTTGATAAACCGAATACAGAAACACAACAAAAGGTATTGACAGTTACTAACAACAAACCTAGCTGTGGTTTCCATGGCTATCCATGGAAAAATCAGGTAAATCGTTTTGAATTTCAGAAGAAACGAACAAATATCTCAATATGAGAAAAACTATCGAAGATAGGTATAGAGAATGCTAATACAAATCAATGCAGAATTTTATTCTGCATCCGTTAAAGGAAAAAAATATTGGGCATTGTATTTGAAAAAGTTAAGTTTTGATGGTTTTTATTTTCACATTTTGAACACCCTGTAGATAATTCGGCAGTACCGGAAGCATCAGCGTAAAGCTAAAGGATACCCCTATGCATAACGTCAATATTACTTGCTTCGTACTAGAAATGGCGCCAGTAGGCATTGTCAAATGTCATAGTGTTCAACCAATAATTTTCGAAAAAAAATTCAAGTCTCAAAAACTATTAAATTTAAGTATAGGGAACATTGATAAAATTTCTACTTAAATGGCGAGTACAATTCGAATATGCCATAAAAATGGTACGATTCCATTTAAAATAACAAAGTTGATGGCTACTTCCGGTATAACCGGAAGTGTAATCATCATGAAAATATTTTCCTTAAATAGAATATGAATCACTTAGTCCAGATACAAACTTTCAGAAATCAGCCATGGCTGGAACTCCTAATACTTCTAATGAATGGTTTCGACCAATCACCCTATATATATATATATATATATATATATATATATATATATATATATATATATATAATATAACGTAAACTTTCTTTTTAAACTTCGTGGTGTAAACGTTAAGAATTCCATTAAACCAATTTTAATTAAATTCCTACATTTCGTGTTTTCTATTGTAACAATCATTATTACAAAATTTCTTTTTGTAATAATAAGGTTTTTCTCGCGCACATGATTGTATTAAAAAAAAAAACGTGCATAGTTAGCTAGTTTAAGGTGTGAGTTAATTTTTGTCACCTTTTTAAAATTTGTTTGTTAAGTTAAAGTTATAAAGTTAGCCAACTTTAAATCCTGAAGAAGTTTTCAAACGAAAACGAAATATAGCAATTTATTAAAATTGATAAAATTGAATACTTGACGTGCCTATTTTATTTTATAAATTAGAAGGCGGGTTGAACAGAAAGCATCTCGTAAATATCGAAGGCTGTTGCAGCTTTTGATAGCAGAAATAAGGTGTGCTCGGAGATAGGTTGTTAAGAAAATAATTGAGACGGTGGTTGATTTTGATACTTTGGAAAAAGAATTAATGTATTATTTTGTCTGAAAACAGAATAGAATGAAAAGGTAATGTTATAGATTCACTAATTGTATTTTCTTTCAGTGAATGCTTATAATATTATGATTTCTACAAAAGGGTAACTTAATTATAAGATTAATGTAACTTGATTTGAAGACAGAAGGTTCTTTTATAAATTGAACTAAATAATAATTGAAATTAGTATATGATTCGTATTGCAATACCATGTTAAGAGAGATTGCATCTAATATAAATTTATATCAATGATAATTTGAAAGTTAATATTACATCACAATCTTGTTATTTAATGTAATGATTTCATTTTTAATATACTTTATTTTGACATTTCACACATATAATGTAGCAGATTTTAAGATGGGCGGAAGCGTAAAACGGCTATCGGGTAAAACAAGGCATAATGCTGACCTAGGGGAGATAACCGGTGCAACACTAAAGCATGTTCTCGTTGGAATACTGTGAGTGTGAAATATGTTACCTTTTGGTTCATTAGTTATAAATGCAGACCTTTAACGTGTTGTGATATTTTTACTTATACTGCAGTTAGCTAACTGTATAACTTGGTGATCACCACTTATGACATACAGGTCTGTATTAAATTATTACTACATTGGTTTATTGTTTAAAATCTGGGAAATGTACTATTCAACCAGTGAGTATGAATACTTTATCCAAAATACCTAGATTAGTAACAAGCTATCTGCAAATGAAGGATGTCGTGCTATGTACAGGACATTACTTTCGGCGGACATGGGCAACACTATTGGCGAATTTTTCTGCTGATATCCTGACACCGAAGATGGCGTTCCTTATCCATTGCTGAGAGCTATATAGAAGAATCAGTGACCATAAAATCGAGATAGAGAAAAAAATTACTACGGGTGATAAGTGGCAACAGCACCAACAAGAAAATTCGCTAGGAAGTATCACCCGAAGAGTCGGCGAAAAAAAAATTCCCTGGTAACAATCAACCGACTTTTAACACTTGTAATGCTAAGATTTATATTCATAAGAAATATTGTTAATGTGTGTTAGTGTTATGAATAAAATTTGGTTGAAGCATCACCTTACGTATATTGACAAAATGAGTGAGCGAAAACCTTTTCACCCACCGTTTTTGCTCACCCGTTGCTATGTAAATAGTTTGAATAGACAAGACCAAGGCTCCCACATTTTGTATCTAAGTAAGAAACAGTAAGATGATTGAACAAAAATATTTAGGTTGGTATTAAAAAAAATAAACATTTCGGCATACTTGTGTCATAAATATGTAGTATATGAACACCTTGTAATTATATTATTTATTGTTGTAAGTAATAATATCCTACCCCTTGTCTGGATATTCTGAAAATTATAGATTAGTATCTTCTACTTTCTCAGAGGAATTTTAGTTACGGTATGATTTATCGTACTTATGTATGCACGTCTTTAATTCCATTTGACACACACCGTGCACGCATAATTTAGTGAGTAATAGTGGTCTAAAGTAGTTTATGAGATTTTTAAACGAACGTTTGGGTTTTATGATTTTATATGGTAGACTTGTACCTAAGCCCAGCTGAATAACGGAAAATATATTTTTCGTGCTCTTTTTTGTACAAACAAAAATTCCGAAATGTTTAATTATACGGTAGGCGGTACTGAATGTCATGCTTTCAGGAAGAAATACAATCCGCCTGCTACTGAAGACGCAGAAGAGCTTCTCAATTCTTTTGGGGTCAGCTCAGATGATGAAGATTATACTTCAGTAATTGACTGTGACCCTATAGATTGCACCATATTCCCACCAAAAAATGAAGATACCGCCATTGATGACGCGCCTAGTGCTGACGAAGGAGAATACGGTTTCGTGCTTTGGGGAAAGGTGTTCTAAAGCAATCAATGGAAATATCAAAGGAGGAATAAGACGGCATACTACTGACTAAAAGATTTAAAATCGATACTACTAAGGCTCATAAAAACCAGCACCACGATAAAAAACAGAATTAAAGTTTCACTGAGTTTGAACGAAAAAAATGTTAACATATATAGATGGGAAAGTAATAATTGACAAAACTTATGCACCTACCATTACACAAACAATCAAAGTTGAAGCGTTATTGCGGAGTAGGAGACAAAATAGAAGGAAAAACTTTAGGCTTAGTGTTACGGGGAGATTATGCTGTGGATATTTACCTCTAAACTGTATACTTAGACCATTTCTTTAACTCTTTACCTTTGTTAGAGGAATTAAAAATCAACAATATCTCATGCATTGGTATCATTAGATCTGACCGTTTCCCTTGAAACATCTAAAAAAGGCAAAACGTGGTGCTGCACGAATTTGGAGAGACAGTTCGACTCAAACTACTCTTATTAGATGGAACGACAACAATCAGATAATCATGGCCATCAATAGTGAAAATCATGGGATGTCTAACAAAATGATGCTGTAAACAAACCTTGTTCCAAACAAAAAAAAGTACATCCAAGTAGATCAACCCACAATGATTGAGTCGTACAACTAAGGAATGGGAGGTCTTGATCTATTAGGCAAGTGGTACTAGCCATTCATTCGATTTTATTTGAATAGTGCGATGGTATATATATATATATATATATATATATATATATATATATATATATATACAGTGTGTCCGAGATTCAGCATGCATGTATTGCTATATTCGTTAATATTGAAGATAAAATGTCGGTTAAATGGGGAAAGTTTTAGATAATTTTATGGCTATTATCATGGTAAAGTCAGATTTGAAGTAACTTTTTTTGTTTTAAAATAATTGAAGAAAACAAAAATTGTGCATTTTGTACTACCCCCTGTAGCTCTTTTATTTGAAGTCTGACAACATTTTGATTTGTACATTATTATGACACTTTTAAAAGACAATTTAAAAAAAAGTACCAAAATTTATCTAGTCATTTGTTTTTGAAATACATACACTAACTATTGTTTTTCATATGGACGCCATCTTGGATTTTTACATTATGGAATAGTATTTTTTATCACCTTTTCAGCGATGTATCACATGATACGAGAATTTACTTCCAACTATCAAAAATTTAAAAAATATAAAATTGAAATAGTAGGCCTTGAGAAGGCATGGATTAATAAATGAAAAATGTATACAATTAGATTCCTAATTATTGTAATTTCTAATAACTAAAATAAAAACAAAACCGATAATAGTAACTATCATAAAACATGATCGATATGTCCCCCTCTACACTCCACACATGTTCTACATTTTCATATCATCTAATGCATTGTAGAAGATGTGTTAAAATCCACTATTCGATAATGTAAAAATCCAAATAGCGTCCAAAAACAAAAGTTAGAAATGTATTAAATTTTGTAAGTAAAAACAGATAAATTAGCAAGGGTTTAAATTTTTGATAGTTCTCCTATCATGTGGTACATCGCTGAAAAGGTGAGAAAAATACTATTCGATAATGTAAAAATCCAAGATGGCGTCCATATGAAAAACAATAGTTAGTGTATGTATTTCAAAAACAAATGACTGTAGATAAATTTTGGTACTTTTTTTAAAATTGTCTTTTAAAAGTGTCATAATAATGTACAAATCAAAATGCTGTCAGACTTCAAATAAAAGAGCTACAGGGGGTAGTAGAAAATGCACAATTTTCGTTTTCTTCAATTATTTCAAAAACAAAAAAAGCTACTTCAAATCTGACTTTACCATGATGATAGCCATAAAATTCTCTAAAACATTCCCCATTTAACCGACATTCTATCTTCAATATTAACGAATATAGCAATACATGCATGCTGAATCTCGGACACACTGTATATATATGGATCCTTTAAAGTTTTGTTCACCCTAAGATTAGTCTCTTGGAAAGCATAAGAAGAATTGTTCTCAGCTTGCTGACGGCTCCTGAATATCTACCAAAGCATAGCAAGAACATTCTGAAAGAAATACAATATGATAGGATAGACCATTTGATTGGCAGGCTACTCAAAAACGATGTGCATATTATGGCAAATGCGCCAAATTTTCATTCGTAAAATGCATCCAGATTCATATGTTTGTATGTATTATGCTGCTCTTGTACAATTTTATAATGTATAATTATGTTCATAAATAACAGATCTAAATTTGAAAATAAAAAATACATTTTTAACACCAGTTTAAAAAAATGAAAACATGAAAATTTTTCAATAGCGATAGATAGTGGATGTTGCAAGGATTGAAATGAAGCAACAATTAAAGTCTTTTTGTTAGTTTGAAGAAATAAATTACTCAGGCAGTATTGGCTTAAGACTAGCAAACAACACAATGTCAAATTCCTGTTGAACGGCGGGAGTAAGAAGGGGTCGGGGATGAGGGTAATGCTGATTGAGGTTTACCACACATTTCTAAATTTCTTAGTTCTTCATTTGCACATAAAACAAGTTACGTACAAATGCGTGATCTGTGCGTAATTCGCATAAACGTGATGTATTTACCGGAACCAATTGTATGTAAGTCGATAATTAATAAATAAGATATATCACTGAATCATTTTAGCATGTTTTCTTGACCTATATAAAATTAGCGAAACAACTTTAACTGGAAAACTTTAGTTACTTCCAATGTTAGTTGCTCTATAGTTGCCAATAAGTTACCAAATAAAATAAATTATTACTGCATCAACACAGAAGATATATAGAGTGTTTCGCTAACTTCATATGAACTTAGCGAAACACACCCTCAACAGTTCTATCCTATCCTATCCTACCATATATTGCTCTTAAGTTACGAAATAAAACAGTAGATAATTTCAATATTAAAAAATATACAGGGTGTTTCGCTAACTTCACATGAACTTAGCGAAACACACCTTCAAAAGTTGCATTATTGAGGAATACGATACAGTTTTAACAATCCTTACATAAGTTGCTCTTAAGTTACCAAATAAAACAGTCGTTAATTTTAATATTAACAAATACATAGGTTGTTTCGCTAACTGCATATGAAGTTAGCGAAACACATGTTCTAATTTTGCGATCGACTTACCAGGCGCACGGAAGCGGATTAAATGTATTTTCTCTTAACATTTATCTTAAAATTTACGCAAACTTCTAGATCTGACAAAATGTTGATTAGTAGCATCGTTAGTTGCCCCATAGTTGCCAATAAACTATCAAAAAATAATTTATTGCTAAAGAAGACTATGATGTTTTGCTAACTTCTAGGAACTTAACGAAACACCCTCAAAGGTTGCATGATTCGGAAAAACGGTATAGCATAATCAATCCTTGCATAAATTGCTTTAAGTTGCCTAATAAATCAGTTGGTAATTTAGATATTAAAAAATATACAGGGTGTTTCGCTAACTTTATATGAACTTAACGAAACACACTTTCAAAAGTTAGTAGAATACGGGCACTTGTCGCCGCCATCTTGGATTTTGACGTCACAAGACAGCCCACGTGGGGGGCCGTATTTTTTCACCCCTATGGTTTCTTTTCGATGGTCAACCCTAATTTTTTACACACTCACGTGTAGGACGCGTTTTTTCACCCCTAAGGTTTATTTTCGAAGGCCTTTTTTCATCCCTAATTATTTTTTACACACCCACGTGTAGGGCGTGTTTCATCACCCCTATTTTGACAGCTCATGTGAAGGATGTATTTAGGGTTTGGTCTGGGGCTGGGGGTTGGTGTTGAACTTGGACTTGGGGGTTGTTCCAGGCGTTGGTCTTTGAGGACTGGGGCTGGGCGACGGCTTCTTTTCGGTGGTCTTTTTCAACCCTGATTAAGGCCTTTTTGATTTTTTCATGCCTACGTGTAGGAGTTGTTTTTTGTTGATCATTTTTTATTAATTAATTAATTATTTTTTAACCCGGAGAAATTCTCGATCCTAATCTGTAGCCTTATAAGATTATCTGTATTCTGATAAGGGTGCGCAAATAATCATTAGATGTAAAGGATAGTAACCTGTCTCTACTATTAACATTTATTAGAGGTTGTTTATCAGATATTTGAATGATATAAAACTCATTTAAAGGGTTGATTAGGTAATAATTACGTGCGGGAAAAAGTGACTGTATTTTCCCATATTACTTTATTAGCGTATTTGTATCAAATGAGATTGTTATTACTTTTATTTTAATGCCTATCTACAGATTGTTTAACATACGAAATTTATTTATACATTGATTACGTGTTAACACGTTTCGCTGAAGGGTACAATTGTATGCGCGTCCTAACATAATCTGCTAACTTATAAGATGATGATCTTAAATCTGTATTCAAGTATAAAAGTTTTCATAATAAAATATTATAAGAGTCGATATGCCGTTTATTTCAAGTAATTGTTTATATAAAATGCGCGAGAGTGGACCTGTATTATTTGTTGTAATATGTGTTATTACACATTTTAATGGCCGGTTGTAACCTTCTATCTACACAACCTTCAACTTATACACGAATTAATAACGACCACTACCACCACTAGTTTATAACACTATTGCTTTTATTTACGTCGAACTCATATAAAGTTATTTACGCTTTATATTAATGGATCCATCGCCTATTGAAAGGTCAACCATTTAAATTATGCATTGAAGGTCGTCTTAATTACATGTAGAAGGTTATAACATACAGACGGTGTTTCGAAAATATTTGTATAATCAGAATTTATATTACAATCTACATTCAGAATAAAAAAATCGTATCTGATTAAGACGTATTTTGTTAACAGGTATATAGCGTAGATGACCGATAGGTTTTAATATTTATTAGGATTGTTTTTGACGAAGCGATTGCAATATACCACTGTATTTTTCAATGTTAGTAAAAAGCTGTATAATCAATCAACATAAATCGAGGGTTATTACATTTGCTTTAATTTTCATGGTGCTGGTTCTTTTAAATTGGCTAATTAAAATTCATTATTTACAAAAAGTAAATGTGCGGTTTCGTAAAACAAGAAATTTCATATACGATCCACGTACAGATTCTAGCTCAGTTGAATTATCTCAATGAAAAAGGTACATATTCAGGTTAAGTGTATTCGGCCCTTATTAGAAAGGCCATCTTTTTAAAACACATCGAAATTTTATCTGTAAGGGGTGGACCATGCTGTTACATAAGATGGCTTTACATGCATGCATACTAGTTCTATTTCCCCTGAAAATACATCAATCCAAAAAGGTTTTTTAGATTTATAAATATACCCTAAAGCTTATATTAGAGTAGCTACAGAAACCATGCGTAAATTTACAGTGAGAAGTTTACTCAAGACTGGTACATTGTGAGTAACCTTTAGGTATCGTGGCAAGCGATTCTTTTGTGATATGAGCGAATTTAGGTAAAACATAATAGTGGATGCAGTTAAATACTAACGGTAATTGATGTATTTAGCTAGATGGCATGGGTGTGAGCTTCTTGAAACGAGGATATGTGCTTCTGGAAGCGTTCATGAGTATTTTTTAAGAGGAAAACGATAAGCCTCTCTCTTCAAGAAGCAAGACAAATATGACAAATAATCTGTTGTAAAAAAAATATATCTATAGCTGAAAGATTTAATAAACATTAAATCCGAGAATGCAATGCTACATTGCTATGATAATGATAAGGTAAATTTTTACGAGCGGAATGCATTTTCTAGTCATTATTTTCATATTGAGCAAATTCCGAACACCCTTTTTACTAATCGATAGTTTATAATGATTCTCGCTACATTGAATGCAATTTCTAGCTAGCTATTATTTACAGTTTGAAAATTTCTAAAAACGATTACGTTAAAGTCTATTTGATTAGGGTACTTACTGATAAATAGTATGCGCTTCTAATCGTTATCTATGTATGCGAAATTTCAAAGCGGGGTTTAGCGAAAATCACCAAACTTTCTTTTCTATACCTTTGATAATTACTTTTTAGTGTATATATTCGTACCCAGCAATCATATCTTACAGTGTTAAAGTTGCTACAACCGATACACAGTTTTATCAAAGCTGAAAACTTCAGCATGATTTTACAGTTCGATGGCGAGTACCAACTCGACGCTCTAGAAAAAATGAAACAGCTCCGGGGCGTAATAAGGGCTCAACTCGAGCTCCAACAGCGGCGTTTCGTGGAAGGCGACGTTGCACTGGAGCATCACGAGATGGGGGTACGCCGTCATTTAGGGCCCAAAGAAAAAAGAAGAGCTCTGAATGAGTGCAGAACGGCAGTAGTCGGTGGTTCTGGTACACCTGCGTAGAGGATGAAGAAAACAGTGCAGACGGCCATGATGGCTGTAGACAGTGACGTCGACGAGGAAGAGGCAGCAAGTCAACGTCAGGCATCACAACCCTCGATGTCGCAGTGTGTACCTGTAGGGACTGGCCGTGGGGTGAATGTTAAACTCAGACACAGGAATGAAACTCAGGCCGGTACATCAGCAGGTGGATTACTAGAAGAGGATCACCTGCAGCAGCCGGCAGTATCGGAAGAGGAAAAGAGGTGTTCTATATTGGAAGACCTCCTAGAGCTCACCCGGGCCTCTTCCGACGCCAAATCAAACGTACAGTTATGGGGAAGATCTGGTTAACTTATATTAATTAATTAAATAAAAAGCATTTTTTTACTGTTTTTTATCTGTTTTATTATTTATTCCTTATATCCAAATGGGAGAGTATCAAAGTTTTCTATTCTACGTCGTTTGGAGTAACTTATTCTAGGTTGTTTAGATTCAGGTCTACTTAACACACTTAACACACTGTCTCTATAAACAGGGACCGCGCCACCGTGTTTTCATTCCGGGCAAGCATGGAAGTACTTACACCCATGTTGGCCTGATTGGGAAAACACTCATCGCAACCGTGCCAATAGCACCCCTGAAATTCAAAAACAGTATTTGATTCAGCACAATCGCCATCGACCTTAATGCCTTCAGGTATTCTAAACTCGCGAACTTTCCCAGCGTGCTGTATTGTCACTTGTTGCGAATGCTCCACCCAACGTAACCATTGAATTGCAACTTTTGATTGGTTGTCTGGCCTGATTGGGAAAACACTCATCGCAACCGTGCCAATAGCACCCCTGAAATTCAAAAACAGTATTTGATTCAACACAATCGCCGTCGACCTTAATGCCTTCAGGTATTCTAAACTCGCGAACTTTCCCAGCGTGCTGTATTGTCACTTGTTGCGAATGTTCCACCCAACGTAACCATTGAATTGCAACTTTTGATTGGTTGTCGCCACGTCCACAATCTCATTTCGGAATGAGCCCTATTGTGTTTTCTTTGAGGAACGAAACACTTTATTACAGGCACTAGCAGTCGTAGTAGCCTCCTCAAACGGAACGACTTTATTTTGGGTCTTGAAGGTGGACCAGAAACTAATACAACCTTTAACGAGGATCTTAACATCCGTCAGGCAATATTTCTCAATCTCTTCACGCATCTTGAAAACATAATTACCCTGGGCCGCGTGCCAATCTAAAAGTTTTTGTCTCTATTTCTCAGACATCTGATCTGCACAATAATATTCAAACGGTGGCAAAGGACCCTCGTAATTCTGATTCTCGGAGGAGTTGAAGAGATGTGGGAAATAACCCTTGGACTCGGGGAAATTGAAGATTTTCGGAAATGCAGAGAGCGGTGACGGGATGAAACTAAGGGATGACTCCCTAATATCACCACATTGAACCCGTTGTGCAGCTTCCACAAAATCATTATAAAAATGTATCGAATCGATAGTGTCATTTTCACACAACATCTTAAAAGTAACGATATTGTATGAGTTTTTAACCCCTCGTCGGTTAACGCACCAGCACTGAATAATCTCAAAATTTGGTTAACAGTTAAAGATTCCATAGCGATATGATGCTCTTCAAACAAGAACTAAATTAACTAAACCCTGGCGTTCGCTTTTATAGTATTTTACAGTGTCAAAGGTCAAATTAACTTGTTTTAAAATTCACAAGACTAACTTCATGGCCGACTTCAAGGCCATGCTTATCGCTAACTTCAAGGCCGATGACTTTCTCAAGGTAAATAAGTATGATGTTTATCTTTTAATACCGAATGCCCTGAAGGTGAAGTTAGGTAATAATAACATAATTTGTACATACGAATCCAAAATTGGCATTAAAAGGAATGTAATAATTTTAATAACGTTTTTATTTTAGCTAAGTGTTTTTATAACAAATTGATTACGGTATAAAACACTCATTGTTTAACTACATCAGTCGTTTAACTTCATTGGAAAAATAATTTTAATTAACTAAAATGTAAAAATACACTTAAATCTAAGACCTTATATTTTTCATCATTTTATTACAGAACAGTCTTTCATAGTAATCTTTAAATACACTTTTATTCTTATATTTCAGGTTTTAAATGGACATAATTAAAAAGTCTATTTTGTCTGGACTGATCCTCATAATTAAGTTTTTAAAATTGAAATGCAAAGGTATTAATCATCTTTTTAATATAAAGGACGTTATCTTCTTTTAATTGCATGACGCATTTACAGAAGCCCACTAGATAAACATCTCGAAATACCACCTGACGTGTTTTGACAACCTTGCAATTAGGACAACAATTTTAACGGTTGACCTTTCAATAGTTGATGGATCCATTAATATAAAGCGTAAGTAACTTTATATGAGTTCGACGTAAATAAAAATGCGGTACCAAGCAATAGTGTTATAAACTAGTGGAGGTCGTTATTAATTCGTGTATAAGTTGAAGGTTGTGTAGGTAGAAGGTTACAACCGGCAATTAAAAAGAAAGTGTAATAACACATGTTACAACAAATAATACAGGTCCACTCTCGCGCATTTTATATATATTGAAACAATTACTTGAAATAAACTTTTATAATTGAATACAGATTTAAGATCATCATCTTATAAGTTAGCAGATTATGTTAAGACGCGCATACAATTGTACCCTTCAGCGAAACGTGTTAACACGTAATCAATGTGTAAATAAATTTCGTATGTTAAACAATCTGAAGGCATTAGAATAAAAGTAATAACAATCTCATTTGATAAAAATACGCTAATAAAGTAATATGGGGAAATACAGTCACTTATTCCCGCACGTAATTATTACCTAATCAACCCTTTAAATGAGTTTTATATCATTCAAATATCTGATAAACAACCTCTAATAAATGTTAATAGTAGACACAGGTTACTATCTTTTACATCTAATGATTATTTGCGCACCCTTATCAGAATACAGATAATCTTATAAGGCTACAGATTAAGATCGAGAATTTCCCCGGGTAAAAAAATAATTAATTAATTAATAAAAAATGATCAACAAAAAACAACTCCTACACGTAGGCATGAAAAAATCAAAAAGGCCTTAATCAGGGTTGACAAAGACCACCGAAAAGAAGCCGTCACCCAGCCCCAGCCCCAGACCAAACCCTAAATACATCCTTCACATGAGCTGTCATAAAATAGGGGTGAAAAAATACGTCCTACAGGTGGGTGTGTAAAAAATAATTAGGGATGAAAAAAGGCCTTCGAAAAGAAACCTTAGGGGTGAAAAAACGCGTCCTACACGTGAGTGTGGAAAAAATTAGGGTTGACCATCGAAAAGAAACCCTAGGGGTGAAAAAATACGGTTCCCCACGTGGGCTGTCTTGTGACGTCAAAATCCAAGATGGCGGCGACAAGTGCCCGTGTTCTACTAAAGTTGCATGATTCAGGAAAACGATATAGCTTTATCAATCTTTGCATAAATTGCTAACAAATAAAAGAGTCAACAATTCCATTTCATATATTGTGAAGTTGGTGAAACACATGTTCAAAAGCTGCGTAATTCAGGAAAACAAAATTTCATTTTCAATCCTCCTAGCAAAAGTTAGCTAAATATAAAAACCGTAAGTTAAATATTAAGCAATAGGCATAATAAGGTTATTTTGTAAAGATATAAACATAAACAAATTAGCGATTCACATGTTATAAAACTGTGTTGCATGTAAACCTATGGTTGCATTATCATTTCTACTTTGATGTTACCGTCGTATGTTTTGTGATAAATATCACACGATAATCAGAAATTTCAGAGCTTTTGGCGTGGTTAGCCAAAATTTATAAACGCATCAAAAAATCCGTATACAACATTTCCGGGCGAACGTGACTTTTAGCCATTGCTCTACGCAATCTCTCCTACAATATGAACTGGCGTATCCACCTTGTCATGTGTGCATGAGTTGAGTCCCCGCCTCGTCAAGTTTAAGAAGCCACCCTGCTTTGTGTAAAAATCTGTGTACAAGTGTAAAAGACTGTTGTTCAAGTTTTCCCCTAACGTCTGCCGGTCAGAGTGGAGAACTTTCTGCGGTCAAATTGTATACAGAAACAATTAAGATTGGATTTCTGTTTACACACTGTCCCCCAGTATAACTGGCAGACATTATGCGAGAACTTAGTTGGCAGTTCCATAACTGTAGTTAATCCTATACACCTCGTTCTGTATACTTTGAGTCATGTTTTAGATTATTGTGTTTTATTTTTTCGTTCTGATCTCATAATTGCATATAATAAAGATGCTTCAAAACAGGCATTACGGCGCAATATAAGGATGAAATCAGGATTAACTCAATTAATAACAATCAGATATGGAGCAGAGATGGCTAACAATATCTAGCCAACGTCAATAAATACGTATGTTTTGAACAATAAACTTAATATTCGAAACGTTTTATTGGGCATAAGCGCTGACGAATGGCAATTTATTCAAGGATTGATCGTTTTTTAAAGAAACACCTGTATATTTTTTAAATTGAAATTACCGACTGTTTTATTTGGTAAGTTAAGAGCGTTAAATCGGCGTATTAGCTCATTTTACAACGTTTAGCCAAGTTTCGCCAGGATCGGCCATGTCTGTGGATGTGTTAACATACACGATAACTCCAGAACGAAAACAAGTACGTACTTAACATTTTGCATTTAAGCTTGTTTCTATTTTTCCTGGAGCTTTTTAGACTTTGGAAGAAATTTAGCGCGGAGAAGGCAGTTCTATTAGGAGCTGTTTTTGATTTTTATCAGATATTTGTGAAACAGCAGTATATTTCAAAGATATAAAAATACCTATATGTAGATCTTAATTATGTAAATTAATTATGTTTTATGTAATGTTTTGATACGATACGACGGCAAAAAAATTGCTAAAGTAAGAATTTAAGTGTGCGAAGTGTGAAGCCTAAAAAGAAAATAAATATGATTGAAAATGCTTTGGAATTTTTTTTAGTTAGTATTTAGATGTTTATTAACCTCTATCTGACATAATGACATAAAGCTTTAAGCGTCTGTTTGACGTAGTTTATTGTTTTTGTTTTTCTAATGTTGCCTATTTTCAGAATTAACTTATTATAAAAGAGGTTGCTAATTAATTAATTATCCTAAAAAACATATTAAAATTATTTCAGTTCTTTTAATTTCCATTTTGTAGATCGGAAGGTAGTGTGTTTATTCCACACCAGATATTTTTCTTTACTAACTTATTGGCAACTATGGAGGAACTAACATTGGTACTGATTAAAATTTTTCCAGTTAAAGTGTTTTTTTCAACTTTCGTTACAGCTGTGTGCGTTGGTGGTCGGTGTGGTTAAATTATAGGCTATTTGTGATTAGGACACCATAAACGTGAACTACAACACAGTAACAACACGATACGAAAATATTCTTCAGTTATTTTATACAATACTTTTATGCTATCCTGATAGATGAGCTGTACACTTTTTAAGCAATATGCCGTAAGAGCAGGAAAACAAGCAAGCGCAATTACAGAGGGGTCCTGATAATGACAGTTTTTGTCCTTTATATTGCTTACAATGTACACTTAAAACTATATCTATAATATTATCAAAGATAAGTGTATTGTAATAACTAATATTATTGTTGGTAGTAGTTAGGCACATAACATTAATTCACTTTCATTATTTCAATTATACATATGCTTTACATTAGTTATTAATCTATGATAGTTTCAAACAAACTCTATTTCCCCGTTATCCTAGTTAACGCTTTCTTTGAAAAGGGGCCATGGTCACCATGTGTATGTACGAAGTGTAGGAGGATATTCATTGTTGCGTCATTAGATTATTGAAAATTTAGGTATATTTTATTAGACTATGAAGTTTGGGAGGCACTGATTTTGTTGCAAATGTTTGGGTTTATTGTAAATTGGTATAGGATATTGGAATTCAGTTTTATGGGAACATATATATATATATATATATATATATATATATATATATATACAGGGTGAGTCAGTTTTTTTGTAGACAAACTTTAACAGGAGATAGAACACATATTTCTAAAAAGAAAAGTTCCTATAAACAAATGTCGTAGAAGGCTTCGTTGCCGAGATACAGGGTGTTGATATAATTTTTTTTTCTCAAATTTTCATTATAACTCATAAACGAATGCTTAGATTTTTTTCATGTTGGGGGGATAATGTCTATTAATTAAGGGGCATAAAACAAGCGATAAGAATGTTCACAAACTTGCACAGTGGCGGAGTGGAGGGGGTGCTCAACCCCTTTCATAAACAGAACTTCTACACCAATGACTATTTAAAAAAAAAACTGTTATTTCCATTATCTACATGCAGTTAAACAAAAATAATGTGCCTTCTTCTGTTTCGAAATTCCTGTGCGTTTCCGAGTTATTTTGATTTTTAGTGTTTGATGTGGTACTAATGTGCTTTATGTGAATAATTGAATATAAAGTTTTTAATAAAAAAGATATAATAAAACATTTAGA
The DNA here is from genome assembly GCA_036346205.1 of Vesta saturnalis. Lineage (NCBI taxonomy): Eukaryota > Metazoa > Arthropoda > Insecta > Coleoptera > Lampyridae > Vesta > Vesta saturnalis. Next base: position 1,594,185 of record JARFJB010001400.1, read on the forward strand.
GCCATTTTAGTACCTAACGATCGTTTCTTTAAAATTTCAAATACATTTTCATATATAAATAGGTAGGTTATCGGTTTTTTTTAGTATCCATTGTTATTATCCTCGTATAAAAAGAAATGCATATTTATTATTGTTATGCGGTCAATACTTTCTGTATAATTATGTATGTACCAATTTCGCCATAAACATGTATGTAGTTTTTAAGTGAGATTCTAATAAGTTATAGACCGCTGCTCACTTGCTCTCATTAAAGAGCCGCCAGTGTATCAAGCCATACTCAAATACAAGACTTTTGTAAATTGAAATCTGTTTAGTACACTAATTTTAACAATCCTTATTTATTATTGTAACAATACTTAATTAATAATTGTGAAATTAATAAGAATTCTTAGCAATAACGATTTATAAATAAATAACAATAACACTAGTATAATAAAATTAGACACTTTGTTCAAAATGTAAACCGTTCTTTTCAATACACATTTCACAGCGACGTACAATAGAACGTCTTAAGTTAATTAAATGATGCACCCTTATTTCATTGCAAGCATCTCTGATGCGATTGTGAAGTTCTTCAAGTGTATTAACCGGAGTGGTATAAACTTTTTCCTTCATGAATCCCCATACAAAAAAGTCAAGTGGCGTTAAATCGAGGGATCTAGGAGGCTACGCCACTGGACTTCCGGGGAGGTGGATAGGTACCTCCCCGGGTAGTTATTGTTTAGCCAATTTCTTACATTTCTGCCATAATGGGCCGGACATCCATCAAGCTGAAACCTAGAACGTCCTCTTAAATTCAAAGGAATGTCCTCCCACATATTAACATATTCTTCTTCTAAAAATTGAAGGAAATTTTCTGAATTTACACGTTGTGGCAAGAAATAAGGTCCAAACACGTGGTTGCCGTAAATTCAAATTCAGACGTTTGTACTAAATTCATGTTGAAAACTTCTTGGTCGAATGGCATGTGGGTTTTCATGTGCCCATATATGCAGATTGTGAAAGTTTACGATACCACGACGAGTAAAACAGGATTCATCAGTCCACAGTATGTTGGATAAGAAATCTCTATTATTTTGAATGGAGTTAAGAACCCACCTACAATAATTAAGTCTTCGTTCGGCGTCACCTGGACATAAACCATGAACAGGTTGAAAATGGGCGTCTGTGATCCCGTTTTAAAACCCGGGAAACTTTACCTTGGGAAATACCAAGAGCAACAGCAGTACGTCGAGTACTTGTCGTGGGGTTCCTATTAAATTCACGCAATATACCCTCTCCAATTATATCTCGTCCACGGTTGTTCTGTCGGCCCCCATGTACATTTTTCAAACCCTGGTTAACAAATCGACGATGGATACTCACAAAAACGGAATGATGAGGTTGTCGTCTATTTGGAAATCTTCTCCGATACTCCCTAGCTGCGTACCTTGAATTCCCATTTGCGAACCCATAAATAAAATGAATGTCGGCTTGTTCGCTATTTGTAAATGTAAACGGCATGTTACACTAATTAAAAGATGGCAAATCAAATGAAATAACTTTTTGAACTTAAAAACAATAATTAATAACAGTGAAATTATTCAAGATGAAGCAAGTGTTTGTGAAAAGTCAAACAGTCGTTACAAAATATAAAATTTAATACTTACTTGCTTTCCAAGGAGTATCATATTTTGTTGCAGTGAAATAAGGGTGCATCATTTAGTTAACTTAAGACGTTCTATTGTACGTCGCTGTGAAATGTGTATTGAAAGGAACGGTTTACATTTATTATACTAGTGTTACTGTTATTTATTTATAAATCGTTATTGCTAAGAATTCTTATTAATTTCACAATTATTAATTAAGTATTGTTACAATAATAAATAAGGATTGTTAAAATTAGTGTACTAAACAGATTTCAATTTACAAAAGTCTTGTATTTGAGTATGGCTTGATACAGTGGCGGCTCTTTAATAAGAGCAAGTGAGCAGCGGTCTATAACTTATTAGAATCTCAACTACATACACGTTTATGGCGAAATTGATACATACATAATTATACAGAAGGTATTGACCGCATAACAATAATAATTATGCATTTCTTTTTATACGAGGATAATAACAATGGATACCAAAAAAAACCGATAACCTACCTATTTATAAATGAAAATGTGTTTGAAATTTTAAAGAAACGATCGTTAGGTATTAAAATGGCTCTAAATGTTTTATTATATCTTTTTTATTAAAAACTTTATATTCAATTATTCACATAAAGCACATTACTAAACTTTGTACCACATCAAACACTAAAAATCAAAATAACTCGGAAACGCACCGGAATTTCGAAACAGAAGTAGGTACATTATTTTTGTTAAACTGTATGTAGATAATGAAAATAACAGTTTTTTTAAAAAATAGTCATTGGCTTATGAAAGGGGTTGAGCGCCCCCTCCACTCCGCCACTGTGCAAGTTTATGAACATTCTTATCGCTTGTTTTATGCCCCTTAATTAATAGACATTCCCCCAACATGAAAAAAATCTAAGCATTCGTTTATGAGTTAAAATGAAAATTTGAGAAAAAAAAAATTATATTCAACACCCTGTATCTCGGAAACGAAGCCTTCTACGACATATGTTTATAGGAACTTTTCTTTTTAGAAACATGTGTTCTATCCCCTGTTAAAGTTTGTCTACAAAAAACTGACTCACCCTATATATATATATATATATATATATATATATATATATATATATATATATATATATATATATACACGGGTGGCCCACTTAAGCGGGATTGCTCCATAACTCCCTTACAATTACAAATACGAGAAAATGTCTTATATAAAAGTTGTCCACAGTCATAAACTACACGTTTTAAAATTATTTTCAGAAATGGCGGACTTCCGGTTATACCGGAAACTCATGCCAACTTCGTTATTTTAAATAAAACAACCTATATATTATTACATTTTTGAATTCCTCATTGAATTTAAAGGTCACTTTAATAACCATACTATGGGTCTACGTCGCATTGATTATGAGTTATTTGACATTCTGTAGAAAAAATGACGTTTGCAGTGCCTCCGAAAACTTTCAATATCTGGAAGACGGATACCGGTAGAGAGAAGTGGCTTTTGTTTTTTACTTCCGAAAAGGGTCCCGCATCATTCTCATTCATTGCCAAAAATATTGCTTTTAGAATTCAATAATTTCTATCGCTCCTAAAATAACTTTTTTCAAACATGGATAACTTGATTTTTTTAAACGGAACCACCCACATTTTCGTACATCAGCGGATAAGAAATTAAATTTCCTCTCCATTAAACTGTTGTTGTCCGATGCAGAGTTGGTCGACATGACTTTCATTCTTGGAGAAATGCGTTATGCCTACTTCTGAATATAGCTTATAGTATTCATCTTTTGATTCAATAGTGGGATTTTTCGTAGGAGCTTTTCTACTCTACCCAATGCACGATCGGCAGGCACGAAGCTATGTTCCCTGACAGGATATGTAAGATTTACTTGAGTTACATTTTTTGGAGACTGAAACTTCAACCAGTACAGTAAGGCATGACCGATGTGGCTATTTTTATTCTGTCCTCCACATCCGTCACAGAATAACCTTATGACTGTTATATCTTGCAAAGATAGTCCATTAAAGTGCGTAAGTAAAGCAGACCCAATTTCTGTGCAACCACGGGATGCCATGTCCTCGGTCCACATATAAAACGTTGGTTTCTTGGAGTCCATCCGAACGCAACAGAATGTGTATAAATTTATTTGGTGTGAATAGAAAGTGTCACTAATGGGCGTTCGGGGCAGTAGTTGGACTTGTAGGTCAAAGCAAATGCTGAGACTACCTTCTGGATTCTCCTTCATCAGTTGAAAAAAAACGTTTGCCCTTTTGGAATGAACGCGATATTGTTCTATAAGCTCAGTCTTCCTGGTTTGAATCTTTTTAAATTTTTATTGGGTGTTTTAGTCTAGTGTATTGACCACACAAATCTGATACTGAGCATCAACTTTATTGTTGTACATCTTGTGCAGTTAGGATATGTCCACATTAGAAGGTAAATAAATTCGTTTAGATTTGGCTCTGTTATAATGGCTTTCCTGACCTCTTAGCTGTCAAATAAATTCTTTAACTTTTTCTCTTCATAGACATACGGTCACCACGTCTTTCTTTTGGTGCCTCCCCGTGGTTAATAAATTTTGATCCTGTGAACTGATAATCCAAGTGCATACAGAAAAAAACCTTCGCATACTCTAACACCTACGTTGTCTCGTTTTAAAAAGTAAACTATGATGAGTGATCGCCCTTTTGGCTTATCTTTAAGACATCTCTTTTTTCTGGTGAAAAACGGCAAACTTTCATGTCTTGCTCAGTTTTGTCCGGTGTCTCGTACAACTTTCTGCGAATTAACCTTACATCACTGCGTCGAGTTTTATTACAAAAATACGTTTTTACAGCATGACTGCAAGGCCTCTTAAATTTCCTTAAATCCGGATCTGGATCTAAATATCTACAATTTTAAAAGTGTTCAACAATTACACAAAACACAAAAGTATATCAGGAAACTACCTCTTTTTCTTTCCTTCTCACGTTCGCTTACATGACCTCCACGTTGCACTGCTGCCAACAATTGCATCTTTCACAAACACTAGGTTATCCATTTTAAAACACAATCAAAGTAACACACTACAAAATATTATAATACAAGTTTCAACTAACGTAAACAGCTGATGTCCAGTAATAATAAAAAAGCAAGGTTAGCACAGAAATTGGATCTGCTTTCCTTACGCACTTTAATGGACTATCTTTGCAAAATATAACAGTCATAAGGTTATTCTGTGACGGATGTGAAGGACAGAATAAAAATAGCCACATCGGTCATGCATTACTGTACTGGTTGAAGTTTCAGTCTCCAAAAAATGTAACTCAAGTAAATCTTATATATCCTGTCAGGGTACATAGCTTCATGCCGGCGATCGTGCATTTGGTAGAGTAGAAAAGCTCCTATGATAAAATCCCACTATTGAATCAAAAGATGAATACTATAAGCTATATTCAGAAGTAGGCGCCATTAAATTAATGGGAGAAGACTGGTTGATTAAGGGTATTAAAGAATTGCAACATTTTTATAAAAAAATGGATGGAATTGCAGACCTTAAAAGAATTGTTTTTAAAAAAATACGAACTAAAAATAATCTGAACAAAGTTACTGTTACCTGCTACCCATTCTATAGATTTGAAAAAGGTACTGAAATACCACAAAATATGCTTAAGAAAAACAAATCTGACTAAGGTTTTGAACTTAATAATATCGAATTACACCGCTCTATCCCAGACAAAAAAAGAAAACATTACGAAAACCTATGGCTGATCAATTTGGTCAGAATTGGAAAAGCCAACAAAATTTGAAATGATATAAGTGAATTTTGTCTACATCTGAGACTGAAACCGATAAAGCCAATAAACAAGAGGATCAATATCAGGGCAAAGACGGAGAAGAATGCGACTGTTTAGAAGAGGAACAAACTGTACACATATAATATTTTAATAATAATAATTTGTATTTGATGTTCTTTTTCAATAAACTTTAATTAGCATTCATTTTGTATATAAATACGGTACTTTTCGAGCAAAACGAGATAAATCCATATTGTTTTGTGGAATATCTTCTAAAACACTTTGTACTTTTTAACAAGACTTGCTATATTTTACTCTCACCAGAGAGCAAATAACTTTGAAACAAAGGTTTTTTTTATCTTCCATCGTTTACCCTGTGCAACAAAATGCTCGTTTCCCAAAAACTACTAAAGATGGATTTTTTCGGTATTGCACGAAAGCTCCTCAGTTGGCCATGGAAAAAATGAACTAATTATTATGGTTTTTGGCAGTTTTACACCCTTGCCATGATAAATATTGTTTTTTTTTCATTTCATTTAGTGAATTTCCTTTTAAATGTTGTACAATCGTCATTATTAGGAATACAACAAAATGACACGAATAAAAACATTTTAATGCGTAACATGTTGTAAAGTGCATTTCACGAATAATTAGACCTCTATAATATGGCTGCCATTCCACTATGAACAACATCCAATTATAAAATAACTAAACTGCTATAAGTGTAACATTGTAATGAAAGGGATATTTCCGTTGGCTACTCTGAACCGCATTTTCCATCCTTTCCTACAACATTATAATTGCAAAAGACAAATATAATAACAAATACGACCTTCAAACGTCTTAAAATATTATTTGCCAACTCAGTAGCGTATCACGCAGAGAGGTAACTTAGGTTAGTAAAATTGAAAATTTTTCAATTAATTATTGTAAGAAATAAACATCGTTAAAATAAAATAATGTTCCAAACAAATATCATTATTGTTAAGAATTTCTGAAAATTTACCATTACTAATTCGTAATTAATGTTGAAACTGCAAATTACTCCATTAGCATAATGTGAATTAGAAATCATTAATGACCACTTGCTTTGCTTATAAATGTGGAATCAATTTTCCATTTTGCCATTATACTGTAAAGAATAATTTGTAACGGTTGTAGTGATTGTGTAGTTTTTATACTAAAATGGAAGAAAGTTTTGTTTTAACTGAAGACGAGAACTTTATTGAAAATTTGCACTGTTATAGTGCAACTTCGGTAAGATTATACAATATTTTCTTAATTGTCATATTTTAACTGTTATTATTACAGCGTATTTTAAATGTTTGTAATTCTGCGCTTTTTAATTACGCAATAATTATTAATAAAAAAATAATTTACTACATACTTGTTCACTTTTTTTAAATTTGTATTAAAATAGTATATAATAATAATACTAGGTGAGCGTGGTGATGGCGAATTTATTAATAATAAATTTATTCAAATAAGTTTTTCACTTTTTTTTATATGGCAAAAGGTACTACGCCAATGAGTGCTCCCGCGCTTTATTTGGTGACATTAATACGATTCAACTGAGTCCAGAGTTTCAAAATCAAATTTTGTGGACTGATGAAAACAAATTTACTAACTGAGGTATGTTCAATAGGCGCAATGAACATTTGCGGATGCAGGAAGATCCTAAAATACTTCGTGAAAGACGGCCTCAAAGAAAATTTGGATTCAATGTTTGGTGCGGAGTTATTGGATAGCGAATTCTTGGACCTTTCATTTACGATGCAAATTTGACCGGCCAGCCTTATCTTGAGTTTCTATAAAATGAGTTTCAAGACATGTTGGAGATCTTATATTTGGAAACAAGACGTAGTTTACACTGGTTTCAACACGACGGTGCTCCGCCACATAACTAACTGCAAGTGAGAAAGTACCTAAACCAACTGTTTCCAAATTCTTGGATAGGTAGGAACGGGCCGGTCCCTTGGGCATCGCCAGATCTTTAACTTTCAATTTTTTTCTTTTTGGTTCTCTAAAGTATTTGGTTTATCAGTGAATTTATGCGACAAAACAAGAACTACGTGATGCTGTGATATATGCATTTCGCAATTTAGATGGTAGGAAAATACGGAAAGCTGTAAATCCCATTGTGAGGGATGCCGCTTGTGTGTAAATAATAATGCTGGACATTTTGAACATTTGCTAAGATAAATTAATTCTTGACATGCAATTACTTCAAGTCGAAATTTAAACTTAATAATTCCTAGTTTTTTTTCGTTTTTCTTCTACTTGAGGCCCTAATTTTTAGGTGAAACGTTATAATAAACTGAGTAGTTTTTAAAAATGTTAAAGCCTACTATTACTGCTACTTAAAAAAATCCAAGTTTGTTTTAACTCAAGCGAGCAGGAAATTAGTATGTATAACATGTTACGCATTAAAATGTTTGAAATTTTTATTCGTGTCATTTTGTTGTATTCCTAACAATAACGATTCTACAACATTTAAAACAAAAATCACTAAACTTGTTTTCGCTCTGCAAAGTTTTAAGTGAACAAAAAACTGTATTTATTATGGAAAGGGTGTAAAACTGCCAAAAACCATAATAATTCATTTATTTTTTCCATGGCCAACTGTAAATCAATAATAAAATCATTATAACTTTGTTATTTTTTAAAATAAAAACATCATGTCTGATATCCTCACCAATCTTAAAAAATGCGCAGCTAATAAAGGCACAGCCTACTACACCTTCCATTTAAAAAAACGAAAGCTTGATTACTTTGGAATAACAAGATATAGAACAAAAGTGGCGACGTCATTAGATAAAGCATAAAATCTAGTGTCATGAACTTTTTCCAACAACTGAAAGTGTCGTTAATTTAGATTCATAAAACTGCAACTTGTTCCCTATTTAACCGAATCTCTCTATCTCTTGCAGTTTCCGAGATGCCAATGGAAAAAACTCACCATATATATATATATATATATATATATATATATATATATATATATATATATGTGTGTGCGTGTGCGTGTACGCGTGCGCGCGCGCATATACGCGTGTGCGTGTGTGTGAGTGGTTGGTTGCGTGCGTGCGTGTGTGCAGAACACGGACACCCTCCCCTCCCCTTTTTTTACGTCACAAGCCCAACCCCCTGGGACACCTTGGTCGCCATTTTTTATATGCCCACGTGGGATCGTATTTTTCACCCATATGGTTTCTTTTCGGTGGCAATTTTCAACCCTTGATGGAACTTTCACCCTAATTAGAGCCCTTTTGGTAGTGTTAAGAACCTCTTTGTCAGTTCTCCCCTTTTTATGGCTTCTTGTCGGTGGTCATTTTCAACCCCTTGATGGAATTTTCACACTAATTAGGATCCTTTTGACTGTATTAAGAAATTTTTCAGCCGCTGGAGGGTAGGCAAATGCGTGCGCATGCAGTGAAAAAAGATGTATTAATTAGGGTTGTTTTTTATCCGAGGAGATTGTATAATTATTATTACATTTCTTTTAACCTCATCTACAGATTGTGACCTAGTTTATTTATGCATTGGGGGTTGCATTCTAATAGGGGGTCCTAGCCTTGTAAGACGGGAATCTGTTCCCGGGCTTCTTAACCTGTTTATTATTATTAATATTTAATCGGGGTTGTTTTGATTTTTATCACGTTTTAAAATCCATTGCATTACTTTTAGCAGTCAGATTAAATTACGAAAAATTGATTACCGATATGGAATCTCACACCTTCCTTAAAAGCAGTAAGATATATGAATAGCCCTGATCCTGCTTCTTGTAATTATTATTACATACAGCGGATAATACACAATCTTTATTTGCCGCTATTATTATTATTACGCAGCTATGGGATTATCTTAAAATTAGCTAATTTTCCCACACCACCTTGAAATACTACATAGGTCTTCGATTCTTCTTCATCCTTGAAGCTGTACCGCATACATCTTCCTTGAGATTATCCGATTTTGGATCAGTAGCATGTTTTCTAATACTACTACTAATAATAATAATATAACGGTGTATACGTCGAAAAAATATCTTGTGCGTTCTTCTTCTTCTTCTTCTTTAAGCTAGATTATGTTTCTATACCGCATACAAACTCTAACTTAGCTGAATTATCTCTGTCAAAAAGGGGTTATATTCAAATTAAGTATACCGGCCATTTATTAGAATACTATCTTTTAATCATCGATTTTTTACAGTCCCACTCCAAACTTTCCCGAAGATAACCGAGTCCATCCGGACATTTACGAGTGCGCCAGCGCACAAGACCTAAGGCCGGTAACATTCCGGTTTCTCGCGCGTTTGGCTCTTTAAAGTGTAATCGTCATCGAGTGAGCATTATTATAATATATTCTCCTGTTTATGAGCCAACATCAGCGGACACTAGAGATTTTACTGACTTGTTAATAAACTATTACAACATAACCGTTCAAGATGATGATGGAAACGATAACGTGTATGACAGGAATGAATCTCTCATCCAAGATGATGGTGATGATTCACAGAAGAGGAAGAAGAGCGATGATGTAGAAGAGAAGGACGAGTGTCAAAACCATGATGATGATAGCGACGAATCACGGTTGAAGAAGGAGAAGAAGACCGATAAAAATGTGATTAAACAAATGTATTGTATTGTTATTTGTAATATATTTTCAAAGGCTAAGCTTTCGTTCAATTTTTATTAATAAACTCGTTTTGATCGAACGTAATTTGTTTGGAATTGTTTTGTTTAATTGATTTGATTAATTTGATTTGGTTCATTGATTTATTTGTTTGAGAAAGAGACGAGAGAGAGAGATTAGGAAGAGACGAACACGATCAACCTCTGTTACAGAAAACATTCATTAGTCTTTACACCACTAGATGGTATCACAAACAACCCTAATTTGTCCTAGAAATACACCCCTATACGGCGCTGCCTCTATTACAGAAAACATGATCTAGTTTAAAAATATACCACTAGATGGTGCCACGAACAAAACCCTGACTAGTGCTAGAAATATAACGCTAGGTGGTGCCACCTTATTTACAGAAAATGTTCATTAGTCCATACACAACTAGATGATGACACAAATTCAAATGTACCAATAAGAGGCCACGACAGGAGGGCGCTGGGTCTAACAAGATCAAATTTCTCGCAATAAGTAATTAGAATGTAAACGCTGAAATACAAATTCAAATTTCCCGCCAAGGGATCAGGGGGCTAAGACCGAAAGCAATTTTCGAAGCCCTATGTCTGTCTTATAAGTTAGCATTAGGCCCCATTATTATAATACAAGTTCACATGTCCCCTCATAGGTTGGCGCCACAAACAAATTCAAGTCGAGGGCCTGAGAGTAAGTTGCTAAGCCCTACATCTGTCTTACAAGTTAAGTTAGCATTATACCCCTTATTACAATACAAATTAATATTTCCAGCCATTACCCGCAGACACTTAAATACAAATTCAAATTTTCCGCCAATGGGGCCTCAACAGGGGGGGGGGGCAGAGCCCCGAGAGCAAGTTTCGCAGCCCTACACCTGTCTTACAAGTTAGCATTAGGCCCCTTATTGTAATACAAATTCAAATTTTACGCCAAGGGTACCACGACAATACACGAAGGCCCACGAAGTTTCTATCACGAGAAGGGGCGAAAACCCGAGAGCAAGTTGCGATGCCTTACACCTGTTTCACAATCTCGATTATGCTCGGGAGGGTTGTAGTGGGTCGCCGAAACAGCCTTCGCCTAAAGCCTCGCGTCGCAAAATTTTACCTGTATGATTACTTAAAGAACACATATCACAAGGATCAGTCCACCATAACTGGAAAAAAATGTTACTCGCAATGTACCAGCCTCGAGTAAATTTCTCACTGCGTGGTGTATACTTTTTTGTTTTCTGTAGCAACACTCTAATATCTTTCCTGGGCGTACATATTATAAATCTAAACCCTTTTATCGATCAATGTATTCCAGCCGAGATAGAACTTGTATGTATGTAAAATCGTCTTATGTGATAGCATGGCTGGCTCTTATCAGTAAAAAAATCGATGATTAAAAGATAGTATTCTAATAAAAGGCTGGTATACTTAATTTGAATATAACCCCTTTTTGACAGAGGTAATCCAGCTAAGATAGAGTTTGTATGCGGTATAGAGACATAATCTAGCTTAAAGAAGAAGAAGAAGAAGAAGGCACAAGATATTTTTTCGGCGTATACACCGTTATATTATTATTGTTAGTAGTAGTATTAGAAAACATGCTACTGATCCGAAATCGGATAATCTCAAGAAAGTTGTATGCGGTACAGCTTCAGGGATGAAGAAGAATTAAAGACCTATGTAGTATTTCAAGGTGGTGTGGGGAAATTAGCTAATTTTAAAAATAATCACATATGTGCGTAACAATAATAATAACGACAAATAAAGATTGTATATTATCCGCTGCACGTATTTTTTAAAGTATAATAATAATTATTATGAAGCAGTATCAGCACTATTAATACTGCTTTTAAGGAAGGTGTGACATTCCATATCGGTAATCAATTTTTCGTAATTTAATCTGACTGCTAAAAGTAATGCAATGGATTTTAAAACGTGATAAAAATCAAAACAACCCCTAATAAATATTAATAATAATAAACACAGGTTAAGAACCCCGCGAACAGATTCCCGTCATACAAGGCTAGGACCCCTTATTAGAATGCAACCTCTAATGCATAAATAAACTAGGTCACTATCTGTCGATGAGATTAAAAGAAATGTAATAATAATTATGGAATCTCCTTTGATCAAGAGCAACCCTAATTAATACATCTTTTTTTACTCAGAACACTGCATACGTACGTATTTGCCTCCCCTCCAGGGGCTGAACTTTAAAAAATTTCTTAATACAGCCAAAAGGGTCCTAATTAGAGTAAAAATTTGATCAAGGGGCTGAAAATGACCACCGAAAAGAAGCCATAAAAAAGGAGTGAACTGACAAAAAGGTTCTTAACACAACAAAAGGGCTCTAATTACGGTGAAAATTCCATCAAGGGTTGAAAATGGCCTCCGAAAGGAAGCCATAAAAAAAGGGGTGAACTGACAAAAAAATTCTTAACACAACCAAAAGGGCTCTAATTAGGGTAAAAATTCCATCAAAGGTTGAAAATGGCCTCCGAAAAGGAACCATAGGGGTGAAAAATACGATCCCCACGTGGGCATATAAAAAATGACGGCCAAGGTGTCCCGTGGGCGAGGCTTGTGACGTAAAAGGTGAAGGGGAGGGGTGTCCGTGTTCTACTTTTGTTGCAGGGAAATTGTGTGCTTAAAAAAAGAGTGGCATATCAAAGTTATGTATTTTTAAATGGATTATTCAAAAACTGCCACTAAAATTTATTTTATGCCAGTGACGTAGAAGTTACAGGGTTAAATACTTCAAATGACCTCTATATCTACGCCTCTGGCATATTTAAAAATTACCTCATACTTTGCACAACACGTCATTCCTTATGTGTTATAAGTGAACCGAATCTCATTTATGTATCCTTAATATTTTAGGAGTTACGGGTAAAAAACCACCTGTATTTTCAAGGGTACATTTATGGGAACTTTTTTTATATTTACAGGTATACTTTCACTTTCCAACGTTTGTTGCAATATTTACAGGACACCCTATATATAAGACATTTTCGTTAGTTCGTCTCAGTCGACCGCTGATGATGATAACTTAGCTATTGAAACGCGTTCGCTGTTTTTTAATTTTATGTGGTACGTGGGTTAAATTTTGTTTGTTACAGATCCTGCCATAGTTCCAGTGTTCCCGAATGTTCAAATTAAAAGATATTGTATGCAAATTGGCATTCATAAATGCCTATATTACAGTAATTTTTGCAGGTGTCGGAGTTACGGGTTAAGGTTGTAAAAAAGACACACAAAAACTCAAAAGTCCGAAAAATAATTTATTCAAGCGCCTAATGGTCTGGATACACGTAATTCTTGGTGGTGGTACAGCTACGGGCTACTCCGCAATAACACGAAAACTTAAATTGCGACAGCAGTCAAATTTGTGACAATTTGCTATTAACTTAAAAGTTTAGATTCTACTGATATCTGGTAGTGGTGGTGGTGATAGAGTTGCGGGGTACGAAGAAGGTTGGATTTTATTTTATGCTTGATAGAATCGACTTAAATAATAGACCATGGGAAAGTTTTTCGAGTCGGTTGATATCGAAACGAGAGTCAGCAAGATCAAGCAAACTGCTTAGCACTTTATTCCCATAAAGTAAATTAATTAATTTGACCCTCTTTGTATCAGATTATTTTATCTTACATTACTTAATTTTTAAGTGTTTTCTATTACATAATGAAAGGTTACACAATGTGTTTAAACATGGTTTTTATTTTAAATTTACGGAAAAAAATTGTAATTGTAAGACGATATTCTCAAGTTGTTATAGAAGGATTAGGTTAATTCGTATCAGTTTGGTTTATTTTCAGAAATTTTAATTGTGTTAGTTCCACTGCGGTTCAATTAAATATTTCATTTATTTGTAGCTAACTTGTATTAAATTACACTTAATTTAAATTTGTTCTCTGATTATAAACTATCTATTTCACGTACAAGAAATGTAGTCTGAGAAAACCAATCAAACGTCTTTTATTGTTAATCGTTAACGAAAACACGATCTTAAAAAAAGAATATCTACACCATTTTGAATCGTAGCTTTTATATTGTGTAATAAAATAAGCGATACACAGAATGTAGGTAATAACTTTGATAACATTTTGCGGTTTCAAACATCAGCCAAATATGTCCCATGTGCCAGATGTGTTTTGAAATTATTTTCATTTCATTCCATCGAAAGGAATTATTATACTATTAGCGATGATACGTATCATAAATGTTATTTTTGGATAGCTATCAATTCTACCCTTCACAATATGGGATAAAATGGTGCCATGAGACGAAACCTCTAAGCACGAAATATTTACATAATAATCTAAAGCTTAATTTATACTATTTTTTGTTGTAAAATCAATGCAAAAGTTATTACCGAAACTATAAAACGAGCTTTTGTGAGTGATTATCTTTATTTCACCGCAGATGTAAGTTTTATTTTATTCATATGACTGATGCCTTGTAAACATTTTAAACCTACTGTCTATATTCCATTAATATAAAACTGACAGTCTGACCGCAAAGCGACAGGAATTATAAAATAGAGGAAGTTGTTTATTCTAAAAGTACACTTTTGCAAAAGTGGGCATAACAATATCCATTGGACACGTTTCATATTGCTATTAGGAGGAAGTTTAGAAATACAGCAGCTCATTTTGTTTTGCTAGTTTATTTACATCTTTTGCACGTTAACAAAAACCCAACTTTCAGCTCCGTTTATAAGTGGATAAATCTTATTTATTAAGCAATTTTGTTTTTTCCCGTTTATACTACATCAACAGAACTGAGAAATTGCCTACTACACCCTCTCCACGTTACCGTATTATCTTCGCTAGCATCATCCGAATAAATTAATTTTTGTAAAATGCGAAATTTTATGCAAAACTTTTACGTTTATGCCAAGTATTCAATTTTTGAATACTGATCGTTCACTTGAATTAATTAACGAAAAAATGGGAACATCAGCAACATTAAAAGTGCAACATTAATTTTAATTACATTTCGTTCTCAAGATTTTAATACCTTAAGCATATACATTTAAAAATTTAAGTAAATTTCTATTCAAGTTAACACAGATAGGATACTCATTTCATGTTATATTTTCAGAATTTATTTTAAATACATTTAATGTAAATATGTATTCTTTAACCTTACTTCGTGGAATTTCATATTAATATCACATCAGTGCTATTACAATCAATGTCGATTACAAACTTTTTTGTTTTTTTTATATAATAGCATTAGTAGAAAGTAGAAGACCGGCACTTTCCGCCATCTTGGATTTTCTGTGGAAAACCCACCTTTCACATTTTTATACGCCCACGTGGGGGACCGTATTTTACACCTCTATGGTTTCTTTTCGGAGGCCTTTTTCAGCCCCTAATTATGACCGCCCACGTGTGAGACCATATTTTCTTCCCCTATGGTTTCTTTTCTGAGGCCTTTTTCAATTCCTAATTATTTTATGACCGCCCACGTGTAGGACGCGTTTTTTCACCCCTATGGTTTATTTTCGAGGATCAACCCTTGATGGAATTTTCAACCCTAATTAGAGCCTTTTTGAAAGCAATTTTTGTACCTACTCACGTGAGGGGCAGATGTAGGGGTTGGTCTTGGACTTGGTCTTGGACCTGGAGTTGGTCTTAGGGTTATTTTTGATGGACAGCTTTAACCCTAATTAAGGTCCTTTTAGTTGTATTAAGAGACGAGTACCCCTGAAGGTTAGGCAAACGCACACGCATACAATGTTGGAAATTGCATAATTACCCTAATAAGATATTATTAATAAAATTATCGATCCTATTGTTTTAAAATAGTCATATGCTATTGGGTACGTTCGGATGGTCCTTACCTATACTAGAAATTTATATATACGTTGTATTTCTAATAAGGAGGTTCTTGTAAGACACGTGCAGGGCATCGCAACTTGTTCTCGGGCCTTCGCCCCTGGCTGGAGATGGTATGGGGGCCCTAACCTTATAAGACAAGTGTAGGAACTACCATATAGGCCTTCGATCTTGTGTTAGGGTCTGCGCCCTGGTCCCTTTGAGTTAAAATTGATTTTAGCGCCATCTAGTGGCGTATAGACTAATGAACATTTTCTCAAACAAATCAAGCTCTATCAAATCAAAAAGATCAATCTCAATTAATCAATCGAAATTATGTCTTACAGTTTGCGGAAACCAGATTACAGTTCAAACTGAATACATTAAAGTCTAATTAAATATGACGTGAAATAATAAATAATTTCTACCCTAATGCAATGATGCTTTATGTATAGGCAAATTCTCTCTTTCTAAGCAGACACCACCTATACATTCGGAAAATTATATCTGATTTATTTGCATGTTCAATTACATACACATAAAATTGTTTCATAGAAACGTGTTCGTTAACTGTTATAAAAACCCTATTAAAAAGACTGGAAAGTAATAATTACGTATATATAACATATAGTAAAATTAAATTAACATGTTTTTAAGAATATCAAGCTGATATAATGGAAATAAAAGGCAAAAGGTTTTAATGGTTTTATTATTATACGTAAATTAACAATAACTACGAGTTTGAAATCAACTATCTGTAGAGCTGATCTTATGAAGTCGTCCTATAAGAGTAATAATACATTTTAAAAATCTTTATCGACATTTTTGTTAGCAATATCAGGTAAAAAACACATACATATATATTAAAAATAATACGCTTACTTGTGTTTTTATCACTTGAAACGTTGGAATTATAACTGGCTATTACATTCCGATCATTAACTAATTTAGAAAGTAATACACAAAATCTGACTACTGCTACTCGTATTTAGCAGTTATGTTGTACTTATAAAATTTACTTTCAAAACACAAATATTTTAAAAATTTTGCTAACACACACTCACATATGTACTTCACGTTATATGGATTTTTACCAGTTGAGATTAATAGTAATGTTAACTAAACGATTTAAAATTTCTAATCTGAAATAAGAGTGACGTAATCTAATTTTACTTTAAATTTCATAGAGAGCATCACCATCATCGAGATTTTGGGATACTTTCACCTCATCGTCTTCACCTTGAACTATTATATTATAACAACCTATAAAGCATCTGATAACCCCTGACAGTTTTATCAGACACTATTATTACATGGACATGAGGTTATCCCTAAATTAACTGGTTTCAACACGGATCTGGAAATGCTGCACACTCTTCAAATCTTTCAGTTCCTTCTCAGAAGCTGTACCGTATTCATTTCCTTCAATTTTATCTGCATTCTGTTTCGAGACTGTAGTACGTTTTCTAATATATAAACAGAATCTTCAATACTCTGATGCGTGTAGTAGCAAAACTCGTTAGCTAGCTAGTTTCACCTCTATATTATTTTACATGCAAGCATGACATTATCATAAATACATCTGTCAAAAAGCTAATTAAACATAACTCCACGGACTGGGCATAGCAAGCAGCGTTTCCAATTATGGCTTTTAGTCAACACAATATTGCCTACAACTACGCATGTACGCACGCACGCACGTACACACGCACGTGCGAAGGTACGCACTCACGCACGCACGTACGCACGCACGTACGCATGCACGTACGCACGCACACACGCACCACGAATGCACGTACGCACGCACGCACGCACGTACACACGCACACACGCACACACGCACACACACACACACACACACGAGCGCGCGAAAACACGTAAACGCAAAAACACACCAACACAAAAAAAAACGCAAACACGAAAACACGCTAACGCGAAAACACGCAAATACGAAAACACACAAACGAAAATACGCTAACGCAAAAACACGCAAACACGAAAACACACAAACAAAAACACGCTAACACGAAAACACACAAACGAAAAAAAACCACGAAAACACGTTAAGACGAAAATACGCAAACGTGAAGGCATACAAATGCGAAATCAGGTAAAAACGAAAACACACAAACAAAAACACGCCAGCGAAAAACACGCTAACGCGAAAACTCGTAAAGCTGCAAACATGAATCAAGATGGGGAGCACCGTTAGGAAAAACAAGTTTATTGACAAAATTCAATGAAAGCTTAGCGTTTTGAAAATATATTATTATTATTATAAATAACAATACTTCATTTTTATTTAATAACAACCTTTATAGGTTTTCTTCGTCTTGAACCGTGATTCGTCGCTATCATCACATCGTTTTGAGATTCGTCCTTCTCCTCTACCTCATCGCTCTTCTTCCGCTTCTGTGAATCATCACCATCACCCTGGATGTGAGATACATTCAGCTCATCCACGTCATCGTTTCCATCATTATTTTGAACGGTTATGATGTAATAGTTTATTAACAAGCCAGTAAAATGTCTAATGTCCGCTGATGTTGGCTCATAAGCAGGAGAATACATCATAATAATGCTCATTCGATGACAGTTACAGTTTAAACAGCGAAACACGCGAGAAACGAGAACGCTGCTAGCCTAGGGTCTTGTGCGCTGGCGCACTCGTCAATGTTCGGGTAGAATCGATTATTTTCGAGGGAAGTTTGAAGTATTGACCTAACCACACTCTACTATGTTCCCTAGGGGCATGTTTATAAATTTAAACTCCTTTGTAATGGCTGAGAAAAATACCTCAGCCATAAAATAGAGAGAGAGGGGGAGGGAGAAACGAGATAGAGCAAGAGAGAGGTGTGCATTCTGTTATACAAAATGTTCATTAGTCTATACGCCACTAGATGGCGCTAAAATAAAATTTTACTCAAAGGGGCTAGGGCGCAGACTCTGATACAGGTCCTGTCTTACAAGGCTAGGGCCATCTTATTAGAATACAATTTTGTATGACAGGGCGAAGGCCTACAGCTGTAAAATTAAGTTAGAACCTACATACAATTGCACCAGGGGGGCCACGATAGGGGCTAAGCTCTACACTTGACTTATAAGGTTAGCGTTCCCATGCCATCTCCAGCCAGGGAGCGAAGGCTCGAGAACAAGTTGCGAAGTCCTACACGTATCTTACAAGAACCTCCTTATTAGAAATACAACGTATAAATATAATTAATAATAAAAATAATTTCTAGTATAGGTAAAGATCATCCGAACGTACCCATTTTAAAACAATAGGATCGATAATTTTAATAATAATATCTTATTAGGGTAATTATGCAATTTCCAACATTTTATGCGTGTGCGTTTGCCTAACCTTCAGGGGTACTCGTCTCTTAATACAACCAAAAGGACCTTAATTAGGGTTAAAGCTGCCTATCAAAATAACCCTAAGACCAACTCCAGGTCCAATACCAACCCCAAGTCCAAGACCAACCCCTACATCTGCCCCTCACGCGAGCAAGTACAAAAATTGCTTTCAAAAAGGCTCTAATTAGGGTTGAAAATTCCATCAAGGGTTGACCCTCGAAAAGAAACCATAGGGGTGAAAAAACGCGTCCTACACGTGGGCGGTCATAAAATAATTAGGGATTGAAAAAGGCCTCCGAAAAGAAACCATAGGGGTGTAAAATACGGTCCCCCACGTGGGCGTATAAAATGTGAAAGGTGGGTTTTCCCCAGAAAATCCAAGATGGCGGAAGGTGTCGGTCTTCTACTGTAGAATCTTGGCCTTATGCACGATCTTGAATAACGTCACCAATGAAATGTTTGCCTTTACACTAAGTTTTTTCACTTATTGCCCTCAAAGCCCAGCAGGCCATGTTAATGCGAATTTGGCAGAGGTAGCAGTAGAAGAGGACCAGCTTCCCTAGACCAGTTTTAATCGGATGAACATACGATCAAAACGGACAAGTCACTTTCAGCTACTGGGTTCTTGTTAGTCTTTAGTTTCCATCCAGGCTACAGATTGTATGCTCTGCGCTGGGAACCCAACCATGCTCACTACCAGTTCCTGGTTTCTAACTGCATATATGTGTGTTTATATATATATATATATATATATATATATATATATATATATATATATATATATATATATATATATATATATATCTGTGTGAGTGTGTGTGGGTGTGTGTGTAACGCGGTGGGGAGAGAAGGAGTGATGCAGGGAGGGAGGGACGGCGATTTATTTATTGATTGATTTATTTATTTAACAATCTCGTTGAAATTAGGTCTTCATAGACCTTTCTTACATTCTTAAGAGAAATGCAACATAATATACAACCAATATCATTATACAGTTCTAATGCTAAAATAAATCGAAGAAAAAAAAATGTATAAGTGTATACATGTACAAAGAATAGGATTAAATCAAGTAAAATAAACAAAGAATAATTATTATTTTTCTCAAAAATTCAAGTTTAAATTAAGACTCATATTTCGCTATTAAATAGTCTTTGAGTCTTTTTTGAAAGTTATAACATTGATGCACTTTTAAGGTTTTCATCAAGTTCATTATACACATTTTTAATATCCCTAAGGTTATGAATTTATCGTATATTCTGTCATCTTTTCTAAGATTTAAAATGTATTTTATGCACAAATTTTGTGCTCTTTGTAACTTTAAAAGTTGCGTACTACTTATATTTCATATCGCTGCAATTGCGTATGTAAAAATTGGCAGAACAAGTGAATTTACCATAACCTTTTTAATGCCTGTTGGTAGGTAATTAAACATCCTTTTTAAAGTATACATTCTGTTATGCACCTGATTACACATTAATATTACTTAATTAGACCATGATAGGTTATTTTGTATAACTAATCTTAAGATTTTAATGTAATCTACGTCTACCATCGGTACTGTTACTTCATGTAATTTTATGGGTTGTACATCCTCGTAGTTTATTTTTCGCAAAACCCTATCTTGACCAAGTATTATATACTGACACTTATGCAGATTCAGCGAAAGACCATGCTGACCGGTCCATTTTTCTATTCTTCTTACATCTTCTTTCAATTTACCAATAACGATGTTGCATGGATCTCAACTAATTTAGATGCTAAGATCATCCGTAAACATTATGTGTTTACAATTACTGATCACGGCCTGAATCCTGTTTATGTACAGTATATAAAGGTATTGCTGATAAAGTGGATCCGTGCGGTATCCCATTCTGAATTTGTCGCCAGTTTGAACATTTGTTTGAATTTGTTTTTACACATTTAAATCTATTTCGAAGATACGAAGCAAACCAATTTAATGCACTCACACTAAAGTTTAAAGACTAGTATAGACCACAAAATGTTATCTATACTATCAAAAGCTAAAGTGAAATCAAGTGATAGTAGTACCGTAATTTTTGTGTCGTCGATGTTTTCTCTAATATCGCCTGTAAGACGAATTAAAATTGTTTTAGTACTGTGCCCTTTTCTATATGCGGATTGAAATTTACCAATAATTTTACTGCCATTAATGAAACTTGATATTTGATTAAGTATTATTTTGCCAAATACCTGTGCTAGGCAAGATATTATATTGATTGACCGATATGATGTGCAGTCAATTATAGGTTTCTTTTTAATTAGCGGTCTAATAAAGTTTTTTTCCATAATTCGGGTCATATTCCACTGTCCAGAGATGCGTTGAAAATGTGACATAATATCTCTAAAAATTCACTTTTGCACAAATTTATAAACTATATATGAATCTCATCCGGACCCACTGCTTTAGATGTTATACTACTTAAGGCTCTATCGTAATCGTTAATTGTAACTTTAGAAAAACTAACAGGTTGTACACTATTAATAAAAGCGTTAAATTTATAATATTTAAGAGTTTGGTTATTTCTGATGTTTTGCACTTGAAGTTTTAAATGTTTGTATTTTTCGTTCCGTACTAAATTTTTTATTTTGTTACGTAGCTTGTCGCGTTCTTTCATTAATTTTTTCAATTTTCACTTAACCACGGTGCTAGTCTTCTCTTTGTTCTAAATTTTGTGATTGAAAAGTGTTTATTAGTAGTTAGGTGGCAAGCTTCCGTGAACTTATGAACTTTTAGATTAACCGTTGTACAATTGTAAATGGAATTAAAATTTATATGTGTTATATCTTCAATTAATTTGTCTTTATCAACATGCTTAAAGTTTTTTTTTTCGTAGTCTAAAGCCTTGTGTAGTATGACAAAAAATTCTCTTAAGCTGTGCGCTTTAGGCAGCCTATGGACTACGCTAATTAGGACTTTGTTATAGGCTGTACTTATTTCACTATTATATATTCTGGCGTATTAGAGTATATTCCCGGTGGATTTTTAATGTTTTGTACTGCTGGTTTTGCTTAATGTATAACGAACGCTACATCTCCGCCTTCTTCGCTAAACCTATCGTTTCTTATGAAATTATAACCGAACAAGGTAAATAAACTTGATGGTAATTCCGGCTTTAAAAAGGTTTCAGAAATTGCAATATCTAAGTTGCTGTTTTTGAATATAATTTTAAGTTCGTCCCAATGTGCTGATAAGGATTGCACATTTGAGTGTGCAATTTTTAAATGTTTTTTTGCAGTTAATAAAATTTTTATTCAGAAAATCTCCAGGTGAAATGTTAGGATCCATTTTTCATTATCAATTTTATTTTATCGAAAAGGGTATTTACGAATTGCGTTATAACTATTAATTTATAAATCTGCTTTTAATTTACTAATATCAGCAGCCTGTTTCATAATTATTTATTTACTGTCTACTGTGGCTTTAACGCAAAGATAATAATCTTTATTAAACCAAACATACTTTAATTTTTTTTCTTTCTGTATTAATTTTAAATCTCTGAATAGCTTTTTATTGTAAAAAGTTAACCTAAATTTAATTAACATAAATTCTCGAAAGTGCGCCTTCGCGGAATCCTAAATCACGATTAGAAATTTGTTTGTTATCTTTTTTATAATTATCCATAATAGCATACTTATCTAATTTACGTAAAAGACTGAAAACAATAATGCCAGGTATTCCACTGGTGGGATTTCCACGCGTGCGATACACATCGTTGAATAACATGGTATCAACATTGTGACCTATGTTATTAAAAACTTCGTTAGCCAATTCCAATACATTTTCATTATGCTTAAAAGGTACACTGTGAATTTCCAAATCATTTACCATTAGTTTTTGTTCGGAGTCGTTATTCATTGCCTCTAATTCGCTAATTTTTAACGTAAAACGAGAAACGAAAAATGGGAACTTCGTTCATTCTATCAATTAGTACTTTAATATTGTTTGAATTCTCATCTATAAGCGTTGAGTTTTTTTCAATCATTTCGGAATAATTATTGAGTGCTTTCGTAAATTCACGGTTATACCTATTTACGTCTTTACGTAATAATTTAATTTCCGATATTAAAGAAACCATATCTTCATGGGAACTTCTCGCAAAATTGCCTCGAAGAACTGTTTCGTACTTGAGTCGAATTCATATATTATGATTTCTTCCCAAGCAGTTGACTACTCTCAGATTCGAACTTTGGCACCTTTAACTTACAAGCCTGACACTTTTACCTCTGAGCCACTGAGTAATCCAATATACAGTTTTTAGAACTTATATGCACACACATGCACGTACGCACACACACACACACACACACACACACACACACACACACACACACACACTTTTCTTAGTATGCTCATGTTTATGGTTAGTAATCACTTATTTATAGCTTCTTCATATCTTAGTCGTAGACTGTTCAGGAGTCCTTCTCTCTTCACCTGGCCGATTCATGCTTGTTGGTGTTGCGATGTTTTGTGTTATTGCATAGTTTACAATCATGAGATGTGGTTATTTTTGGTGTAAAAAAAAGAAAAAAAAGATTTAGATTTATTTGAATATTTGATAATGTGTTAATTGGTTTAAGTGTGTGTTGCTTACTGGGGTGTATCGTGCTTAGAGTAGTTAATTCGACTCGTTGTCCGGTTTCATGCTAGGTCGTTATCGAATAGACGGGAGTATGCAGAGGGCATATGGGATGTTATTTAGGCATTCTTCTATCTCCTCGGGGAGGTCGTCAAGGAGTTGTGTAAGGATGGCGGGGGATGCTTGAATTTTAATTTAGGTTTTCTTCGTGGGAATTGAGGAAAACAGTAGTTGTAGGAGGGTAAGGATCTCTTTGGTAGGGATAGCGCCCGAAAATTCTTTTATGTGCAAAGTTTTTCTGTAGTGAGTGAATTCTGTGTGTGATGGTTGGTATGTTTGCGTGTTGTGTTGTGAGGTCACTAGGGTAACCTATGTAGGCGTCTGAGTATTCGGCGTTCACAGCAAGCAATAGAGGAAAGGTGATTGGGGTTTGTGTTAGTGTACATGGGTACTGGGAAATCCATAACAGGGCGAATATATGTTTTGTAAGTGTGTTGTAGTGTTTTGGGGTGGCAACCTCTGATTCTACCCCGGAGGGCGCCCAGTAGGTTTTCGCTGCTTCTTATCCTGTTAAGTGTTCTTTGTTCATCGGGGAGCCAATTCAGGGTTCAAGTGAAGAGGCAGGTAGGGGACTTCTTGTTGGAGTGGGAGTCCTTCTTGGTTTAGGGTGAGAGAAACGTTTCTGGACCCAAGCTTTGGGAACTTATATTCGGTGTAATTAGGATTTCGGAAGCGGATTGTTTGGGTTTTGTTGGGATTGACGGAGACTCTCCACCGGTTCGTCCAGTTGGAGAAGTTCCGAAGAGTTTTGGATATGAGGCGCGAGCCCGTTTCGCTGTTCCGGTTAACCGTCCAGAAGGCGGTGTCATCCGAAAACTGCGCAACGACTACTACGGGTTGTGTGACCTTTTTTTGAAATATGTGTGGACCTGGTCGGTCGTGATGGAGACATAAAAGGATTCCGTTATCGAAATGGATTTCAGGAAGGAGTGCCTTGAACCGGTTATTGAATGAGGATCATCTGGGGATGGGAAAATAGATGTGGTGGTGACCAAAGAAATCGGCATTTCCTTGAAGAAGTCATTTGTACTATACCAGAACGTTACATCTTGATTAGTGTTACATCATATTTTAGAAACCATACCAAAACGTATTAATGCAGTTATGTTATGTCAAAACACATGAAGTAAGTTTTGTGCAAATTGTGTGTAAATTTATTGATGAAATGCTGCATAATATTGAGGGATGTAACGAACTTTGGAACAAGATTTTCAATAATGACAATACCAGAGTTGCAAAAGCAGAGGCGAAAGAGCTTTTAAAAGTTTGGGAAGAAGCAGGATTGCAGATATGGCAGCCCCATGGAGACAATGGATGCTTCTGCCATAAAAGCATTGCCAGGCTGCTATTTCTATTTATTATCAAAATGTGAGGGCATCCGTTCTAAAATGTTTGAGTTTACAATGCTGTAATTATTAATAATTACTCGATAGTGGCTCAAACTGAAACATGGCTAAACTCCAATATAAATAATGAAGAATTATATGATTCTACTCGGTACATACTCAGTATTTTGATCGGACCGTGATCCCGTGCTCCGCGCCGTTGAAACTAAGCACTGCGCTGAAGCAATACGTAAGCAATAAGTAAGTGAATTCCAACACCACACCACAACACCACACACACACACACACACACACACACACACACACACACACACACTTTTTTTTAGTATGCTCATGTTTATGGTTAGTAATCACTTATTTATAGCTTCTTCATATCTTAGTCGTAGACTGTCCTTCTCCACTTCACCCCTGTGTGATGCAATTACGAAACATTCAATTTCATTTCAATTTCAATAGAATAAGTAAAACACATTTAAAAGTTAAACTAGTTAAATTACTTAGTATGCAAATATGCAATAACAATTATTACAATATAAATAAACCAATGTACTAAAGGAATTGTAAAGTCATGCATTCCTATCAATACACTTTTCACTATTATAAATAGAAGTAACAAGGTAAAACTAGAACAGATTGTAAACAGATACTATAGGTATCGGTAAGAGTAGTACTGAAACCATCTTGTCGTTAAGTACATCATTGTTAATTTGTGCAATAAATAATATATCTAAAGCATGTGAGAATAAATATTAACACCACTCTAATCTTAAACAAACACCAATTGGGGTTAAATACTACATGGCGACCCTGCCGAAACAGAATACATCGACATCCGAAGATTACAAGACTAAAGGATAATACCAATCCCTAATAGAGAGGCAGTAACGGTAGCAAACTATTTAGTAAAGAATTTCATTCTTATTTATGGACCTATGAAAGAAGTTCGAACAGACATGGGCACAGAATATAAGAATCAGGTATTCGACAATGTAACTAAACTACTCTCGATCGAACATCGCATATCCACCGCATATCATAGTCAATCTATAGGGGTTGTGAAAGAAACCAGTGTTCTGAATGAATATTTACGTATGTATGTAAATGATTCAAAATCAGATTGGTCCACTTGGACACAATATTATGCATTTTGTTATAACACAACACCAGTACGTACCATAATTATACTCCATTCTAGCTGGTATTTAAAATGCCATTATCCCAGAGTCACTAAGCGGATCACGTGTAGACTCTTTACAATGTAGACGCTTATGATAAGGAATTACGGCATACTGCAATACGCTCATAAGCGAGCGAAAGAGCACTTAAAAGGCTAAAATAGACCGTGACTGCTCATAATGCCAATGCTTGTCGACAAAACTTGAAACCAGGTGATCTTGTTATACTAACCAATGAGGAACGACACAAATTTGATCCTTGGTAGGTCCGTATTCAGTGGTTAGTGTTCAAGAACCGAATTGTACAATTAAAAATGTAGACGGAAGACAGTTGACAGTACACAAAATCGAATACGAAAATATATGTCAAAGTAGTATGTTAGAACATAAGTATAGTTTTAAGAGTGTGTAGAGATAGATAATGTACTTTAATAATGTCCTATTCTCCTTAAGAAGGGATGTATACTTGTAGTTAGTTAGTTATTTTATACCTTAGACATGTACTTGTAATTATTTTATGTATTTAACTACGTAATCTTCTTAATTCAAATCAAATCTTTTCTTTATTCGAGAATGCTCGCAAGTGGCCATAGCAAGGATCATTCTCCTAAAAGGGGAAGGTGTGATGCAATTACGAAACATTCAATTTCATTTCAATTTCAATAGAATAAGTAAAACACATTTAAAAGTTAAACTAGTTAAATTACTTAGTATGCAAACATGCAATAACAATTATTACAATATAAATAGACCAATGTACTAAAGGAATTGTAAAGTCATGCATTCTTATCAACACACTTTTCACTATTATAAATAGAAGTAACAAGGTAAAACTAGAACAGATTGTAAACAGATACTATAGGTATCGGTAAGAGTAGTACTGAAACGATGTTGTCGTTAAGTACATCATTGTTAATTTGTGCAATAAATAATATGTCTAAAACATGTGAGAATAAATATTAACACCACTCTAACCTTAAACAAACACCAATTGGAGTTAAATACTACACCTGGTCGATTCATGCTTGTTGGTGTTGCGATGTTTTGTGTTATTGCATAGTTTACAATCATGAGATGTGGTTATTTTTGGTGTAAAAAAAAGAAAAAAAAGATTTAGATTTATTTGAATATTTGATAATGTGTTAATTGGTTTAAGTGTGTGTTGCTTAGTAGGGTGTATCTTGCTTAGAGTGGTTAATTCGACTCGTTGTCCGGTTTCATGCTAGGTCGTTATCGAATAGACGGGAGTATGCAGAGGGCATATGGGATGTTATTTAGGCATTCTTCTATCTCCTCGGGGAGGTCGTCAAGGAGTTGTGTAAGGATGGCGGGGGATGCTTGAATTTTAATTTAGGTTTTTTTCGTGGGAATTGGGGAAAACGGTAGTTGTAGGGAGGGGTAAGGATCTCAGTGGTAGGGATAGCGAAAATTCTTTTATGTGCAAAGCTTTTCTGTAGTGTGTGGATTCTGTGTGTGATGGTTGGTATGTTTACGTGTTGTGTTGTGAGGTCGCTAGAGTAATCTGCGTATGCGTCTGAGTATTCGGCGTTCACAGCAAGCAATAGAGGAAAGGTGATTGGGGTTTGTGTTAGTGTACATGGGTACTGGGAAATCCATAACAGGGCGAATATATGTTTTGTAAGTGTGTTGTAGTGTTTTGGGGTGGCAACCTCTGATTCTACGGAGGGCGCAGTAGGTTTTCTGCTTCTTATCCTGTTAAGTGTTCTTTGTTCATCAGGGAGCCAATTCAGGGTTCAAGTGAAGAGGCAGACTTCTTGTTGAGTGAGTCCTTCTTGGTTTAGTGAAGAAACGTTTCTGGACCCAAGCTTTGGGAACTTATATTCGGTGTAATTAGGATTTCGGAAGCGGATTGTTTGGGTTTTGTTGGGATTGACGGAGACTCTCCACCGGTTCGTCCAGTTGGAGAAGTTCCGAAGAGTTTTGGATATGAGGCGCGAGCCCGTTTCGCTGTTCCGGTTAACCGTCCAGAAGGCGGTGTCATCCGAAAACTGCGCAACGACTACTACGGGTTGTGTGACCTTTTTTTGAAATATGTGTGGACCTGGTCGGTCGTGATGGAGACATAAAAAGGATTCCGTTATCGAAATGGATTTCAGGAAGGAGTTCTTTGAACCGGTTACTGAATGAGGATCATCTGGGGATCGGAAAATAGATTGGAGGTGGTGACCAAAGAAATCGGAATTTCCTTGAAGAAGTCATTTGTACTATACCAGAACGTTCCATCTTGATTAGTGTTACATCATATTTTAGGAAACCATACCAAAACGGATTAATGCAGTTATGTTATGTCAAAAACACGAAGTGAGTTTTGTGCAAATTGTGTGTAAATTTATTGATGAAATGCTGCATAATATTGAGAGATGTAACGAACTTTGGAACAAGATTTTCAATAATGACAATACCAGAGTTGCAAAAGCAGAGGCGAAAGAGCTTTTAAAAGTTTGGGAAGAAGCAGGATTGCAGATATGGCAGCTCCCATGGGAGACGTTTTCGAGATTTATCAACATTTGCGGCAACAGTTACAAAAAATATTTAATTTTTTTCAGATGTCTTAACTTGCTGAGATATTGCTTTTCGCAAATTTTCTGTTATGCAAAACACACCAGACCCTACAAAGCGCGAAGAATGGTGCAATAAAAGGTTTAATGACGAAACAGATTCCGGTCACTCTGGTGGAAACAAACTGGCGAGATTTAATAAGTAAATAACGTCAGTGAGAAGCAGTAGAGACATTCGACAGGAGGTTATTCTTATTTATTATTATCTCGCAAAGAATAAATGAAGAGCAAAATGAAATGGAATTGTTGTTAAGCATTTCTTGTCAACAGTTTCAAGAAGAAATAGTTATTTCCGAACGATGTAGGACTGCCTGAAGAAGCCGATCAACGGGCTAACTATCATCAAAATTATGACAGTTTCTTCATGCTAGTGGACAAACTAATGTAATCAGAAAATTACCTGGAGCTATACATACCCTTTCTCCGCATAGTACGCAAACCGAATCAATCCTCGCATGAGAGTTGCAGGCTTATTTGATGACTTTCTTAAAGATAACATTATCCCGTATCTATTTAGACAAAACGGTGAAGTTTTTCATAATGAACCTTTAATCGACTGTAAATTAATTGACTATAGTTCGGCGTATAAAAACAAAAACAGGTTTTAAGCTGTAATTGAAGTAGATCCTCTTACCTATAAGATGGCGGTTACAAAAAAATATGTAAATGTGGGTTTTGATATATGTCTAATTTACATCGCATCATCCATCTTAAGATGCTTTAAATGCAATAGTTTTAGTCATCATGCCAATAAATCGGACGATCCTTTGTTACAAGAGGATTCACACCATCCCGCACTCATAATGTCTTCTAATCTTATCAATATCGGATCTACCTACGCCACAGCTAATAAAAATCACAAATATAATTTTCGTAAAGCAGATCTCGCTGGATTATATCATTCTGTTATACGTACTAATTGGGACTCTATTTACAGTTGTGAGGATGTCGAACAAATGCTTTCTGAATTTTATAACGTTATATATAAATTATTTGATGAATTTATACCTCGTAAAACATCATGTTATAAACTTGGAAAATTTCCTTGTTGGTTTACATGCGATATTATTAAAAACCTTAAACTTAAGCATTTGAAGAAATTTAAAAAGTCTAAAGCTTCATCAGATTACGTTGCATTTAATAATTTACGATCTAAGGTAAAGTATGATATTAGAAGTGCTTACAAAATGTACAGAGTGGCCAACTAATAATGCGAGGTACTGTATCTGGGAAACTATCCATCGTAGAAGCTTGCGCAAAAAAAAAGTTAGTACTGAAACCGCTAATACAAAAATCTGGAAAATATTTTCAAGTTTCTGAAATGGCCGCTAGGGGGCATAACTGCAATCTTGAATCTAAAAAAGTGATGTTTCGGTGAATTCTGCTATATTAACCTAATAAAAAGTAACTGACCTTTAATGTCGAGGATAATATGAACTTTTTTGTTTGGCACTTTTGACGTATGTCTAAAAATAAAGTGGTGGGGCCAAAAGTTTCCTTAAATAACCCCTAGTATCTTCGAAACGGCTAAGCCGATTTTAACAAACTTGGGCGCGTTGAAATGAGCTTATTCTTGGGCTACAAATGTTATAATATTTTAAGTTTTGTTAGTTTCACATGTCGTCGCTAGAGGGCTTTGTTCGACATTCCGACAGAAACGGTTAATTTTCGCAAAAAATTAATGCATTGGTATGACTTTTTTTCATGAACAAGTAGCTAAATGATGCCTAAACAAGCTCGCGCAATCCGCATCTCGATATCTTGTTCCTAACCTAAAGTATCGGCCAAAGAAAACTTTATACGAAAATCCCTTAAATTTTTATTTTTTTTAACTATGTTTTTCTGGAATTGTTTCTATTATGTAAGTGGTGGCCCTAAAAAGGACCGATTTAAAGCAGGAAGGTATTTAATGCTTCCGTAAATGCTCGAAATGCTGACATCACGCTCTATGCATTGCTGAAGCCTCTCATGACTAGACAAAACTGCAGCTTCAATTTCGGCTCTCGGTATGTTACGTATTGCGTTACTAATCCGGTTTTTCATATCTTCTCTAGTAGTAGGTTAAGTCCGAAACACGATGTCCTTTAAGCGCCCCATAAATAAAAATCGAGGTAAGTTAAGTCTGGCGATCGTGGAGGCCATGGAAACAGACTACCTCTTCCAATCCACCGCTGTTGAAATACTGCATTAATGTGCTCGCACATAATAGCAAAATGTGCTGGGCAAGCCATCCAACTGTAAAACAATTTTGCCTTGTTTCCAGAGGCACATCTTCCAACAACAACGGTAATTGATTGGCCAAGAAGTCAAGAAATACATTGCCATTTAGGGGTTGCTCGAAAAATATGGCTCAATACTTCTGCCTCCCAGTATGCTACACCATACATTTAAACTCCAACGTCCTTGGCGCTGAACTTCACGCAACCAATGGGAATTTTCTGCAGACCAATAATGCATATTGTGCAGATTGACTCTCGGTCCAAAGAATTTGAAATAAAATTCTTTATTTTCGCGTATCATGCCTAACATCAAATGGCAATAGTCTAACCTTCGATCAAAATCCTCCTCATTCAAGACCTGGTGCAAATCGACATGATATGGGTGCATTCTTAAAGTAATTAAAAAGTTTAAACGAATACCTATATATTTTGATGGCCATTAGAACTTACCTATGGTCCTTCAAAATATTTTGAACCGTTGTCCGTGATATGCCCAACTCAGTGGATAATGTTCTTGTGCTAACATGAGGATTTCCTTCAAATATAGCCCAGTACACGGTTAATATTTTCTTGTGTTCTTCCAATTCTTTGCCGTTGAAACGTAGGCCGAAAACTACCATTGGCTCGTAAGCTCGCCACTAATCGGGAAACACTCTTACATCGCAAGGACGCCGATTTGTATATCGAGCCGCGTAAACTCTTTAGCTACTGCGGCATTCTGAAGACATTCAAAATAAACCGCAAGCATACCGACAGCTTCATTATTAGTAAAACGCATTTTGAAAACACAAAAATTGCTCAAAGTAACGCGAAAGTGTTGACAACTATTGACAATTTGGAATGTCGATCAAAGCCCTCTAGCGGCGACAAGTGAAACTAACAAAACTTCAATTATTTTAACATTTGTAGCCCAAGAAGAGCTCTTTTCAATGCGCTCAAGTATGTTAAAACAGGCTTAGCCGTTTCGAAGATACGGGGGGTTATTTAAGGAAACCTTTGAATACTGGATACCCCCCACCCCTTTATTTTTAGACATACGTTAAAAAGTGCGAAACAAAAACAGTTCAGATTATCCTCGACTTTCAAGATCAGTTATTTTTTTATTAGGTTAATATAGCAGAATTCACAGAAACATCACTCTTTTAGATTCAAGATTGCAGTTACGCCCCCTAGCGGCCATTTCAGAAACTTGAAAATATTTTCCAGATTTTTGTATTAGCCGTTTTAGTAATAACTTGTTTTTGCGCAAGCCTCTATGATGGATAGTTTCCCAGATACAGTACCTCATATTCTTAGTTGGCCACCCTATACATAAGTAATTTAGAGATTGAATTTAAACCAACCCTACAGATTTTGGTCTTTTGTAAACTGTTCTAAAAGTACTACATACATTTCATCTATGTATGTTAACAGTGAACTGCTTCATAATCACCACTAAATAGTTGACGCATTCGCCGAGTATTTTTCTAGTTGCTTTTCTACTAAGAGAATGCGCATGTTTTAACTAAACATGCCCCTACATCGAATTCTCCATAAAAGTATTTACCGAGGATGAAGTTTTAAAGTCATTAAACAAGTTTAAAACTAGCATAACGTCCGGACCTGATCAGATACCTGCTTTTTAAATTAAAGACTGTTCTTCCAATTTTGTGACTGCATTAACTGCTATTTTCAATAAAATTATAAACTCATAATCATTTTATGTTTTGGGTTGCTAAGAAAATTTCACCAGCTCAACATGGATTTTATCCTGGTCAGTCCACCACCACCAACCTATTTTGTGTCACCCAGTTTCTTGCTGAACGTCTAGACAATAAACAGTGGGTGGATGTTGTATATACATAGAGTTACGTATGGTATTTGATACTATATTTTGTTTTTTCAGGCAGTTTATCTAAACTTTTTAATTTATGTTTCAATAATCGAAGTTTAACGGTTTACAACAATGGTTATTACACAGCTCCTTATGTACAATCATCAGCTGTACCCCAGGGCTCCATTTTGGGTCCATTGTTTTTTAATATACACATTAATAACTTGATTGACAACATTAGAGTAGGTTGCTTATTGTATGCAGATGATATAAAGTTGTTTAACGGAATTAATAACTATCATAATGTTTCGTGTTTCGATTTCGCGTAAACTTAACGACATATTTCACTATAATGTAGGTTTGTCTTGGATAGACCTGATACTGTATGTATCTCGGTGTAGTTTTCGATAAGAAATTGTCATTTGTCGCCCATATAAATAAAGTTATTAACCCGGGATATAAAAGCCTAGGCTACATAATTCGAAATACTAAGAATTTTGCTGTACAATCCATTATTATTTTGTACAATTCTTATGTTAGTGCAAAATTGGAATATGGAGTATTGATATGCTGTCATTTCTACGCAGTGCACATTGCTGCCCTTGAGAAAGTTCAAAGACGTTTATTAAGGTATTTGTTTTTCCGTAAATATAATCACTATCCTCCTCGAAACTTTTCTCATGAATGTTTATTTAACGAATATAGATTTGTATCCTTAGACGCTAGAAAAAAAATGAAACCTATAATATTTTTATTCAAAGTCATAGCGTCTTTAATCGAGTGCACAGATATTCTTAACTTCGAGTTCCAAGAATTCATTCTCGTTCAAGTAATGTGTTCTACCTACCTGCCACTCGAACTAATGTGCTTTTACATTCACCTTTGTACAGAATGATCTCGGCTTACTCTTCAATCGAAGCTAATCTGGACATTTTAGCTGCACTAATGGCTCTAGGAAGTCGTAATTAACCCATTCGAAATATACCTTAAATCAATATTTTTTGAATGGAGGTAAACATTTAACTTAAACTCCAGGCAGTAAATAATAATTGCTGTTTATTGTAACCCCGATTCCTCTTGTTCTCCTCATAAGTAATTGGGCGCAGTATGCCTGGAAGTTTATGTTTGCGTATTCTTAAAACTCATAAGTATATGTGAGACATTTGTTTTGTTACACTTAAATTAAAATTTGAATGATCTATAATGTTATATTGCTCTTATTAGTACTTTCAATTGGATGGTCAATAATAATGCTGGGCGATTATATGTTTGAAGGATCGATAATCCATTGCTGAGAATAAACAAGTGTTTGATTAATCGATAATCAAATAATCGATTAATCAAACAATCGATTAACGAAATAGTCGATTAATCAAATAACCGATTAGCCATTTATTGATTAATCAAATAATTCATTAATCGTATAATCCAATAATGATACAAACGATTAATCAAACTAGTTAACTGTGGAACGTCAGTCATTTATTGGGCATTTGAATGACATTTGTTTTTTTTTAATTTGCTTCTAGACGATCTCATTATTTAAAAAAAAACAACTTAGCTTAAAACAAAGCCATGTTTATTTTCAAATTTGTGTTGAACTCTAAATTTGATTTTTTAATTTTTTTTTATGGTTAACTCAAAAATCTATTTATTCCGGTTTCAATTTGATAAATATAGTTATTTAGTTTGACTTCTTCTTGTGTTTTATTGACTACTGTTTGTTTTATTATACCTATGTATTGTATGTGTTCTCCCTTAGAGCTTCACTTCCCCGTTCGTAGTTTAGGGGCTCTCTTATCGTAAACTACGTGGCGCCTTCCGTATTTACACTATTCGGTCAAGGAGCCCACGCATCCAATGTCTACCGCTTTAGTGATCCAAAAATCAGCTGAGCTAGACCTCTTTCTTTATATTCTGATGCGTATTTCGGGCTAAGTTCGAAAATCATTTTGAACACGTTACAAAATCCCTTGCTAACTTAGGCAAAAAGCCTAAAGTTTTCCTTCAAACATTTCCTTATTATCCCAACAAATACACGCATTTACATAAAACACCAAAACCATATTTAAAGATACATCCTGTATATATATATATATATATATATATATATATATATATATATATATATATAAACACGTATTTTATTCTCTGCTAACTTCTTTATTTATAAAAATCAATTCGAGTTTCCTTCAAAATCAAATTGTTTTCCTGAAAACCATAAAGTTATTTGTTTAGATTTGTATTATATCTCAAGCAATAGAATTCCCAGCATTTACGCTTGTTTGAAAGGGACTCAATCCTTTTATTAACCCATTTAAACCTATCGTCCTTTTAAAATCACGGTGTAAATAAACGCATCCTAGTGAAGCACGCCTACACTAATTTAGATGCCGCTACTAAATCTCAACGGTCAAAGAAATCAGCAAGCAATCCGTAAACTAGCATTTGTAATTAATTTTTTCTTTGCTATTACGTTCTAGGTTGCAATGGATAATTGAAGGAAAGTTTTCTAAGTTTCGCAAATATAATTAGTTTTTATACCTTTTTTACTTTACATAGATCTTTATTAGTGCATAAATTCTCATTTAAGCCGATTGTTGATTTAGTAGATGGATAAAGGCAACCACGTTATTTTAAAAGAACCGTAAGTTTATGTATTACTTTTAATTGTTTCGATGGTTTTTTTTCGGTCATTAAAAGAAGACCCTTACTCTGACTGAATTACTTGTAGAACTTGAAGCATATGGTAACCTGAAATTCCAGACAGTATCACAGTGCTTCTACCAGAATATGCGAATGAAAATTGCGACACTGACGAAGATTAAGGGAACGACGAAAATGTAGGTAAGATGAATAATTTGCCAACATCTCACCTAAAAGCTGAAGAAGAGGCATCGGTAGATGACTAGGATAGTGACGACAAATATTTGTAGAACGAAACCAAAACTAGTGAAAATTTTCGTTTACAGAGATGGTGATTTAGAAGAATCAAGCTTTTTAAAATGGCAACCGGCGGCGATCATTCATAACAAACTCTGATATGCACATGTGTTTCGATTGTTTTCTAACGAGGAAGGCAAATTATGCATTTTACCAATACATATGCCATAACCGTGCAGGAGACGTAAGTGGTTACCTACTATTACTACGAAAAAAAATGGTGAAACAGAGATTATATAAATAATAAGTTCATGTGTGATGCAGTATTATCCTTGCCAGTAGTGTTTACCGCTACGTCACATGAATTTATGAATTTAGATATCCAATTTTCTTATACTGTCTTCTCATATAAAACAGTGAATGGTGAACATTCGTAATGCATCTGACGAAATCGACATACGGTATTGAATAAGCAAATATAATAGAAGGAAAACCTATAAACGCGAAATCAATTTGTTTTATATGCATATGAATCTAATTCTTATTTGACTAGTACTACATAACCTCTATTTGTTTGTTTATCCTTTGACTGTTTCCTCATTTCCTACATTTACTTCTTTTAATCATCACTTATTACACACTTTAAAGAAAATGGGGTTTTCTGATATCAGTATCTGCTGTCCAAGAAGTAAGTATGGCATTAAGTGTTTAATTCATTACAATCACGAAATTACAGCGTGTGGAAAGCGCCTTGGGTATATCTGGGAAGAAGACTATCGACATCTCAAACTATTCTGAAAGCTCGAATGTAGATAGTGACTCCGATTTTACACTTTGACAACCATGTTTCTACAACCTACAATTAGTAATACAAGTGTGTTAGTTCATATTTAATACATTTTCTATTAGTAATGTATTTCAATTATGTAAGTACAATATATTTTGTGGCAAAATTCTTTGCAAGATATTAATTCACTCATTTCCCATAGAATTTATATTCCACATGAAATGTCATCTTTTTACGAATAATAGTTGCACTTTATTTAGGCTCATAACTTAACATCCATTTTGTGTAATAATGCTACCATCTTATTGAGGGCCGTCATTGCTACTGGTTTGGTAACAACAATAAGAATTTATGATCATAAAACGTAGTAGCCTTGCGAGGTGTAAACAGTGCAGCTCGATAGTTGTTACATTCAAATTGTTTAACCTATAAATTGAATTTTCAAATTATCAATTGTATGATTGTTTATCAGCAATTTTCAACACAACCATTCTCCTGTTTTTATAATTCTGATGCAATTATTAAATGTTTACATTTTGTTGAAAGTTGCATTATTATTGAAGTATTATAAAATACCGTACCAAACACCTGTTAGGTTTTAAGGATATTGTTTTTCAACTGTAATCATTATGATAATGAACATTCTCTAATTTTTACAAAATAAATCACAATAAATAAGAAATTGTATTTTGGAATACTGCAGCTTTAAGTGCTGCCATCTCGGGGTATATTTTCTAATCAGAATTTATTATAACGAAAATAATTTTGACTCATGTTTTTCATATTACACCATACGATTGTGTGTGATGACGTAGCGGCAAACACTCCTATGAGGATAGGAAATAGATGAACTTCTTTGGAACCATGGAGAAAAAGCACTACATGAATTTTTAGTTTTTATAAATGTTATTCAAACTAAGGGGTAAGGTGATCATGAAAAGTCGAAATAAGGGAATTTCATGTTAAGCTAGGAATATGTATGGCACAGCAGTTTCTACCAATTAATGTAGACACCTGTATGATTTCATTTTTACCCTCTTTTTTTCAGAATACCTGGTTGCCGCAAAAAAGTCAGGGATAACGGGAAAATGTATTTATAACCCAGAATTCGTGTAACAGGAAGTTGCAGCTGTACATAAGGGTGATCTCCTTAATCAACAGTGCAGAGAAGAGTTCGCAGAACCCACACATTAAAATATGGGGGTCTATCCGTTTTAAATGATGAAGAAGAAGGAAGAATCAGTGAATCATTGCAACTGTGTGCAAATTGGGGATTTCCATTACGATCGACTGACGTGCGAGAAACAGTTTGACGAAATCTGGATGCAATAGGAGAAACCAAAAGAAGATTTCAAAATAATCATCCCGGAATTGACTAGTTTGTAGGATCTATAAGGCGGAATCTAAATTTGATCATTAAGCTACCAAAAACACCAAGTGGGTTAGGGCCGGACTAAACCATCAAACACTTGAATCGCATTCCAATAATTTAAGGGAGACCCTAATTTTTCAGACGATTGTGGGGCAACCAAACAAATTACAAAGCGGGGGTCTAAACACACTTCTAGGACAATAGACACGTCAAAAAGCACTCTAATATCCTCTATCGCGGCAGATGGCACCATACTTGCTCCGTACATTGTGTATAAAGCAAAACACATGCACGAAGGATGGACAGAAGGTGGACCTAAAGGGTCGAGATATAATAGAACTTTAAGTGACTGGTTTGATGCGGAGGTCTTCGAAGGCTGGTTTCTTATAGTTGCCTTACCATACTTCCGAAAACTAGAAGGTCCTTAAGTAATGATAGGGGATAACTTGAACAGTCACCTAATAGTTAGCGTTGTTTGATCCTGTGAAGCTAACATTTTTTGTACTACCACCAAATGCAACACATGTAGTAGCATACTCCAAGCCGATGAAAACGTGTTGGAGGCAACTTCTAAATAAATGGAAAATACTGCCGAAGACATCATTTCTGAAGCCACTGAAAGAGACAATGCGCGTCAGATCCAAACAAAATTCTGTAGTGCCGGTTTTTGCGCTACAGGCGTATGTCCTGCGTGTTACAAAAAAAAACTATAAATCTTGAGAACCTTCGCGAAAATGAAGCTGCTTGGAGCCAAGCTATAGTGAACCATTTATCAGGGGGTGTTCCCCAGTGAAAGCGTAGAAAGAAGCCAATATTTCACTGGGAAAAAGTATAGCTCTGGCCAACTCGACGACTAAGGAGCTAACTGATAAGGAACCAGAACCAGCAGATGTGCAAATATCTTCAAGCGATAGTGATACAGAAAATGACGAATCCGAGAAAGGTCCACAAATAGGTAACTACGTAATCTCGAAATTTTCTGTAGTGAAACGAGTTCGATATTACATTAGAAAAATAGAATCAATTTCAGATGCGGAGCTAAAAATTAATGCTTCAACAAAGAAAGGTTAAGAAAAAGGATATTTCGCGTATCTTCAAGTCCCGAATGTGCCTGATATTGATCCTACGCAATTTCCTAAGAAGGTGAAACTAAGAGCGCTTAAAAGAGGACAACATATATTTGCAATTACTATGGAGGAATGTGCTATTCTAGAGTAATAATTTAATTACTATTAAAGTAACAAGTTTAGTCACCTGACTGTAAACGTTTATATTTCGAAAACTATTTCAATCAAACAACTTGCATCATAATCGATATTTACTGTATGTGAACATAATTTGATATTTCTTGTTACATTTAGCTAAGTACTAGAGCGAAATATATTCGAGAAAACACCATTTTCACCACTATTCGCGCAATTAATAATTAAAACACTAATTAATGGATTGTCTTCATTTTTCGGTATATGCCAAAGTACACCTTTACTTAGAGATTGATGCTAATTTGATCACTTTCTATTATTTAAAAACTGTGTAATAAAAGAAAAATGCCACATTTCTTAACTCCCTTATTCTAAGCGTTATACGTTAGATTTTTACAGGACGCTATTTCATTAAAACCAATAAATACGGAAAGATCGACTTTTTCTTAATTTATATAATTGCTAATCAAGGGATAGAATTAAATATTTCGTTGAACAAGGGTAACGTCTACCTGCAAACAACGGTAATAAGGGAAGAGGATTGATTCCCCATTCAACGCGCGATTAGAAACGGTTGCGGTTTGCCGTCCTTACTCAATAACAGCACGTTTTTCAAAACCGCATAATTGTATAATCAACAGTATATTTAAAAAAAATCTTTTTATATTTATGTTATTTAGACAATTCTTTAACGTTATGGCTGTTCTCTCGGGGCACTATTAGCATTTTGTAAATTTATCTCGCTTGTTTTTAGAAATATTCTCCTGATTTTGCATAAATACATAACTAACACTATTATTTATGGCGTGCAGGAGCTATTTTTTTGATTTTGGCCTTCGTTGTATTTAATTTAATTAAAACGTAAAATAATAGGAAAGTGGATTTCTTTATAAACCCAAATTTCGACTCATGCACGACATAGGGAGTAATTTTCTGAGTACCATACTTTTCTTTTTTAATTTTTTACTTAAAAATCAATGAGAAAAAATTAAGTAAACGATAAATCGTGGCTCATCACTGAAAAAACTTGGAGAATTGTGAAATCAACGTACACGTCATGGACGTAGCTTTCCAAACACAACAGAGTTATATTTTTTTACATCATTTCACAAACAAAATTAATAAGATAGAACAACAGTCACATAAACTGGTTGTACTTCGTCGGCTTCTTCGCCTTATTATTGGCGGGTTTGTTTCCAAAGCCTACACAAACTTTTATGTTTTAGTGAAAACGTCATACTTGACAAATGAATCCGACTGGCACATCAACCTTAAATTGTCACAACACATTTCATGAACGCTTCTCATTGTGTTTTTCCACATGTACGTGAAATGATCACTGTAAAAGCAGAGTGATTTGAATTTTTTAATTAGATGTGCCTCAGTTATATAAATTAAAATAACTGCATACTGTCCACTGATTTACCAGATTTTTTTTACCTTCAAGCTCAGTAGTACTGTCATTACTAACAATAGTACCGAACTTTATAGGACTCACATCGAATTTAGAAAAAAAAAGAAGAAAACAATAAACAGGATGAGTAAAATATAAAACAACAAGTATATGAAGCAGTCGTTTTGTGCTTAGCCTGTTTAATTTGTCCCAAAAAGTTGACCTAATGGTACGTAAACAGTTTTGCTCTAACAGTAATAGTTACCGAGATATCCTGCAATCCCATCGAAATCGGTCCACCCTGTACATTCGTTTCTAAGAATTAACCCG
The DNA here is from genome assembly GCA_036346205.1 of Vesta saturnalis. Taxonomy (NCBI): domain Eukaryota; kingdom Metazoa; phylum Arthropoda; class Insecta; order Coleoptera; family Lampyridae; genus Vesta; species Vesta saturnalis. Next base: position 1,635,169 of record JARFJB010001400.1, read on the forward strand.
GATGTTGCCGGTCCACGTGTATTTGAAATGTGACTGTCAATTTAGGTGAAAGTGGCTCAACCAATTGTAGGTCTTCTGCATGCCGTAAATTAGGGCGGTTGCTTGACAAACATTCGACTTATATTTTGTTCTTTTCTACAATGCAAGAGAATGGTTGCATCAGAGTTGATAACGTATGTCGTGTAGCAATGCAGACTTTAAAAATAGTGAACAGCTTACTTCAAATCTGAAGTTATCTCGAGTAATAAAACAGCCTTATGCCAAAGAAAGTTACAGGCAAATGAAAACAATTTGTTAGAATTTCTTTTGTAAAGAAAATTCAACAGTTTTAAAACTACGCCAATTTACATATTACAATATATTAATTCTTAAACAGCAAAAATTTTACGCAAATCAGCCCCACCAATTTTGTAAAATAAGTCTTCAAAGTGAAGTGACCAAACTTTTTGTTTGGGTAGTTGTCACAATTTGTCCCATGCTATTGATTTTGTTTTTTTTTTATCACAGTTTCATATTGTTTTGTGTTTAAAAGAATTTTTTATATGTTTTGTGATCTGAGAAGAAATAAACATTTATTGTAATTGGTTAACCCTGCTTTATTTGAATTTGTTTATCGGTTTTTTTAAAGATAATGAGATAAGGTTACACTATTCTTTTTTCCGTTTACTTTACTCCTAGATCAGGCTAAAGTGGCAAAAACGTACAATTCACTTTATTTCAAGCTATAGGGTAAGGTGAATCACACTTGTATAAAAATAAAAGGTCAATTATTGATTTCATGACAAGCACACATATGGTGAGTGAATAGTCAATAAACTTCCAGTATTCTTTTGAAATTTTTTGTTTCAAGGATTTAGCGAAAATCAACAAAAAATTCATCCTTTTGATTTACTTTCCCTGTTTCACTCCTTTGATAACAAATTGTCAAACTGGTTTAATTAAATATTCATTCGTATAGAAAACTTACCTGTTGAATAAAATTCATATAAAATCGATGCTCTCATCCCTTTGATTAGTTCAAAAATCAATTAAAACGGCAATTAATCATCGTATAGAATCGTATAGAAGGTTATCCAATCGACTTTTTTTCAAATGCATTTATTAGATAATTTTAGAATTTTAGCCAAGTTTTTCCAATATGGTCCATTATGTCTGGGTTTCCGTATGCGTGTGCACTCCCGCACGCGCGCGCACGTGTGTGTGTATCTGTGTGTATGCGCGCGCGAGTGTGTGTGCGTGTTTGTGAATGTATGTAAGTATCCACGATAACTTCATAACCACATAGGTACATATTGAAATGTTGTACTTTAGCCTCATTTTATATCGCTTAGAGCTGATTAGGTTTTGGGGGAAATCAATATCTGAATAACGATTAATTTTATAAGAAAAAGTGTAGACATATTTTTTAAAGAAATAATTTTACATAACTTTTCTTTATAACGTGTCTTAATATAATGCGAGGTGTCTAAAAATTAATTAAATATGAATGTAAATGATTAAACTGTTGTATTGATATCTTATAGAAGCAAGCGGCTTTGGAATCTTTTTTTAAGTTAATATCTAGTTATGTCTATTAATCTCTACCTCACATGAAGTTTTAAACGTCATTCTAACATAGATTATTGTTTTTGTTTTTACAATGTTGCCTGTTTTCGTTATGAAAGTATAAAAAAGAGGTTGCATAGTTGTCCTAAAAAAGTTATAATTAAAATTATTACCTTTCTTTTAATTTACACTTTGTAGGTTGGAAGGTCAGGTGTTGTTTCACACCAGACATTTAATAATACGAAATTCAATAAGTTTCAACCCTAATGCCAGAGTTCGCCATCCTTAAACGGTAGATAACACTTGGATCACGGGAGTACAAAGGTGCCAGGATAGTTGCCTACATACCAGGTGTCCAAATAGCAGCTTGTTTGGGAATTAATTTTGTTTGTTTAATGAATTACATTTATTTATTTTTTTTGTAATTTATTGAGAAGAATAAATACTTGTTTTAGTTTATTGTTTTGTAATGTGGTATGTAAGTTCTTACGCCCATTACGACTCAGTTTAAACATGTGCAAAACACCTGTTAATTGGTTTCTTTTTCAATTATTTTATAACGCCCCAACATACCCGAAGAAAAGGAGTTTATATACTCGACAATTATCATAAACAATCAACAATAAACATTCATTGTTATTTTAAATTGAACATAAGAAAAATACCAACATTTAACGGTTTTTTTCTGTTGTGGTAACCATAATCAAAGAGTATGTAGTATTACATACTCTTTGCCATAAGTTAGAAACAGGTTGAGCTCACCAGTTGTAACTTTTCGTTTACAATGAAAGCTTGTGTGCAGGTAGAAAGAAATAAAATTCAATACAATTTTTTTAAAATAAAGCTTGAAACCCGCTAACTGAAAAATTGGAGTCAGTTCAAGTTACTTAACTGATTCATATGTTCTATTATTAATCCTTGCGAGTAAAGAAAAATTAGTTTGTTTTTCGTCAGATATTGAATTAATTAAGCTAGTAAGATGCAATGCAAGTGATCTAGAAGTTTTAAGTAGAGTAAATTAAATCACAGATTTTAAGAATTAACAAATTTGCATTTTAATTTACCATAATCATAAAACACACTGATTTATGTTTTAGTAGAGAAGTTGGTCTGCATTTTAAGCCAGCAAACGAAAATAATGAATAAAAAAACCTAATTAATTATAATTACCTCTGCTTTAGTCATATTTGTATTTCAGCACAAAAGCATATGGTTACAAATATGTTAATAACTTAAACAATATGCTTTTGCAGTATCAGCCTGCCTACAGTAATTTTATTAATGATGCTTCATACTCTTGTTTAACTAATTACATTATGCAAAAAAACAAGTTAATTTGATTGATGGGTACATCGAATGTAGGTTAATTATTATCCTAACGTATGAACACACTCAATTTTCGATTGTATTTTAAAATAACTAAATAATTTTCTTTTTTAAGCCTTTATTAATTATTTATTTCACAAAATTGTATTCTAGAATATTCTTGGGAAAGGAATTCCTTTAAGGCAAACACACATTGTTATATTGCAAGAAAGTGAATAATAAACAAGAAAATCAAACATATTAACCTCAATGTTAATTTATGTAGCAGTTTCAAAGTTTAGCTCTTGAACAGACATCAGTTCGAAACTGACACCTTCCCTTCAACTTTAGATTAATGTAACAAGTTATTTTGTTTAATGTGGTTTTGATTAGTTACAGCTTGAAAGTTAATGCAATCGTACATGATTATACCATTTCTCTACATTAAACCTTATAAAGCCTAAAAATGTTCTAAATGAATTATTAATAATGGGTTGTTAATGACAAAATATGCGTACGATAATTAACTAAATATTCGAAAATGAACCTTAAAAATAGGCCATAAAACAATTTCTGCAAATGATTAATTTGAAAAGTTAAAGTTTGAGTGTAGAAATCACGATTAAATAGGGGAGATAAATTTCTAAAGCGCTGTAAACTTTACCTCAATAAAAAGGTTGAAAAGGGTTAAATTTAAATAGTTTTTTTTATGAAGTGCTAGAACAAAGCAATATATCTGAAGTGGAATAATACAAGGGCTTTACCTAAAAGTGGAAATTAAAGGAAATAAAACAAGTAAATTTTTAGGATAATTATGCAACCTCTTACAATACATTAATAATACAATAAAATAAATAAAAAATACATAAACCAACAATTATAACTTATGTCCCACCCTGAGTGTATTCCCTCAGGGAGATTGTTATTGGTACTAGTTCAGAACTGGCAGGTAAGGAAAGGAAAGGACCACGTATTTCATTCCCTCCCCAAGGGGGAGGGCGGGCTTCTCGAGCTTTTCGAGCTCCTTCAATCACAATCATGGATACCCAGCATACATACATACATTACGTATATATGCATGGTGGGATTAAGGATAGGTGTGGTCAGGATAGGATCGGAAGGAACGGAGTTAGGGTTCTGAGGTTCTGAGTGTGTATCTGTGTATCTGTGTATCTGTGTATCTGTGTATCTGTGTATCTGTGTATCTGTGTATCTGTGTATCTGTGTATCTGTGTATCCGTGTATCCGTGTATCCGTGTATCTGTGTATCTGTGTATCTGTGTATCTGTGTATCTGTGTATCTGTGTATCTGTGTATCTGTGTATCTGTGTATCTGTATATCTGTGTATCTGTGTATCTGTGTATCTGTGTATCTGTGTATCTGTGTATCTGTGTATCTGTGTATCTGTGTATCTGTGTATCTGTGTATCTGTGTATCTGTGTATCTGTGTATCTGTGTATCTGTGTATCTGTTTATCTGTGTATTTGTATATCTGTGTACCGTGTACCTGTGTATCTGTGTATCTGTGTATCTGTGTATCTGTGTATCTGTGTATCTGTGTATCTGTGTATCTGTGTATCTGTGTATCTGTGTATCTGTGCATATGTGTATCTGTGTATCTGTGTATCTGTGTATCTGTGTATCTGTGTATCTGTGTATCTGTGTATCTGTGTATCTGTGTATCTGTGTATCTGTGTATCTGTGTATCTGTGTATCTGTGTATCTGTGTATCTGTGTATCTGTGTATCTGTGTATCTGTGTATCTGTGTATCTGTGTATTTGTGTATCTGTGTATCGGTGTATCTGTGTATCTGTGTGTCTGTGTATCTGTGTATTTGCGTATCTGCGTATCTGTGTATCTGTGTATCTGTGTATCTGTGTATCTGTGTATCTATGTATCTGTGTAGCTTTGTATCTGTGTATCTGTGTATCTGTGTATCTGTGTATCTGTGTATCTGTGTATCTGTGTATCTGTGTATCTGTGTATCTGTGTATCTGTGTATCTGTGTATCTGTGTATCTGTGTATCTGTGTATCTGTGTATCTGTGTATCTGTGTATCTGTGTATCTGTTATCTGTGTATCTGTGTATCTGTGCATCTGTGCATCTGTGTATCTGTGTATCTGTGTATCTGTGTATCTGTGTATCTGTGTATCTGTGTATCTGTGTATCTGTGTATCTGTGTATCTGTGTATCTGTGTATCTGTATATCTGTGTATCTGTGTATCTGTGTATCTGTGTATTTTTGTATCCGTGTATCTGTGTATCTATGAATATTCTATCTAAACAAGCCAAAAATGTAATAGATTCGTCGCATGCATATATTTTAAATGGAAGATGATCGTATTATTATTCTAACAGCTTTGTAGACAAAAGAGAATACGAGCAATGGTGCTTAAAGAAATGAATCAAAAGTAAAATTAACGTAGTTGTTAGGTACTTCAGCAGTATTACCTGATAGCCGAAGCTAATTAAATTACAGGCTGAGACCAAAAAACAAAGAGAGCTAATTTTAGCCTCAAGTGCATACTAACCTATACGCAAACAGTTAAACTATACTTATGTTAAAGAAAGCGTAAAGCATTTGGTATTTGTCTAAATTAGTGAAACGTATAGCGTAAGCTTAATTTCAACATAACCAAACTCTTGCAGTACAAATGAGTAGAACTTTCAGTATCGTTGCAATCATCCTGCAGTACTAATGTCCTACAATAAGAGGTAACAGGTTTCTCTAGAGTACAGTACAGTATTAACGAGTCACTCAAAGCACCTGTATACCTTGCGACTCTAACGATGTCACCAGAAAATATGTTATTATAGAATATCAAAAACTGTTAATTCTTACCCTAATTGGAGGTTAACGCAATATACAAAAAAATGATGTTTTTACTAGGTAAATTTTAAAGCGCGAGTTACAGAGATGTATGCACGATCACTAAGCAGGTAAACCATTTCTTGGGAATCCAAGTAACAACTCTAGAATATTTACATATAACAATAGCGAAAGCTTACTACAGTTCTTTCCGTAAAACAGGGTATAGCAACTTAAACAAATCTTTTAGTCCCCGAGACCACTTCAGTGCTTTCATGTTAAGAACAGTTCCTATACGAATTTCCAATCAGAAAATATTCTCCCCAGTCTTGATTTGTAGTCAAAGGAACTATTAAAGTAATGATGTTGGTTAAGAAGGTATAGAAAATGGGAATGATCAAATGGAATGACATAAGCGTTCAGAGTCTACCCTTTAAAATCGTTACAGAGGAAAGACGCCTTAAACCACCTTGTAAGTCAATTTCTTGAATTCGTAAATAAAACCAGAAAAGGTTAAACGGTGGTACGTATTTAAATAAAAGCAATCATTGTCAACCATTTTTTAAAAGACACCAACTAACTTATGTCATCAAGTGAAAAGCATTTTAAAGAAAATGTTTAAATAAGAAATGCACGTATAATGAGAAGTTAATTATTAGGAATGCGACAACGCTCTTTATGTAAATGAATATACAACAAAGTAACTAATGTATTTCTTGTGATGAGTTAACTAAAACCCAATCAAAATTGTCATATTTTATGTTGCATTTTAACAACGCATGTAACACATTAATATGTTTCATGAGGAAGTCCGACAACCCATCTCACAGGAATCCAATCACTACACAAATTAATATTGTAGCATTTATATTCTTTAACCTTACTTCGTGGAATTCCAAAATGCCTTATACAAATATTTACTTCTCTACGCGTTTCAATGCAACATGTGTCATTATCGAGAGAAAATATATAACTAAAATAATGAAAGTAAATCAATAAGTAGTTATGGAAACAAAACCATTAAGGCAAAAAAAAGCGATTTCGTGTGTATTGGATACCCTTTGTGCATCATACCGTGCGTTCGTGATGGACGGCCTTTTGTCGACGGCTACCTGAAGTATTCGGAGTGTTTTATTTTGGATGTTGGATCGCATCTTGACGTTATCGAAGTCTATTTTGTATGCCGCCTCCTGCACATGTTGTTCCAGTATTGCGTTAACTGTTTTTTTTCTGCCCACGTCGATGCGTCGGTTTTCGTCTTCGAGTTTTGAAGCATGCTGCCGATCTTCTTGTATGGTCTCAATGCTGTGTTTCTCAAGAGTTTTCCTATCTTGTCCGTAACACCTCTCACATATGGTCAACATGCCTTGGCTATAGGCTGCTCCTTGCCTTATTTTGTTTTCGATGGTTTTTCTGCTCTCTATGTCCAAATAAAAAAAAATATCTCGGGAAGGCTTCAAAAAATTAAAAAACGATTCAGCATGAATACACAGGATGAGGGATGTTGCACAAAGGATACACAATACCTGAAAATCGCTTCTAAAGAAGCACGCATTAGCTCCCACATGAAACAAATGTCCAATCAACTAAAAAGGGAAAACCAAAGGAGTAAGGGGAGAAAGTAGTGAAAGAGGCCGTACTCGAAGTGAAAGAGAAAACCTCAGAGAAAGTGTCACCTTTACTACAAATACTACCGCATAAAAACGAAAGTATCAGTTCGCTTCGAATCACCAAAAGTCGAGCACGGGTCACCTGAAGATGGCTGGTACGATCCAGTCGAAACGTCGTTATAGAGGAGGAGAACAACGTGAGGAGAAACCCGGAAGAACAAAAAAAAACATATCTGTACCCTAGAAGTAAACTATGTTAAGTCCAAAATTGTCAAAACTAAGTTAGATATGTTAAGTTATTCATTTTACGGCATCCGTACAAACAAATAAAATAGTCGGTTTTAAATAAAATTAAGTCTAAAGCTGGTCCTGAGCTAAAAAATCTTAAGTCACATGATCGCAGTTTGGCTCTAGACGTTTGAGGTTAGTTTGGTATGTTATGTCCACGCGTACACATTTTATGTTTTTTTTTTTGTTAATGGACTTCCACCCTACTCCGTGGTCATATTTTTTATATTGTAGATGCAGTAGCGCACTGGTATGACATAAGAGTTGATATGCACCGCTGGAATTTATTGAGGTGTCTGCCCTCGGGCGACTTACAAACCCTCGGATTAGAGGGTATAAACATCTATCTAATACTACTGGCAAATTAATAATTATAATGTTATTTAACTCATGCAGTGTAATATTTTTGTTTCTCAACCAGTTTTTCGGTTTTTGTTAGCTTCAGTTTGTTTAAGCTTCCTATTATTTTAATACGCATCTGCGGACATAGCCCCGGATGGCATCTGGATTTATATTGGTTATGTTGTTTTTTTCCTTTGTACTGTGACTTTAAGCTGTCTCTAAACGTTTTTTTACTTTTCATTAACTTGCTAAATATTTAAGCATGCTTTTTTTCAGACGAAATATCTGCAAATGGTTTAGAAAGGAAGAACAAAACCAAGAAGGTGGAGTATTCTGGTCACCAAAAAGACTTGGCTTCTGAAAAATCACCAAGTGGTAACGTTGACTTCGAAATCCCAGCAGAAATACGGGACCCGAAAGAAAAGTATAAGAAGGGACAGATCAGTTCTGATGTTAACAAACTTACACATCTGAAAAACGTTGAGTTCCCACCAGTTAAAATGAATTCTACGCTGCAAGCAGACCAATTAGTACGACTTAATGATTCTCATATACCACCACTGAAACCCGTTGAACGCGCTTCATTAATTTCTCAACAAGAAAAAGAAAATATTTCGGAAGAATTGCCATCCGCATCCCGCGAAAACTATAACTACCAGAGAGTTGCAGCTGAAAAACTTACTCAGACGAAAAGAAAACTACTAATTACCAAACATATATCCGCTGAAGATTCCGACGAGAACGAGGCAATTTTAAAGATTTTAATAGCTGTTATGATGCACAAACATCGAATGCTAAAGCTGTTATAATAATCAAGACAAAAGTTACAAAAACACGTTTTTCGTTTAATGTCATAAAAATAGTTGTACGTTAATCAATTTTACATTACGCACACTATGCTCTATTACAGGGTTGGCCTTGTTGCCACTTTTCTAATCACAACATAATAATAGCGAAACAACGGCGAAATTCAGAGAAATCGAAAAGAAGTGTAGAAAAAATCAAAAGGCATTCTGGTGCAGAGCTTATGACAAACACTAAAAGGATTGTCTCAAACAAATCTGTAAAGGCTTCTTGTTTATATACCTGTAAGCTTAAATGTTAAGATAGTATATCGGAAGCAGCAAGAATGCAGGTATACCAACAGTTTTGGAATTGCAAATTCCTATTCAACGGAGACGGAACCTTAGAGAAGGTAAAAGACTACATACCAATAAATATTTTTGTGAGATAAATAAGAATAAAGTTAATGTGTGTAAGAATTTTTTCCTAAACACCTTATCCGTATCCCAACAGTACGTAGATACCGCTATTGCTAGAAAGAGAGAAGGTGGTCTGCTGTCGCCCGATACATGAAGAAAGCATACCGCCCTCCAATAAAATTTCACACGAGGTGCGTCAAAGGGTGAGAAACCATATTTCGCAGTTCTCTGTCTACGAATCTCATTACTCTCGAGAAAGATCGAAAAAAAGTATCTTGGAAATCATTTAAACATCGCCAAAATGTATCTACTCTATGTAGAGTATTGTCAAGAGTCAGGAATCCGGAAAAAACTATTGCTAAAGAATGGCTTTATGGTGAGATTTTTAAGTAAGAATTCCATTATGGTTTTAAAAACCCAGATAATGATACGTGTGATAGCTGCGATATATTTTTATTAAAATTGTAAGAGGATCAAACGCAGGATCTTAGATATTCAATACAGGAAGAATATGATGCTCATTTACAAGATGCAGCAAATAGATATAAAATGAAAGCTGAAGACAAAAACCGCTCACTGGAAAACAACACAGAAGAGATAGTCATGATAGATTTACAAAAGTGTTTACCAACGCCACAATTTGGTGATACATGACTCAACCCTGCAAGAAGCTTATTGTATGATGTGGGATGAAATCCGACCGGGGAGGAAATGAAGTGGCATCCTGTTTGTTGAAATGGTCTGAAGTTTATGATATATCTGAAAATGTTAAAGAATTGATCATATGGTCAGACAATTGTCCTTCACAAAACCGGAATTCACTGATGATTATGTGCTACTTTTTTCTTCTTGAAAAGAACCAAAGTCTTAATGTAATAAATCATAAGTTTCTAGTAAAAGGACACACCCACATGAAAGTAGATGGCGACCGCTTGTCAGGTTGCGTTGACGCACCCTGTATGTAGGATGTTGTAATGACGTGTATTACGTGTTTTGAGTGCGAGTGTATTGAGTTTGAACGAAAAAAAAAAATTTTTTTTTGTGTATATGCATAATGTATGTGGGTGTGTGATACGCCACTGCAAATTTAGGAGAAATATTATTCAGTATGTTGGAATAAATAGATTCTGATGAATGTAAATGTGAAAAGAAATTTGTCGATGGGACGATAATGTTTGCTACTGTTTTGCTACTGTAAGGAATGGAATGTTGGAAGATAAAGGAGTCATCTTGACCGGAAGATGTGAGTGTATAAGTGTAGAATGTTTTAGAAAATATGTAGAGAAAGATTTGGTATGTTTAAGTGTTAATTTCAGAAAGTTTTCGTAATGTTGTGCAATCAGTTTGAGAATACGTGTATGTATATGGGATTTAAGACCTTAGACGGTACTTATTTTTGCAAATGTTGCGGAAGGAGATCGAGCGCATATGGGAGATAAACGTTGAAAGTTGTGTAATGGTCCAGAGTGGCCACTGAATGAATGTGATGACGAGAAATGGCTTCTTCATAAAGTAATTGGAAAATTTGTAAGTAAAAACAAATATGGCCATGTATTGTAGTTATGAGCGTGGTTGTACAGATGGTAGCATCTGTCGGGACTAAGAAAGTTTGAATGAATACCATTGGAGAATATAGCAAGGAAGTCGGACATGTTTAAAGATGGATGGCTTAAGGTATAAATAGGAAAGTCAGAGATTGACGTTGGCTTAAGTTTTAGGTTGTGGCTTTGGGTGAGAGCTCGGTGAGAGACGCGTGCGAGGTGATGTGTGAAATTAGAATGGGTTGAGTTGGAGTTATATTTGTGAATAATATAGAAGGCAGTCATTGTTTAAACAAACTGCGTAACCCGAAAGGGGATGAATCGTATAAGACATTCATAAATAAAACAATTAATAAAATTGAGATTGAAGATAAAATCAGTTTGTTTATTTTCAAGAAAGTAAATAGTGCGTAAGCAGATTTATAAAAGATAACAGTTATTACATTATAGTGAGTGCGATGCGTGTTCTTGTAACGATATTTAGTTAAAATTATTTACCTTTAAGTAAACGAAATTTTCGTAATAAATTAAGCCAATGTTAAGGTAATTTTATGTGACATTAAAAGTTTATTTATGTTTAGGAAGGACTAAATTGTCCTAAAGGTTGCGAGAAACTTTATAGAGGCAACCAAACGTGTATAGTTTATTACGGTTTATTGGAGTAATAACCTCGCATAGTTGGACTAATCGCGAGTGCAGAAAGGAATAAGTGTTGCTGAAATTGTGGAGTACGCATTTGTTATGAGCCTTCAGGCAATCTAAGGAATACAAATGGACTACAAATAATTGATTTACGGGAAGAAAGAAGAAAGAAAAGCGTAGGATAAATGGACAATTTTAAGTAAGAATTAATTACATTTAAGAATTTTAAAAACTCAGATAAGCACGATTATCTTTTGTTTAGTTGTAATTTGCGTAATGTTTAGTTAATTAATTATTGTTGAAGGAAAAAGATAATCGGTCTCGAGTTATGTTGTATTGGTTGTTTTAGTATTAAGAATTTTTGCAAAAACACAATTTTGTATTGGCAGTGGTTTTTCAACCACGCTGTTGTGTATGTAAACATTTGTTTATTATTTTATGCAGCCAGTTATGAGATACATTTGTGACGTTTACTTAATTGGTGACCTAGTTTTTGACAAGTTCAATGTAAACTTTGCATATTTTGGTTTTAAAATTAATGAACAACCTGAAAGGTTATATTTGCCAGGTTGATTGTAAAAATTTTCATGTTAGTTTCATTAACGCAATACACTAATGACGGATCAGCTGTTAATTAAAATTTCATTAAGTATAACAAAAAGTTGGAGTTTTGAGAACTTACATATTTACGAATGTCAGATACGATTCAGAAGTATTATAAAAATTAAATTAAATTTAAAAGATATCGTTCATGTTAGGAATATTAAACCTTCAAGGATTATTCTCGTTTGACTGTTTTGCAGCACTTTATCACTATTATATTGGAGTAGCAATTATTATGCCGATGACATTGCTTTCTTTTGATTAGGAATTTTTAAAAATTAATTATCGATCATTGAATGAAGAACTATTTATTCATTAATAAGTAGAAATTTAACTTTATATGTATACGAGGGATACGTAGAAAATATAACTATTGGTTATGTGAATACAGTTGAATTTGAGTGATAAATTTTGTTTTGGAAATTTTGGTATACGAGGTGTATTCAAAAAGTTTCTAATAACCTGGGTAGTACTAAATATATTTGAGTTTGAGTTGAATTGTTTTGGACGAGTGTTTGTTTTAGAACCCTCGTGTGAGAGTTTACTGAGTAAGCACAATCCTACTTTCCACAATCAAGTAGGGTTAATTAACACCCAGCTTAAGACAATTATTTTAGCAAAGTTTCGATTGTGGTGGCGCCTAGAGACATATTTTCCCGGACTGAGCTGTTTGAATGTAGGTGTAAGGTGTTTGAGCATATTAATCATTCATTTTACTTATTATTTCGACCACGCCCATCTCCCTGTTAGCTTGCTTGGCAACCCGCTTACATTAGTAAGCATACACGACGCCTAGTGCGGTTTGGACGTGTAACACGCTCTGATTGAAAGAGAAAGAAAAAAAATTCCTCTGTTAAAAATAATTACTCCTTTGGACTGGCAGCAGACTGTTAGATTAGCTGATGTAAAAAAGTCTTTGCATGTTACCGGTATGGAAACCAAAGACTTTTTTGATTTTAAAAGCTTATTTGAATGAAGTTCTATCATACGTAAAAAAACTCGTTCTGGTGAAAATTTTCTTATTTCTAAAGTAGTACAATTGGAAGTTAGGCGACATGTACCGGGAATTTTATTTTATAAAACCAAATTCAATGAAGGTTTCGCATCTCATGACTTGGAATAAAAACTCTCGAAAAACAAAGAAAATACCTGAACCTTTGCCACAAACAAGAGATAGTTTAAACAAAATTTCAACAAAAAAATTTGAACATTTACAAGAATTGTTAAAATGGATTAATTAATAATAATTTGCTTACATGATTTTAAATAATACTGTACTTATCAGGCCCAAGAAAAAAATAGGTCGGTCAATATACACTTCTTTAGTTAAGTGAATTGGTTTTAATTTGCAACTGAGATTACTGTTCTAAAATTCTTTGTTGTATGTTCCGTTTCGTCTTTTTTTTTCCAAAATAAGAATACTTATACTTTTATTTGGACTTTTGCTTTATCTATTCTTCTAGGGTACAGATATATATATATATATATATATATATATATATATATATATATATATATAAAATATTTGCAAGATTAGATTCAAATATGCAGCATTATGGATGTCTTAAAAAGCCCAATAGGAACTTAAACGTGGTTACTGAAGATGAGGAATTAACTTTAGCTTATGTGCAAGTAAATCCGAATATTTCGACTAGAGAAATTGAAGCTCAAGTTAATGTGTCTAAGACTAAATCATCGAGAATTTAAAAAAAAAAAAAGAATTTCCAAGGATTTTGTAGATGATTTTTAAATAAAATTTCAGAAAATGTTGATTTTATTAATCAAGTTTTATGGACTGACGAATCCTACTTCTCCAAATGTGGATTATTTAATCGCCATAATGAGCACCATTGGGCACAGGAAAATCCACACGTAGTGGATCCACGGCGCAACCAGGTTCGTTTCGGCTTTAATGTTTTTTGTGCCATATTGGGAAATCATTTAGTTGGTCCTATAATTTTTTATGGAACCGTAACAGCGCAGCGTTACATGGAAATTCTGCAAACATATCTTGAAGATTTATTAGATGATTTACCTTTGGCACAAAATGTTCAAATATGGTATCCCCAGGATGGTGCTCACGCACATGACGCTGGAAATGTTATCCGATATTTGAATGACCGTTTTGATAATAGAGTAATTGTCACCAATTCACCCAATCAGTGGCCAGCCAGATCCGCAGATTTAACGCCTCTAGATTTTGAATTATGGGGCCCTATAAAAAATGAAGTATACGATAGTAATTTCTATTATTTTAATGCAGAAGAACTACGTGAAGGAATGGTGGCGGCCTTTAACGGTGTTCATTGGAACACATTGCGAACAGTTACTAAAGCCTGTCCGGTAGAACTGAACGGGTATCGGATTAACAAGGAGGATTGTCAATATATGGTTCTATTGTGCTTGAAACCGCCTTAATGCTTTGCTGTCTCGTACTTATTGTACGTGACAAAGAAAGATGGATATATTATGAATAATGCCTCTATTTCTGCCGAACAAAAGCGTTTGCAACTTTCACACATAATGACAAGGCAATAAGAATCAGATGCAGGTAGAATAGAAATTCAATAGGTATAATAAAATGCCAGTGGTTCTCAACACTGCTTTAACATTACATTCTTTAAAATAATCGACTGTATTTAAAACTAATTCGCGAATTTCTTTACTCAACTTTTTCGGCATTATATTAATGGTTAGTTTATATAAACGCTTACTCAAAGAATAATGATAATATAGATATTGCAGTTGTTTTATTTATACCTATATGTACCTACTAAATGGTATAATAATCTATTATTAATTACTTATTGTTACAGTATTGCATATTTATTTGGATTCTTTTGTAATTGGAGTACACTAAAACGTCATTACCATACTTAGGTATACAATGAACTTTCTAAATGTAAATTGAAATACCTATACTTAATCGAATATTCATTATTATGAATGGCTTTTATAAATGTTTATTATAAAACTTGCATTCTTCCATAAATTTTAAATGTAATGTTAAAGCAGTGTTGAGAACCACTGGCATTTTATTATACCTATTGAATTTCTATTCTACCTGCATCTGATTCTTATTGCCTTGTCATTATGTGTGAAAGTTGCAAACGCTTTTGTTCGGCAGAAATAGAGGCATTATTCATAATATATCCATCTTTCTTTGTCACGTACAATAAGTACGAGACAGCAAAGCATTAAGGCGGTTTCAAGCACAATAGAACCATATATTGACAATCCTCCTTGTTAATCCGATACCCGTTCAGTTCTACCGGACAGGCTATAGCAGTGTTGTAAAACGGTATCGATTGTGTGTACATGAAAACGGCCAGAACGTTGAACATTTATTGTAATGTATTATGGTTTTAACATTTACTAATATTACGGTGTATCGTTGTGTTTAATTTGTTTAATAAATAATGTAAATTGTAAACTGTTAATCATGGCTACTTGATTTAAAATGAAAACAATTATTTCCCATCATTTTTTATTCGTACATATGTTATACATCGTTGAATAGAGAAAAAAATTCCATTTAATTGTGTAAAAATTCAATATGATGCCTATTTAAAATAAGAAAGTTGCTATTAATATCTTGGAAACCAACATGTTGAATTTTATTTTCACATTTTAAGTGTGAAACTTTTTTTCATATTTTTTATAATTACGGAGATATTTGAGTTTTCAGAAATCGGCGATTTTTTTTAATAATTTCGAAACTATTCGGAAATTGAAAAGTTTCTCAACGGAATCGAACTCGGCCCAAAAAATGAAACAATATTGCACATTTAACCAAATCTCTACCTTTAATAATAAGAAAGATACTCGTACTATATATATATATATATATATATATATATATATATATATATATATATATATATATATATATATATATATATATATATGGTTGTCTTCCGTGGCTGCTATATTACATTGTTGTGCTGTCAAAGGTGGCAAAGTCATATTTGGCATCTTCAGGTCTGGAACTGTTGGATCCTGGTTACTCGTACTGAACTGCTTTCTACTTGTGTCTGTTGCTTCTTATATGCGTTCCGCGTTCTCCTTTTTGAAGTTGGTAGTTTCACTTTCTCCTTATCTGCACTTTCTCGTTTTCGTTTAACACTATTGGTCGGCATTGCTTTCCGTCCTGATACTGTTTTCCTGGTTTCTGGTAGTCACAATGCGCCGTCCCTTGAGAAATACTTAGAAATACTACAAAGATATACGTTTAAACCAGAACAGATGTTAGTAAGCTTTGGAGGTGTTGTACTATTTACCAAGGTTCTAGTTGAAGAAGCACTACAGTCATTAGATACGAAGTGAAAACCATTACCGTATATAATAATACATCTTGTGAGACACTGCTTACAAAATACCTATTTTATTTATCAAGGAGATCGACACAGACAGAAAGGAGCACTAATGGTCTTCCTCCTATCACCGGTAATTGAAAATTTCTTTATGCAAGAATTTGAAGAATTGACTCAAGCGAAGGATAAACCAACTTTGTGGTTGAGCTACATGGACGACACATTTGTAATCTGGAGCCACATAGAGGAAAAATTAAAATAATTCATGTCTTACATCAACCAGCTCCATCCAAAAATCCAGTTCACAATGGAAGTAGACAGGGACAATTGCCATTTCTTGATGTGCTAATAAGACATAAAGAAAACAACCAATTGGAACACTCTGTATATTGCAAGCCTACATACATGGATAGATACATAAATGCCGATTTCCAGCAGCACAGCTGAAATCGATGATATCAACGTTAGTCCATCGTTCGAAAAAGTTAGCTGGCCAAGAAACCTCAAGACAGAATTGAAGTAAAGTTCTAGCTGCTCTAATCAAAAATGGATTCAAACATTATGATAGCCAAAGAATATCGAGGAACCGACGCTGCCTAAAGCCTTACCTGCCGTATATCAAGTGAACGACTCATAAAATCATCACAATTCTAGAAAAACACCAAGTGAAAGCTATGACTAAACCACTCCAAAAAATAGGCAACGTTTTGCAAAACCCTAAGGACGAGATTAATTTCGAGAACCAAGATGTATACCAAATTCCTTGTACAGATTGCGATACATCTTACATCCGGGAGAAAATAGAAAAATAAGTGCATGGAAAGAGGAACATGCAGTTAAGAAAAATCAACCAAGAACATCGCTGGCGCAGGATGTAACTACTGGTCACAAAATAAACTTCGACAACCCCAGATCATTGTTACTTACAGACTTGAAGATGGAAAATGTGACTGCCGAAACGTTGTAGTCTCATTGTGATTAAAAGTGGTTCGCGGATCGACATCCGGAAAAACAATGTAACATATATATATATATATATATATATATATATATACAGGTTGATTAAAACATAATTTTTTTAAGATTTTTTTAAGATTCCTCAAAAACTACACAAGATATTACACTGAGATTTGGTACACCTAAATTTCTAATTAAGTACAATTAATCAGGTGAGTTTGAGTCAACTGGCTCTATCCAGTAGCGTAGAATAAGTTACACTTTAAGTAAAAAAAACGCACGTCCCTGCTTTTTTTTTAAGAAATATTTTTTTGTTAAATTCAACATTTAACTCTGCAAATAAAATCATACCTAGTATTTTTTCAGTTCGGCACCCGTTTTCGAAATATTTTGCATTAACATAAACGACTACATTATTCAGTAATAACCAAATAAAATAAATCAGAGATTGCTTTGCATTTGACAGTTACGTATCTTATGTTTGCTAAAATAGCATTTACGCATTTACGCGTGTTTTGTAATTCATTGTTTGTGTCTAATTACTGTGAAAAATGAATTATTCCAAACGAGAACTGGTCGATATGCATTTATGTTATGGTAATACTAATTGCTATGCTCGAGTAGCTGCTCGACTTTATGAACAAAGATTTCCAAATAGAAGACATCCACATCATACTACGTTTAGAACAGTTCATCGTAACTTGTTCGAGTATGGAAGTTTAAAAGGAGATAAAAATTCCGGGCGAAATGCTCGTGTACCAGTTGAAATTGAGGAACAAATATTAGATAGAATTTATTAAAATTCATCAAAAAGTACGCATGAGTTAGGTTTAGAATTTGGTGTGTCGCATAGCAAGTCTTGAAAAGTTTTACTAGAACAATATTTACATCCCTTTCAACAACAAAAAGTGCATGCATTATTGCCTGCTGACCATCCTCGTCGAATGAATTTTTGCGAATGGTTTTTAAATAAAAATGCTGAAGATGTAAAATTTGTTAGAAACTTATTGACCACTGATGAGTGTATTTTTTCCCGAAATGGAATAATAAACTTGCGTAATTCACACAAATGGTTAGATGAAAATCAGCATCCAACTGTAGCTACAGCTCACCAACATAGATTTAGCGAAAATATTTGGATAGGTATACTAGACGATCACCTAATCGGACCTATCCGTTTTCCTCAAAGACTTACTGGCGATTTCTATTTAAATTTTTTGAGAGAAGATTTGCCTGAATTGTTTGACGACGTACCCTTAGATGTTAGAATGAACATGTATTTCATGCATGGTGGTGCACCATCACATTCTACACGAAACGTCAGAGAATTTTTAAATGCATTTTTTCCCTACACGCTGGATTGGACGAGAAAGTGAAGTACCGTGGCCGGCACGATCGCCAGATTTAAACCCATTGGATTTTTTTGTGTGGGGGTATCTGAAAACTCGTTCCTATTCTGTTCAAATTGATAATCGAAAGCAACTTTGGAATCGCATACAGATGGCATGCGATGAGATTAGGGGTATGCCACAAATTTTTCAGCGTGCTAGGTTTCATTTGCTAAGAAGTATACAAGATTGCATTCAAAAGGAAGGAGAACATTTTGAACAATATGTATAAAAATTATTATTATTTTGTTTTTGATTCCTTCCATATCTCTTTAATAATGCATCTAATAGTTAACTGCGTCATTTTTTTGTAAAATAAAACAAATTTTGATTTTTATTGAATAGTGTATGGTCGTTTATGTTAATGCAAAATATTTCAAAAACGGGGTGCCGAATCGAAAAAACACTAAGTATGATTTTATTTGTAGAATTAAATGTTGAATCTATCAAAAAAATATTTCTTCAAAAAAACCAAGGGCGTGCGTTTTTTTTTACTTAAACTGATTAACTTAAAATATCCTACGCCACTGGATAAAGTCAGTTGACTCAAACTCACCTGATTAATTGTGTTTAATTAGACATTTAGGTGTACCAAATCTCAGTGTAATATCTTTTGTAATTTTTGAGGAATCTTAAAAAAACCTTAAAAAAAGTGTTTTTTAATCTACCTGTATCTCGGTTAGGAAGTATTTTCTGAAAAGCGTTTATGATCATTTTTGTCTTATTTTGAATCATAGAATCTCCAGTTTTCGTTTGTCGGTGATTTTAAAATACATACATACATACATACATACATACATACATATATATATATATATATATATATATATATATATATATATATATATATATATATATATATATATATATATATATATATCCAGTGTCAGACGAAGTGTTTTCCGGACAAATTCGTTCGCATCTTGATTTTTGAATGATATTCTAATCTGGTGATTGATTAAACCCATAGTTCCAATGTAATCAATTACACGCACATGGAAATGTCAACAGAAACAAAGGGGCACCGGGCGCCTTTTTTGGATTTTCCGCAATACATATTGATAATAATTTTCAAATTGAAGTTAGTTTCGTAAATATAAATTATTGGTTTGTTTTCCGCTTGACGATGTAGTAATTGATGAACACATTGACGTCGTATCTTTTTATTTTTTTGCGAATCTTCTGTTTTCAGTTCGTTTCGAACATTTTTTAACGTATATGTTACGCTCAAATATCGAAAACGGCCAGTGAGCGAAAAAAATAACCACAACGCGTTGTGAGCTATAATAAGCGATCAAACACCGAAATGGAATGGTATTTCGCTTCGCGGTCATGAATTATGGGCCGCAACGCGTTGTGTGCGTTTAAGAAACGACTAGAACGCGTTTTGGATGTTTAAATCTCTCAGACGCCGAATTTTTCCTGTTATAATTAACAGGTTATTCCGTTGCTTTGATGAATTGTGCGAGATTACTATGCGTCCAGTTGCAGTTTTGCCGTCGTTACAGTAAGTTATTTTATTGAAGATTAGGTCGGGGTATATTTTATTCTGTGAGCTATCATTAAAAGTGGTAGAAATAAAGTCATGGAAGAGTTATTTAATGAACAATTAACACGTGTCGTCGAAAATAGCAGTGATAGAAGTGACTATTTTATTAGTGAGCGTTACAACCAAATTGTTAATGAAGTTCAGGAAGCAAAACGTTTAAGGGAGAATAAGTTACCGTTGTCATCGAAGCATTATAGAAGACTGAAAAGGTTCGATATTATAACGATTAGCGGACAAGAAAAATTAATTCAACAAGCAGGGGGTGCACAGGGTGACAACTTTCGCAACTATTGTAAAACTAAAGATCTATTTAATATCATTGATATTGCTCACGAAACAACTGGACACAAAAGAACTAGAGGTAAATATTTGCTTTAAGATGTCACCTAGGATGTGGACCTAGGGTGGCCAACTTTTTTTGGACGAAATATAGTATTGGTACTACTAATACTCAAAAAAATATAGTACGCGGCCTTAATATATAGTACATTATTTAAAAACTGGTTGAAAAACTCACATGTAAAACTTCTGACATCTTTATTTCTTGAATAAGCTACGAGTATATTTTTTTGTTGATTTTGCGGTTTGAAGCGATTTTTTTAGAGCAAAAACCTGAATATTATAGTCTGTGACAGTGACAGTCCAAAATTATAGGTTATTAAAGGTTGGCGAAATATTAAAATGTTACAAGAAACTTTCATATTGCAAATTGTGCAAACTTCATAAACCTCAAATTACGTTTAAAATTAAAAAAACTGTTCTCATATTTTGGTAATTCTGTATGCTGCCTTAAAGACACTATACATTTTTTTACAGTTATGGAGAACGAAATAAATAAGAAATACTGTAACGTCAGTCGGGCCGCTATTCAGAAATATTTGTCACTCTGCGAACAATGTCAAGGAAAGGACAAATTAAAAAAGAAAAGATTAGTTGTTGCGCCCATTTTATCAAACCATATGAATTCCAGATGCCAAGTAGATCTAATTGATATGCAAACCGAACCTGACAAGGAGTACCGCTTTATTCTGAATTATCAAGATCACTTTTCAATACTTAAACCACTTAAAACTAAAACCGCTGAAGAAGTTGCTTATAATTTAATTGATATTTTTTGTATTTTTAGGGCACCGTTTATTCTCCAAAGTGACAACGGAAGGGAATTTGCAAACCGAGTAATTGAAAATTTAAGGGATATTTGGCCAGGTTTCAAGCTAGTACATGGAAAGCCGAGGCATTCACAAAGCCAAGGATCAGTGGAACGATCAAACCAGGATGTAAGAGACATGCTCGTTACTTGGATGCTAGATAATGAAACTAAACAGTGGGTAGAAGGATTAAGATTTATTTAAAGCAAAAAGAATCGATCTTTACATGAAGGGATTAGGAAAAGTCCGTATGAGGCAATGTTTGGCAGCAAAGAAAGAATTGGTTTAGCAGATTCTACCTTGGAAAAACAAATTTATGAAAAATTAGAGACAGAGGAAGATTTAGAGGAGGTCTTTAATAAAATAAATGAAGCCCCTGACGAAACCAACGAAAACAGTACAATATTATGTTCTATATGTGAAAGTCCCGGAGATCTTCAAAACTACGAAAAGTGTAATCTAAATGTTCATATGAAATGTGGTATGGAAACAGAGCAGCAAGTTATATCTAATCGTTGTAGAAGATCCGAAATAATCACAACGAGAGTTGGCGAAAATCGGACTGGAAAAACAGGCAAAAAAGATGTTAGCGATCTCTGTGCAGAAACTTCCTCCTGCTGAAGTAGGTCAAAATGTTTTAGTTCGAGTTCCCGATGTTGACAGAGGCAAACTAGCACCGAGAAACGTTATTGCTGTAGTTTTAAGTGTT
Source organism: Vesta saturnalis (assembly GCA_036346205.1). Taxonomy (NCBI): domain Eukaryota; kingdom Metazoa; phylum Arthropoda; class Insecta; order Coleoptera; family Lampyridae; genus Vesta; species Vesta saturnalis. Next base: position 1,657,123 of record JARFJB010001400.1, read on the forward strand.
AATGAGTCTGGTAATTATCAGTTGGGAACTAAAGAAGGTATATTGGGACGGATGTATGGTCGAAATGAATTTACTTTCGCGGATTCAAAGTTCATTAAGCATTCAGATGTCCCAACTACTTCACTAAGTTTAAGAAAAGTCTCCGCCCTCTCTTCAGGTTCCAAACAGGGATTTGTGACATGTCAGTGCAAACGCTACTGTAACACTAAGAGATGCAATTGTCGCTCTAAGCAAGTACTATGCAATTCCAAGTGCCACAACAGTAGCGCTTGCAAGAATAAATAATATTTTGTAATGTGTTTGAAGTATATTTGTTAAACTATTTGTATTAAGCTTAAAATATGTAGGTATTGATTTCATTTTACTTAAAGTTGTAAAGACCTTATCTGTAATATAAAATAATTTCCTTACTTCTGAAGTTGTAACTTTATTTAAAAACCGCTGCAAATTAAATTAATCATCACTTCATGATATGAAAATAATATCAACATGCCATCTTTAAAATTTGTGTCGTTTTTTAAAGTAAACCTGTAACGTTTCATAGCTTTACTTTAAAAAACGGTATCTGGTAGGTTAAAATAATCCAAAACGCGTTTTGGCCGTTTCTTAAACGCACACAACGCGTTGCGGTCCATAATTCTTGATCATGAAGCGAAATACCATTCGATTTCGGTGTTTGGTCGCTTAACATAGCTCACAACGCGTTGTGTTAATTTTTTTCGCTCACTGGCCGTTTTCGATACTTGAGCGTAACATATACATTAATCTATCCAAATGCATACGAACACATTCTGTAGTAACATTTAAGTCCAAATTTTGTAAGAGCTTTTCTTTAATACTTTTTAAAGTTGTTTAACAATTATTTTCGGTACATCACTCTCTAACGCTTAGACTTCATCTCTTATTTTCATCTTGTTTTCACGAGGACCGTTTCTTCCTCTTCAGCAACGATAAGCAGTTGAACGCTTCACTGCTAGTGCGGTTGTATTCCAATCTCCTGCGAGCAATCTTTATATTTAATGTGATCCATATTAATAAGTCTGATACTTAATACCGAATTAAAAATAATTGTTATCTGAAACAGTTCTTAATTCACATATAAAATGGCATTATTCAATCCAAATTTGAAATTGTTTCCTGCAAGTTGAAATTGTTTAATCTCATTTTGATTTTGTTTACCACTCCCAATTTGAATCTGACAATCTCAAATTGAATTTGTTAAATCTCAGAATGAATTTGTCTCAATTTGAGCTTAAAAAGGTATAGCGCATATTATGCCAGTAGCGTGAGTGTTAGTGTTATATGGAAATGCGTATGTAAATAAAACTTTTATCAACTTCAAACAATTCTAACGTTTGGAACCAAACAAAATGATTAAAAATACAAATTCAAACTTTAATTGTACATAGTAATTAAGAAACAGATTGAAATTTGTATTAAAACATATTAAAAAGTTTCTGTCAGTGTAGACATATTCAGAATTGTTAATGCAAGATTCTTAAATAAGATGACAACACATTTTAAGCTTTCTGCTTAATGTCTTGAATATTTCATGAACCGCAAAAACATTTTTATTTTTACATATACAAATGCTTTTAACGATTCTTATGAAAATCTGTTCTGGAACCATGACATTTTTTCCTCGTTTCAAGTGTACTGAAAGCGTAGGTTTAGTTTTATGGAAATTTGTCCATACCACCAAAGCTTTTAGTTTCATATTAATGGAAGGCGTTGCCATTATTTTATTAAAATGGAAGTATAATTTTTAGAGAAAAAAAGTTGCCAAAAAACATGAATATATTGTTCTTGAATATTTTATAACAAAATTGTGTAATTTATACGCTTTAGAGCTTGTTTTCTAACTCAAAGTAGAGATCAAAACGTAGTTTTCATTATAAGATTTACGTTTCCCCAACTACAATTGAAACATCAAATATAATTAATTAGCGTACTTTCTTGCAATTCTTATTGTTTACTTGTTCCTACAAGTTCAATTTTAGTTTTGTTATCTATTTATGGCAAAAGACAGTTTGGGAAATAATTCAGTTATGAATTTATATTTTATCAGAGAACACATTTTATAGCTAAAGTTGAAGCTTTTCATACCCAGGTCATCATGACATGAGTAAAATTCGTTTCGATCAAGTCAAACATTCCGGTTCACTACATTTCGATTTCTGGTTTTCAATTTATTCGACAATGCATGATATAATATGGTTCACCTTCAAAAAGATTTAACGGAAATTATGTCAATTAACTTGGCAAAGCTTTCACTTGTAAACCGAACAATGTATTTTTGCGTACTTTTGACTAACATCAAAAACTTAATAATAGGAATCGTAATAATAATAATAATAATAATAATAATAATAATAATAATAGTACTAATAGTAATAATAATAATAATAATAATAATAATAATAATAATAATAATAATAATGAATGAATGAATGAATGAAGTTTTTATTTGCTCCAAAAATTGTACATATACAGGTCCAGCCAAGTCAACAGACTTTGCGGCTGGTTCCGCTTAATACATGTAAAGGTATTACATTAAATTATATTTAAGCACAAACAAAAATTAATCAAACAGTCCAACACCGTTTTGCAAAATTAAAACTAATTCTAGCGATGAGTTTAAAAAAAAAACTTAAGAAAAATAAAATAATTCTTAAAAATAAAATAAAATGAATTTTTTTGTGCATAAAAAGAAATAGGAAACAATTTTAAAAAGAAAATAAAAGAAACCATTACAATAATTAAAGTGGTATAAATAACTAAATATTGTCAGTGATGAGAAAAAAAAAAAAAAAAAAAACAAAAGAACTCTGTGAATCTGGAGTACTACATTAATTATTACTAAAGTTAGAAGTAAATATCATGGTCAATGTCTTAATATTTCAGTAGAGACCGAAATGGTATAAATTCACTATTTCAAATGTACAAATGTAATGCTAAATGCCTTTAGAGAAAAAATAAAATAAATAAAAATAAATAAGCTATTATATAACACAAGAGTTTAGCTAATTGCTAAAATAAACGCCAGTTAAACTAAGAGAAAAAAAAATATTTATTGGTCATCACTGTAGTTCCACATTTTGTAACCAACCTTTTATTTCTTGTTTAAAAGTTTTAGCTCTATTTGGATATTTAATATCCGCAGGAATAGAATTAAATAATTTAGGTATCGCGCATCTTAATGTCCTTTCACCATATTTGTTATAATAACGAGGTATGTAGTATAGATCTTTACGCGTTTGATATGTATGGGCCAATGGTATTTTAATTTCATTGTCTGCGTAGTACGTAAGTATATTTAGGTATTTGTAGTATCCTCTAGGTGTTAGTGTATCGGTTTTCTTTAATATCTCTTTCTTTTCTAGACGGTGCTTTCCGTGGATTAATTCTAGTAGTTTAACTTGTAAACATTCCAGCTTATTCATATGCACAGGACCTGCACAACCCCACACTTGCACAGCATATTTTAAAATGGATTCTACTAATGCCTTGTACACTATAATCATAGTTTTAATGCTTGTATATTTTTTTAATAAATACAAACAACCGGTAACTTTTTTAATTTTCATATACAAGTAATCAATGTGATTATCATATTTAAGTTGAGTATCCAGTATAATTCCTAAATACATAGTTTCAGTCACTTTCTTTATTAAATTACAGGTACAGTTTGATTGCTTAGTTTTACAATCACATGAGTGTAAAACAATATTTATAGAAGAAGGTTTTCCCAAGTGTGACGTAGTGAATAACATGGTTGCAGTTTTTTCGGCATTTATAAAAAGATTTTTGTCGTGCATCCACCCGCAGATATTGTTAAGGTCTTCTTGCAGTACAGATCGGCATGTCTCAATATCATCATGTGCATAAATAAGAACTGCATCGTCAGCATACATAAACAAACGAGCAGTCTTAGCTTCTTTAAAAATACTATTTATGTACACCAAAAATAATATTGGGCCGAGATGACTTCCTTGTGGAACGCCGTACTTATTTTCTTTCTCTCCACTCACGTTTTCTTCTATTTCTACAGTAAATGTCCTGTTGTTTAAATAACTAGCAAACCATTTGATACACCTTCCTTTAATCCCAATTTGTTCGAGGCAACTAAGAAGTATACTGTGGCTTACTGTATCAAATGCTTTGGATATGTCGATAAAAACGGCTATGGTATATGTACAATTATCCAGCTGGTTATTAATATAGTCAGTCACTAACATCAGTAGTTGCTCAGTATTTTTGCCTTTCTGAAATCCATATTGATTTTGATTAATTATAACGTTATCTTACAAGTAGGTGTTCAAATGTTTAGCAACGTACAGTTCGATAATTTTTTCAATAGTTGGCAGTATACTTATCGGCCTGTAATTATTTAGATTCATTTGATCGCCCTTTTTAAATATTGGCCTTATAATTGAAATTTTAAGTGCGTTTGGAAATATACCATTTTTCAAGGAAACATTTATTAGGTTTGATATAACATTTTTAAATATATCTACATTATTTTTTAAATCAATACTCCGTATCATATCAATCCCTGGCGATTTCTTAATATTTATCTTTTCAATTGTCTTTAATTGTACTTGCATTGGAAAATGGGACAAAAAACGAGCAGTGTTCTTCAGGTTCTGCAGCTTCTGGTTTTAATTTATGTTTACACGTTTTTAGTAAGTTTTCGATTTGACAAGAAAACGTACTAGAGAATTTTTCAACCAAATCTTTTTTATTATACATTTTTCCCAGCGAATTTAATAATTTTGTGTCTACATTTTTTGTATTTCTGTTGAATAATAAATGATTAATTTCATTCCACATCAATTTTGTGTTGTTTATATTCGAAATAATAATAATAATAATAATAATAATAATAATAATAATAATAATAATAATAAGATACCAAAGGCAAAGCATTAGAATCCCTACTCGATGCAAACCAATTAATTCTAATAAACAACGGTAAACCAACACATCTAAACTCAAGAACATATGGTTTTTCTGCTATAGATCTTAGCATGTGTTCTCCACAGGTAGCAGAAAAATATGAATGGAACCCAATAGAAGATCTACATGATAGTGATCACTTCCTTATAATCATAACATCCTCTACCGCGCAACAAAATTGTATTACAGTTCCCAGATGGAAGATAAGTAAGGCTGACTGGTTGCAATACAAGAATTATGTTACAGACATAGACAGACAGCAAGACATAAATACACTAGTCCGAGACCTTACAAATAATATAGTTAACGCGGCGGAAAGGACAATACCAAAAGGTACTAGTAGAGTGACAAAACCACCGGTTCCTTGGTGGAATCCGGAAATGGCATTAGCAATAAGTAATCGCAAAAAAGCATTAAAAACGTTTGTTAATGAGCCCACTATGCAAAGACTAATCGAGTACAAGAAAAGTAGAGCCGTAGCAAGAAGAAAGGTATTGGAGATCAAGAGACAGTCGTGGGAAAGGTATATCTCCAATATGACACGACAACCTCCTCCAACAGAGATTTGGAAGAAAGTAAAAACAATAACAGGCAAACGAAAACAAGTCAAGCCAACAAATATTCTACATGGAGAAGTTATAGTCACTGACCCGTACAGCATAGCAGAACAGTTTGCAAAATATTACGAAAAAGTGAGCTCAGCCTATAATTATGATGATCACTTCAGAAGAATTAGATCCATCACAGAAGTACCCCTCGACTACGCAGAACAAGAAACTGAGGAATACAACGCACCCTTTAGTAAAGAAGAATTAAAGGCAAGTTTAGAAACCGTTAAAGAAACATCCCCAGGATTGGACAATATACAATATGCCATGATAAAAAATTTACCAAGAACAGCCGTTGAAAATTTACTGTATACATACAACAGAATTTGGTCAGAAGGCGCCTATCCCACCATTTGGAAAACATCACTTATTGTACCAATACTGAAGGCCGATAAAGACGAATTACAAACCTCTAGTTATAGACCAATATCCTTATTAAGCTGTCTTGGAAAGCTCTTGGAGCGAATGGCCAACACAAGGCTAGTGAAACGTTTAGAAAAGAAACACCTGATAAATAAATATCAAACCGGGTTTCGAAGATACCATTCAACCATAGATAACATTACATACGTTGCAACCAATATGCTAGAGGCATTCAGAAACAGACAGCATGGCACTGCTGTATTTTTTGACCTCGAAAAGGCGTTTGATTTAGTGTGGAGATATGGGGTAATAGAGAAATTGCACAAATGGGGCTTTAGAGGAAATCTAATAAAACTCATAAAGTCGTTCTTATCGGACAGGCACCTCAGGGTCAGGATAGGTGACCACCTATCTAGTAAACGACAATTTAGAAATAGGTATCCCGCAAGGATCCCCTACCAGTGGGACCTTATTTCTAATAGCAGTGAATGACCTTACCAGAGCGCTACACCCAAAAATAAAAAGTTGTTTTTATGTAGATAACCTAGTCATTTTTACAACGTCCAGGAGAGAAGAACCGCACAATGGATTATTACAAGACGCCATAGAGACAATAGTCCAAAGAGCCCAAGAAAGAGGCTTTAAAGTATCAGCACGAAAAACGGTAGCCATACACTTCTGCAAGCTTAGACGGCCCCATTATTTACCGGCTTTTAACCACAAATTCCTCGGAGTAATTCTTGATAGCGCTATGACATGGAAACAACACATAAATGATCTAACCACAAAAGCACGCAAAACTATGAATATAGAAAAATGTATAAGTAATAAAAAATGGGGAGCAGATAGAGAAGTGTTGATAAGGCTATACAAAACACTAATACTATCAATACTCGACTATGGATCTGTAGCGTATGACTCAGCTTCGAAATCTAATCTAAGACCGCTACAGGTTATACAAAATTTGTGCATACGTTACAGCATAGGAGCATTCCCAACAAGCTCATGCAGCAGCTTGCAAGTAGAAGCAAGACTTATGCCATTACAATTAAGACGAATGTGGAACCTACTGAAGTACACACTAAAAATACAACAAAACCCGCAACATTATATGTATGAAAAGTTAAGTAACATAGATCAAAACGAAAACGGAAATAGAAATAATCCTATAAATATTAGAATAGGTAACGCTCTAAAACAATTAGGAATAAATACCATCACACCGTTAAATCGACACGATATAAAAGAAAAGATTTGGGAGAAATGGCAAGCAAGCTGGTCAGCACAAAATAAATTTTTGAAAAAACATACCCCAAAAGTAATAAATAATAGAGTGTATCCGCAAATGTCTAGAATAATTAGCATCGCAATAACAAGACTGAGAATAGGACACACGAAGTTAACTCACTCATACATGCTCGAAAAAACACATCCACCTACATGTACCAAATGTAACAAACAACTCACAATAGCACACATATTTGAAGAATGTGAGCAACTAACAGCGAGTAGAAGAAAAGCAAATGTGAATAATGGACTTAAAATAGATCTTAACATCACGGAACAAAAGATCAAAAATATTACAAACTATCTATGAATGAAATATAATAAGTAAAGTAGTATGACGAAGAAAATACGTGACAAATAACCAAGAAGTTAAAGCCACAAAAAAAACAAAAAAAAACAAAAAATAATAATAATAATAATAATAGTGTAGTTTATTGTCAAAGATCAAATAAATTGATGAAGATATTGTAAAGTGTAAATAAACGTAAGTCACAAAACAATGATAATACTACAAACTACTATTTCACAGACATAAAGAAAATAAAAACAAATAAAAATTACAGAAACAGCCACATTGAAAATCTGATTAATAAAGTGAGGAACATTGTAAATGTAATTAAGTGCTTAGCAAACACAAAATGGGGCGCGGATAGAGAAACTTTAATCCGTATATATAAATCTCTGATTTTAACGCGCATAGACTACGGATGCATTGCCTATATGCAAGCATGCGACTCACGATTAAAAAAACTCGACAGCATTCAAAACATTTGCCTCAGATATGCCATGGGAGCCTTCCAAACCAGCCCAGCAAATAGCTTATGCGCAGAAGCAGGGGTACTACCACTAAAATATCAAAGGCAATGGTTACTAATGAAATACGCATGTATTCGACGAATGTCCTAACACCCAAGCTATCAAACATAGACATGGTTACGATTTTAGTTTAGAAAATGCACTACAAATAAACAAAACTACATTAGCACAGGTTCTGAATTTCTTACATTTAGTAAATATTTACAACCTGATATAAGACAGAAATGAGGCAATTAGCAATAAGAAAAACCGGCAATAACCCAAGAGGTTGACGCCTTAACAAAAAAAAAATAATAATAGTGTAGTTTATTGTCAAGGATCAAATAAATTGATGAAGACATTGTAAAGTGTAAATAAACGTAAGTCACAAAACAATGATAATACTACAAACTGCTATTTCACAGACATAAAGGAAATAAAAACAAATAAAGATTACAGAAACTGTTGCTAGATGGTGTCGGTGCATCTTAAGAATCCATCTAAATTATAAAATGAATGTTCAATAAATAAACGTCTTAATGAGTATTTAAAACTTTTTACATTTCGTATGGTTTTCAAGCTTATGAGGCAAACAATTGAAAAATTTAAGTCCCATTACATTAAATGCTCTAAGAGTGGAATTACATCTTGCAAAACTTAACTTAACTTAACTTAACCTTCACGCCATTCCCTTGCGGGGTAGGCAAAACAATCCCTACCTCTTATTTATTTTTCATTCACAATCTTTCTCCATGCTTTCCTATCTCCGCATACCTCCCTAGCTTCCGCAAGGTTCATACATAGTCACTGACATGCCCTTTTGTTTTTGAAACTCCTTATCTTTCTTTCCTTTATCATAGATTATACTACATTCAGCCAAGTTTTACGCGGCCTACCAGGCCCGGCCTTTCCCCTAACCTCACCCACATATATTTGTTTCGTTAATCTTGCGTTATTCATTCTCTCAATGTGACTAAACCAACGTAATGTACAACTTTTATATCTATACATCATCGTCTTTTCCTCATCACACTCCGTCATTATGCATTCATTCTTTATCTTGTTCCTTCTCGTTTTACCACATGCGCTTCTCAGGAATCTCATACCCACGGAATTTATTTTTCTTTCGTGCTTTTTTTGACATACCCATGTCTCACTTCCATACAGTCCTGACGGGACGAATACGCCATTGTTTCGCACCTAGGCTCATGCTTTCATTTCTCGTTATCGTCCACATACTTCCAATCGCTTTCCTTCCAGCATTGACCCTTCGTCCAATCTCGCTCTCAATTGTACCATCTGCAGTAAACATTCTACCGAGATATACCAGCTCGCTCACTTGCTCCATAATTTCATCTTGCAGAGTAAATATTCTACTCTCCTTTCCACCATCCCGATTGAACACCACAATCTTAGTTTTGTTCACGTTTACCTTTAGGTCCATGCTCTCACAGACTGTATCAAACTTCCTCAGAGCGGTTTGCAGCTCATCCGCACTGTCACTTAATAAGACTGTGTCATCTGCATACACCAGAAGTCGTACATTTACGTTACCAACCATTACACCATTTCGGTACATGCTTGTCTAAGACATTTATCCATGTATACATTGAACAACCACGGTGACATCGCACAGCCTTGTCGCACTCCTTGCTCAATATTAAAGTATTCAATCACACTTCGTCTCACCCTAACACATGCCTCACTACCGTTGTATACTGCCCTTATTCCATTTATTAGACCTTTATTTACGCCATATTCACTTAATATTTCTCACAGCTTCTCTCTATTCGCTCTGTCATATGCTTTCTCCAGATCTACAAACGCACAGTACAACTTCCTTTTAACCTTTAAACACTTTTTGATCACCTACTGGAGAGCAACCATCTGATCGACACATCCTCTCCCTAGTATGAAGCCACCTTGCACATCCCACATCTTAGTTTGTGTAGTTTCTCGTACTTTAACAATCAGTATTCTTCCAAATACTTTACCAGGTACGCTGAGCAAGCTTATTCCTCTGTAGTTCTTGCAATCCCTCTTGTTACCCTTACCCTTATACAATGGTACAATGATCGTGCTCTTCCAATCACTTGGCACTTTTCCACACATAAGGCGTACATTGAATAATTCACACAATCTTCGTATAAGCCTTGCACCACCATACTTGAGCATTTCACCAGTGATTTCATCTACGCCTGCTCCCTTGCCGTTTATCAACCTTCCTACCGTTTTCTCTACCTCATTTATTCCAATATCCTTCTCAGTTTCATTCATCATTTCTTCTATATTCTCCTTATTTAACCCTTCTTACTTTCCTCACTACTGTACAGCTTTCCGAAATATCCTTGCCAGCATTTCCTCACTTCACAATCATCCCATACTATTTCGTTTCTAGCATTCATCACTCCTGCAGTGTTCTGTTTTGGGCCACGTTTTGTATTTTTGACCCATTTCCAGAAGAGTTTTTTTGTTTCCCTCAAAATCATTCTGCATTTTCTCTCCTTCCATAGCCATCACTTCCTCTTTACTTATTTTCTCTGCCTCCTTCGATTCTTTGTTTCTTAATCTGTACACCTCATACAATCGCTTCTTCTCAGTCTCATTTTTTGCAGCAATCATTGCGTTGTAGGCATCTTTTTTCTTACTTACTGCCTTTTTTACCGACTCATTCCACCAAGCACATTTTGCTGTCTTCCTACAATCACTCTTCCACATATTCGCACGGCACAATTGAGAACAGAGTTTTTAAAGCTTATCCATGCACTTTCAACGTCAGTGTCTTTTATTTGTTCGTTCCACACTGTTTCATTCACATTCAACTCTTTACTAACAGCATTTGCGTATTTCATTCTCCTACCATTATTGACTAGTTTGTCAACCCTAATTCTGGACGTTCGCACTACGTTTGCTTTCCTTCTCCAGACCCACTTTTGCCTTAAACACACTCTCGATACAACCAAAAAGTGGCCCGATCCACACTCCGCTCCGCGCATTACTTTTGTGTCTTTCACCAGGTTTCTAAGCCGTTCATGATACACTATCAAGTCTATCATACTTTTAGAGTCACCTCTTTGCCATGTATACATATGCACATTTTTATGTTTCAACCACGTATTGGATACAAGCAGGCTTCTCTCCACACAGATGTTCAGCAGGTGTTCACCGTTCTCATTGACTGTCCGAACTTTCCTAGAACGCGTTCATTATGTTCTCTCTGTACACCCACCCATCCGTTCATATCCCCCACTATAATCACTCTTTCGTTTGGCTTACATACGTTCAACACGTTCTCTCCTTCATTCCAGAAGTTTTCACGCTCCTGGTCTCTTTCTCCATTTACCGGTGCATAGCATGCAATAACAAAAATTCTTCGAAACTCCACTTTCATTCGAACCCGTATTACCAGGGGAGATACCAATTTGTACTGTTTAACACATCTTTTCGCTCTTTCACTTATGATCATCCCAACTCCTTTTGCGCCATGCGCTTCCGTCTCAACTCCTGACCATAGTGCCAGGCTGCCATCCTTCATCTCATTTGCGCTTTGTCTCCGATACACACAGAACATCAAGGTGTCTTTCGTACATTACATTCGCAATTTCAAATTCTTTACCACGCATACCTCTAACATTCCACGTACAGACTCGCCATTCAGTCCTTGCACAGTCGTCAGCAACGGGGCCTGTCTGTTTCGACCTTGACCGCCCCTTGTAGCCAGGTCGATTCGAGGTAATTGTATTGTTTTCTTGAGTAATACCATAGCGAGCAGACCGGTTACTGGCCAAATCGTGCCCCGGGCAATGTAGCATTCCCTACTAACGGTATCGTCCTACTACCGGACAGTTATTTGTCTACTGTCACGACATAATAGATAGATATACATAATAGATCGTATACTTACTGTATGAATCTCAAAATGTACATCTATACATGTACATTTTTTTTTTGCTTACGTACCCTTTAATCACACCACGCGTTTCAACCATACTGGTCTATACGCGATTCCTGCTTATCTTTGTTGATTATTAAGATTCAAACCGCTGGGTATAAAAACCTCTTCAAACGCTTACCCTTATTTGATTGATTTAGAAGTTGTCACTTAACATGTATTAACATGTATTTAACGTACAGTACTCTATTGGGGAACGTAATACTTATTTTTATGCCTAGTATTGCAGCAATGAATATCTTTACTGCAGGTGTATTCTTTCTGGCGCTTAAAAACGTACAAGCATGCCTCAAATATATATATATATATATATATATATATATATATATATATATATATATATATTTATGTCGACTAATGTCAATATGCGAAAATTTTTGAAAATATTTCGACAGGATTCTGTACTAGAAACGTTAGCCATTATTCGTACAATCCGTTTTTGTGGTGTAAAAACTGATTTGACGTGAGAAGAATTGCCTCGCAGACATACATCATAACGTAATCGACTATCAATTTGCGCGTGGTAAATAGATTAGTTGTTCTGTATCTAAAACGTGTTGTAGATGGTTAAAAGCGTATGATAAAGTACTTAATTTAGAGGTTAACCTGTCACAATGTAGATGGAATGACAGAGTACTATCAAGATAAATGCTCAAAAATGTAGGGCAAGAATAGCTATCCGATATGACATTGCCATTAACAAAGATATTTAGTTTTTCTTTTTAGAATTATGGAACTGCGTAAGCAAAGTCTTTTCCGTATGTAAGTACAGTCCAATATCATTTATATAATTAGCAATATTTGTTAGTGACATAGTACATTTCGCTCCAAATCGGAAACTAATACAGAGATGTCTTCAGCGTACAAGACGTGCTCACCACGGATTACCTCACTTATTTGATTATTATATGAAATAAATAATACAGGGTCGAGGACAGATCCTTAAGGGATCCCCATCGTGACCGGCAATTTTTCAGCTATTTGGCACGTTAGTAGTAAGTATTAGATGCCGCATCTTTAAAGATCACCCGAATGATCTTCCAGCTATATAAAGACGAAACCGCTATGCGTTTACGTAATTAATTGCAACAAACGTGATCAAACGTCTCGCGAACCGATTACAATTCGTTAGATGTCCACGTAACGTGCGCCCTGCTAATAATGTTTCTTAATAAAGAAATCTGGTAAGATAATTGTACCTGTATAGCGAATAAGTTTACATGCACCTGAAATAATAATATTAGTTACTTTTCTTTTAATCAATTAGCATAAATCTCGACGAAAATTACAGTAAAGTTTACGTATTACACGCGAAACCGAATTAATGCAGAAACATTTTCCTATCGCACTTTTGTTAACATCCAATATTAAAAATTATTTCTTGATAATTAGAATAAACATTCCGTACGTATTAAACGCTCAATTGAATTAATACGGAAGGCAAACGCTTCCTAAATCAAGATAATTATTTTTTTAAGTTGAAGTTAAATAAGTCGTCAGTTGATCAACCAGAATCCTGTAGTTTGTTCATTTAAATATCATAAATCGTAGTAAGTTACATTTTATATTACAAATGTCAGAATGCATGTAAAGGAATACTCCTATTCAGTCTGAAGGCAAAACCATATATGAGAATAGTCATGCTCACCAATGTCACTTTACATTATTGATTATTATGAAAGTGACCATCTCAGAAACGCAAGCGCGATCATTGGCCTCCCCTCGACTTATGTAATACCGAGAATATTACACAACGACACCAGATAGCAGTCATAGCTCCCGTTTACCGGGCAGGCCTAAGAATCTTAATAAATAATAAAAAGTCATCATTGTTAGGATTTTTTGTTATAACGTGGGTATCCAATAGACATAAGTGTAACATTAATTCCAAATTTCCATAGAAACGTCTTCGGATCCAGTAAGCCAACCACCTGTAGTCCAAGGGCGCCCATCCCTAGCGGGCGTCCCAAGGAAAGTTGATTTGTATTATGTTAGTGTACCTATTTTAGTTTCTTTTCACTTTATCGTAGTCTTAAGTTATATATTTAGCGCTGTAAGAAACAGGTAATATACGTTTAAACTATTTTATTGGAATCATTTAGTGTGAACAGTGTTTAGCCAAAGCTATCTATCCAAACGAACCCAACCCAGTCTTGATAGTACAAGACCCGAGTGGGTTAGATTGAGGCAAATTAAAATAAATAATTTTAATTATTGTAAGCAAAGGATCTTACAAAACTGGCAAGAGACTTATTGGTCTGTATGAGCCAGTTTCTTCTGGTTTTTTTCCTAGTTTCAGTGTCATGATGATTTGAGCCACTTTCCACATGCTAGGGAAATAGGTGAGTCGAAGTATAGCATTGTAAATAAAGGTTATTAATTTAAGACATCTTGCAGGTAATTATTGCAACACTTTGGCAGTGATTAAGTCAAAACCAAGCGCGTTATTGGTTTTAAGTTCAGACCTGATTGTTTTAGTTACCTCTTTTATTGTTGTACTGTTGTGAGGTAATTCTAATTGAAATGGGGCGCCAAGAGAGTTTTTAATTTAATTTTATTTATCAATGGTTTCTCCGGAAAGGTGTGGTTGGGACACTTTTTGGAGGTGTTCAGCAAAAACGTCAGCTTTCTCCTTGTCATTCCTAGCCTATTGATTGGTAGCAGTTTTAATGGGAGGGTTATGCTGAGTTGGTCTTCTTAATCTTCGCGTTGCTTTCCAGAGTGAAAATTCGGTCGTTTTTGTTGCCGTTAAGCTTCGTAAGCAATCTTGCACTCCTTGATTTTTGATGTCCAGTAGCACTTCTTTTAATACTTTTATTACCTTGTTGAGCTTACTTTTGTTTTCTGTAGTTCTTGGTTGTTGCCACTCTTTTCGTAGCCGTCTTTTTTAATCAATTTTCTGTTTAATAGTAATTGGTACTTTTTCTCTTTCATAGGTAAAATATGAATCTGGTGTAACATACCAGGCTGCTTCTTGGATATTTTTGGTTAGTCGTTCTACCGCCATATCAACGACTCTATTAGTTTTGAATGGGAAATCTAATCTTATTAATTCATTTAATTTTTTTCTAAAGAGGTCCCAATTGGTATTTTTGCTGTATAAGGATGGATGTTTGTCTTTGTTCAGAATCTGTAATTTTTACAGGTGAATGGTCAGACGATAATTCTAAACAAGTTTCTGCCTTACTTTTCTTTATATCGATGCCTTTCGTTATGCCACAATCTAGCAGATCCGGTAGTTTTTCTCTATCCCATGGCCAATATGTTGGTTCACCTGTTGATATATACTTCAGGTTGTTATCATATATGGCTTTAAGCAATTACCTTCCCTTGGTATTCGTTAATCTTGAACTCTAAGTTTTATTTTTGGCGTTATAATCACCACCTGCTATAAATTTGGTACCTAATGTTTTAAAAAACATCTCGTAATCTTCTTTTTTATTTTTGTGGTTAGGTAGGCAACATACTGCTGAGATGGTGGTTGGGCTCGTTCCATCTTCAAGGGAGATGCTAGTGGCTTGCAGAAAATCTTTAGATAATTTTTCGAACTATTACTGCTGTCCCACTATGTGCCTTATCATTTGAGTTTTTGTTTGTGTATATTTTATACTTAGGTATGCTTATGCAATGTTTATCAGTAAGATGTGTCTCGGATATTAACATAAAGTCTATGTTGTGGTCAGTTATGAATGTTTTTAGTTCTTGAGCATGTTGATGTAAGCCATTGGAATTCCAGATTACGATCTTATTACTTTGTACTGCCATTAAGCTAGTTTACTGATGACTGTGGTTAGTAAATTAAGCATAGTGCTTATTTGCTTAGTAATCATTTCTACTAGTTTGTTAAGATTGTTGGTTTGGTGACTGTTTGCGATTGTTGTCGGATAGATGTTATTCTGTAAATTATTTTGATAACCCGTGCATAAGTGATATTTGGCTGTATTTTTCGTGAAGAAGTAAGTGTATTTTGTGGTTGAATCAACTTTTTTTTCTTGAGGGGTGGGTAAAGCCGTTGTTGCAATTGTTTTGTGTACAATGCTACCTCGGTAGTTAGCAGGGTGATCCCCACTGCAATTGGCTCATTTTACTCTGTTTTCTCAAACCTTCCGTTCACATTCCATTGTCGGGTAGGTACCTGCGAATTTAACGCATCGTGACAATAATTTTAGTGTGGCCATATTCTTGGCATCTAGCATACTGGGGAATGATTCGCTTAGCATGAGGAGGTTCGGATTTAATGATGTTTTGTTCTAATTTTGTAATATTGTACATTTATTTATTATTCTCATTAGGTTTGAGATCTATGAACCATATGCGAAGTTCCATTTTAGTAACTTTGTGTTTTTATGTATATTTACCACTTCGTGTCCTTTTTCTTCCAGAGCTTTTTTAATACTTTCAGGTGCTCTAGAGGGGTGGATACTTCGTAGTACCACTCTTAAGATTTATTCAGTTTTAGGTCTGTAGGTGTGATACTCAGTTTTCTTTTCGTTAAATATTTTAATGGCAGCTAAGAAATGTCCTGCTTTTTGTAATTCTATTTTTATTGTTTGAGGACCACGTGTTTTTACTGTGTATTCATTACGTGCTATATCGTTTAAAGTTTTGTGTATATGTGTAATATATACAACATTAGAGACAGGTATTGGTGGTGGTTTGGGGCTGCTGTTATTTTTATAGACTCGCTATCATTTCCCTGAGTTTTGTCTTCCACCAGATGGTTAAACTAATTTGTTGTTTTAAATGGTTTTTTTAACCAGTATTCGGTAATTATTGTTTGTTTTCTGATAATTGCTTCTTCTGTTCCTCCATTTTTTATTTATTACAGTTTTCCATCCATTCCCTGCTAGCATTGAGCATTCCTGTGAGGTGCTAAAGATATCTGAATTGTTAGGTTGATAATTTTGAATTGGATTTGCAAAAGGCATTGTTACTTGTGGCTGAGGAAAGTGAAGGCCCATTGTTTGCATTTGCTGGATTTGCATTTGTTGATATGACATTTGCTGGTTCGAATCATAATAAATTTATTGAGATGTGCTGTTTGCACCAGCATATAATACTGGGAGCCAGATATTAGGCTGCTCACTTTATCTAAGTTTAATTAAAAATAAATATATATTTAATTTTAAGTCTGTTTGTGTAAAATTTGTATAAAATATGTCGTCTATATGAACGCGATAACCACTCACAACCACTTTCAATACACGTCTTTGCTTCATGAAAGTAAATAGACACCACATTACCAGTTTTTAATCTCTACCGAAAATTAGCCGTCAGAAAGGAATAATTAACCGAATAAGTTAAAGGGCACAATATCCTAATAACAATAATCCGGCTGAACGTTTATTTTTAAACAGCTATTTTAGGAATATTTGATCAGAACCAAAAACTGACCCTAATAAACACCCCCTTCACCGCCGCTGAATTTCATTCAAAATCAGCTCTAGGAAAAATTAAAAAAAGCTTAAATGCGACATTTTAAGTACGTACGTGTTTCCGTTTTGGAGTTGTCGCACGCACGCACACACACTGTGCTGTCGTTAACAAAGCAACGGATTAGGCTAGTCGTTAAAGGTATAAGATGATTTATGTATGGTACAAAAGTTGTAGGAGCTATACTAATCTTTGTGGTACGCCCGAGTTAATATCAACTTGTGAGATTATTTTGATGCTCTGTAGTTTTATGCTGTGCGTAGAACGTATTTTTGATAAGGAATGAACGTGAGTTTGTACGAGAAAATTTTTTGTGTGTCTACATAGTGTAAATTAGTGTAAATGCTACGCCACTAGAATTTTAGTAAAGCGTTGAGTATCATGTAAAAGAGTATTTAGACGTGAATTCGGAAAGTATTAAATTTCAATGAGAAATAATGTTTTAAAAACACCCCTACTGAGAGGATAATTTTTAAATGCTACTGTATTTGGCCACTGCATTTTAAGGAATGTGAGTTTAAAATTGCTGTAAATGAATAGCATGTGAGTTTATGTAATGTTGATATTGTATTAAATTGTAGAGGAAGAATATTTATGTACATTTTTGCTTGTGTAAATGTCATAATATTGCACAATGGACAAATGTTTCAAGGACAAATCGTGATAAATTTACTAAATTTTTGGAAGGGAAGTTTGCGCACATATGATAATTTTACAAAAAATTGAATCTAGAATCTGGACAGTATATGGAGTAAATTTGAATGTGAAATTAGGTCGTTTCGAGAAATTGTTAGGATTCTTTTAAAATTTCAAGATGACAGCGATTTTCTAGTTTCGATTGCGTTGGGGCCGTTTCCCTCTTACCTGGCCGGAAAAAGCGCGTATTAGAAACTCCTCAATGATAGGCTACTTTGGTGAGAGCGGGATAAATATGATGACATTTTTCAAAATGGATGACCGCCGGTATATAAGGGAAAGAATGACAGGGTACAGCTAGGACACTCGGGCTCAGAATTATACTTAGTCTTGCAGTGCATATTAGTTTACTGCAAAAGCCCATTTTGGGGATGAAGTATTTAAACATTTACAAATGAAATGATTAATTGTGAATTGAAAATTACTATTGAGTTTTTCCAATATTTAAGAAGTGTTTAAACAGATTGGTAATAAACAGCAATCATTGAGTCGAAAAGCATTGTGTATAAAGTATCCGCGCGAACTATAAATGAACTTGAAGTGATTCTTTCTATAACTAGACATGGGTGTGTTAAGCACTGATGAATTAAATTAAACAGTATTGGGCATTGATATTACTGATTTAAATATATGTGCGGTTGTTAATAGCACTAAATCGACCGTTTATAGACAATTAAGAATTTAGTGATAGAATGTAATTAAAATATTGTGGCAAAAAAATTTAAAATTTAAATTGATCGTTGACGTAAATAGTAATTTATTCTTCGTTTAAAATGATTTACCAACTTAGATGTTAATCCACAAACTTATTCTTAACTTCAATATATAATGTATGTTATATTTACACAAAATGTTTTAATACGTTTGCAATTTATTTTCAACCCTTTTCAATGGCGTAGCTTCATTATTAAACATGAATTTCTGCTACAAGATTTATGTTTACGAACAATGTATAGTGTATTACAATTTTTAGTCAACAATATACGTGCCGAATTTATTTGAAACGTTACAACTAATATTGCATAATTTTCGTTCAAAACATGCAACACAGACACACACACCCACACACACACACACACACGCACACACACACACACACACATACACACACAACACACACACACACACACACACAAATACACTCACACAACCACATGCCTCAGAAGCCACAGTGTATGGTGTATGGTGGAAAGTGGATAAGCTCCACTCTCCATCACTAGGCCAATGATAATTACACAAACATTACTGTGCGTAACACTACCACTGCGACACAGCCGAGAGCTGTAGGGCCTCAAACCTAAAACAGACTGGGCTACAATCTACCCCGACATAGCCTGTTCATTGAGCGATCCAGTACCAAGGGGCAGTGGCTCACAAAATCCAAGGAACCGCAAAATCGGTTTACTGTTCATAATCTTCGAGCTTCCTCCCCGGAACTGGTGAGGTATCACTCACACCAGCCACCATACACATCGACACTAAGAAGTCTGAAAGCCGTGTCTTACGTTACTCTTTCTAACCCAGCGTCCGCCTACTGGTTCCGACCCCATTCATGCAAAAAAATAAACATGAATAAACACATTCCACCCAAAACAAAACAAATAACGTCAAATCCGATGAATGAGTTATCTGTAACACCTCTAGTCGCAAATTAAAAAGTCAAAAATCGGTAAAATATGATCATCCTCAATCAGTATGATCATCAGAATTCCTAAGTTACCTTAGCCTAAAAGAAGAACAAATCTAACTAATCTAAATCCATTATACGTAAGTGGGTAAATACGCAATACTATATAACTGTAATGTACAAAATCTAGCAAAACAAACTAGACCAAAACATACAGAAATGTGGTGAGGCAAAGCAAAACAAAATTAAACTAGCACTATGACATCTTCGCAATGAGGTTCTCAATCAACAAACAAAAAAAACAACATAAACAATACTCCTGTCACACACTCACGTCACATAAAGGAATTACTACATCGTCAGTGGGAGTTTGGAATGGTACTTCGCAACACATTCCGCCTGGGCGTTGTAAGATACCGTTTCCAACTGCATCTTTCACACCCCTTTGATTAATCGCCTTTTACTATAAGCAGTTGGCTATACAAACAAAATCTAAAAAATTTGTTTCACTTTGCAAATTAACTAAATAGACTTGTTAATATTAAATTTGTTAAACGTACACTATACAACAACAATTAAAATTATTAACAAAACAATTATTTGTTTGTTGGATCTGACTAGGTCCTTAAATAGTTTGTCAAATTTCTATTTGCTCTTATCAATTTCAAATTAAATTTTCTTCATGACTTGATTAAATTTTGTCAAATTTGTTCTTTGATAATGACATTTTTCACTGATAACCTTGTCCATTAGAGGGTATTCTGATTTGTTATTCTCCAGGCAGTTTAATAATAATGTTATTTTAATAGCAGGCTTACAGTTGAGTGTTTATATTTGATCAATTTAGTTTGACAGATACTTTGTCCTTCGAGAGGCGTAATATTAAAGTGACAAATATTGACAATGCAACATCGAAATGACAAATATTAATAAGGTAACTAGAGAATTAAAATTAAATCACTGTTGTAAAAATTTCTGTTCTTAAGAATAGACACCAGGTATCGGACAGTTCATATCCATTATCCCTGTTCAAGTTGTTAGGTTGTTTCAGAATTTCATAAGCTTCTCGAATCTTTCTGGTATAACAGTTTTGAAAAAAGTGAAAATTTTCGAGAAATTGAAAAGAAAGAAGATAAACCAACTTAGTACTGTTACATGGACGCACTTCTCGAAATAACTTCACAACACTACCGTAACACACACACACACACATACACCAAAACAAGCAACACTAAGAAGGATAATAAGTTTGATCAGGTTGCTGACACTAACAAAGGGCGTTCGTATATTCACACATGAACAATTATAAGGTTTATATATACAAAGCACGTAAATTACCAGGGGCACCTAGAGCGTGCAAGTTCGTGTGCACCGGGTAATTAATTGACGAGTTATTCGTACTCTGATTTCCAAGTCTGCCTACACAACACAAGTTCTAGCGCAATCATCTAAGGTCTTAATAGAAGGAGAATTTAACACAAGTTCTCAAGTGATCATTATTAACAAATGAATAATAATTTAAAGTCCTAATAAAATATAATACAAGTCCTAGTCTAATACACAAAAGTCCTAAGTATAAGGAGACTTGTACACCCCAAGGAAATGTCGAATCTCAAGCCAAGCTGCCAGTCTCAGCAGCCTGCGTAGTATAAAGTAAGACTTATACACTTGAGACCGTATGATCTTCTTCGCGTTTTGGTCTTCTATTTATACCCCAATTCTGGCAATTGAAAGAAATGCCGTGATATCATTGGTTGTTGCTTCAGAGGTTTCTGGCGAGATCCCTGACGTAATCGCAGGTAGGGGAACCGGGGTCCGCCCACGATATCGTAACAGTACCTAACCTTCTTAAAACGTTGTAGCTCTTACAACTTAATAACAAATTTCTTTAAAATCAATCATCATTACCAAACTACTGGAACAAAGAGGATTTTAATAAAGCGAATCTATCTCTTCTAAGAGAAGTCATCCAAGCTACAAGAATAGATTGTAATGAGCCAGAAAAGTAGTAAGCGAAATGAATTCCTATTATTTTAAAATTATGAAGATAATAATTTATTTAAGAATTTATTTAGTTTTAGTACCCAGATGTGGTAACAAACGGCACTTTCGCGCACGCACCAGTTCCCCCTTCAATGTGTGCAAAACCATCACGTCTAATTTTGCCAAAACCCCACTTCAAGTATAAAAGCGGAAGTTTCAATATAATTCGACACTTCTCTGCAGAATACTTCTCTGTAGACTTCTACTTCTCTGCAACACACTTCTTCTGCAGAATATTCCAGCAGAATAATTCTCTGCAACTCCGCTTTTCGGTAGTAATTTATTACATTACCAGCATTCCTGCATTTCTACCAAAATTTCTCTGTTCTAGAAACATAATTCTGACCTACGCTCTTAAAACAGTTTTCATTGCAATTTGTACTTATTGTTACGAGTATAAAGTAATTTAATATATCGAAGCACAACTTTTAGTTATAAAATATAAACAGTTGAAATACCTGTCAATTCTTGGTACCAATAAATTATTTTAAAATTAAGCTGATGCAAAAAAGAGACTAGCAATCGATACCGATTTTGGGCTATTGGCTGAATCACTTCAGCGGTAGCGTGGATTCGTTGTCGATTTTCTTTTCTAGAAAACGGGCTTAAAGCCATTGTCTGAGGAGGTGAAACGTGGTTGGTACCTCTGGAACGCCAAATTAAAAACCCGTAACAATAAATTCTACGTAGTTAGAGTTGACCGAATTGGGTCGAAATATTCAGAATAAAATAATAATAATCCTATGTAGCTGTGGTGTCCACCTGGGCCATAAGGAAATTAAAACTTATACCCTCTGTATATCCTGTCCCACATAAAACCCACTGTATAATTAAACCAGAATTCCGAAAAAACATTCCGCTTTATACAGCTAATTTGAATTTAAAAAAGTTGGCTTCACAATAAACGAATACGATTTACAATAAGAAATTACTTAAAATTGAAATAATTATTTCTACGTTTTAACCTAATTAAAACCTAAATTAACACCATCCCGAATAGTAATAAATTCAACGCATTGACGAAACTTCCTGTTTCTTTAAATAATTAACTGAATTTGTAGTTTATTGACCTGTATCAACTAAACCACATCTGAGTTTCACATTGAACGTATTTAGTAAAACGCATTCAAAGTGAGAATCAATCGAGTACCAAATATTTCGTATTCAAACGATTCTTTCCGCCTCTGCATATATATTTTAAATTACAGTTAATTCATCTAAGTTCTATTTAACCCATTTCCGTGTGTATATAAAACTTATCACCTACGTTAAGCATTAGTTACATTGGGGCAAGGCTATCCACGGTTCACCGACATTGACCCATTTGGTTACAACAAAGATTCCACCTCGTATTAATTGCTCATAACTCGTGCTAATTATTATACGATAATAAACGTGTAACTAATTATTTACCAGGCAAAGACGGAAACTCTGTATCAAAAGATCTAACTTCAACCCACACTTTATCAGATTAAGTACCATAACATCAAAATAATACTTACCCCGTCAATATAAGTATCTAATTAATCCAGTCGAAGCCAGATTATATATACACACACAACCGTGAAGAACGACATTTATTAAATTTGTATAACAAACAGTGCACCGCAATTTTCTTGTTTATATACGTTTCAAAATTCCAGTACTTATTTTGTTTACAGCAAAAGGAAATTTCCTAAACGAGCCCGATCTAATCGCCAGCAAGCAGACCATATAGCCCACAGGCGCCCATTTCTGAGGAGACAATGAGCATTTTGGTCCATTTAATTAGTATTATTGTTTTATATAATTTAATTTTCTTTCCAGAATATTATTTTTTGTTAACATATTTTGTTAACCTGAATATTAATACTTTATTTTGTGAATATATGTATCAAACTTTTCTGTACAAAGCTATTAGAGTCGGAAACCCAGCCCCAGCTTCACTGAAGCTAGTTAAAGGCTTAACCACAAAATCCACCACCGAGTGGAATTAAATAAAGTCAAACCCAACGAGGGGTATTACAAGGTCTTGATGAAATGGATAAGGAAATTTGCCATTTGTATTTCCCTTTATCAGAACAGCTATCAAATGGTGACACACTTTATAGAGAAAATGATAAATACATGAAAGATCAAACGAAAACTAGGCAGCTAAGTAAATTTGATTCTTTAAATAATAAACACAACACTACACGTACACCATACACAGGCGTTACAATTTGTGCATCTGACAATCTTGTAGTTAATCTTAGTTCTTGTAATTTACCCGATACTGCTCGGCCGGTTTTGTCTGGAGGGTTGGATTTTGCAGCGGCCCCTTCCAAAACTCCTTGAAAAAATCATCTCTAATGTTGAAACGTGTATTAGTCATCTTCCAGCTCCTGAAGTAGCCGAAATCAGATTTGAAACTACAAGAATACTACTCAGAGGACAACCTCTTTGACTTGATTATCAAAGAATTACGTAACAACAAAGACATCATAATTTTACCAGCAGATAAAGGGCGATCCACTGCTTTAATGAATAAAACCGATTACATAAACAAAGATAATAGTTTACTAAATGATTCTGCTTACACTAAACTATCTTACAATCCTAATAACAAGTTCAAATGATTAACTAGGAAACAGTTAAAGGAATCAAACCTATCAGTAGAAATAATTAAGAAACTAGCACCATGAGATCCTCCAATACCAAGATTTTCTGGATTGCCGCAAATACACAAACCAAATGCTCCACTTCGGCTAATTGTTAGCTCCACAAATTCAACAACCTACGCATTATCTAAATACCTAAATATTCTAGTTCAACCTTTCATCGGTTCGAGCAATTCCCTTATGAACAATTCAGAACATTTTATTGAGTGAAAAATCAACATTAACTCCACATGATTTGTTAATTAGTTTTGACGTGGAGTCCATATTCACAAGAGTACCAATAAATGACACCTTACAACTATTAGAACGACATTTCAATAACAACGAGATCAAATTATATAAACATTGTCTAACTACATCATTCTTCTTAATTAATGGTGAGTATTATCAACAAATAGTTGGAGTGGTTGTGGGATCTCCATTTCACCATCTATTGCAAATTATTTTATGGAACAGGCTCCAAATAATGCATTTTATAAACCAAAACTTTGGCTTAGATATGTGCTCCCAAACCATTTAAGCAATCAACATTAAATTTACAATAGAAAAAGAAAAAAATGGTTGTATTTCATTCCATGATGTTCTAATTGAAAGAAAACCAGATGAAAGCGTAACACATTCCGTATATCGTAAGCCAACCCGTACAGTTCATTATAATGCTTCGTTACACCATCATCCAGCACAAAGTTTAGAACGATACGAACAAGACGGATACGAATAATAAATCTACAACTTCAAATAAGTTTCCCATTTTGCATTTCCTTGCAAACATAACGAATAAAATTGGTAAAATGTAACAAAAGCAGAGTATAAAGGATCTAGGACAATTCGCCGTCGACGTTTCACCATCGCCGTACAAATCGTGCTTTTTGATGTGCTATTATATTTCTCGTGTGATACTGAAGGTGTTTACCTTAAATAGACATTCTATGATTTGATAATGAGAGTCTACTTTTAATTCATCTTTTATGAGTTAATAATGAGGCTCTTTACTTTAAATAGATTTTCTATGAGTTGATAATGAGAGCCTTTATTTTAAATAAATTGTTTTTCAGAAATTTAGCTCCGATAATTAACGTAATCTTAATTTAAGAATAAATACATCTCGATATTGCTATAAATACAAAGCACAGAACAGAAACATATGTAGGTCAATTTATAGATGATATGTACAAGGTGAGCAAATAAGAACGGCCGTAGGCCATATCTTCAGATCGGATTATGGTACAGCTTTAGGAAAAAAATGTTTTAACAAAAGTGGCCTTGAGAAACACCTGGAATTTATTTATAGAACTGTAGGTCCACCGCTAGAGGGCGTAATTGAATACCAAAATTTTAAAAAGCCAAATTTTACAAAATTTACCTAATTAAAGGGCATTATAAATACGATAATCACGTTCTACGGAAAATTCTGCGTAATTTTTATTAAACAAGTTTTAGTCTATCTTTTTAAATAAGAGGTAGGGGAGAGTGGGAACCTAGTTATGAAAAAACGCATGTAACACCGGTTCTGCTTAATCGACCTTCGCAAACTTACCCTTGTTGAAAAGAGCTCTTTTCAACCAACTTAAGTGTTATATACTCAACGAAACTTAATAAGTAACGTGCAGATTCGAGGGAGGTATTTATTTTTTTTAGAAATCAAGTTCTTTTTGGAAAATATTAAACGGAAGCATTCAAAAAGGGATTCTCGTTTGAGAAATTAAATCGGGATTTCAATTTTACAGAAATTTAGTTTTTTTAAGAATTTATTTTTTCTTTTATTTTCTAGAAAAAAAGCACGAAAATAGTATTTAGGGTTACTACAGCATTGAAGTTCTACAAAAAAAATACGCTTTCTTTTAACGAATGTTAAAACTCATATCATCGTAAAGTAAACTAAAAGCACAAACACTCGAACACGTAAACAGCTTACAATAACAAAAATATACAGAACAAATGTAGTCGCATATTTTATCCCACGGTACCGTAGAGTATATAAAACAATCACAAATACGTATTTGTAAAAACACCATAAAAATTCGAAACATGCTGGACGTGATTCAAAAAACAAAAAAATGTACAGCTTAAGATCGAAGTAAGCAGTCAGTTCCTACTTAATGTTATATAACTGCTATAAATCCCCTTTCTATAACAATACACAAATATAACCATTTCATAAGAATTTGTTGATTAGCTGTAATGGTAAAAATAAATAATTAGACCAAATTCGTAAAAGAATAAATAAATAAATATTAAATTAGATAAATAAATAACGAACTCTAACTCGGAAATCTAAATTAAAAATAATTAAATCATTTGGTAGCAAATAAACAAGAGCAAGTCCGGTAAGTAAAACAAGAGCCAAGAATCGCGCAGGGAATAATCTAATTGAAACATAATGTAATTGAAAATTATGTAAGTAAATGTGTACGCTCTATATTAATTTATTTTTGTCTTTCTTGACTCTGTATTTCTACTTCTAACTTCCTTACGTCTCGGGCAGTAGACAAGTAACTGTCCGGTAGCAAGGCAAAACGTTAGTAGGGGATGCTACATCGTTCGGGGCACGATTTGGCCACTAACCGGTCTGCCCGCTATGGTATTACTCAAGAAAACAATACAATTGCCTCGGATCGACCTGGTTACAAGGGGCCGTGAAGGTCGAAGCAGTCAAGTCCCGTTGCTGACCACTGTGCAAGGAATGAATGGCGAGTCGGTACTTGGAATCTTAAAGTGGAGTTTCTAATAATTTATTGCATGCTATTCACCCCTGAATGGAGAAAGAGGCTAAGAGTGTGAGACCTGGATTAATGTAGAGAACTTGTTTAACGTATGTAAACCAAACGAAGGAGTGATGATAGTGGGAGATATTAACGAGTGGGTGGATGTACAGAGAGAACATACTGAACGCGTTCTAGGAAAGTTCGGAGACCAAAGAGCCAATAAGAATGCTGAACGCCTGGTGAACATCTGTGTGGAGAGAAGCCTGTTTGTATCTAATACGTGGTTTAAACATAAAAATGTGCATATGTATACATGGTAAAGAGGTGAATCTAAAAGTATTATTGATTTGATAGTGCATGGTGAACCATTTAGAAACCTCGTGAGAGACACAAAAGTAATGCGCGAATCGGAGTGTGGATCGGACCAGGGGAAGGAATGCAAAAGTAAATCGAACATCCAGAATTTGGGTAGACAAACTAGTAGATAATAGTGCGAGAATGGCACTGCGCAGATGCTGTGAGTAAAGAGTTGAATGTGAATGAAACAGTGTGGAACAAATAGATAAAGGGCACTATGTTGAAAGTACACGGATAAGCTTGGAAAACTGTATTATAATTGTGCCGTGCGGATATGTGGAAGAGCAACTGTAGGTAGACAGAAAACATGCGCTTGGTGGAATGAATCGGTAAAAAGGTAGTGTGTGTGAAAAAAGATGCGTACATGGTAATGATTGCTGCAAAAAATGAGACCGAGAAAAAACGATTGTATGAGGTGTACAGATTAAAAAACAAAGAAGCGAAGGAGGCAGTGAGAATAAATAAACAGAAAGTGATGGCTATGGAAGAAGAGAAAATGCAGAATGATTTTGAGGGAAACAAAAAGCTCTTCTAGCAATGGGTCAAAAATACAAAACATGGCGCAAAACTGTTGCAGGAGTGATGAATACAAGCAACTAAATCGTATGGGACGTCTGTTAGGAATATTTCGGTGAGGTGTACATTAGTGAGGAATGTAGGACTGAAGGGTTAAATAAGGAGAATGTGTAAGGGATAAGGGGAAGTATAAGGGATAGTGAATGAAACTTAGAAGGATAAATAAGATAGAAAAAACGGTAGGAGGGTTGAAAAACAGTAAAAGAGAGGGCGTATATGAAATCACTGGTGAAATGTTAAAGTATGGAGGTGCAAAGCTTATACGAAGATAGTGTGAATTAATCAATGTATGCCTTAAGTGTGGAAAAGTTCCGAGGGATTGGAAGAGCGCGATCATTGTACCACTGTATAAGGATAAGGGGAACAGGAGTGATTACAAGAACTACAGAGGGATAAGTTTGCTCAGTGTACCTGGTAAAGTATTTGGAAGAATACTGATTGATAGAGTACGAGAAACTACACAAATTAAGATTTGGAATGTGCAGGGTGGCTTGATGCCAGGGAGATGATGTACTGATCAGATGGTTGCTTTCCAGAAGGTGATCGAAAAGTGTTTAACTTTAAAAAGGAAGCTGTCCTGTGCATTTGTAGATCTGGAGAAAGCATGCGGCAGAGTGAATAGGGAGAAACTGTGGGAAATATTACATAAAGATGGCGTAAATAAAGGTCTAATAAGCGAAATAAGGGGAGTATACAACGGTAACCTGGCATGTGTTAGAGTGAGAGGAGGTGTGAGTGGATACTTCAATATTGAGCAAGGACTGCGACAGGGCTGTGTCATGTCACCGTGGTTGTTAAATGTATACATGGATAAATGTGTTAGGCAAGCATGTACCGATACGAACTGCTCTGAGGAAGTTTGATACAGTCTGTGAAAGCATTGACCTAAAGGTAAACGTGAACAAAACTAAGATTGTGGTGTTCAATCGTGAAGGTAGAAAGGACAGTAGAGTATTTATGCTGCAAGATGAAATTGTGGAACAAGTGGACGAGTTGTTATATCTGGGTAGAATGTTTACTGCAGATGGTACAATGAATGGCGAGATTGGACGAAGGGTCAATGCTGAAAGGAAAGTAATTAGAAGTACGTGGACGATAATGAGAAACGATAGCATGAGCCTAGCTGCAATATCAGCAGTCTATAATGGCGTGTTTATCCCGTCAGTACTGTATGGAAGTGAAACATGGGTATGCCCAAAAAAGAATGAAATAAAAATAAATGGAGTGGGTATGAGATTCCTGAGAAACGCATGTGGTAAAACGAGAAGGGATAAGATAAAGAATCAGTGTAGTGTGGGGAGGAAAACACGATGGTGGATAGATATAAAAGTAGTACATTACGTTGGTTTGGTCACAACGCAAGATTAACGAAGCAAGTATGTGTGGGTGGGGTTAGAGGGGAAGGCCGGACCTGGTAGACCGCGTAAAACTTGACTGAATGTAGAAGACTGTATGATAAGGAGTTTTAAAAAGAAAAGGACATGTCCGAGACAATGTATGAATCTTGCGGAAGCTAGGGAGGTATGCAGAGATAAGAGTGCATGGAGAAAGATTGTGAATGAAAAATAAATTATATATATATATATATATATATATATATATATATATATATATATATATATATATATATTATTGCAGGATTGTGTGGGATCTTTCGGGTTACAATTAGAAAATATTTTCGCAAAAATTACTACTCGTATACAGGGTATTACAACACAAAGTTATATTTTTTAATTGGAACATACCGTATATTATTATAAATTTGGATTCCTGGTTAATTTTAAGGGCACTTTATTCACTATATGAGGTATCTTAAACGCGCAATTTAGGCGCTGCATTCTATTTTTGAAAATTTAGAGGTTGAAAAGAAAAATTGTAACAACCGTATGGAGAAATGTGTAACACAAAAATTTTAATGGTTGATTAGTCATAGACTGTGCTACATAAAATCGTAAAAATAGTACTGTTATCTTATTTAATTTTCGAGATATCGTAATGCAAAGTATAAGATTTTCAATCATAGATAACTTGATTTTTTAAATGGAAAGGTATACATTGCTTTACATTGTTCGATAGGACATTTAATTACATTTTTATGATATAACATTGTTGGTATTTATGTTTTGCCGTTTTTGATAATCCAGATTTTTACTGAATTTGCAAAGTTTAAGATTTTTAATCATAGATAACTTAATTTATTTAAATGGAAAGGTATACATTGTGTTACATTGATAGATAGGAAATTTAATTACAAATTTTTGATATAACATTGTTGGTATTTATTTTTGCCGTTTTTGATAATCCAGTTTTTTACTGAATTTATCGATTTTGGAAGAAAATAATATTAAATTAAATGTTCAAATTGTCGACCACGCTGATTTAGACAATACTGAATTCTTTTAATAAAAGAAGCTTCAACCCGATCTAACGTATTAGGAGTAATTGTAGCAAAAACATTTCTAATTCGCAATTTCATATTCTCAGCAGTTGTTGGTTCTTCCTCATATACTTTATTCTTCACAAAACCCCAAACAAAAAATCCAATGGAGTTATATCGGGAGATCTAGCTGGCCAAGGTATCGGTCCTTGTCTTCCTATCCAATTTTCATGAAACGTCGAATTTAACCACTGAGTTACAATTCTAGCATGATGTGGAGGTGCCCCGTCTTGTTGGAAATACACACCTCTTCTTTGAGCCAAAGGTACATTCTCCAATAAATGATATAATTCGTTTTCTAGAAAATTATGATATTCTACCCCAGTGAGTGTGCCATTGAAAAAAAGGACCAACAATAGTTCCGCCGAATATACCTGCCCAAACATTCACTGATCATTTATTTTGACAGACTAACCGAAATTGGTGTGGATTTTCATTTGACTAAAAATGAAAATTATGTCTGTTCACAAATCCATTTCGATGAAATGTACATACGTCGGTAAATAATATCCCCGATATAAAATTTTCGTTCGCATTTAACTGTTGTTGAACCCACTGGCAAAAATTAATTCGATTTTGAAAATCTTGTTCTTTCAGCTCTTGATGTAATTGTACATGATAGGGGTGAAATTTATTTTTCTTTAACATTCGTCTCACGGAAGTTTGGCTGATTTCTAAATTGTCACTTAATTTCGGAATACTAACGTGGGGGTTTTCAACTGTAGCTACAAGTACACGAAATTCATTTTCTTCATTTGTAACAACTTTAGCTCTTTCGCTTTTAGGATATCCAACACTTCCAGTACTTTCAAATCATTCTAAAAGGTTGCGAAACGATTCTTCTCTTGGTTGTCTTCGATCAGAATAACGCTGCCCGTAGATTCGACGGGCCAATAAACAATTTTTCTTTGATTCTCCAAGCACAAATATCATGTCAACTAATTCATTTTGCAAAAAATTACTCATTATAATTCTTAAATAAACGTATTACGTATATGGTGTTCGTAAAGTTAAGCGTCAAACAATCACACTGCAATAAAGTAATTAACTCAGTTACGTTTGAACATACACGCGAAATGACAAAACAGATACTATTGCTGATTTTGTTTCTAATATTCTTTTGTTTTCATAGCTTCATGTGATTTAAACAATTATACTTACATATGTAAACCTACGAAAATCGACAAATTCAGTAAAAAGCTGGATTATCAAAAACGGCAAAAATAAATACCAACAATGTTATATCAAAAAATTGTAATTAAATTTCCTATCTAACAATGTAAAACAATGTATACCTTTCCAGTTAAAAAAATCAATTTATCTATGATTGAAAATCTTAAATTTTGCATTACGATATCTCGAAAATGAAAAAAGATAGTATTACTATTTTTACGATTTTATGTAGCACAGTCTATGACTAATCAACCATTAAAATTTTAGTGTTACACATTTCTCAATACGGTTGTTACAATTTTTCTTTTCAACCTCTAAATTTTCAAAAAATTGAATGCAGCGTCTACATTTCGCGTTTAAGATACCTCATATAGTGAATAAAGTGCCCTTAAAATTAACCAGGGAATCCAAATTTATAATAATATACGGTATGTTCCATTTAAAAAAATATAACTTTGTGTTGTAATACCCTGTATACGAGTAGTAATTTTTGCGAAAATATTTTCTAATTGTAACCCAAAAGATCCCACACCATCCTGCAATAAATAATTTTGAAAACGATATTGTATAAACTCATAAAGCTTCGTCCACGCACTATTGGCGGACCCTATATATATATATATATATATATATATATATATATATATATATATATATATATATATATATATATATATATATATATATATGAGTATACGTATATGTCTAACTGGACAAATTATTAACTAGATACCGGATAAATTAAATAATAAATAAAAATGTAGTTATAACATACATTTTCATTGTCCTTTTTACTGTTACATGCAACTTTATCATTAACTTTAATAAATAACATTTCTAATATTAAACGTTTCTTAAAATTAACAGGTTGGTACTTTTATATTGAAAAATGTGGTTCGTTTCGTGAGAATGTTTTGATAATTCAGTGCTATTTGGTTTAACTCGTGTATCAGATGTATGTTGTGTAATCCTATTTTTGAAGGGCTGTAAAGACGTTAATTTTTTTGTTTGATGATGTTTAAGACAAAACTTTTTGGATAATTATTATAATAAAAACAGAAATAATATTTTTAATATGTTTAGGTAGAAATATCGGATCTGTTATTTTTAAACAGCACTATTAAACTTTTTTTGGTTTAAATTAAACTCCATAATGGATACTCGATAGGGGGTGGTAATCGAAAGTATACTCAGAAACTCAAAAGCTTTCACACAATGTTTTTAATTTAAATATAATTAAATGGTTAACAAAAATTGATGACTAGTTTCGACAATTGTCATTTTCAGGCCTAATAGGCAAACTTTACATCGTTTGTAAAACAATACTTACAAATACATATAAATTTGTTTACACTAAAAGTGCCAAAATACAAAAATTAGTGTGTTGTACAGATTACGATTAAAACACTTAACAAGCATAAGGTTAAGCAAACTCTAAATATGTTTTGAAATACATATCAGAAGAAACATCGAAACTACCTTTTACCTAAGGTTCCGTCAAAGGATAGTTTCTACAAATTAATATTGTAATAAGTTACAAATCCAATCGAAAAAACAGCATCAAAACAAATGAGGCCTGAAGAGGAATTCATAAGTATGTAAACAATTTTAATAAACAGCTTCCTAAAAAAGAATATGTCACTAAGTAATAACAAACAACTATGTTAGATTACCTAGTTATATTGATACAATCATGATAAAAACCCAAGATGGGCAACGTTAACAAAATCCAAAACCATGTTGACGTATAGGAGTAAGTCTTATTTTTCTGATTTTTAATTTCTTCAGATAGTGCATTAAAAAATTTTAGGCAGGCATACATAGGGCTTTTTTGTACTAAGTGTAACCTATGAATAGCGTACTTGTAATTGCCATGTTGTTTAACGTTGTACGTATACTTTTGCTTATATAAAGTAAATTGTGATTTATGATCGTATTTATAGATAATACATTCATATATGTAGAATACAACCCAATGACCGTTACTACTCCGTATTCTCTAAAGCGTCCCCAACAGGACTCCTTAAAATGCAAACCACATAATATACGGAGCACGTGTTTTGTGTTACTAAAATTATATTTATATTAGTTTGGCTTGTGCTGCGCCAGAACATAATACCAAAACGCAATCTTGCGACAAAAGTTGCATCGTAAATGGTCCTAAGCACGAAGTGATTTACTATGCGTTGAACTACTCTGATACTGTAACAGATTGTTTAATTTATGTACTAATTCATCAACATGATATGACCAGTCCATGTATTCATCAGTGATAATTCCCAAAAATTTTGTGCAACTAGACAATTTTTTGGGAACTTTCTTGAAGGTGTATGTTAAAAGAATTTGATTTTCTGTTTAGTGTTAAAATAAACATATTGAGATTTATCTGTATTTAAAGCTAATTCATTTTTATTCATCCAGTTTTCAATCGTTGTAACTATTTGCTGTGTCTCATTCTGCATAACGCAGTCCTTTGCACTAATAATTAAAGAAGTGTCATACGTATAATTTATTAAAGTATGCCCTCTATAACAAACTACATCTAATACATCGTTTAAATAAATACAAAAAAGTAAGGGTTCTATGATACTACCTTGATGAATACCCCTTTCAAGCGCGGTAGCTTTTGAATAATGGGTTTTACCGTCTCTTAGGAGTTTAATTTATTCTGTTCGTTTTTTTAAAAAAGACTTAACTAAATTAAGCGGCGTTCCTCTAATTCCGTATTTTTGTAATTTATTTAACAAAATATAATGGTTACGCAGTCATACGCTTTAGATAAGTCCAGAAAGAATCCCAATGGCAATTCATTTCTGTCGAACGTAATAGAGATTTCATTAACAAAATCAAAAACAGCAGTCTCTATGCTTTTACCTTTAATGTAACCATGTTGGTTATTATTGAATATCTTATATTTCAAAACAAAATTGGCTAATATATTGCACATGATTTTTTTAAAAGGTTTGGAAAAACATGGCAGTAAACTTATAGGTCTATAGTTTTCAAACTGTTCTGGATCGCTGAACTTAATCAAGGATATTACATTTATTAATAATAAGCGTTAAAGCGTCTAGAAAATGCATGATTGTTTACTTTATTAAACTATTAGAAATTTCCTCGTGAGCAGCAGTCTTTTTATTTTTTAATGATTTTACAATCATTATTATCTGTTACAGTATACATGCAAAAAGATTTTTCATTACACGAAATGTTATCCGTATAATGTGACTTTGGTAATTTCGCAACATTTGTAAGGTTGCCTTTCAAAAGGAAAGTATTGCTTGTACTCTTCTTTAAATTTGTTTTACCGGGCAGGTAAGAGGGAAACGGCCACAATGCAATCGAAACTAGAAAATCGTTGCCATCTTGAAATTTTTCCAAAAATCCTAACAATTCTTCGAAACGACTCAATTTCACATTCAAATTTACTCCTTATACTGTCCAAATTCTAGATTAAATTTTTTGTGAGTCTCATGTGCGCAAACTTCCCTTCCAAAAATTTTGTAAATTTAACATGATTTGCCCTTTAAACACTTGTGACATTTGTACAAGCAAAAATATACATACATATTCTTCCTCTACACTTTAATACAATATCAACGTTACATAAAGTCACAAGCTATCCATTTACAGCAATTTTAAACTGACATTCCTTAAAATACAGTGGCCAAATACAGTAGCACTTAAAAATTATCCTCTCAATAGAGGTGTTACTAAAACATTATTTC